>CM062236.1:15334018-16534018 GCA_031216185.1 Syzygium aqueum
CCGCGGGCCCCGTCTTGCTTCGCGAATACCTTCGCGATTCGTCTCGCCCCGGCAAGATGACTCACCGCTCGACAGAATCTCGAAGGCGATCGTTAAATAAAAAGAAAAAGAAAAAGAAAAAGAGGGGTGCAACACGAGGACTTCCCAGGAGGTCACCCATCCTAGTACTACTCTCGCCCAAGCACGCTTAACTTCGGAGTTCTGATGGGATCCGGTGCATTAGTGCTGGTATGATCGCACCCGTCATGTTATGCATTGCAAATGTATTTGAAGCAACGCCCTTCCTCTTCTCGAGAATTGTATAGGGACTTCTATTTCCGATTTTTGACGACCCGTCGCGCAATTGCCAAATAATTAACGGGATATTGCCTGGGAACGAACAAGTGAGCAAAAAGAAATGTTTCTCGGAAATTCCCGCGTTTACGGCCACAGCTTTTGATCCGGATGGACTCACGGGGCCCGTAAGCACTTTTCGGAAAGCCGCGGGCCCCGTCTTGCTTCGCGAATACCTTCGCGATTCGTCTCGCCCCGGCAAGATGACTCACCGCTCGACAGAATCTCGAAGGCGATCGTTAAATAAAAAGAAAAAGAAAAAGAAAAAGAGGGGTGCAACACGAGGACTTCCCAGGAGGTCACCCATCCTAGTACTACTCTCGCCCAAGCACGCTTAACTTCGGAGTTCTGATGGGATCCGGTGCATTAGTGCTGGTATGATCGCACCCGTCATGTTATGCATTGCAAATGTATTTGAAGCAACGCCCTTCCTCTTCTCGAGAATTGTATAGGGACTTCTATTTCCGATTTTTGACGACCCGTCGCGCAATTGCCAAATAATTAACGGGATATTGCCTGGGAACGAACAAGTGAGCAAAAAGAAATGTTTCTCGGAAATTCCCGCGTTTACGGCCACAGCTTTTGATCCGGATGGACTCACGGGGCCCGTAAGCACTTTTCGGAAAGCCGCGGGCCCCGTCTTGCTTCGCGAATACCTTCGCGATTCGTCTCGCCCCGGCAAGATGACTCACCGCTCGACAGAATCTCGAAGGCGATCGTTAAATAAAAAGAAAAAGAAAAAGAAAAAGAGGGGTGCAACACGAGGACTTCCCAGGAGGTCACCCATCCTAGTACTACTCTCGCCCAAGCACGCTTAACTTCGGAGTTCTGATGGGATCCGGTGCATTAGTGCTGGTATGATCGCACCCGTCATGTTATGCATTGCAAATGTATTTGAAGCAACGCCCTTCCTCTTCTCGAGAATTGTATAGGGACTTCTATTTCCGATTTTTGACGACCCGTCGCGCAATTGCCAAATAATTAACGGGATATTGCCTGGGAACGAACAAGTGAGCAAAAAGAAATGTTTCTCGGAAATTCCCGCGTTTACGGCCACAGCTTTTGATCCGGATGGACTCACGGGGCCCGTAAGCACTTTTCGGAAAGCCGCGGGCCCCGTCTTGCTTCGCGAATACCTTCGCGATTCGTCTCGCCCCGGCAAGATGACTCACCGCTCGACAGAATCTCGAAGGCGATCGTTAAATAAAAAGAAAAAGAAAAAGAAAAAGAGGGGTGCAACACGAGGACTTCCCAGGAGGTCACCCATCCTAGTACTACTCTCGCCCAAGCACGCTTAACTTCGGAGTTCTGATGGGATCCGGTGCATTAGTGCTGGTATGATCGCACCCGTCATGTTATGCATTGCAAATGTATTTGAAGCAACGCCCTTCCTCTTCTCGAGAATTGTATAGGGACTTCTATTTCCGATTTTTGACGACCCGTCGCGCAATTGCCAAATAATTAACGGGATATTGCCTGGGAACGAACAAGTGAGCAAAAAGAAATGTTTCTCGGAAATTCCCGCGTTTACGGCCACAGCTTTTGATCCGGATGGACTCACGGGGCCCGTAAGCACTTTTCGGAAAGCCGCGGGCCCCGTCTTGCTTCGCGAATACCTTCGCGATTCGTCTCGCCCCGGCAAGATGACTCACCGCTCGACAGAATCTCGAAGGCGATCGTTAAATAAAAAGAAAAAGAAAAAGAAAAAGAGGGGTGCAACACGAGGACTTCCCAGGAGGTCACCCATCCTAGTACTACTCTCGCCCAAGCACGCTTAACTTCGGAGTTCTGATGGGATCCGGTGCATTAGTGCTGGTATGATCGCACCCGTCATGTTATGCATTGCAAATGTATTTGAAGCAACGCCCTTCCTCTTCTCGAGAATTGTATAGGGACTTCTATTTCCGATTTTTGACGACCCGTCGCGCAATTGCCAAATAATTAACGGGATATTGCCTGGGAACGAACAAGTGAGCAAAAAGAAATGTTTCTCGGAAATTCCCGCGTTTACGGCCACAGCTTTTGATCCGGATGGACTCACGGGGCCCGTAAGCACTTTTCGGAAAGCCGCGGGCCCCGTCTTGCTTCGCGAATACCTTCGCGATTCGTCTCGCCCCGGCAAGATGACTCACCGCTCGACAGAATCTCGAAGGCGATCGTTAAATAAAAAGAAAAAGAAAAAGAAAAAGAGGGGTGCAACACGAGGACTTCCCAGGAGGTCACCCATCCTAGTACTACTCTCGCCCAAGCACGCTTAACTTCGGAGTTCTGATGGGATCCGGTGCATTAGTGCTGGTATGATCGCACCCGTCATGTTATGCATTGCAAATGTATTTGAAGCAACGCCCTTCCTCTTCTCGAGAATTGTATAGGGACTTCTATTTCCGATTTTTGACGACCCGTCGCGCAATTGCCAAATAATTAACGGGATATTGCCTGGGAACGAACAAGTGAGCAAAAAGAAATGTTTCTCGGAAATTCCCGCGTTTACGGCCACAGCTTTTGATCCGGATGGACTCACGGGGCCCGTAAGCACTTTTCGGAAAGCCGCGGGCCCCGTCTTGCTTCGCGAATACCTTCGCGATTCGTCTCGCCCCGGCAAGATGACTCACCGCTCGACAGAATCTCGAAGGCGATCGTTAAATAAAAAGAAAAAGAAAAAGAAAAAGAGGGGTGCAACACGAGGACTTCCCAGGAGGTCACCCATCCTAGTACTACTCTCGCCCAAGCACGCTTAACTTCGGAGTTCTGATGGGATCCGGTGCATTAGTGCTGGTATGATCGCACCCGTCATGTTATGCATTGCAAATGTATTTGAAGCAACGCCCTTCCTCTTCTCGAGAATTGTATAGGGACTTCTATTTCCGATTTTTGACGACCCGTCGCGCAATTGCCAAATAATTAACGGGATATTGCCTGGGAACGAACAAGTGAGCAAAAAGAAATGTTTCTCGGAAATTCCCGCGTTTACGGCCACAGCTTTTGATCCGGATGGACTCACGGGGCCCGTAAGCACTTTTCGGAAAGCCGCGGGCCCCGTCTTGCTTCGCGAATACCTTCGCGATTCGTCTCGCCCCGGCAAGATGACTCACCGCTCGACAGAATCTCGAAGGCGATCGTTAAATAAAAAGAAAAAGAAAAAGAAAAAGAGGGGTGCAACACGAGGACTTCCCAGGAGGTCACCCATCCTAGTACTACTCTCGCCCAAGCACGCTTAACTTCGGAGTTCTGATGGGATCCGGTGCATTAGTGCTGGTATGATCGCACCCGTCATGTTATGCATTGCAAATGTATTTGAAGCAACGCCCTTCCTCTTCTCGAGAATTGTATAGGGACTTCTATTTCCGATTTTTGACGACCCGTCGCGCAATTGCCAAATAATTAACGGGATATTGCCTGGGAACGAACAAGTGAGCAAAAAGAAATGTTTCTCGGAAATTCCCGCGTTTACGGCCACAGCTTTTGATCCGGATGGACTCACGGGGCCCGTAAGCACTTTTCGGAAAGCCGCGGGCCCCGTCTTGCTTCGCGAATACCTTCGCGATTCGTCTCGCCCCGGCAAGATGACTCACCGCTCGACAGAATCTCGAAGGCGATCGTTAAATAAAAAGAAAAAGAAAAAGAAAAAGAGGGGTGCAACACGAGGACTTCCCAGGAGGTCACCCATCCTAGTACTACTCTCGCCCAAGCACGCTTAACTTCGGAGTTCTGATGGGATCCGGTGCATTAGTGCTGGTATGATCGCACCCGTCATGTTATGCATTGCAAATGTATTTGAAGCAACGCCCTTCCTCTTCTCGAGAATTGTATAGGGACTTCTATTTCCGATTTTTGACGACCCGTCGCGCAATTGCCAAATAATTAACGGGATATTGCCTGGGAACGAACAAGTGAGCAAAAAGAAATGTTTCTCGGAAATTCCCGCGTTTACGGCCACAGCTTTTGATCCGGATGGACTCACGGGGCCCGTAAGCACTTTTCGGAAAGCCGCGGGCCCCGTCTTGCTTCGCGAATACCTTCGCGATTCGTCTCGCCCCGGCAAGATGACTCACCGCTCGACAGAATCTCGAAGGCGATCGTTAAATAAAAAGAAAAAGAAAAAGAAAAAGAGGGGTGCAACACGAGGACTTCCCAGGAGGTCACCCATCCTAGTACTACTCTCGCCCAAGCACGCTTAACTTCGGAGTTCTGATGGGATCCGGTGCATTAGTGCTGGTATGATCGCACCCGTCATGTTATGCATTGCAAATGTATTTGAAGCAACGCCCTTCCTCTTCTCGAGAATTGTATAGGGACTTCTATTTCCGATTTTTGACGACCCGTCGCGCAATTGCCAAATAATTAACGGGATATTGCCTGGGAACGAACAAGTGAGCAAAAAGAAATGTTTCTCGGAAATTCCCGCGTTTACGGCCACAGCTTTTGATCCGGATGGACTCACGGGGCCCGTAAGCACTTTTCGGAAAGCCGCGGGCCCCGTCTTGCTTCGCGAATACCTTCGCGATTCGTCTCGCCCCGGCAAGATGACTCACCGCTCGACAGAATCTCGAAGGCGATCGTTAAATAAAAAGAAAAAGAAAAAGAAAAAGAGGGGTGCAACACGAGGACTTCCCAGGAGGTCACCCATCCTAGTACTACTCTCGCCCAAGCACGCTTAACTTCGGAGTTCTGATGGGATCCGGTGCATTAGTGCTGGTATGATCGCACCCGTCATGTTATGCATTGCAAATGTATTTGAAGCAACGCCCTTCCTCTTCTCGAGAATTGTATAGGGACTTCTATTTCCGATTTTTGACGACCCGTCGCGCAATTGCCAAATAATTAACGGGATATTGCCTGGGAACGAACAAGTGAGCAAAAAGAAATGTTTCTCGGAAATTCCCGCGTTTACGGCCACAGCTTTTGATCCGGATGGACTCACGGGGCCCGTAAGCACTTTTCGGAAAGCCGCGGGCCCCGTCTTGCTTCGCGAATACCTTCGCGATTCGTCTCGCCCCGGCAAGATGACTCACCGCTCGACAGAATCTCGAAGGCGATCGTTAAATAAAAAGAAAAAGAAAAAGAAAAAGAGGGGTGCAACACGAGGACTTCCCAGGAGGTCACCCATCCTAGTACTACTCTCGCCCAAGCACGCTTAACTTCGGAGTTCTGATGGGATCCGGTGCATTAGTGCTGGTATGATCGCACCCGTCATGTTATGCATTGCAAATGTATTTGAAGCAACGCCCTTCCTCTTCTCGAGAATTGTATAGGGACTTCTATTTCCGATTTTTGACGACCCGTCGCGCAATTGCCAAATAATTAACGGGATATTGCCTGGGAACGAACAAGTGAGCAAAAAGAAATGTTTCTCGGAAATTCCCGCGTTTACGGCCACAGCTTTTGATCCGGATGGACTCACGGGGCCCGTAAGCACTTTTCGGAAAGCCGCGGGCCCCGTCTTGCTTCGCGAATACCTTCGCGATTCGTCTCGCCCCGGCAAGATGACTCACCGCTCGACAGAATCTCGAAGGCGATCGTTAAATAAAAAGAAAAAGAAAAAGAAAAAGAGGGGTGCAACACGAGGACTTCCCAGGAGGTCACCCATCCTAGTACTACTCTCGCCCAAGCACGCTTAACTTCGGAGTTCTGATGGGATCCGGTGCATTAGTGCTGGTATGATCGCACCCGTCATGTTATGCATTGCAAATGTATTTGAAGCAACGCCCTTCCTCTTCTCGAGAATTGTATAGGGACTTCTATTTCCGATTTTTGACGACCCGTCGCGCAATTGCCAAATAATTAACGGGATATTGCCTGGGAACGAACAAGTGAGCAAAAAGAAATGTTTCTCGGAAATTCCCGCGTTTACGGCCACAGCTTTTGATCCGGATGGACTCACGGGGCCCGTAAGCACTTTTCGGAAAGCCGCGGGCCCCGTCTTGCTTCGCGAATACCTTCGCGATTCGTCTCGCCCCGGCAAGATGACTCACCGCTCGACAGAATCTCGAAGGCGATCGTTAAATAAAAAGAAAAAGAAAAAGAAAAAGAGGGGTGCAACACGAGGACTTCCCAGGAGGTCACCCATCCTAGTACTACTCTCGCCCAAGCACGCTTAACTTCGGAGTTCTGATGGGATCCGGTGCATTAGTGCTGGTATGATCGCACCCGTCATGTTATGCATTGCAAATGTATTTGAAGCAACGCCCTTCCTCTTCTCGAGAATTGTATAGGGACTTCTATTTCCGATTTTTGACGACCCGTCGCGCAATTGCCAAATAATTAACGGGATATTGCCTGGGAACGAACAAGTGAGCAAAAAGAAATGTTTCTCGGAAATTCCCGCGTTTACGGCCACAGCTTTTGATCCGGATGGACTCACGGGGCCCGTAAGCACTTTTCGGAAAGCCGCGGGCCCCGTCTTGCTTCGCGAATACCTTCGCGATTCGTCTCGCCCCGGCAAGATGACTCACCGCTCGACAGAATCTCGAAGGCGATCGTTAAATAAAAAGAAAAAGAAAAAGAAAAAGAAAAATAGGGGTGCAACACGAGGACTTCCCAGGAGGTCACCCATCCTAGTACTACTCTCGCCCAAGCACGCTTAACTTCGGAGTTCTGATGGGATCCGGTGCATTAGTGCTGGTATGATCGCACCCGTCATGTTATGCATTGCAAATGTATTTGAAGCAACGCCCTTCCTCTTCTCGAGAATTGTATAGGGACTTCTATTTCCGATTTTTGACGACCCGTCGCGCAATTGCCAAATAATTAACGGGATATTGCCTGGGAACGAACAAGTGAGCAAAAAGAAATGTTTCTCGGAAATTCCCGCGTTTACGGCCACAGCTTTTGATCCGGATGGACTCACGGGGCCCGTAAGCACTTTTCGGAAAGCCGCGGGCCCCGTCTTGCTTCGCGAATACCTTCGCGATTCGTCTCGCCCCGGCAAGATGACTCACCGCTCGACAGAATCTCGAAGGCGATCGTTAAATAAAAAGAAAAAGAAAAAGAAAAAGAGGGGTGCAACACGAGGACTTCCCAGGAGGTCACCCATCCTAGTACTACTCTCGCCCAAGCACGCTTAACTTCGGAGTTCTGATGGGATCCGGTGCATTAGTGCTGGTATGATCGCACCCGTCATGTTATGCATTGCAAATGTATTTGAAGCAACGCCCTTCCTCTTCTCGAGAATTGTATAGGGACTTCTATTTCCGATTTTTGACGACCCGTCGCGCAATTGCCAAATAATTAACGGGATATTGCCTGGGAACGAACAAGTGAGCAAAAAGAAATGTTTCTCGGAAATTCCCGCGTTTACGGCCACAGCTTTTGATCCGGATGGACTCACGGGGCCCGTAAGCACTTTTCGGAAAGCCGCGGGCCCCGTCTTGCTTCGCGAATACCTTCGCGATTCGTCTCGCCCCGGCAAGATGACTCACCGCTCGACAGAATCTCGAAGGCGATCGTTAAATAAAAAGAAAAAGAAAAAGAAAAAGAAAAATAGGGGTGCAACACGAGGACTTCCCAGGAGGTCACCCATCCTAGTACTACTCTCGCCCAAGCACGCTTAACTTCGGAGTTCTGATGGGATCCGGTGCATTAGTGCTGGTATGATCGCACCCGTCATGTTATGCATTGCAAATGTATTTGAAGCAACGCCCTTCCTCTTCTCGAGAATTGTATAGGGACTTCTATTTCCGATTTTTGACGACCCGTCGCGCAATTGCCAAATAATTAACGGGATATTGCCTGGGAACGAACAAGTGAGCAAAAAGAAATGTTTCTCGGAAATTCCCGCGTTTACGGCCACAGCTTTTGATCCGGATGGACTCACGGGGCCCGTAAGCACTTTTCGGAAAGCCGCGGGCCCCGTCTTGCTTCGCGAATACCTTCGCGATTCGTCTCGCCCCGGCAAGATGACTCACCGCTCGACAGAATCTCGAAGGCGATCGTTAAATAAAAAGAAAAAGAAAAAGAAAAAGAGGGGTGCAACACGAGGACTTCCCAGGAGGTCACCCATCCTAGTACTACTCTCGCCCAAGCACGCTTAACTTCGGAGTTCTGATGGGATCCGGTGCATTAGTGCTGGTATGATCGCACCCGTCATGTTATGCATTGCAAATGTATTTGAAGCAACGCCCTTCCTCTTCTCGAGAATTGTATAGGGACTTCTATTTCCGATTTTTGACGACCCGTCGCGCAATTGCCAAATAATTAACGGGATATTGCCTGGGAACGAACAAGTGAGCAAAAAGAAATGTTTCTCGGAAATTCCCGCGTTTACGGCCACAGCTTTTGATCCGGATGGACTCACGGGGCCCGTAAGCACTTTTCGGAAAGCCGCGGGCCCCGTCTTGCTTCGCGAATACCTTCGCGATTCGTCTCGCCCCGGCAAGATGACTCACCGCTCGACAGAATCTCGAAGGCGATCGTTAAATAAAAAGAAAAAGAAAAAGAAAAAGAGGGGTGCAACACGAGGACTTCCCAGGAGGTCACCCATCCTAGTACTACTCTCGCCCAAGCACGCTTAACTTCGGAGTTCTGATGGGATCCGGTGCATTAGTGCTGGTATGATCGCACCCGTCATGTTATGCATTGCAAATGTATTTGAAGCAACGCCCTTCCTCTTCTCGAGAATTGTATAGGGACTTCTATTTCCGATTTTTGACGACCCGTCGCGCAATTGCCAAATAATTAACGGGATATTGCCTGGGAACGAACAAGTGAGCAAAAAGAAATGTTTCTCGGAAATTCCCGCGTTTACGGCCACAGCTTTTGATCCGGATGGACTCACGGGGCCCGTAAGCACTTTTCGGAAAGCCGCGGGCCCCGTCTTGCTTCGCGAATACCTTCGCGATTCGTCTCGCCCCGGCAAGATGACTCACCGCTCGACAGAATCTCGAAGGCGATCGTTAAATAAAAAGAAAAAGAAAAAGAAAAAGAGGGGTGCAACACGAGGACTTCCCAGGAGGTCACCCATCCTAGTACTACTCTCGCCCAAGCACGCTTAACTTCGGAGTTCTGATGGGATCCGGTGCATTAGTGCTGGTATGATCGCACCCGTCATGTTATGCATTGCAAATGTATTTGAAGCAACGCCCTTCCTCTTCTCGAGAATTGTATAGGGACTTCTATTTCCGATTTTTGACGACCCGTCGCGCAATTGCCAAATAATTAACGGGATATTGCCTGGGAACGAACAAGTGAGCAAAAAGAAATGTTTCTCGGAAATTCCCGCGTTTACGGCCACAGCTTTTGATCCGGATGGACTCACGGGGCCCGTAAGCACTTTTCGGAAAGCCGCGGGCCCCGTCTTGCTTCGCGAATACCTTCGCGATTCGTCTCGCCCCGGCAAGATGACTCACCGCTCGACAGAATCTCGAAGGCGATCGTTAAATAAAAAGAAAAAGAAAAAGAAAAAGAGGGGTGCAACACGAGGACTTCCCAGGAGGTCACCCATCCTAGTACTACTCTCGCCCAAGCACGCTTAACTTCGGAGTTCTGATGGGATCCGGTGCATTAGTGCTGGTATGATCGCACCCGTCATGTTATGCATTGCAAATGTATTTGAAGCAACGCCCTTCCTCTTCTCGAGAATTGTATAGGGACTTCTATTTCCGATTTTTGACGACCCGTCGCGCAATTGCCAAATAATTAACGGGATATTGCCTGGGAACGAACAAGTGAGCAAAAAGAAATGTTTCTCGGAAATTCCCGCGTTTACGGCCACAGCTTTTGATCCGGATGGACTCACGGGGCCCGTAAGCACTTTTCGGAAAGCCGCGGGCCCCGTCTTGCTTCGCGAATACCTTCGCGATTCGTCTCGCCCCGGCAAGATGACTCACCGCTCGACAGAATCTCGAAGGCGATCGTTAAATAAAAAGAAAAAGAAAAAGAAAAAGAAAAATAGGGGTGCAACACGAGGACTTCCCAGGAGGTCACCCATCCTAGTACTACTCTCGCCCAAGCACGCTTAACTTCGGAGTTCTGATGGGATCCGGTGCATTAGTGCTGGTATGATCGCACCCGTCATGTTATGCATTGCAAATGTATTTGAAGCAACGCCCTTCCTCTTCTCGAGAATTGTATAGGGACTTCTATTTCCGATTTTTGACGACCCGTCGCGCAATTGCCAAATAATTAACGGGATATTGCCTGGGAACGAACAAGTGAGCAAAAAGAAATGTTTCTCGGAAATTCCCGCGTTTACGGCCACAGCTTTTGATCCGGATGGACTCACGGGGCCCGTAAGCACTTTTCGGAAAGCCGCGGGCCCCGTCTTGCTTCGCGAATACCTTCGCGATTCGTCTCGCCCCGGCAAGATGACTCACCGCTCGACAGAATCTCGAAGGCGATCGTTAAATAAAAAGAAAAAGAAAAAGAAAAAGAGGGGTGCAACACGAGGACTTCCCAGGAGGTCACCCATCCTAGTACTACTCTCGCCCAAGCACGCTTAACTTCGGAGTTCTGATGGGATCCGGTGCATTAGTGCTGGTATGATCGCACCCGTCATGTTATGCATTGCAAATGTATTTGAAGCAACGCCCTTCCTCTTCTCGAGAATTGTATAGGGACTTCTATTTCCGATTTTTGACGACCCGTCGCGCAATTGCCAAATAATTAACGGGATATTGCCTGGGAACGAACAAGTGAGCAAAAAGAAATGTTTCTCGGAAATTCCCGCGTTTACGGCCACAGCTTTTGATCCGGATGGACTCACGGGGCCCGTAAGCACTTTTCGGAAAGCCGCGGGCCCCGTCTTGCTTCGCGAATACCTTCGCGATTCGTCTCGCCCCGGCAAGATGACTCACCGCTCGACAGAATCTCGAAGGCGATCGTTAAATAAAAAGAAAAAGAAAAAGAAAAAGAGGGGTGCAACACGAGGACTTCCCAGGAGGTCACCCATCCTAGTACTACTCTCGCCCAAGCACGCTTAACTTCGGAGTTCTGATGGGATCCGGTGCATTAGTGCTGGTATGATCGCACCCGTCATGTTATGCATTGCAAATGTATTTGAAGCAACGCCCTTCCTCTTCTCGAGAATTGTATAGGGACTTCTATTTCCGATTTTTGACGACCCGTCGCGCAATTGCCAAATAATTAACGGGATATTGCCTGGGAACGAACAAGTGAGCAAAAAGAAATGTTTCTCGGAAATTCCCGCGTTTACGGCCACAGCTTTTGATCCGGATGGACTCACGGGGCCCGTAAGCACTTTTCGGAAAGCCGCGGGCCCCGTCTTGCTTCGCGAATACCTTCGCGATTCGTCTCGCCCCGGCAAGATGACTCACCGCTCGACAGAATCTCGAAGGCGATCGTTAAATAAAAAGAAAAAGAAAAAGAAAAAGAGGGGTGCAACACGAGGACTTCCCAGGAGGTCACCCATCCTAGTACTACTCTCGCCCAAGCACGCTTAACTTCGGAGTTCTGATGGGATCCGGTGCATTAGTGCTGGTATGATCGCACCCGTCATGTTATGCATTGCAAATGTATTTGAAGCAACGCCCTTCCTCTTCTCGAGAATTGTATAGGGACTTCTATTTCCGATTTTTGACGACCCGTCGCGCAATTGCCAAATAATTAACGGGATATTGCCTGGGAACGAACAAGTGAGCAAAAAGAAATGTTTCTCGGAAATTCCCGCGTTTACGGCCACAGCTTTTGATCCGGATGGACTCACGGGGCCCGTAAGCACTTTTCGGAAAGCCGCGGGCCCCGTCTTGCTTCGCGAATACCTTCGCGATTCGTCTCGCCCCGGCAAGATGACTCACCGCTCGACAGAATCTCGAAGGCGATCGTTAAATAAAAAGAAAAAGAAAAAGAAAAAGAGGGGTGCAACACGAGGACTTCCCAGGAGGTCACCCATCCTAGTACTACTCTCGCCCAAGCACGCTTAACTTCGGAGTTCTGATGGGATCCGGTGCATTAGTGCTGGTATGATCGCACCCGTCATGTTATGCATTGCAAATGTATTTGAAGCAACGCCCTTCCTCTTCTCGAGAATTGTATAGGGACTTCTATTTCCGATTTTTGACGACCCGTCGCGCAATTGCCAAATAATTAACGGGATATTGCCTGGGAACGAACAAGTGAGCAAAAAGAAATGTTTCTCGGAAATTCCCGCGTTTACGGCCACAGCTTTTGATCCGGATGGACTCACGGGGCCCGTAAGCACTTTTCGGAAAGCCGCGGGCCCCGTCTTGCTTCGCGAATACCTTCGCGATTCGTCTCGCCCCGGCAAGATGACTCACCGCTCGACAGAATCTCGAAGGCGATCGTTAAATAAAAAGAAAAAGAAAAAGAAAAAGAGGGGTGCAACACGAGGACTTCCCAGGAGGTCACCCATCCTAGTACTACTCTCGCCCAAGCACGCTTAACTTCGGAGTTCTGATGGGATCCGGTGCATTAGTGCTGGTATGATCGCACCCGTCATGTTATGCATTGCAAATGTATTTGAAGCAACGCCCTTCCTCTTCTCGAGAATTGTATAGGGACTTCTATTTCCGATTTTTGACGACCCGTCGCGCAATTGCCAAATAATTAACGGGATATTGCCTGGGAACGAACAAGTGAGCAAAAAGAAATGTTTCTCGGAAATTCCCGCGTTTACGGCCACAGCTTTTGATCCGGATGGACTCACGGGGCCCGTAAGCACTTTTCGGAAAGCCGCGGGCCCCGTCTTGCTTCGCGAATACCTTCGCGATTCGTCTCGCCCCGGCAAGATGACTCACCGCTCGACAGAATCTCGAAGGCGATCGTTAAATAAAAAGAAAAAGAAAAAGAAAAAGAGGGGTGCAACACGAGGACTTCCCAGGAGGTCACCCATCCTAGTACTACTCTCGCCCAAGCACGCTTAACTTCGGAGTTCTGATGGGATCCGGTGCATTAGTGCTGGTATGATCGCACCCGTCATGTTATGCATTGCAAATGTATTTGAAGCAACGCCCTTCCTCTTCTCGAGAATTGTATAGGGACTTCTATTTCCGATTTTTGACGACCCGTCGCGCAATTGCCAAATAATTAACGGGATATTGCCTGGGAACGAACAAGTGAGCAAAAAGAAATGTTTCTCGGAAATTCCCGCGTTTACGGCCACAGCTTTTGATCCGGATGGACTCACGGGGCCCGTAAGCACTTTTCGGAAAGCCGCGGGCCCCGTCTTGCTTCGCGAATACCTTCGCGATTCGTCTCGCCCCGGCAAGATGACTCACCGCTCGACAGAATCTCGAAGGCGATCGTTAAATAAAAAGAAAAAGAAAAAGAAAAAGAGGGGTGCAACACGAGGACTTCCCAGGAGGTCACCCATCCTAGTACTACTCTCGCCCAAGCACGCTTAACTTCGGAGTTCTGATGGGATCCGGTGCATTAGTGCTGGTATGATCGCACCCGTCATGTTATGCATTGCAAATGTATTTGAAGCAACGCCCTTCCTCTTCTCGAGAATTGTATAGGGACTTCTATTTCCGATTTTTGACGACCCGTCGCGCAATTGCCAAATAATTAACGGGATATTGCCTGGGAACGAACAAGTGAGCAAAAAGAAATGTTTCTCGGAAATTCCCGCGTTTACGGCCACAGCTTTTGATCCGGATGGACTCACGGGGCCCGTAAGCACTTTTCGGAAAGCCGCGGGCCCCGTCTTGCTTCGCGAATACCTTCGCGATTCGTCTCGCCCCGGCAAGATGACTCACCGCTCGACAGAATCTCGAAGGCGATCGTTAAATAAAAAGAAAAAGAAAAAGAAAAAGAAAAATAGGGGTGCAACACGAGGACTTCCCAGGAGGTCACCCATCCTAGTACTACTCTCGCCCAAGCACGCTTAACTTCGGAGTTCTGATGGGATCCGGTGCATTAGTGCTGGTATGATCGCACCCGTCATGTTATGCATTGCAAATGTATTTGAAGCAACGCCCTTCCTCTTCTCGAGAATTGTATAGGGACTTCTATTTCCGATTTTTGACGACCCGTCGCGCAATTGCCAAATAATTAACGGGATATTGCCTGGGAACGAACAAGTGAGCAAAAAGAAATGTTTCTCGGAAATTCCCGCGTTTACGGCCACAGCTTTTGATCCGGATGGACTCACGGGGCCCGTAAGCACTTTTCGGAAAGCCGCGGGCCCCGTCTTGCTTCGCGAATACCTTCGCGATTCGTCTCGCCCCGGCAAGATGACTCACCGCTCGACAGAATCTCGAAGGCGATCGTTAAATAAAAAGAAAAAGAAAAAGAAAAAGAGGGGTGCAACACGAGGACTTCCCAGGAGGTCACCCATCCTAGTACTACTCTCGCCCAAGCACGCTTAACTTCGGAGTTCTGATGGGATCCGGTGCATTAGTGCTGGTATGATCGCACCCGTCATGTTATGCATTGCAAATGTATTTGAAGCAACGCCCTTCCTCTTCTCGAGAATTGTATAGGGACTTCTATTTCCGATTTTTGACGACCCGTCGCGCAATTGCCAAATAATTAACGGGATATTGCCTGGGAACGAACAAGTGAGCAAAAAGAAATGTTTCTCGGAAATTCCCGCGTTTACGGCCACAGCTTTTGATCCGGATGGACTCACGGGGCCCGTAAGCACTTTTCGGAAAGCCGCGGGCCCCGTCTTGCTTCGCGAATACCTTCGCGATTCGTCTCGCCCCGGCAAGATGACTCACCGCTCGACAGAATCTCGAAGGCGATCGTTAAATAAAAAGAAAAAGAAAAAGAAAAAGAGGGGTGCAACACGAGGACTTCCCAGGAGGTCACCCATCCTAGTACTACTCTCGCCCAAGCACGCTTAACTTCGGAGTTCTGATGGGATCCGGTGCATTAGTGCTGGTATGATCGCACCCGTCATGTTATGCATTGCAAATGTATTTGAAGCAACGCCCTTCCTCTTCTCGAGAATTGTATAGGGACTTCTATTTCCGATTTTTGACGACCCGTCGCGCAATTGCCAAATAATTAACGGGATATTGCCTGGGAACGAACAAGTGAGCAAAAAGAAATGTTTCTCGGAAATTCCCGCGTTTACGGCCACAGCTTTTGATCCGGATGGACTCACGGGGCCCGTAAGCACTTTTCGGAAAGCCGCGGGCCCCGTCTTGCTTCGCGAATACCTTCGCGATTCGTCTCGCCCCGGCAAGATGACTCACCGCTCGACAGAATCTCGAAGGCGATCGTTAAATAAAAAGAAAAAGAAAAAGAAAAAGAAAAATAGGGGTGCAACACGAGGACTTCCCAGGAGGTCACCCATCCTAGTACTACTCTCGCCCAAGCACGCTTAACTTCGGAGTTCTGATGGGATCCGGTGCATTAGTGCTGGTATGATCGCACCCGTCATGTTATGCATTGCAAATGTATTTGAAGCAACGCCCTTCCTCTTCTCGAGAATTGTATAGGGACTTCTATTTCCGATTTTTGACGACCCGTCGCGCAATTGCCAAATAATTAACGGGATATTGCCTGGGAACGAACAAGTGAGCAAAAAGAAATGTTTCTCGGAAATTCCCGCGTTTACGGCCACAGCTTTTGATCCGGATGGACTCACGGGGCCCGTAAGCACTTTTCGGAAAGCCGCGGGCCCCGTCTTGCTTCGCGAATACCTTCGCGATTCGTCTCGCCCCGGCAAGATGACTCACCGCTCGACAGAATCTCGAAGGCGATCGTTAAATAAAAAGAAAAAGAAAAAGAAAAAGAGGGGTGCAACACGAGGACTTCCCAGGAGGTCACCCATCCTAGTACTACTCTCGCCCAAGCACGCTTAACTTCGGAGTTCTGATGGGATCCGGTGCATTAGTGCTGGTATGATCGCACCCGTCATGTTATGCATTGCAAATGTATTTGAAGCAACGCCCTTCCTCTTCTCGAGAATTGTATAGGGACTTCTATTTCCGATTTTTGACGACCCGTCGCGCAATTGCCAAATAATTAACGGGATATTGCCTGGGAACGAACAAGTGAGCAAAAAGAAATGTTTCTCGGAAATTCCCGCGTTTACGGCCACAGCTTTTGATCCGGATGGACTCACGGGGCCCGTAAGCACTTTTCGGAAAGCCGCGGGCCCCGTCTTGCTTCGCGAATACCTTCGCGATTCGTCTCGCCCCGGCAAGATGACTCACCGCTCGACAGAATCTCGAAGGCGATCGTTAAATAAAAAGAAAAAGAAAAAGAAAAAGAAAAATAGGGGTGCAACACGAGGACTTCCCAGGAGGTCACCCATCCTAGTACTACTCTCGCCCAAGCACGCTTAACTTCGGAGTTCTGATGGGATCCGGTGCATTAGTGCTGGTATGATCGCACCCGTCATGTTATGCATTGCAAATGTATTTGAAGCAACGCCCTTCCTCTTCTCGAGAATTGTATAGGGACTTCTATTTCCGATTTTTGACGACCCGTCGCGCAATTGCCAAATAATTAACGGGATATTGCCTGGGAACGAACAAGTGAGCAAAAAGAAATGTTTCTCGGAAATTCCCGCGTTTACGGCCACAGCTTTTGATCCGGATGGACTCACGGGGCCCGTAAGCACTTTTCGGAAAGCCGCGGGCCCCGTCTTGCTTCGCGAATACCTTCGCGATTCGTCTCGCCCCGGCAAGATGACTCACCGCTCGACAGAATCTCGAAGGCGATCGTTAAATAAAAAGAAAAAGAAAAAGAAAAAGAGGGGTGCAACACGAGGACTTCCCAGGAGGTCACCCATCCTAGTACTACTCTCGCCCAAGCACGCTTAACTTCGGAGTTCTGATGGGATCCGGTGCATTAGTGCTGGTATGATCGCACCCGTCATGTTATGCATTGCAAATGTATTTGAAGCAACGCCCTTCCTCTTCTCGAGAATTGTATAGGGACTTCTATTTCCGATTTTTGACGACCCGTCGCGCAATTGCCAAATAATTAACGGGATATTGCCTGGGAACGAACAAGTGAGCAAAAAGAAATGTTTCTCGGAAATTCCCGCGTTTACGGCCACAGCTTTTGATCCGGATGGACTCACGGGGCCCGTAAGCACTTTTCGGAAAGCCGCGGGCCCCGTCTTGCTTCGCGAATACCTTCGCGATTCGTCTCGCCCCGGCAAGATGACTCACCGCTCGACAGAATCTCGAAGGCGATCGTTAAATAAAAAGAAAAAGAAAAAGAAAAAGAAAAATAGGGGTGCAACACGAGGACTTCCCAGGAGGTCACCCATCCTAGTACTACTCTCGCCCAAGCACGCTTAACTTCGGAGTTCTGATGGGATCCGGTGCATTAGTGCTGGTATGATCGCACCCGTCATGTTATGCATTGCAAATGTATTTGAAGCAACGCCCTTCCTCTTCTCGAGAATTGTATAGGGACTTCTATTTCCGATTTTTGACGACCCGTCGCGCAATTGCCAAATAATTAACGGGATATTGCCTGGGAACGAACAAGTGAGCAAAAAGAAATGTTTCTCGGAAATTCCCGCGTTTACGGCCACAGCTTTTGATCCGGATGGACTCACGGGGCCCGTAAGCACTTTTCGGAAAGCCGCGGGCCCCGTCTTGCTTCGCGAATACCTTCGCGATTCGTCTCGCCCCGGCAAGATGACTCACCGCTCGACAGAATCTCGAAGGCGATCGTTAAATAAAAAGAAAAAGAAAAAGAAAAAGAGGGGTGCAACACGAGGACTTCCCAGGAGGTCACCCATCCTAGTACTACTCTCGCCCAAGCACGCTTAACTTCGGAGTTCTGATGGGATCCGGTGCATTAGTGCTGGTATGATCGCACCCGTCATGTTATGCATTGCAAATGTATTTGAAGCAACGCCCTTCCTCTTCTCGAGAATTGTATAGGGACTTCTATTTCCGATTTTTGACGACCCGTCGCGCAATTGCCAAATAATTAACGGGATATTGCCTGGGAACGAACAAGTGAGCAAAAAGAAATGTTTCTCGGAAATTCCCGCGTTTACGGCCACAGCTTTTGATCCGGATGGACTCACGGGGCCCGTAAGCACTTTTCGGAAAGCCGCGGGCCCCGTCTTGCTTCGCGAATACCTTCGCGATTCGTCTCGCCCCGGCAAGATGACTCACCGCTCGACAGAATCTCGAAGGCGATCGTTAAATAAAAAGAAAAAGAAAAAGAAAAAGAGGGGTGCAACACGAGGACTTCCCAGGAGGTCACCCATCCTAGTACTACTCTCGCCCAAGCACGCTTAACTTCGGAGTTCTGATGGGATCCGGTGCATTAGTGCTGGTATGATCGCACCCGTCATGTTATGCATTGCAAATGTATTTGAAGCAACGCCCTTCCTCTTCTCGAGAATTGTATAGGGACTTCTATTTCCGATTTTTGACGACCCGTCGCGCAATTGCCAAATAATTAACGGGATATTGCCTGGGAACGAACAAGTGAGCAAAAAGAAATGTTTCTCGGAAATTCCCGCGTTTACGGCCACAGCTTTTGATCCGGATGGACTCACGGGGCCCGTAAGCACTTTTCGGAAAGCCGCGGGCCCCGTCTTGCTTCGCGAATACCTTCGCGATTCGTCTCGCCCCGGCAAGATGACTCACCGCTCGACAGAATCTCGAAGGCGATCGTTAAATAAAAAGAAAAAGAAAAAGAAAAAGAGGGGTGCAACACGAGGACTTCCCAGGAGGTCACCCATCCTAGTACTACTCTCGCCCAAGCACGCTTAACTTCGGAGTTCTGATGGGATCCGGTGCATTAGTGCTGGTATGATCGCACCCGTCATGTTATGCATTGCAAATGTATTTGAAGCAACGCCCTTCCTCTTCTCGAGAATTGTATAGGGACTTCTATTTCCGATTTTTGACGACCCGTCGCGCAATTGCCAAATAATTAACGGGATATTGCCTGGGAACGAACAAGTGAGCAAAAAGAAATGTTTCTCGGAAATTCCCGCGTTTACGGCCACAGCTTTTGATCCGGATGGACTCACGGGGCCCGTAAGCACTTTTCGGAAAGCCGCGGGCCCCGTCTTGCTTCGCGAATACCTTCGCGATTCGTCTCGCCCCGGCAAGATGACTCACCGCTCGACAGAATCTCGAAGGCGATCGTTAAATAAAAAGAAAAAGAAAAAGAAAAAGAGGGGTGCAACACGAGGACTTCCCAGGAGGTCACCCATCCTAGTACTACTCTCGCCCAAGCACGCTTAACTTCGGAGTTCTGATGGGATCCGGTGCATTAGTGCTGGTATGATCGCACCCGTCATGTTATGCATTGCAAATGTATTTGAAGCAACGCCCTTCCTCTTCTCGAGAATTGTATAGGGACTTCTATTTCCGATTTTTGACGACCCGTCGCGCAATTGCCAAATAATTAACGGGATATTGCCTGGGAACGAACAAGTGAGCAAAAAGAAATGTTTCTCGGAAATTCCCGCGTTTACGGCCACAGCTTTTGATCCGGATGGACTCACGGGGCCCGTAAGCACTTTTCGGAAAGCCGCGGGCCCCGTCTTGCTTCGCGAATACCTTCGCGATTCGTCTCGCCCCGGCAAGATGACTCACCGCTCGACAGAATCTCGAAGGCGATCGTTAAATAAAAAGAAAAAGAAAAAGAAAAAGAGGGGTGCAACACGAGGACTTCCCAGGAGGTCACCCATCCTAGTACTACTCTCGCCCAAGCACGCTTAACTTCGGAGTTCTGATGGGATCCGGTGCATTAGTGCTGGTATGATCGCACCCGTCATGTTATGCATTGCAAATGTATTTGAAGCAACGCCCTTCCTCTTCTCGAGAATTGTATAGGGACTTCTATTTCCGATTTTTGACGACCCGTCGCGCAATTGCCAAATAATTAACGGGATATTGCCTGGGAACGAACAAGTGAGCAAAAAGAAATGTTTCTCGGAAATTCCCGCGTTTACGGCCACAGCTTTTGATCCGGATGGACTCACGGGGCCCGTAAGCACTTTTCGGAAAGCCGCGGGCCCCGTCTTGCTTCGCGAATACCTTCGCGATTCGTCTCGCCCCGGCAAGATGACTCACCGCTCGACAGAATCTCGAAGGCGATCGTTAAATAAAAAGAAAAAGAAAAAGAAAAAGAGGGGTGCAACACGAGGACTTCCCAGGAGGTCACCCATCCTAGTACTACTCTCGCCCAAGCACGCTTAACTTCGGAGTTCTGATGGGATCCGGTGCATTAGTGCTGGTATGATCGCACCCGTCATGTTATGCATTGCAAATGTATTTGAAGCAACGCCCTTCCTCTTCTCGAGAATTGTATAGGGACTTCTATTTCCGATTTTTGACGACCCGTCGCGCAATTGCCAAATAATTAACGGGATATTGCCTGGGAACGAACAAGTGAGCAAAAAGAAATGTTTCTCGGAAATTCCCGCGTTTACGGCCACAGCTTTTGATCCGGATGGACTCACGGGGCCCGTAAGCACTTTTCGGAAAGCCGCGGGCCCCGTCTTGCTTCGCGAATACCTTCGCGATTCGTCTCGCCCCGGCAAGATGACTCACCGCTCGACAGAATCTCGAAGGCGATCGTTAAATAAAAAGAAAAAGAAAAAGAAAAAGAGGGGTGCAACACGAGGACTTCCCAGGAGGTCACCCATCCTAGTACTACTCTCGCCCAAGCACGCTTAACTTCGGAGTTCTGATGGGATCCGGTGCATTAGTGCTGGTATGATCGCACCCGTCATGTTATGCATTGCAAATGTATTTGAAGCAACGCCCTTCCTCTTCTCGAGAATTGTATAGGGACTTCTATTTCCGATTTTTGACGACCCGTCGCGCAATTGCCAAATAATTAACGGGATATTGCCTGGGAACGAACAAGTGAGCAAAAAGAAATGTTTCTCGGAAATTCCCGCGTTTACGGCCACAGCTTTTGATCCGGATGGACTCACGGGGCCCGTAAGCACTTTTCGGAAAGCCGCGGGCCCCGTCTTGCTTCGCGAATACCTTCGCGATTCGTCTCGCCCCGGCAAGATGACTCACCGCTCGACAGAATCTCGAAGGCGATCGTTAAATAAAAAGAAAAAGAAAAAGAAAAAGAGGGGTGCAACACGAGGACTTCCCAGGAGGTCACCCATCCTAGTACTACTCTCGCCCAAGCACGCTTAACTTCGGAGTTCTGATGGGATCCGGTGCATTAGTGCTGGTATGATCGCACCCGTCATGTTATGCATTGCAAATGTATTTGAAGCAACGCCCTTCCTCTTCTCGAGAATTGTATAGGGACTTCTATTTCCGATTTTTGACGACCCGTCGCGCAATTGCCAAATAATTAACGGGATATTGCCTGGGAACGAACAAGTGAGCAAAAAGAAATGTTTCTCGGAAATTCCCGCGTTTACGGCCACAGCTTTTGATCCGGATGGACTCACGGGGCCCGTAAGCACTTTTCGGAAAGCCGCGGGCCCCGTCTTGCTTCGCGAATACCTTCGCGATTCGTCTCGCCCCGGCAAGATGACTCACCGCTCGACAGAATCTCGAAGGCGATCGTTAAATAAAAAGAAAAAGAAAAAGAAAAAGAAAAATAGGGGTGCAACACGAGGACTTCCCAGGAGGTCACCCATCCTAGTACTACTCTCGCCCAAGCACGCTTAACTTCGGAGTTCTGATGGGATCCGGTGCATTAGTGCTGGTATGATCGCACCCGTCATGTTATGCATTGCAAATGTATTTGAAGCAACGCCCTTCCTCTTCTCGAGAATTGTATAGGGACTTCTATTTCCGATTTTTGACGACCCGTCGCGCAATTGCCAAATAATTAACGGGATATTGCCTGGGAACGAACAAGTGAGCAAAAAGAAATGTTTCTCGGAAATTCCCGCGTTTACGGCCACAGCTTTTGATCCGGATGGACTCACGGGGCCCGTAAGCACTTTTCGGAAAGCCGCGGGCCCCGTCTTGCTTCGCGAATACCTTCGCGATTCGTCTCGCCCCGGCAAGATGACTCACCGCTCGACAGAATCTCGAAGGCGATCGTTAAATAAAAAGAAAAAGAAAAAGAAAAAGAGGGGTGCAACACGAGGACTTCCCAGGAGGTCACCCATCCTAGTACTACTCTCGCCCAAGCACGCTTAACTTCGGAGTTCTGATGGGATCCGGTGCATTAGTGCTGGTATGATCGCACCCGTCATGTTATGCATTGCAAATGTATTTGAAGCAACGCCCTTCCTCTTCTCGAGAATTGTATAGGGACTTCTATTTCCGATTTTTGACGACCCGTCGCGCAATTGCCAAATAATTAACGGGATATTGCCTGGGAACGAACAAGTGAGCAAAAAGAAATGTTTCTCGGAAATTCCCGCGTTTACGGCCACAGCTTTTGATCCGGATGGACTCACGGGGCCCGTAAGCACTTTTCGGAAAGCCGCGGGCCCCGTCTTGCTTCGCGAATACCTTCGCGATTCGTCTCGCCCCGGCAAGATGACTCACCGCTCGACAGAATCTCGAAGGCGATCGTTAAATAAAAAGAAAAAGAAAAAGAAAAAGAAAAATAGGGGTGCAACACGAGGACTTCCCAGGAGGTCACCCATCCTAGTACTACTCTCGCCCAAGCACGCTTAACTTCGGAGTTCTGATGGGATCCGGTGCATTAGTGCTGGTATGATCGCACCCGTCATGTTATGCATTGCAAATGTATTTGAAGCAACGCCCTTCCTCTTCTCGAGAATTGTATAGGGACTTCTATTTCCGATTTTTGACGACCCGTCGCGCAATTGCCAAATAATTAACGGGATATTGCCTGGGAACGAACAAGTGAGCAAAAAGAAATGTTTCTCGGAAATTCCCGCGTTTACGGCCACAGCTTTTGATCCGGATGGACTCACGGGGCCCGTAAGCACTTTTCGGAAAGCCGCGGGCCCCGTCTTGCTTCGCGAATACCTTCGCGATTCGTCTCGCCCCGGCAAGATGACTCACCGCTCGACAGAATCTCGAAGGCGATCGTTAAATAAAAAGAAAAAGAAAAAGAAAAAGAGGGGTGCAACACGAGGACTTCCCAGGAGGTCACCCATCCTAGTACTACTCTCGCCCAAGCACGCTTAACTTCGGAGTTCTGATGGGATCCGGTGCATTAGTGCTGGTATGATCGCACCCGTCATGTTATGCATTGCAAATGTATTTGAAGCAACGCCCTTCCTCTTCTCGAGAATTGTATAGGGACTTCTATTTCCGATTTTTGACGACCCGTCGCGCAATTGCCAAATAATTAACGGGATATTGCCTGGGAACGAACAAGTGAGCAAAAAGAAATGTTTCTCGGAAATTCCCGCGTTTACGGCCACAGCTTTTGATCCGGATGGACTCACGGGGCCCGTAAGCACTTTTCGGAAAGCCGCGGGCCCCGTCTTGCTTCGCGAATACCTTCGCGATTCGTCTCGCCCCGGCAAGATGACTCACCGCTCGACAGAATCTCGAAGGCGATCGTTAAATAAAAAGAAAAAGAAAAAGAAAAAGAGGGGTGCAACACGAGGACTTCCCAGGAGGTCACCCATCCTAGTACTACTCTCGCCCAAGCACGCTTAACTTCGGAGTTCTGATGGGATCCGGTGCATTAGTGCTGGTATGATCGCACCCGTCATGTTATGCATTGCAAATGTATTTGAAGCAACGCCCTTCCTCTTCTCGAGAATTGTATAGGGACTTCTATTTCCGATTTTTGACGACCCGTCGCGCAATTGCCAAATAATTAACGGGATATTGCCTGGGAACGAACAAGTGAGCAAAAAGAAATGTTTCTCGGAAATTCCCGCGTTTACGGCCACAGCTTTTGATCCGGATGGACTCACGGGGCCCGTAAGCACTTTTCGGAAAGCCGCGGGCCCCGTCTTGCTTCGCGAATACCTTCGCGATTCGTCTCGCCCCGGCAAGATGACTCACCGCTCGACAGAATCTCGAAGGCGATCGTTAAATAAAAAGAAAAAGAAAAAGAAAAAGAGGGGTGCAACACGAGGACTTCCCAGGAGGTCACCCATCCTAGTACTACTCTCGCCCAAGCACGCTTAACTTCGGAGTTCTGATGGGATCCGGTGCATTAGTGCTGGTATGATCGCACCCGTCATGTTATGCATTGCAAATGTATTTGAAGCAACGCCCTTCCTCTTCTCGAGAATTGTATAGGGACTTCTATTTCCGATTTTTGACGACCCGTCGCGCAATTGCCAAATAATTAACGGGATATTGCCTGGGAACGAACAAGTGAGCAAAAAGAAATGTTTCTCGGAAATTCCCGCGTTTACGGCCACAGCTTTTGATCCGGATGGACTCACGGGGCCCGTAAGCACTTTTCGGAAAGCCGCGGGCCCCGTCTTGCTTCGCGAATACCTTCGCGATTCGTCTCGCCCCGGCAAGATGACTCACCGCTCGACAGAATCTCGAAGGCGATCGTTAAATAAAAAGAAAAAGAAAAAGAAAAAGAAAAATAGGGGTGCAACACGAGGACTTCCCAGGAGGTCACCCATCCTAGTACTACTCTCGCCCAAGCACGCTTAACTTCGGAGTTCTGATGGGATCCGGTGCATTAGTGCTGGTATGATCGCACCCGTCATGTTATGCATTGCAAATGTATTTGAAGCAACGCCCTTCCTCTTCTCGAGAATTGTATAGGGACTTCTATTTCCGATTTTTGACGACCCGTCGCGCAATTGCCAAATAATTAACGGGATATTGCCTGGGAACGAACAAGTGAGCAAAAAGAAATGTTTCTCGGAAATTCCCGCGTTTACGGCCACAGCTTTTGATCCGGATGGACTCACGGGGCCCGTAAGCACTTTTCGGAAAGCCGCGGGCCCCGTCTTGCTTCGCGAATACCTTCGCGATTCGTCTCGCCCCGGCAAGATGACTCACCGCTCGACAGAATCTCGAAGGCGATCGTTAAATAAAAAGAAAAAGAAAAAGAAAAAGAAAAATAGGGGTGCAACACGAGGACTTCCCAGGAGGTCACCCATCCTAGTACTACTCTCGCCCAAGCACGCTTAACTTCGGAGTTCTGATGGGATCCGGTGCATTAGTGCTGGTATGATCGCACCCGTCATGTTATGCATTGCAAATGTATTTGAAGCAACGCCCTTCCTCTTCTCGAGAATTGTATAGGGACTTCTATTTCCGATTTTTGACGACCCGTCGCGCAATTGCCAAATAATTAACGGGATATTGCCTGGGAACGAACAAGTGAGCAAAAAGAAATGTTTCTCGGAAATTCCCGCGTTTACGGCCACAGCTTTTGATCCGGATGGACTCACGGGGCCCGTAAGCACTTTTCGGAAAGCCGCGGGCCCCGTCTTGCTTCGCGAATACCTTCGCGATTCGTCTCGCCCCGGCAAGATGACTCACCGCTCGACAGAATCTCGAAGGCGATCGTTAAATAAAAAGAAAAAGAAAAAGAAAAAGAGGGGTGCAACACGAGGACTTCCCAGGAGGTCACCCATCCTAGTACTACTCTCGCCCAAGCACGCTTAACTTCGGAGTTCTGATGGGATCCGGTGCATTAGTGCTGGTATGATCGCACCCGTCATGTTATGCATTGCAAATGTATTTGAAGCAACGCCCTTCCTCTTCTCGAGAATTGTATAGGGACTTCTATTTCCGATTTTTGACGACCCGTCGCGCAATTGCCAAATAATTAACGGGATATTGCCTGGGAACGAACAAGTGAGCAAAAAGAAATGTTTCTCGGAAATTCCCGCGTTTACGGCCACAGCTTTTGATCCGGATGGACTCACGGGGCCCGTAAGCACTTTTCGGAAAGCCGCGGGCCCCGTCTTGCTTCGCGAATACCTTCGCGATTCGTCTCGCCCCGGCAAGATGACTCACCGCTCGACAGAATCTCGAAGGCGATCGTTAAATAAAAAGAAAAAGAAAAAGAAAAAGAAAAATAGGGGTGCAACACGAGGACTTCCCAGGAGGTCACCCATCCTAGTACTACTCTCGCCCAAGCACGCTTAACTTCGGAGTTCTGATGGGATCCGGTGCATTAGTGCTGGTATGATCGCACCCGTCATGTTATGCATTGCAAATGTATTTGAAGCAACGCCCTTCCTCTTCTCGAGAATTGTATAGGGACTTCTATTTCCGATTTTTGACGACCCGTCGCGCAATTGCCAAATAATTAACGGGATATTGCCTGGGAACGAACAAGTGAGCAAAAAGAAATGTTTCTCGGAAATTCCCGCGTTTACGGCCACAGCTTTTGATCCGGATGGACTCACGGGGCCCGTAAGCACTTTTCGGAAAGCC
Organism: Syzygium aqueum; assembly: GCA_031216185.1. Taxonomy (NCBI): domain Eukaryota; kingdom Viridiplantae; phylum Streptophyta; class Magnoliopsida; order Myrtales; family Myrtaceae; genus Syzygium; species Syzygium aqueum. Next base: position 15,360,493 of record CM062236.1, read on the forward strand.
GCGGGCCCCGTCTTGCTTCGCGAATACCTTCGCGATTCGTCTCGCCCCGGCAAGATGACTCACCGCTCGACAGAATCTCGAAGGCGATCGTTAAATAAAAAGAAAAAGAAAAAGAAAAAGAAAAATAGGGGTGCAACACGAGGACTTCCCAGGAGGTCACCCATCCTAGTACTACTCTCGCCCAAGCACGCTTAACTTCGGAGTTCTGATGGGATCCGGTGCATTAGTGCTGGTATGATCGCACCCGTCATGTTATGCATTGCAAATGTATTTGAAGCAACGCCCTTCCTCTTCTCGAGAATTGTATAGGGACTTCTATTTCCGATTTTTGACGACCCGTCGCGCAATTGCCAAATAATTAACGGGATATTGCCTGGGAACGAACAAGTGAGCAAAAAGAAATGTTTCTCGGAAATTCCCGCGTTTACGGCCACAGCTTTTGATCCGGATGGACTCACGGGGCCCGTAAGCACTTTTCGGAAAGCCGCGGGCCCCGTCTTGCTTCGCGAATACCTTCGCGATTCGTCTCGCCCCGGCAAGATGACTCACCGCTCGACAGAATCTCGAAGGCGATCGTTAAATAAAAAGAAAAAGAAAAAGAAAAAGAGGGGTGCAACACGAGGACTTCCCAGGAGGTCACCCATCCTAGTACTACTCTCGCCCAAGCACGCTTAACTTCGGAGTTCTGATGGGATCCGGTGCATTAGTGCTGGTATGATCGCACCCGTCATGTTATGCATTGCAAATGTATTTGAAGCAACGCCCTTCCTCTTCTCGAGAATTGTATAGGGACTTCTATTTCCGATTTTTGACGACCCGTCGCGCAATTGCCAAATAATTAACGGGATATTGCCTGGGAACGAACAAGTGAGCAAAAAGAAATGTTTCTCGGAAATTCCCGCGTTTACGGCCACAGCTTTTGATCCGGATGGACTCACGGGGCCCGTAAGCACTTTTCGGAAAGCCGCGGGCCCCGTCTTGCTTCGCGAATACCTTCGCGATTCGTCTCGCCCCGGCAAGATGACTCACCGCTCGACAGAATCTCGAAGGCGATCGTTAAATAAAAAGAAAAAGAAAAAGAAAAAGAAAAATAGGGGTGCAACACGAGGACTTCCCAGGAGGTCACCCATCCTAGTACTACTCTCGCCCAAGCACGCTTAACTTCGGAGTTCTGATGGGATCCGGTGCATTAGTGCTGGTATGATCGCACCCGTCATGTTATGCATTGCAAATGTATTTGAAGCAACGCCCTTCCTCTTCTCGAGAATTGTATAGGGACTTCTATTTCCGATTTTTGACGACCCGTCGCGCAATTGCCAAATAATTAACGGGATATTGCCTGGGAACGAACAAGTGAGCAAAAAGAAATGTTTCTCGGAAATTCCCGCGTTTACGGCCACAGCTTTTGATCCGGATGGACTCACGGGGCCCGTAAGCACTTTTCGGAAAGCCGCGGGCCCCGTCTTGCTTCGCGAATACCTTCGCGATTCGTCTCGCCCCGGCAAGATGACTCACCGCTCGACAGAATCTCGAAGGCGATCGTTAAATAAAAAGAAAAAGAAAAAGAAAAAGAAAAATAGGGGTGCAACACGAGGACTTCCCAGGAGGTCACCCATCCTAGTACTACTCTCGCCCAAGCACGCTTAACTTCGGAGTTCTGATGGGATCCGGTGCATTAGTGCTGGTATGATCGCACCCGTCATGTTATGCATTGCAAATGTATTTGAAGCAACGCCCTTCCTCTTCTCGAGAATTGTATAGGGACTTCTATTTCCGATTTTTGACGACCCGTCGCGCAATTGCCAAATAATTAACGGGATATTGCCTGGGAACGAACAAGTGAGCAAAAAGAAATGTTTCTCGGAAATTCCCGCGTTTACGGCCACAGCTTTTGATCCGGATGGACTCACGGGGCCCGTAAGCACTTTTCGGAAAGCCGCGGGCCCCGTCTTGCTTCGCGAATACCTTCGCGATTCGTCTCGCCCCGGCAAGATGACTCACCGCTCGACAGAATCTCGAAGGCGATCGTTAAATAAAAAGAAAAAGAAAAAGAAAAAGAAAAATAGGGGTGCAACACGAGGACTTCCCAGGAGGTCACCCATCCTAGTACTACTCTCGCCCAAGCACGCTTAACTTCGGAGTTCTGATGGGATCCGGTGCATTAGTGCTGGTATGATCGCACCCGTCATGTTATGCATTGCAAATGTATTTGAAGCAACGCCCTTCCTCTTCTCGAGAATTGTATAGGGACTTCTATTTCCGATTTTTGACGACCCGTCGCGCAATTGCCAAATAATTAACGGGATATTGCCTGGGAACGAACAAGTGAGCAAAAAGAAATGTTTCTCGGAAATTCCCGCGTTTACGGCCACAGCTTTTGATCCGGATGGACTCACGGGGCCCGTAAGCACTTTTCGGAAAGCCGCGGGCCCCGTCTTGCTTCGCGAATACCTTCGCGATTCGTCTCGCCCCGGCAAGATGACTCACCGCTCGACAGAATCTCGAAGGCGATCGTTAAATAAAAAGAAAAAGAAAAAGAAAAAGAGGGGTGCAACACGAGGACTTCCCAGGAGGTCACCCATCCTAGTACTACTCTCGCCCAAGCACGCTTAACTTCGGAGTTCTGATGGGATCCGGTGCATTAGTGCTGGTATGATCGCACCCGTCATGTTATGCATTGCAAATGTATTTGAAGCAACGCCCTTCCTCTTCTCGAGAATTGTATAGGGACTTCTATTTCCGATTTTTGACGACCCGTCGCGCAATTGCCAAATAATTAACGGGATATTGCCTGGGAACGAACAAGTGAGCAAAAAGAAATGTTTCTCGGAAATTCCCGCGTTTACGGCCACAGCTTTTGATCCGGATGGACTCACGGGGCCCGTAAGCACTTTTCGGAAAGCCGCGGGCCCCGTCTTGCTTCGCGAATACCTTCGCGATTCGTCTCGCCCCGGCAAGATGACTCACCGCTCGACAGAATCTCGAAGGCGATCGTTAAATAAAAAGAAAAAGAAAAAGAAAAAGAAAAATAGGGGTGCAACACGAGGACTTCCCAGGAGGTCACCCATCCTAGTACTACTCTCGCCCAAGCACGCTTAACTTCGGAGTTCTGATGGGATCCGGTGCATTAGTGCTGGTATGATCGCACCCGTCATGTTATGCATTGCAAATGTATTTGAAGCAACGCCCTTCCTCTTCTCGAGAATTGTATAGGGACTTCTATTTCCGATTTTTGACGACCCGTCGCGCAATTGCCAAATAATTAACGGGATATTGCCTGGGAACGAACAAGTGAGCAAAAAGAAATGTTTCTCGGAAATTCCCGCGTTTACGGCCACAGCTTTTGATCCGGATGGACTCACGGGGCCCGTAAGCACTTTTCGGAAAGCCGCGGGCCCCGTCTTGCTTCGCGAATACCTTCGCGATTCGTCTCGCCCCGGCAAGATGACTCACCGCTCGACAGAATCTCGAAGGCGATCGTTAAATAAAAAGAAAAAGAAAAAGAAAAAGAAAAATAGGGGTGCAACACGAGGACTTCCCAGGAGGTCACCCATCCTAGTACTACTCTCGCCCAAGCACGCTTAACTTCGGAGTTCTGATGGGATCCGGTGCATTAGTGCTGGTATGATCGCACCCGTCATGTTATGCATTGCAAATGTATTTGAAGCAACGCCCTTCCTCTTCTCGAGAATTGTATAGGGACTTCTATTTCCGATTTTTGACGACCCGTCGCGCAATTGCCAAATAATTAACGGGATATTGCCTGGGAACGAACAAGTGAGCAAAAAGAAATGTTTCTCGGAAATTCCCGCGTTTACGGCCACAGCTTTTGATCCGGATGGACTCACGGGGCCCGTAAGCACTTTTCGGAAAGCCGCGGGCCCCGTCTTGCTTCGCGAATACCTTCGCGATTCGTCTCGCCCCGGCAAGATGACTCACCGCTCGACAGAATCTCGAAGGCGATCGTTAAATAAAAAGAAAAAGAAAAAGAAAAAGAGGGGTGCAACACGAGGACTTCCCAGGAGGTCACCCATCCTAGTACTACTCTCGCCCAAGCACGCTTAACTTCGGAGTTCTGATGGGATCCGGTGCATTAGTGCTGGTATGATCGCACCCGTCATGTTATGCATTGCAAATGTATTTGAAGCAACGCCCTTCCTCTTCTCGAGAATTGTATAGGGACTTCTATTTCCGATTTTTGACGACCCGTCGCGCAATTGCCAAATAATTAACGGGATATTGCCTGGGAACGAACAAGTGAGCAAAAAGAAATGTTTCTCGGAAATTCCCGCGTTTACGGCCACAGCTTTTGATCCGGATGGACTCACGGGGCCCGTAAGCACTTTTCGGAAAGCCGCGGGCCCCGTCTTGCTTCGCGAATACCTTCGCGATTCGTCTCGCCCCGGCAAGATGACTCACCGCTCGACAGAATCTCGAAGGCGATCGTTAAATAAAAAGAAAAAGAAAAAGAAAAAGAAAAAAAAGGGGTGCAACACGAGGACTTCCCAGGAGGTCACCCATCCTAGTACTACTCTCGCCCAAGCACGCTTAACTTCGGAGTTCTGATGGGATCCGGTGCATTAGTGCTGGTATGATCGCACCCGTCATGTTATGCATTGCAAATGTATTTGAAGCAACGCCCTTCCTCTTCTCGAGAATTGTATAGGGACTTCTATTTCCGATTTTTGACGACCCGTCGCGCAATTGCCAAATAATTAACGGGATATTGCCTGGGAACGAACAAGTGAGCAAAAAGAAATGTTTCTCGGAAATTCCCGCGTTTACGGCCACAGCTTTTGATCCGGATGGACTCACGGGGCCCGTAAGCACTTTTCGGAAAGCCGCGGGCCCCGTCTTGCTTCGCGAATACCTTCGCGATTCGTCTCGCCCCGGCAAGATGACTCACCGCTCGACAGAATCTCGAAGGCGATCGTTAAATAAAAAGAAAAAGAAAAAGAAAAAGAGGGGTGCAACACGAGGACTTCCCAGGAGGTCACCCATCCTAGTACTACTCTCGCCCAAGCACGCTTAACTTCGGAGTTCTGATGGGATCCGGTGCATTAGTGCTGGTATGATCGCACCCGTCATGTTATGCATTGCAAATGTATTTGAAGCAACGCCCTTCCTCTTCTCGAGAATTGTATAGGGACTTCTATTTCCGATTTTTGACGACCCGTCGCGCAATTGCCAAATAATTAACGGGATATTGCCTGGGAACGAACAAGTGAGCAAAAAGAAATGTTTCTCGGAAATTCCCGCGTTTACGGCCACAGCTTTTGATCCGGATGGACTCACGGGGCCCGTAAGCACTTTTCGGAAAGCCGCGGGCCCCGTCTTGCTTCGCGAATACCTTCGCGATTCGTCTCGCCCCGGCAAGATGACTCACCGCTCGACAGAATCTCGAAGGCGATCGTTAAATAAAAAGAAAAAGAAAAAGAAAAAGAGGGGTGCAACACGAGGACTTCCCAGGAGGTCACCCATCCTAGTACTACTCTCGCCCAAGCACGCTTAACTTCGGAGTTCTGATGGGATCCGGTGCATTAGTGCTGGTATGATCGCACCCGTCATGTTATGCATTGCAAATGTATTTGAAGCAACGCCCTTCCTCTTCTCGAGAATTGTATAGGGACTTCTATTTCCGATTTTTGACGACCCGTCGCGCAATTGCCAAATAATTAACGGGATATTGCCTGGGAACGAACAAGTGAGCAAAAAGAAATGTTTCTCGGAAATTCCCGCGTTTACGGCCACAGCTTTTGATCCGGATGGACTCACGGGGCCCGTAAGCACTTTTCGGAAAGCCGCGGGCCCCGTCTTGCTTCGCGAATACCTTCGCGATTCGTCTCGCCCCGGCAAGATGACTCACCGCTCGACAGAATCTCGAAGGCGATCGTTAAATAAAAAGAAAAAGAAAAAGAAAAAGAGGGGTGCAACACGAGGACTTCCCAGGAGGTCACCCATCCTAGTACTACTCTCGCCCAAGCACGCTTAACTTCGGAGTTCTGATGGGATCCGGTGCATTAGTGCTGGTATGATCGCACCCGTCATGTTATGCATTGCAAATGTATTTGAAGCAACGCCCTTCCTCTTCTCGAGAATTGTATAGGGACTTCTATTTCCGATTTTTGACGACCCGTCGCGCAATTGCCAAATAATTAACGGGATATTGCCTGGGAACGAACAAGTGAGCAAAAAGAAATGTTTCTCGGAAATTCCCGCGTTTACGGCCACAGCTTTTGATCCGGATGGACTCACGGGGCCCGTAAGCACTTTTCGGAAAGCCGCGGGCCCCGTCTTGCTTCGCGAATACCTTCGCGATTCGTCTCGCCCCGGCAAGATGACTCACCGCTCGACAGAATCTCGAAGGCGATCGTTAAATAAAAAGAAAAAGAAAAAGAAAAAGAAAAATAGGGGTGCAACACGAGGACTTCCCAGGAGGTCACCCATCCTAGTACTACTCTCGCCCAAGCACGCTTAACTTCGGAGTTCTGATGGGATCCGGTGCATTAGTGCTGGTATGATCGCACCCGTCATGTTATGCATTGCAAATGTATTTGAAGCAACGCCCTTCCTCTTCTCGAGAATTGTATAGGGACTTCTATTTCCGATTTTTGACGACCCGTCGCGCAATTGCCAAATAATTAACGGGATATTGCCTGGGAACGAACAAGTGAGCAAAAAGAAATGTTTCTCGGAAATTCCCGCGTTTACGGCCACAGCTTTTGATCCGGATGGACTCACGGGGCCCGTAAGCACTTTTCGGAAAGCCGCGGGCCCCGTCTTGCTTCGCGAATACCTTCGCGATTCGTCTCGCCCCGGCAAGATGACTCACCGCTCGACAGAATCTCGAAGGCGATCGTTAAATAAAAAGAAAAAGAAAAAGAAAAAGAAAAATAGGGGTGCAACACGAGGACTTCCCAGGAGGTCACCCATCCTAGTACTACTCTCGCCCAAGCACGCTTAACTTCGGAGTTCTGATGGGATCCGGTGCATTAGTGCTGGTATGATCGCACCCGTCATGTTATGCATTGCAAATGTATTTGAAGCAACGCCCTTCCTCTTCTCGAGAATTGTATAGGGACTTCTATTTCCGATTTTTGACGACCCGTCGCGCAATTGCCAAATAATTAACGGGATATTGCCTGGGAACGAACAAGTGAGCAAAAAGAAATGTTTCTCGGAAATTCCCGCGTTTACGGCCACAGCTTTTGATCCGGATGGACTCACGGGGCCCGTAAGCACTTTTCGGAAAGCCGCGGGCCCCGTCTTGCTTCGCGAATACCTTCGCGATTCGTCTCGCCCCGGCAAGATGACTCACCGCTCGACAGAATCTCGAAGGCGATCGTTAAATAAAAAGAAAAAGAAAAAGAAAAAGAGGGGTGCAACACGAGGACTTCCCAGGAGGTCACCCATCCTAGTACTACTCTCGCCCAAGCACGCTTAACTTCGGAGTTCTGATGGGATCCGGTGCATTAGTGCTGGTATGATCGCACCCGTCATGTTATGCATTGCAAATGTATTTGAAGCAACGCCCTTCCTCTTCTCGAGAATTGTATAGGGACTTCTATTTCCGATTTTTGACGACCCGTCGCGCAATTGCCAAATAATTAACGGGATATTGCCTGGGAACGAACAAGTGAGCAAAAAGAAATGTTTCTCGGAAATTCCCGCGTTTACGGCCACAGCTTTTGATCCGGATGGACTCACGGGGCCCGTAAGCACTTTTCGGAAAGCCGCGGGCCCCGTCTTGCTTCGCGAATACCTTCGCGATTCGTCTCGCCCCGGCAAGATGACTCACCGCTCGACAGAATCTCGAAGGCGATCGTTAAATAAAAAGAAAAAGAAAAAGAAAAAGAGGGGTGCAACACGAGGACTTCCCAGGAGGTCACCCATCCTAGTACTACTCTCGCCCAAGCACGCTTAACTTCGGAGTTCTGATGGGATCCGGTGCATTAGTGCTGGTATGATCGCACCCGTCATGTTATGCATTGCAAATGTATTTGAAGCAACGCCCTTCCTCTTCTCGAGAATTGTATAGGGACTTCTATTTCCGATTTTTGACGACCCGTCGCGCAATTGCCAAATAATTAACGGGATATTGCCTGGGAACGAACAAGTGAGCAAAAAGAAATGTTTCTCGGAAATTCCCGCGTTTACGGCCACAGCTTTTGATCCGGATGGACTCACGGGGCCCGTAAGCACTTTTCGGAAAGCCGCGGGCCCCGTCTTGCTTCGCGAATACCTTCGCGATTCGTCTCGCCCCGGCAAGATGACTCACCGCTCGACAGAATCTCGAAGGCGATCGTTAAATAAAAAGAAAAAGAAAAAGAAAAAGAGGGGTGCAACACGAGGACTTCCCAGGAGGTCACCCATCCTAGTACTACTCTCGCCCAAGCACGCTTAACTTCGGAGTTCTGATGGGATCCGGTGCATTAGTGCTGGTATGATCGCACCCGTCATGTTATGCATTGCAAATGTATTTGAAGCAACGCCCTTCCTCTTCTCGAGAATTGTATAGGGACTTCTATTTCCGATTTTTGACGACCCGTCGCGCAATTGCCAAATAATTAACGGGATATTGCCTGGGAACGAACAAGTGAGCAAAAAGAAATGTTTCTCGGAAATTCCCGCGTTTACGGCCACAGCTTTTGATCCGGATGGACTCACGGGGCCCGTAAGCACTTTTCGGAAAGCCGCGGGCCCCGTCTTGCTTCGCGAATACCTTCGCGATTCGTCTCGCCCCGGCAAGATGACTCACCGCTCGACAGAATCTCGAAGGCGATCGTTAAATAAAAAGAAAAAGAAAAAGAAAAAGAGGGGTGCAACACGAGGACTTCCCAGGAGGTCACCCATCCTAGTACTACTCTCGCCCAAGCACGCTTAACTTCGGAGTTCTGATGGGATCCGGTGCATTAGTGCTGGTATGATCGCACCCGTCATGTTATGCATTGCAAATGTATTTGAAGCAACGCCCTTCCTCTTCTCGAGAATTGTATAGGGACTTCTATTTCCGATTTTTGACGACCCGTCGCGCAATTGCCAAATAATTAACGGGATATTGCCTGGGAACGAACAAGTGAGCAAAAAGAAATGTTTCTCGGAAATTCCCGCGTTTACGGCCACAGCTTTTGATCCGGATGGACTCACGGGGCCCGTAAGCACTTTTCGGAAAGCCGCGGGCCCCGTCTTGCTTCGCGAATACCTTCGCGATTCGTCTCGCCCCGGCAAGATGACTCACCGCTCGACAGAATCTCGAAGGCGATCGTTAAATAAAAAGAAAAAGAAAAAGAAAAAGAAAAATAGGGGTGCAACACGAGGACTTCCCAGGAGGTCACCCATCCTAGTACTACTCTCGCCCAAGCACGCTTAACTTCGGAGTTCTGATGGGATCCGGTGCATTAGTGCTGGTATGATCGCACCCGTCATGTTATGCATTGCAAATGTATTTGAAGCAACGCCCTTCCTCTTCTCGAGAATTGTATAGGGACTTCTATTTCCGATTTTTGACGACCCGTCGCGCAATTGCCAAATAATTAACGGGATATTGCCTGGGAACGAACAAGTGAGCAAAAAGAAATGTTTCTCGGAAATTCCCGCGTTTACGGCCACAGCTTTTGATCCGGATGGACTCACGGGGCCCGTAAGCACTTTTCGGAAAGCCGCGGGCCCCGTCTTGCTTCGCGAATACCTTCGCGATTCGTCTCGCCCCGGCAAGATGACTCACCGCTCGACAGAATCTCGAAGGCGATCGTTAAATAAAAAGAAAAAGAAAAAGAAAAAGAAAAATAGGGGTGCAACACGAGGACTTCCCAGGAGGTCACCCATCCTAGTACTACTCTCGCCCAAGCACGCTTAACTTCGGAGTTCTGATGGGATCCGGTGCATTAGTGCTGGTATGATCGCACCCGTCATGTTATGCATTGCAAATGTATTTGAAGCAACGCCCTTCCTCTTCTCGAGAATTGTATAGGGACTTCTATTTCCGATTTTTGACGACCCGTCGCGCAATTGCCAAATAATTAACGGGATATTGCCTGGGAACGAACAAGTGAGCAAAAAGAAATGTTTCTCGGAAATTCCCGCGTTTACGGCCACAGCTTTTGATCCGGATGGACTCACGGGGCCCGTAAGCACTTTTCGGAAAGCCGCGGGCCCCGTCTTGCTTCGCGAATACCTTCGCGATTCGTCTCGCCCCGGCAAGATGACTCACCGCTCGACAGAATCTCGAAGGCGATCGTTAAATAAAAAGAAAAAGAAAAAGAAAAAGAGGGGTGCAACACGAGGACTTCCCAGGAGGTCACCCATCCTAGTACTACTCTCGCCCAAGCACGCTTAACTTCGGAGTTCTGATGGGATCCGGTGCATTAGTGCTGGTATGATCGCACCCGTCATGTTATGCATTGCAAATGTATTTGAAGCAACGCCCTTCCTCTTCTCGAGAATTGTATAGGGACTTCTATTTCCGATTTTTGACGACCCGTCGCGCAATTGCCAAATAATTAACGGGATATTGCCTGGGAACGAACAAGTGAGCAAAAAGAAATGTTTCTCGGAAATTCCCGCGTTTACGGCCACAGCTTTTGATCCGGATGGACTCACGGGGCCCGTAAGCACTTTTCGGAAAGCCGCGGGCCCCGTCTTGCTTCGCGAATACCTTCGCGATTCGTCTCGCCCCGGCAAGATGACTCACCGCTCGACAGAATCTCGAAGGCGATCGTTAAATAAAAAGAAAAAGAAAAAGAAAAAGAAAAAAAAGGGGTGCAACACGAGGACTTCCCAGGAGGTCACCCATCCTAGTACTACTCTCGCCCAAGCACGCTTAACTTCGGAGTTCTGATGGGATCCGGTGCATTAGTGCTGGTATGATCGCACCCGTCATGTTATGCATTGCAAATGTATTTGAAGCAACGCCCTTCCTCTTCTCGAGAATTGTATAGGGACTTCTATTTCCGATTTTTGACGACCCGTCGCGCAATTGCCAAATAATTAACGGGATATTGCCTGGGAACGAACAAGTGAGCAAAAAGAAATGTTTCTCGGAAATTCCCGCGTTTACGGCCACAGCTTTTGATCCGGATGGACTCACGGGGCCCGTAAGCACTTTTCGGAAAGCCGCGGGCCCCGTCTTGCTTCGCGAATACCTTCGCGATTCGTCTCGCCCCGGCAAGATGACTCACCGCTCGACAGAATCTCGAAGGCGATCGTTAAATAAAAAGAAAAAGAAAAAGAAAAAGAAAAATAGGGGTGCAACACGAGGACTTCCCAGGAGGTCACCCATCCTAGTACTACTCTCGCCCAAGCACGCTTAACTTCGGAGTTCTGATGGGATCCGGTGCATTAGTGCTGGTATGATCGCACCCGTCATGTTATGCATTGCAAATGTATTTGAAGCAACGCCCTTCCTCTTCTCGAGAATTGTATAGGGACTTCTATTTCCGATTTTTGACGACCCGTCGCGCAATTGCCAAATAATTAACGGGATATTGCCTGGGAACGAACAAGTGAGCAAAAAGAAATGTTTCTCGGAAATTCCCGCGTTTACGGCCACAGCTTTTGATCCGGATGGACTCACGGGGCCCGTAAGCACTTTTCGGAAAGCCGCGGGCCCCGTCTTGCTTCGCGAATACCTTCGCGATTCGTCTCGCCCCGGCAAGATGACTCACCGCTCGACAGAATCTCGAAGGCGATCGTTAAATAAAAAGAAAAAGAAAAAGAAAAAGAGGGGTGCAACACGAGGACTTCCCAGGAGGTCACCCATCCTAGTACTACTCTCGCCCAAGCACGCTTAACTTCGGAGTTCTGATGGGATCCGGTGCATTAGTGCTGGTATGATCGCACCCGTCATGTTATGCATTGCAAATGTATTTGAAGCAACGCCCTTCCTCTTCTCGAGAATTGTATAGGGACTTCTATTTCCGATTTTTGACGACCCGTCGCGCAATTGCCAAATAATTAACGGGATATTGCCTGGGAACGAACAAGTGAGCAAAAAGAAATGTTTCTCGGAAATTCCCGCGTTTACGGCCACAGCTTTTGATCCGGATGGACTCACGGGGCCCGTAAGCACTTTTCGGAAAGCCGCGGGCCCCGTCTTGCTTCGCGAATACCTTCGCGATTCGTCTCGCCCCGGCAAGATGACTCACCGCTCGACAGAATCTCGAAGGCGATCGTTAAATAAAAAGAAAAAGAAAAAGAAAAAGAAAAATAGGGGTGCAACACGAGGACTTCCCAGGAGGTCACCCATCCTAGTACTACTCTCGCCCAAGCACGCTTAACTTCGGAGTTCTGATGGGATCCGGTGCATTAGTGCTGGTATGATCGCACCCGTCATGTTATGCATTGCAAATGTATTTGAAGCAACGCCCTTCCTCTTCTCGAGAATTGTATAGGGACTTCTATTTCCGATTTTTGACGACCCGTCGCGCAATTGCCAAATAATTAACGGGATATTGCCTGGGAACGAACAAGTGAGCAAAAAGAAATGTTTCTCGGAAATTCCCGCGTTTACGGCCACAGCTTTTGATCCGGATGGACTCACGGGGCCCGTAAGCACTTTTCGGAAAGCCGCGGGCCCCGTCTTGCTTCGCGAATACCTTCGCGATTCGTCTCGCCCCGGCAAGATGACTCACCGCTCGACAGAATCTCGAAGGCGATCGTTAAATAAAAAGAAAAAGAAAAAGAAAAAGAGGGGTGCAACACGAGGACTTCCCAGGAGGTCACCCATCCTAGTACTACTCTCGCCCAAGCACGCTTAACTTCGGAGTTCTGATGGGATCCGGTGCATTAGTGCTGGTATGATCGCACCCGTCATGTTATGCATTGCAAATGTATTTGAAGCAACGCCCTTCCTCTTCTCGAGAATTGTATAGGGACTTCTATTTCCGATTTTTGACGACCCGTCGCGCAATTGCCAAATAATTAACGGGATATTGCCTGGGAACGAACAAGTGAGCAAAAAGAAATGTTTCTCGGAAATTCCCGCGTTTACGGCCACAGCTTTTGATCCGGATGGACTCACGGGGCCCGTAAGCACTTTTCGGAAAGCCGCGGGCCCCGTCTTGCTTCGCGAATACCTTCGCGATTCGTCTCGCCCCGGCAAGATGACTCACCGCTCGACAGAATCTCGAAGGCGATCGTTAAATAAAAAGAAAAAGAAAAAGAAAAAGAAAAATAGGGGTGCAACACGAGGACTTCCCAGGAGGTCACCCATCCTAGTACTACTCTCGCCCAAGCACGCTTAACTTCGGAGTTCTGATGGGATCCGGTGCATTAGTGCTGGTATGATCGCACCCGTCATGTTATGCATTGCAAATGTATTTGAAGCAACGCCCTTCCTCTTCTCGAGAATTGTATAGGGACTTCTATTTCCGATTTTTGACGACCCGTCGCGCAATTGCCAAATAATTAACGGGATATTGCCTGGGAACGAACAAGTGAGCAAAAAGAAATGTTTCTCGGAAATTCCCGCGTTTACGGCCACAGCTTTTGATCCGGATGGACTCACGGGGCCCGTAAGCACTTTTCGGAAAGCCGCGGGCCCCGTCTTGCTTCGCGAATACCTTCGCGATTCGTCTCGCCCCGGCAAGATGACTCACCGCTCGACAGAATCTCGAAGGCGATCGTTAAATAAAAAGAAAAAGAAAAAGAAAAAGAAAAATAGGGGTGCAACACGAGGACTTCCCAGGAGGTCACCCATCCTAGTACTACTCTCGCCCAAGCACGCTTAACTTCGGAGTTCTGATGGGATCCGGTGCATTAGTGCTGGTATGATCGCACCCGTCATGTTATGCATTGCAAATGTATTTGAAGCAACGCCCTTCCTCTTCTCGAGAATTGTATAGGGACTTCTATTTCCGATTTTTGACGACCCGTCGCGCAATTGCCAAATAATTAACGGGATATTGCCTGGGAACGAACAAGTGAGCAAAAAGAAATGTTTCTCGGAAATTCCCGCGTTTACGGCCACAGCTTTTGATCCGGATGGACTCACGGGGCCCGTAAGCACTTTTCGGAAAGCCGCGGGCCCCGTCTTGCTTCGCGAATACCTTCGCGATTCGTCTCGCCCCGGCAAGATGACTCACCGCTCGACAGAATCTCGAAGGCGATCGTTAAATAAAAAGAAAAAGAAAAAGAAAAAGAAAAATAGGGGTGCAACACGAGGACTTCCCAGGAGGTCACCCATCCTAGTACTACTCTCGCCCAAGCACGCTTAACTTCGGAGTTCTGATGGGATCCGGTGCATTAGTGCTGGTATGATCGCACCCGTCATGTTATGCATTGCAAATGTATTTGAAGCAACGCCCTTCCTCTTCTCGAGAATTGTATAGGGACTTCTATTTCCGATTTTTGACGACCCGTCGCGCAATTGCCAAATAATTAACGGGATATTGCCTGGGAACGAACAAGTGAGCAAAAAGAAATGTTTCTCGGAAATTCCCGCGTTTACGGCCACAGCTTTTGATCCGGATGGACTCACGGGGCCCGTAAGCACTTTTCGGAAAGCCGCGGGCCCCGTCTTGCTTCGCGAATACCTTCGCGATTCGTCTCGCCCCGGCAAGATGACTCACCGCTCGACAGAATCTCGAAGGCGATCGTTAAATAAAAAGAAAAAGAAAAAGAAAAAGAAAAATAGGGGTGCAACACGAGGACTTCCCAGGAGGTCACCCATCCTAGTACTACTCTCGCCCAAGCACGCTTAACTTCGGAGTTCTGATGGGATCCGGTGCATTAGTGCTGGTATGATCGCACCCGTCATGTTATGCATTGCAAATGTATTTGAAGCAACGCCCTTCCTCTTCTCGAGAATTGTATAGGGACTTCTATTTCCGATTTTTGACGACCCGTCGCGCAATTGCCAAATAATTAACGGGATATTGCCTGGGAACGAACAAGTGAGCAAAAAGAAATGTTTCTCGGAAATTCCCGCGTTTACGGCCACAGCTTTTGATCCGGATGGACTCACGGGGCCCGTAAGCACTTTTCGGAAAGCCGCGGGCCCCGTCTTGCTTCGCGAATACCTTCGCGATTCGTCTCGCCCCGGCAAGATGACTCACCGCTCGACAGAATCTCGAAGGCGATCGTTAAATAAAAAGAAAAAGAAAAAGAAAAAGAAAAATAGGGGTGCAACACGAGGACTTCCCAGGAGGTCACCCATCCTAGTACTACTCTCGCCCAAGCACGCTTAACTTCGGAGTTCTGATGGGATCCGGTGCATTAGTGCTGGTATGATCGCACCCGTCATGTTATGCATTGCAAATGTATTTGAAGCAACGCCCTTCCTCTTCTCGAGAATTGTATAGGGACTTCTATTTCCGATTTTTGACGACCCGTCGCGCAATTGCCAAATAATTAACGGGATATTGCCTGGGAACGAACAAGTGAGCAAAAAGAAATGTTTCTCGGAAATTCCCGCGTTTACGGCCACAGCTTTTGATCCGGATGGACTCACGGGGCCCGTAAGCACTTTTCGGAAAGCCGCGGGCCCCGTCTTGCTTCGCGAATACCTTCGCGATTCGTCTCGCCCCGGCAAGATGACTCACCGCTCGACAGAATCTCGAAGGCGATCGTTAAATAAAAAGAAAAAGAAAAAGAAAAAGAGGGGTGCAACACGAGGACTTCCCAGGAGGTCACCCATCCTAGTACTACTCTCGCCCAAGCACGCTTAACTTCGGAGTTCTGATGGGATCCGGTGCATTAGTGCTGGTATGATCGCACCCGTCATGTTATGCATTGCAAATGTATTTGAAGCAACGCCCTTCCTCTTCTCGAGAATTGTATAGGGACTTCTATTTCCGATTTTTGACGACCCGTCGCGCAATTGCCAAATAATTAACGGGATATTGCCTGGGAACGAACAAGTGAGCAAAAAGAAATGTTTCTCGGAAATTCCCGCGTTTACGGCCACAGCTTTTGATCCGGATGGACTCACGGGGCCCGTAAGCACTTTTCGGAAAGCCGCGGGCCCCGTCTTGCTTCGCGAATACCTTCGCGATTCGTCTCGCCCCGGCAAGATGACTCACCGCTCGACAGAATCTCGAAGGCGATCGTTAAATAAAAAGAAAAAGAAAAAGAAAAAGAAAAATAGGGGTGCAACACGAGGACTTCCCAGGAGGTCACCCATCCTAGTACTACTCTCGCCCAAGCACGCTTAACTTCGGAGTTCTGATGGGATCCGGTGCATTAGTGCTGGTATGATCGCACCCGTCATGTTATGCATTGCAAATGTATTTGAAGCAACGCCCTTCCTCTTCTCGAGAATTGTATAGGGACTTCTATTTCCGATTTTTGACGACCCGTCGCGCAATTGCCAAATAATTAACGGGATATTGCCTGGGAACGAACAAGTGAGCAAAAAGAAATGTTTCTCGGAAATTCCCGCGTTTACGGCCACAGCTTTTGATCCGGATGGACTCACGGGGCCCGTAAGCACTTTTCGGAAAGCCGCGGGCCCCGTCTTGCTTCGCGAATACCTTCGCGATTCGTCTCGCCCCGGCAAGATGACTCACCGCTCGACAGAATCTCGAAGGCGATCGTTAAATAAAAAGAAAAAGAAAAAGAAAAAGAGGGGTGCAACACGAGGACTTCCCAGGAGGTCACCCATCCTAGTACTACTCTCGCCCAAGCACGCTTAACTTCGGAGTTCTGATGGGATCCGGTGCATTAGTGCTGGTATGATCGCACCCGTCATGTTATGCATTGCAAATGTATTTGAAGCAACGCCCTTCCTCTTCTCGAGAATTGTATAGGGACTTCTATTTCCGATTTTTGACGACCCGTCGCGCAATTGCCAAATAATTAACGGGATATTGCCTGGGAACGAACAAGTGAGCAAAAAGAAATGTTTCTCGGAAATTCCCGCGTTTACGGCCACAGCTTTTGATCCGGATGGACTCACGGGGCCCGTAAGCACTTTTCGGAAAGCCGCGGGCCCCGTCTTGCTTCGCGAATACCTTCGCGATTCGTCTCGCCCCGGCAAGATGACTCACCGCTCGACAGAATCTCGAAGGCGATCGTTAAATAAAAAGAAAAAGAAAAAGAAAAAGAAAAATAGGGGTGCAACACGAGGACTTCCCAGGAGGTCACCCATCCTAGTACTACTCTCGCCCAAGCACGCTTAACTTCGGAGTTCTGATGGGATCCGGTGCATTAGTGCTGGTATGATCGCACCCGTCATGTTATGCATTGCAAATGTATTTGAAGCAACGCCCTTCCTCTTCTCGAGAATTGTATAGGGACTTCTATTTCCGATTTTTGACGACCCGTCGCGCAATTGCCAAATAATTAACGGGATATTGCCTGGGAACGAACAAGTGAGCAAAAAGAAATGTTTCTCGGAAATTCCCGCGTTTACGGCCACAGCTTTTGATCCGGATGGACTCACGGGGCCCGTAAGCACTTTTCGGAAAGCCGCGGGCCCCGTCTTGCTTCGCGAATACCTTCGCGATTCGTCTCGCCCCGGCAAGATGACTCACCGCTCGACAGAATCTCGAAGGCGATCGTTAAATAAAAAGAAAAAGAAAAAGAAAAAGAAAAATAGGGGTGCAACACGAGGACTTCCCAGGAGGTCACCCATCCTAGTACTACTCTCGCCCAAGCACGCTTAACTTCGGAGTTCTGATGGGATCCGGTGCATTAGTGCTGGTATGATCGCACCCGTCATGTTATGCATTGCAAATGTATTTGAAGCAACGCCCTTCCTCTTCTCGAGAATTGTATAGGGACTTCTATTTCCGATTTTTGACGACCCGTCGCGCAATTGCCAAATAATTAACGGGATATTGCCTGGGAACGAACAAGTGAGCAAAAAGAAATGTTTCTCGGAAATTCCCGCGTTTACGGCCACAGCTTTTGATCCGGATGGACTCACGGGGCCCGTAAGCACTTTTCGGAAAGCCGCGGGCCCCGTCTTGCTTCGCGAATACCTTCGCGATTCGTCTCGCCCCGGCAAGATGACTCACCGCTCGACAGAATCTCGAAGGCGATCGTTAAATAAAAAGAAAAAGAAAAAGAAAAAGAAAAATAGGGGTGCAACACGAGGACTTCCCAGGAGGTCACCCATCCTAGTACTACTCTCGCCCAAGCACGCTTAACTTCGGAGTTCTGATGGGATCCGGTGCATTAGTGCTGGTATGATCGCACCCGTCATGTTATGCATTGCAAATGTATTTGAAGCAACGCCCTTCCTCTTCTCGAGAATTGTATAGGGACTTCTATTTCCGATTTTTGACGACCCGTCGCGCAATTGCCAAATAATTAACGGGATATTGCCTGGGAACGAACAAGTGAGCAAAAAGAAATGTTTCTCGGAAATTCCCGCGTTTACGGCCACAGCTTTTGATCCGGATGGACTCACGGGGCCCGTAAGCACTTTTCGGAAAGCCGCGGGCCCCGTCTTGCTTCGCGAATACCTTCGCGATTCGTCTCGCCCCGGCAAGATGACTCACCGCTCGACAGAATCTCGAAGGCGATCGTTAAATAAAAAGAAAAAGAAAAAGAAAAAGAAAAATAGGGGTGCAACACGAGGACTTCCCAGGAGGTCACCCATCCTAGTACTACTCTCGCCCAAGCACGCTTAACTTCGGAGTTCTGATGGGATCCGGTGCATTAGTGCTGGTATGATCGCACCCGTCATGTTATGCATTGCAAATGTATTTGAAGCAACGCCCTTCCTCTTCTCGAGAATTGTATAGGGACTTCTATTTCCGATTTTTGACGACCCGTCGCGCAATTGCCAAATAATTAACGGGATATTGCCTGGGAACGAACAAGTGAGCAAAAAGAAATGTTTCTCGGAAATTCCCGCGTTTACGGCCACAGCTTTTGATCCGGATGGACTCACGGGGCCCGTAAGCACTTTTCGGAAAGCCGCGGGCCCCGTCTTGCTTCGCGAATACCTTCGCGATTCGTCTCGCCCCGGCAAGATGACTCACCGCTCGACAGAATCTCGAAGGCGATCGTTAAATAAAAAGAAAAAGAAAAAGAAAAAGAAAAATAGGGGTGCAACACGAGGACTTCCCAGGAGGTCACCCATCCTAGTACTACTCTCGCCCAAGCACGCTTAACTTCGGAGTTCTGATGGGATCCGGTGCATTAGTGCTGGTATGATCGCACCCGTCATGTTATGCATTGCAAATGTATTTGAAGCAACGCCCTTCCTCTTCTCGAGAATTGTATAGGGACTTCTATTTCCGATTTTTGACGACCCGTCGCGCAATTGCCAAATAATTAACGGGATATTGCCTGGGAACGAACAAGTGAGCAAAAAGAAATGTTTCTCGGAAATTCCCGCGTTTACGGCCACAGCTTTTGATCCGGATGGACTCACGGGGCCCGTAAGCACTTTTCGGAAAGCCGCGGGCCCCGTCTTGCTTCGCGAATACCTTCGCGATTCGTCTCGCCCCGGCAAGATGACTCACCGCTCGACAGAATCTCGAAGGCGATCGTTAAATAAAAAGAAAAAGAAAAAGAAAAAGAAAAATAGGGGTGCAACACGAGGACTTCCCAGGAGGTCACCCATCCTAGTACTACTCTCGCCCAAGCACGCTTAACTTCGGAGTTCTGATGGGATCCGGTGCATTAGTGCTGGTATGATCGCACCCGTCATGTTATGCATTGCAAATGTATTTGAAGCAACGCCCTTCCTCTTCTCGAGAATTGTATAGGGACTTCTATTTCCGATTTTTGACGACCCGTCGCGCAATTGCCAAATAATTAACGGGATATTGCCTGGGAACGAACAAGTGAGCAAAAAGAAATGTTTCTCGGAAATTCCCGCGTTTACGGCCACAGCTTTTGATCCGGATGGACTCACGGGGCCCGTAAGCACTTTTCGGAAAGCCGCGGGCCCCGTCTTGCTTCGCGAATACCTTCGCGATTCGTCTCGCCCCGGCAAGATGACTCACCGCTCGACAGAATCTCGAAGGCGATCGTTAAATAAAAAGAAAAAGAAAAAGAAAAAGAAAAATAGGGGTGCAACACGAGGACTTCCCAGGAGGTCACCCATCCTAGTACTACTCTCGCCCAAGCACGCTTAACTTCGGAGTTCTGATGGGATCCGGTGCATTAGTGCTGGTATGATCGCACCCGTCATGTTATGCATTGCAAATGTATTTGAAGCAACGCCCTTCCTCTTCTCGAGAATTGTATAGGGACTTCTATTTCCGATTTTTGACGACCCGTCGCGCAATTGCCAAATAATTAACGGGATATTGCCTGGGAACGAACAAGTGAGCAAAAAGAAATGTTTCTCGGAAATTCCCGCGTTTACGGCCACAGCTTTTGATCCGGATGGACTCACGGGGCCCGTAAGCACTTTTCGGAAAGCCGCGGGCCCCGTCTTGCTTCGCGAATACCTTCGCGATTCGTCTCGCCCCGGCAAGATGACTCACCGCTCGACAGAATCTCGAAGGCGATCGTTAAATAAAAAGAAAAAGAAAAAGAAAAAGAGGGGTGCAACACGAGGACTTCCCAGGAGGTCACCCATCCTAGTACTACTCTCGCCCAAGCACGCTTAACTTCGGAGTTCTGATGGGATCCGGTGCATTAGTGCTGGTATGATCGCACCCGTCATGTTATGCATTGCAAATGTATTTGAAGCAACGCCCTTCCTC
Source organism: Syzygium aqueum (assembly GCA_031216185.1). Taxonomy (NCBI): domain Eukaryota; kingdom Viridiplantae; phylum Streptophyta; class Magnoliopsida; order Myrtales; family Myrtaceae; genus Syzygium; species Syzygium aqueum. Next base: position 15,381,102 of record CM062236.1, read on the forward strand.
TTCTCGAGAATTGTATAGGGACTTCTATTTCCGATTTTTGACGACCCGTCGCGCAATTGCCAAATAATTAACGGGATATTGCCTGGGAACGAACAAGTGAGCAAAAAGAAATGTTTCTCGGAAATTCCCGCGTTTACGGCCACAGCTTTTGATCCGGATGGACTCACGGGGCCCGTAAGCACTTTTCGGAAAGCCGCGGGCCCCGTCTTGCTTCGCGAATACCTTCGCGATTCGTCTCGCCCCGGCAAGATGACTCACCGCTCGACAGAATCTCGAAGGCGATCGTTAAATAAAAAGAAAAAGAAAAAGAAAAAGAAAAATAGGGGTGCAACACGAGGACTTCCCAGGAGGTCACCCATCCTAGTACTACTCTCGCCCAAGCACGCTTAACTTCGGAGTTCTGATGGGATCCGGTGCATTAGTGCTGGTATGATCGCACCCGTCATGTTATGCATTGCAAATGTATTTGAAGCAACGCCCTTCCTCTTCTCGAGAATTGTATAGGGACTTCTATTTCCGATTTTTGACGACCCGTCGCGCAATTGCCAAATAATTAACGGGATATTGCCTGGGAACGAACAAGTGAGCAAAAAGAAATGTTTCTCGGAAATTCCCGCGTTTACGGCCACAGCTTTTGATCCGGATGGACTCACGGGGCCCGTAAGCACTTTTCGGAAAGCCGCGGGCCCCGTCTTGCTTCGCGAATACCTTCGCGATTCGTCTCGCCCCGGCAAGATGACTCACCGCTCGACAGAATCTCGAAGGCGATCGTTAAATAAAAAGAAAAAGAAAAAGAAAAAGAGGGGTGCAACACGAGGACTTCCCAGGAGGTCACCCATCCTAGTACTACTCTCGCCCAAGCACGCTTAACTTCGGAGTTCTGATGGGATCCGGTGCATTAGTGCTGGTATGATCGCACCCGTCATGTTATGCATTGCAAATGTATTTGAAGCAACGCCCTTCCTCTTCTCGAGAATTGTATAGGGACTTCTATTTCCGATTTTTGACGACCCGTCGCGCAATTGCCAAATAATTAACGGGATATTGCCTGGGAACGAACAAGTGAGCAAAAAGAAATGTTTCTCGGAAATTCCCGCGTTTACGGCCACAGCTTTTGATCCGGATGGACTCACGGGGCCCGTAAGCACTTTTCGGAAAGCCGCGGGCCCCGTCTTGCTTCGCGAATACCTTCGCGATTCGTCTCGCCCCGGCAAGATGACTCACCGCTCGACAGAATCTCGAAGGCGATCGTTAAATAAAAAGAAAAAGAAAAAGAAAAAGAAAAATAGGGGTGCAACACGAGGACTTCCCAGGAGGTCACCCATCCTAGTACTACTCTCGCCCAAGCACGCTTAACTTCGGAGTTCTGATGGGATCCGGTGCATTAGTGCTGGTATGATCGCACCCGTCATGTTATGCATTGCAAATGTATTTGAAGCAACGCCCTTCCTCTTCTCGAGAATTGTATAGGGACTTCTATTTCCGATTTTTGACGACCCGTCGCGCAATTGCCAAATAATTAACGGGATATTGCCTGGGAACGAACAAGTGAGCAAAAAGAAATGTTTCTCGGAAATTCCCGCGTTTACGGCCACAGCTTTTGATCCGGATGGACTCACGGGGCCCGTAAGCACTTTTCGGAAAGCCGCGGGCCCCGTCTTGCTTCGCGAATACCTTCGCGATTCGTCTCGCCCCGGCAAGATGACTCACCGCTCGACAGAATCTCGAAGGCGATCGTTAAATAAAAAGAAAAAGAAAAAGAAAAAGAAAAATAGGGGTGCAACACGAGGACTTCCCAGGAGGTCACCCATCCTAGTACTACTCTCGCCCAAGCACGCTTAACTTCGGAGTTCTGATGGGATCCGGTGCATTAGTGCTGGTATGATCGCACCCGTCATGTTATGCATTGCAAATGTATTTGAAGCAACGCCCTTCCTCTTCTCGAGAATTGTATAGGGACTTCTATTTCCGATTTTTGACGACCCGTCGCGCAATTGCCAAATAATTAACGGGATATTGCCTGGGAACGAACAAGTGAGCAAAAAGAAATGTTTCTCGGAAATTCCCGCGTTTACGGCCACAGCTTTTGATCCGGATGGACTCACGGGGCCCGTAAGCACTTTTCGGAAAGCCGCGGGCCCCGTCTTGCTTCGCGAATACCTTCGCGATTCGTCTCGCCCCGGCAAGATGACTCACCGCTCGACAGAATCTCGAAGGCGATCGTTAAATAAAAAGAAAAAGAAAAAGAAAAAGAAAAATAGGGGTGCAACACGAGGACTTCCCAGGAGGTCACCCATCCTAGTACTACTCTCGCCCAAGCACGCTTAACTTCGGAGTTCTGATGGGATCCGGTGCATTAGTGCTGGTATGATCGCACCCGTCATGTTATGCATTGCAAATGTATTTGAAGCAACGCCCTTCCTCTTCTCGAGAATTGTATAGGGACTTCTATTTCCGATTTTTGACGACCCGTCGCGCAATTGCCAAATAATTAACGGGATATTGCCTGGGAACGAACAAGTGAGCAAAAAGAAATGTTTCTCGGAAATTCCCGCGTTTACGGCCACAGCTTTTGATCCGGATGGACTCACGGGGCCCGTAAGCACTTTTCGGAAAGCCGCGGGCCCCGTCTTGCTTCGCGAATACCTTCGCGATTCGTCTCGCCCCGGCAAGATGACTCACCGCTCGACAGAATCTCGAAGGCGATCGTTAAATAAAAAGAAAAAGAAAAAGAAAAAGAAAAATAGGGGTGCAACACGAGGACTTCCCAGGAGGTCACCCATCCTAGTACTACTCTCGCCCAAGCACGCTTAACTTCGGAGTTCTGATGGGATCCGGTGCATTAGTGCTGGTATGATCGCACCCGTCATGTTATGCATTGCAAATGTATTTGAAGCAACGCCCTTCCTCTTCTCGAGAATTGTATAGGGACTTCTATTTCCGATTTTTGACGACCCGTCGCGCAATTGCCAAATAATTAACGGGATATTGCCTGGGAACGAACAAGTGAGCAAAAAGAAATGTTTCTCGGAAATTCCCGCGTTTACGGCCACAGCTTTTGATCCGGATGGACTCACGGGGCCCGTAAGCACTTTTCGGAAAGCCGCGGGCCCCGTCTTGCTTCGCGAATACCTTCGCGATTCGTCTCGCCCCGGCAAGATGACTCACCGCTCGACAGAATCTCGAAGGCGATCGTTAAATAAAAAGAAAAAGAAAAAGAAAAAGAAAAATAGGGGTGCAACACGAGGACTTCCCAGGAGGTCACCCATCCTAGTACTACTCTCGCCCAAGCACGCTTAACTTCGGAGTTCTGATGGGATCCGGTGCATTAGTGCTGGTATGATCGCACCCGTCATGTTATGCATTGCAAATGTATTTGAAGCAACGCCCTTCCTCTTCTCGAGAATTGTATAGGGACTTCTATTTCCGATTTTTGACGACCCGTCGCGCAATTGCCAAATAATTAACGGGATATTGCCTGGGAACGAACAAGTGAGCAAAAAGAAATGTTTCTCGGAAATTCCCGCGTTTACGGCCACAGCTTTTGATCCGGATGGACTCACGGGGCCCGTAAGCACTTTTCGGAAAGCCGCGGGCCCCGTCTTGCTTCGCGAATACCTTCGCGATTCGTCTCGCCCCGGCAAGATGACTCACCGCTCGACAGAATCTCGAAGGCGATCGTTAAATAAAAAGAAAAAGAAAAAGAAAAAGAAAAATAGGGGTGCAACACGAGGACTTCCCAGGAGGTCACCCATCCTAGTACTACTCTCGCCCAAGCACGCTTAACTTCGGAGTTCTGATGGGATCCGGTGCATTAGTGCTGGTATGATCGCACCCGTCATGTTATGCATTGCAAATGTATTTGAAGCAACGCCCTTCCTCTTCTCGAGAATTGTATAGGGACTTCTATTTCCGATTTTTGACGACCCGTCGCGCAATTGCCAAATAATTAACGGGATATTGCCTGGGAACGAACAAGTGAGCAAAAAGAAATGTTTCTCGGAAATTCCCGCGTTTACGGCCACAGCTTTTGATCCGGATGGACTCACGGGGCCCGTAAGCACTTTTCGGAAAGCCGCGGGCCCCGTCTTGCTTCGCGAATACCTTCGCGATTCGTCTCGCCCCGGCAAGATGACTCACCGCTCGACAGAATCTCGAAGGCGATCGTTAAATAAAAAGAAAAAGAAAAAGAAAAAGAAAAATAGGGGTGCAACACGAGGACTTCCCAGGAGGTCACCCATCCTAGTACTACTCTCGCCCAAGCACGCTTAACTTCGGAGTTCTGATGGGATCCGGTGCATTAGTGCTGGTATGATCGCACCCGTCATGTTATGCATTGCAAATGTATTTGAAGCAACGCCCTTCCTCTTCTCGAGAATTGTATAGGGACTTCTATTTCCGATTTTTGACGACCCGTCGCGCAATTGCCAAATAATTAACGGGATATTGCCTGGGAACGAACAAGTGAGCAAAAAGAAATGTTTCTCGGAAATTCCCGCGTTTACGGCCACAGCTTTTGATCCGGATGGACTCACGGGGCCCGTAAGCACTTTTCGGAAAGCCGCGGGCCCCGTCTTGCTTCGCGAATACCTTCGCGATTCGTCTCGCCCCGGCAAGATGACTCACCGCTCGACAGAATCTCGAAGGCGATCGTTAAATAAAAAGAAAAAGAAAAAGAAAAAGAAAAATAGGGGTGCAACACGAGGACTTCCCAGGAGGTCACCCATCCTAGTACTACTCTCGCCCAAGCACGCTTAACTTCGGAGTTCTGATGGGATCCGGTGCATTAGTGCTGGTATGATCGCACCCGTCATGTTATGCATTGCAAATGTATTTGAAGCAACGCCCTTCCTCTTCTCGAGAATTGTATAGGGACTTCTATTTCCGATTTTTGACGACCCGTCGCGCAATTGCCAAATAATTAACGGGATATTGCCTGGGAACGAACAAGTGAGCAAAAAGAAATGTTTCTCGGAAATTCCCGCGTTTACGGCCACAGCTTTTGATCCGGATGGACTCACGGGGCCCGTAAGCACTTTTCGGAAAGCCGCGGGCCCCGTCTTGCTTCGCGAATACCTTCGCGATTCGTCTCGCCCCGGCAAGATGACTCACCGCTCGACAGAATCTCGAAGGCGATCGTTAAATAAAAAGAAAAAGAAAAAGAAAAAGAAAAATAGGGGTGCAACACGAGGACTTCCCAGGAGGTCACCCATCCTAGTACTACTCTCGCCCAAGCACGCTTAACTTCGGAGTTCTGATGGGATCCGGTGCATTAGTGCTGGTATGATCGCACCCGTCATGTTATGCATTGCAAATGTATTTGAAGCAACGCCCTTCCTCTTCTCGAGAATTGTATAGGGACTTCTATTTCCGATTTTTGACGACCCGTCGCGCAATTGCCAAATAATTAACGGGATATTGCCTGGGAACGAACAAGTGAGCAAAAAGAAATGTTTCTCGGAAATTCCCGCGTTTACGGCCACAGCTTTTGATCCGGATGGACTCACGGGGCCCGTAAGCACTTTTCGGAAAGCCGCGGGCCCCGTCTTGCTTCGCGAATACCTTCGCGATTCGTCTCGCCCCGGCAAGATGACTCACCGCTCGACAGAATCTCGAAGGCGATCGTTAAATAAAAAGAAAAAGAAAAAGAAAAAGAAAAATAGGGGTGCAACACGAGGACTTCCCAGGAGGTCACCCATCCTAGTACTACTCTCGCCCAAGCACGCTTAACTTCGGAGTTCTGATGGGATCCGGTGCATTAGTGCTGGTATGATCGCACCCGTCATGTTATGCATTGCAAATGTATTTGAAGCAACGCCCTTCCTCTTCTCGAGAATTGTATAGGGACTTCTATTTCCGATTTTTGACGACCCGTCGCGCAATTGCCAAATAATTAACGGGATATTGCCTGGGAACGAACAAGTGAGCAAAAAGAAATGTTTCTCGGAAATTCCCGCGTTTACGGCCACAGCTTTTGATCCGGATGGACTCACGGGGCCCGTAAGCACTTTTCGGAAAGCCGCGGGCCCCGTCTTGCTTCGCGAATACCTTCGCGATTCGTCTCGCCCCGGCAAGATGACTCACCGCTCGACAGAATCTCGAAGGCGATCGTTAAATAAAAAGAAAAAGAAAAAGAAAAAGAAAAATAGGGGTGCAACACGAGGACTTCCCAGGAGGTCACCCATCCTAGTACTACTCTCGCCCAAGCACGCTTAACTTCGGAGTTCTGATGGGATCCGGTGCATTAGTGCTGGTATGATCGCACCCGTCATGTTATGCATTGCAAATGTATTTGAAGCAACGCCCTTCCTCTTCTCGAGAATTGTATAGGGACTTCTATTTCCGATTTTTGACGACCCGTCGCGCAATTGCCAAATAATTAACGGGATATTGCCTGGGAACGAACAAGTGAGCAAAAAGAAATGTTTCTCGGAAATTCCCGCGTTTACGGCCACAGCTTTTGATCCGGATGGACTCACGGGGCCCGTAAGCACTTTTCGGAAAGCCGCGGGCCCCGTCTTGCTTCGCGAATACCTTCGCGATTCGTCTCGCCCCGGCAAGATGACTCACCGCTCGACAGAATCTCGAAGGCGATCGTTAAATAAAAAGAAAAAGAAAAAGAAAAAGAAAAATAGGGGTGCAACACGAGGACTTCCCAGGAGGTCACCCATCCTAGTACTACTCTCGCCCAAGCACGCTTAACTTCGGAGTTCTGATGGGATCCGGTGCATTAGTGCTGGTATGATCGCACCCGTCATGTTATGCATTGCAAATGTATTTGAAGCAACGCCCTTCCTCTTCTCGAGAATTGTATAGGGACTTCTATTTCCGATTTTTGACGACCCGTCGCGCAATTGCCAAATAATTAACGGGATATTGCCTGGGAACGAACAAGTGAGCAAAAAGAAATGTTTCTCGGAAATTCCCGCGTTTACGGCCACAGCTTTTGATCCGGATGGACTCACGGGGCCCGTAAGCACTTTTCGGAAAGCCGCGGGCCCCGTCTTGCTTCGCGAATACCTTCGCGATTCGTCTCGCCCCGGCAAGATGACTCACCGCTCGACAGAATCTCGAAGGCGATCGTTAAATAAAAAGAAAAAGAAAAAGAAAAAGAAAAATAGGGGTGCAACACGAGGACTTCCCAGGAGGTCACCCATCCTAGTACTACTCTCGCCCAAGCACGCTTAACTTCGGAGTTCTGATGGGATCCGGTGCATTAGTGCTGGTATGATCGCACCCGTCATGTTATGCATTGCAAATGTATTTGAAGCAACGCCCTTCCTCTTCTCGAGAATTGTATAGGGACTTCTATTTCCGATTTTTGACGACCCGTCGCGCAATTGCCAAATAATTAACGGGATATTGCCTGGGAACGAACAAGTGAGCAAAAAGAAATGTTTCTCGGAAATTCCCGCGTTTACGGCCACAGCTTTTGATCCGGATGGACTCACGGGGCCCGTAAGCACTTTTCGGAAAGCCGCGGGCCCCGTCTTGCTTCGCGAATACCTTCGCGATTCGTCTCGCCCCGGCAAGATGACTCACCGCTCGACAGAATCTCGAAGGCGATCGTTAAATAAAAAGAAAAAGAAAAAGAAAAAGAAAAATAGGGGTGCAACACGAGGACTTCCCAGGAGGTCACCCATCCTAGTACTACTCTCGCCCAAGCACGCTTAACTTCGGAGTTCTGATGGGATCCGGTGCATTAGTGCTGGTATGATCGCACCCGTCATGTTATGCATTGCAAATGTATTTGAAGCAACGCCCTTCCTCTTCTCGAGAATTGTATAGGGACTTCTATTTCCGATTTTTGACGACCCGTCGCGCAATTGCCAAATAATTAACGGGATATTGCCTGGGAACGAACAAGTGAGCAAAAAGAAATGTTTCTCGGAAATTCCCGCGTTTACGGCCACAGCTTTTGATCCGGATGGACTCACGGGGCCCGTAAGCACTTTTCGGAAAGCCGCGGGCCCCGTCTTGCTTCGCGAATACCTTCGCGATTCGTCTCGCCCCGGCAAGATGACTCACCGCTCGACAGAATCTCGAAGGCGATCGTTAAATAAAAAGAAAAAGAAAAAGAAAAAGAAAAATAGGGGTGCAACACGAGGACTTCCCAGGAGGTCACCCATCCTAGTACTACTCTCGCCCAAGCACGCTTAACTTCGGAGTTCTGATGGGATCCGGTGCATTAGTGCTGGTATGATCGCACCCGTCATGTTATGCATTGCAAATGTATTTGAAGCAACGCCCTTCCTCTTCTCGAGAATTGTATAGGGACTTCTATTTCCGATTTTTGACGACCCGTCGCGCAATTGCCAAATAATTAACGGGATATTGCCTGGGAACGAACAAGTGAGCAAAAAGAAATGTTTCTCGGAAATTCCCGCGTTTACGGCCACAGCTTTTGATCCGGATGGACTCACGGGGCCCGTAAGCACTTTTCGGAAAGCCGCGGGCCCCGTCTTGCTTCGCGAATACCTTCGCGATTCGTCTCGCCCCGGCAAGATGACTCACCGCTCGACAGAATCTCGAAGGCGATCGTTAAATAAAAAGAAAAAGAAAAAGAAAAAGAAAAATAGGGGTGCAACACGAGGACTTCCCAGGAGGTCACCCATCCTAGTACTACTCTCGCCCAAGCACGCTTAACTTCGGAGTTCTGATGGGATCCGGTGCATTAGTGCTGGTATGATCGCACCCGTCATGTTATGCATTGCAAATGTATTTGAAGCAACGCCCTTCCTCTTCTCGAGAATTGTATAGGGACTTCTATTTCCGATTTTTGACGACCCGTCGCGCAATTGCCAAATAATTAACGGGATATTGCCTGGGAACGAACAAGTGAGCAAAAAGAAATGTTTCTCGGAAATTCCCGCGTTTACGGCCACAGCTTTTGATCCGGATGGACTCACGGGGCCCGTAAGCACTTTTCGGAAAGCCGCGGGCCCCGTCTTGCTTCGCGAATACCTTCGCGATTCGTCTCGCCCCGGCAAGATGACTCACCGCTCGACAGAATCTCGAAGGCGATCGTTAAATAAAAAGAAAAAGAAAAAGAAAAAGAAAAATAGGGGTGCAACACGAGGACTTCCCAGGAGGTCACCCATCCTAGTACTACTCTCGCCCAAGCACGCTTAACTTCGGAGTTCTGATGGGATCCGGTGCATTAGTGCTGGTATGATCGCACCCGTCATGTTATGCATTGCAAATGTATTTGAAGCAACGCCCTTCCTCTTCTCGAGAATTGTATAGGGACTTCTATTTCCGATTTTTGACGACCCGTCGCGCAATTGCCAAATAATTAACGGGATATTGCCTGGGAACGAACAAGTGAGCAAAAAGAAATGTTTCTCGGAAATTCCCGCGTTTACGGCCACAGCTTTTGATCCGGATGGACTCACGGGGCCCGTAAGCACTTTTCGGAAAGCCGCGGGCCCCGTCTTGCTTCGCGAATACCTTCGCGATTCGTCTCGCCCCGGCAAGATGACTCACCGCTCGACAGAATCTCGAAGGCGATCGTTAAATAAAAAGAAAAAGAAAAAGAAAAAGAAAAATAGGGGTGCAACACGAGGACTTCCCAGGAGGTCACCCATCCTAGTACTACTCTCGCCCAAGCACGCTTAACTTCGGAGTTCTGATGGGATCCGGTGCATTAGTGCTGGTATGATCGCACCCGTCATGTTATGCATTGCAAATGTATTTGAAGCAACGCCCTTCCTCTTCTCGAGAATTGTATAGGGACTTCTATTTCCGATTTTTGACGACCCGTCGCGCAATTGCCAAATAATTAACGGGATATTGCCTGGGAACGAACAAGTGAGCAAAAAGAAATGTTTCTCGGAAATTCCCGCGTTTACGGCCACAGCTTTTGATCCGGATGGACTCACGGGGCCCGTAAGCACTTTTCGGAAAGCCGCGGGCCCCGTCTTGCTTCGCGAATACCTTCGCGATTCGTCTCGCCCCGGCAAGATGACTCACCGCTCGACAGAATCTCGAAGGCGATCGTTAAATAAAAAGAAAAAGAAAAAGAAAAAGAAAAATAGGGGTGCAACACGAGGACTTCCCAGGAGGTCACCCATCCTAGTACTACTCTCGCCCAAGCACGCTTAACTTCGGAGTTCTGATGGGATCCGGTGCATTAGTGCTGGTATGATCGCACCCGTCATGTTATGCATTGCAAATGTATTTGAAGCAACGCCCTTCCTCTTCTCGAGAATTGTATAGGGACTTCTATTTCCGATTTTTGACGACCCGTCGCGCAATTGCCAAATAATTAACGGGATATTGCCTGGGAACGAACAAGTGAGCAAAAAGAAATGTTTCTCGGAAATTCCCGCGTTTACGGCCACAGCTTTTGATCCGGATGGACTCACGGGGCCCGTAAGCACTTTTCGGAAAGCCGCGGGCCCCGTCTTGCTTCGCGAATACCTTCGCGATTCGTCTCGCCCCGGCAAGATGACTCACCGCTCGACAGAATCTCGAAGGCGATCGTTAAATAAAAAGAAAAAGAAAAAGAAAAAGAAAAATAGGGGTGCAACACGAGGACTTCCCAGGAGGTCACCCATCCTAGTACTACTCTCGCCCAAGCACGCTTAACTTCGGAGTTCTGATGGGATCCGGTGCATTAGTGCTGGTATGATCGCACCCGTCATGTTATGCATTGCAAATGTATTTGAAGCAACGCCCTTCCTCTTCTCGAGAATTGTATAGGGACTTCTATTTCCGATTTTTGACGACCCGTCGCGCAATTGCCAAATAATTAACGGGATATTGCCTGGGAACGAACAAGTGAGCAAAAAGAAATGTTTCTCGGAAATTCCCGCGTTTACGGCCACAGCTTTTGATCCGGATGGACTCACGGGGCCCGTAAGCACTTTTCGGAAAGCCGCGGGCCCCGTCTTGCTTCGCGAATACCTTCGCGATTCGTCTCGCCCCGGCAAGATGACTCACCGCTCGACAGAATCTCGAAGGCGATCGTTAAATAAAAAGAAAAAGAAAAAGAAAAAGAAAAATAGGGGTGCAACACGAGGACTTCCCAGGAGGTCACCCATCCTAGTACTACTCTCGCCCAAGCACGCTTAACTTCGGAGTTCTGATGGGATCCGGTGCATTAGTGCTGGTATGATCGCACCCGTCATGTTATGCATTGCAAATGTATTTGAAGCAACGCCCTTCCTCTTCTCGAGAATTGTATAGGGACTTCTATTTCCGATTTTTGACGACCCGTCGCGCAATTGCCAAATAATTAACGGGATATTGCCTGGGAACGAACAAGTGAGCAAAAAGAAATGTTTCTCGGAAATTCCCGCGTTTACGGCCACAGCTTTTGATCCGGATGGACTCACGGGGCCCGTAAGCACTTTTCGGAAAGCCGCGGGCCCCGTCTTGCTTCGCGAATACCTTCGCGATTCGTCTCGCCCCGGCAAGATGACTCACCGCTCGACAGAATCTCGAAGGCGATCGTTAAATAAAAAGAAAAAGAAAAAGAAAAAGAAAAATAGGGGTGCAACACGAGGACTTCCCAGGAGGTCACCCATCCTAGTACTACTCTCGCCCAAGCACGCTTAACTTCGGAGTTCTGATGGGATCCGGTGCATTAGTGCTGGTATGATCGCACCCGTCATGTTATGCATTGCAAATGTATTTGAAGCAACGCCCTTCCTCTTCTCGAGAATTGTATAGGGACTTCTATTTCCGATTTTTGACGACCCGTCGCGCAATTGCCAAATAATTAACGGGATATTGCCTGGGAACGAACAAGTGAGCAAAAAGAAATGTTTCTCGGAAATTCCCGCGTTTACGGCCACAGCTTTTGATCCGGATGGACTCACGGGGCCCGTAAGCACTTTTCGGAAAGCCGCGGGCCCCGTCTTGCTTCGCGAATACCTTCGCGATTCGTCTCGCCCCGGCAAGATGACTCACCGCTCGACAGAATCTCGAAGGCGATCGTTAAATAAAAAGAAAAAGAAAAAGAAAAAGAAAAATAGGGGTGCAACACGAGGACTTCCCAGGAGGTCACCCATCCTAGTACTACTCTCGCCCAAGCACGCTTAACTTCGGAGTTCTGATGGGATCCGGTGCATTAGTGCTGGTATGATCGCACCCGTCATGTTATGCATTGCAAATGTATTTGAAGCAACGCCCTTCCTCTTCTCGAGAATTGTATAGGGACTTCTATTTCCGATTTTTGACGACCCGTCGCGCAATTGCCAAATAATTAACGGGATATTGCCTGGGAACGAACAAGTGAGCAAAAAGAAATGTTTCTCGGAAATTCCCGCGTTTACGGCCACAGCTTTTGATCCGGATGGACTCACGGGGCCCGTAAGCACTTTTCGGAAAGCCGCGGGCCCCGTCTTGCTTCGCGAATACCTTCGCGATTCGTCTCGCCCCGGCAAGATGACTCACCGCTCGACAGAATCTCGAAGGCGATCGTTAAATAAAAAGAAAAAGAAAAAGAAAAAGAAAAATAGGGGTGCAACACGAGGACTTCCCAGGAGGTCACCCATCCTAGTACTACTCTCGCCCAAGCACGCTTAACTTCGGAGTTCTGATGGGATCCGGTGCATTAGTGCTGGTATGATCGCACCCGTCATGTTATGCATTGCAAATGTATTTGAAGCAACGCCCTTCCTCTTCTCGAGAATTGTATAGGGACTTCTATTTCCGATTTTTGACGACCCGTCGCGCAATTGCCAAATAATTAACGGGATATTGCCTGGGAACGAACAAGTGAGCAAAAAGAAATGTTTCTCGGAAATTCCCGCGTTTACGGCCACAGCTTTTGATCCGGATGGACTCACGGGGCCCGTAAGCACTTTTCGGAAAGCCGCGGGCCCCGTCTTGCTTCGCGAATACCTTCGCGATTCGTCTCGCCCCGGCAAGATGACTCACCGCTCGACAGAATCTCGAAGGCGATCGTTAAATAAAAAGAAAAAGAAAAAGAAAAAGAAAAATAGGGGTGCAACACGAGGACTTCCCAGGAGGTCACCCATCCTAGTACTACTCTCGCCCAAGCACGCTTAACTTCGGAGTTCTGATGGGATCCGGTGCATTAGTGCTGGTATGATCGCACCCGTCATGTTATGCATTGCAAATGTATTTGAAGCAACGCCCTTCCTCTTCTCGAGAATTGTATAGGGACTTCTATTTCCGATTTTTGACGACCCGTCGCGCAATTGCCAAATAATTAACGGGATATTGCCTGGGAACGAACAAGTGAGCAAAAAGAAATGTTTCTCGGAAATTCCCGCGTTTACGGCCACAGCTTTTGATCCGGATGGACTCACGGGGCCCGTAAGCACTTTTCGGAAAGCCGCGGGCCCCGTCTTGCTTCGCGAATACCTTCGCGATTCGTCTCGCCCCGGCAAGATGACTCACCGCTCGACAGAATCTCGAAGGCGATCGTTAAATAAAAAGAAAAAGAAAAAGAAAAAGAAAAATAGGGGTGCAACACGAGGACTTCCCAGGAGGTCACCCATCCTAGTACTACTCTCGCCCAAGCACGCTTAACTTCGGAGTTCTGATGGGATCCGGTGCATTAGTGCTGGTATGATCGCACCCGTCATGTTATGCATTGCAAATGTATTTGAAGCAACGCCCTTCCTCTTCTCGAGAATTGTATAGGGACTTCTATTTCCGATTTTTGACGACCCGTCGCGCAATTGCCAAATAATTAACGGGATATTGCCTGGGAACGAACAAGTGAGCAAAAAGAAATGTTTCTCGGAAATTCCCGCGTTTACGGCCACAGCTTTTGATCCGGATGGACTCACGGGGCCCGTAAGCACTTTTCGGAAAGCCGCGGGCCCCGTCTTGCTTCGCGAATACCTTCGCGATTCGTCTCGCCCCGGCAAGATGACTCACCGCTCGACAGAATCTCGAAGGCGATCGTTAAATAAAAAGAAAAAGAAAAAGAAAAAGAAAAATAGGGGTGCAACACGAGGACTTCCCAGGAGGTCACCCATCCTAGTACTACTCTCGCCCAAGCACGCTTAACTTCGGAGTTCTGATGGGATCCGGTGCATTAGTGCTGGTATGATCGCACCCGTCATGTTATGCATTGCAAATGTATTTGAAGCAACGCCCTTCCTCTTCTCGAGAATTGTATAGGGACTTCTATTTCCGATTTTTGACGACCCGTCGCGCAATTGCCAAATAATTAACGGGATATTGCCTGGGAACGAACAAGTGAGCAAAAAGAAATGTTTCTCGGAAATTCCCGCGTTTACGGCCACAGCTTTTGATCCGGATGGACTCACGGGGCCCGTAAGCACTTTTCGGAAAGCCGCGGGCCCCGTCTTGCTTCGCGAATACCTTCGCGATTCGTCTCGCCCCGGCAAGATGACTCACCGCTCGACAGAATCTCGAAGGCGATCGTTAAATAAAAAGAAAAAGAAAAAGAAAAAGAAAAATAGGGGTGCAACACGAGGACTTCCCAGGAGGTCACCCATCCTAGTACTACTCTCGCCCAAGCACGCTTAACTTCGGAGTTCTGATGGGATCCGGTGCATTAGTGCTGGTATGATCGCACCCGTCATGTTATGCATTGCAAATGTATTTGAAGCAACGCCCTTCCTCTTCTCGAGAATTGTATAGGGACTTCTATTTCCGATTTTTGACGACCCGTCGCGCAATTGCCAAATAATTAACGGGATATTGCCTGGGAACGAACAAGTGAGCAAAAAGAAATGTTTCTCGGAAATTCCCGCGTTTACGGCCACAGCTTTTGATCCGGATGGACTCACGGGGCCCGTAAGCACTTTTCGGAAAGCCGCGGGCCCCGTCTTGCTTCGCGAATACCTTCGCGATTCGTCTCGCCCCGGCAAGATGACTCACCGCTCGACAGAATCTCGAAGGCGATCGTTAAATAAAAAGAAAAAGAAAAAGAAAAAGAAAAATAGGGGTGCAACACGAGGACTTCCCAGGAGGTCACCCATCCTAGTACTACTCTCGCCCAAGCACGCTTAACTTCGGAGTTCTGATGGGATCCGGTGCATTAGTGCTGGTATGATCGCACCCGTCATGTTATGCATTGCAAATGTATTTGAAGCAACGCCCTTCCTCTTCTCGAGAATTGTATAGGGACTTCTATTTCCGATTTTTGACGACCCGTCGCGCAATTGCCAAATAATTAACGGGATATTGCCTGGGAACGAACAAGTGAGCAAAAAGAAATGTTTCTCGGAAATTCCCGCGTTTACGGCCACAGCTTTTGATCCGGATGGACTCACGGGGCCCGTAAGCACTTTTCGGAAAGCCGCGGGCCCCGTCTTGCTTCGCGAATACCTTCGCGATTCGTCTCGCCCCGGCAAGATGACTCACCGCTCGACAGAATCTCGAAGGCGATCGTTAAATAAAAAGAAAAAGAAAAAGAAAAAGAAAAATAGGGGTGCAACACGAGGACTTCCCAGGAGGTCACCCATCCTAGTACTACTCTCGCCCAAGCACGCTTAACTTCGGAGTTCTGATGGGATCCGGTGCATTAGTGCTGGTATGATCGCACCCGTCATGTTATGCATTGCAAATGTATTTGAAGCAACGCCCTTCCTCTTCTCGAGAATTGTATAGGGACTTCTATTTCCGATTTTTGACGACCCGTCGCGCAATTGCCAAATAATTAACGGGATATTGCCTGGGAACGAACAAGTGAGCAAAAAGAAATGTTTCTCGGAAATTCCCGCGTTTACGGCCACAGCTTTTGATCCGGATGGACTCACGGGGCCCGTAAGCACTTTTCGGAAAGCCGCGGGCCCCGTCTTGCTTCGCGAATACCTTCGCGATTCGTCTCGCCCCGGCAAGATGACTCACCGCTCGACAGAATCTCGAAGGCGATCGTTAAATAAAAAGAAAAAGAAAAAGAAAAAGAAAAATAGGGGTGCAACACGAGGACTTCCCAGGAGGTCACCCATCCTAGTACTACTCTCGCCCAAGCACGCTTAACTTCGGAGTTCTGATGGGATCCGGTGCATTAGTGCTGGTATGATCGCACCCGTCATGTTATGCATTGCAAATGTATTTGAAGCAACGCCCTTCCTCTTCTCGAGAATTGTATAGGGACTTCTATTTCCGATTTTTGACGACCCGTCGCGCAATTGCCAAATAATTAACGGGATATTGCCTGGGAACGAACAAGTGAGCAAAAAGAAATGTTTCTCGGAAATTCCCGCGTTTACGGCCACAGCTTTTGATCCGGATGGACTCACGGGGCCCGTAAGCACTTTTCGGAAAGCCGCGGGCCCCGTCTTGCTTCGCGAATACCTTCGCGATTCGTCTCGCCCCGGCAAGATGACTCACCGCTCGACAGAATCTCGAAGGCGATCGTTAAATAAAAAGAAAAAGAAAAAGAAAAAGAAAAATAGGGGTGCAACACGAGGACTTCCCAGGAGGTCACCCATCCTAGTACTACTCTCGCCCAAGCACGCTTAACTTCGGAGTTCTGATGGGATCCGGTGCATTAGTGCTGGTATGATCGCACCCGTCATGTTATGCATTGCAAATGTATTTGAAGCAACGCCCTTCCTCTTCTCGAGAATTGTATAGGGACTTCTATTTCCGATTTTTGACGACCCGTCGCGCAATTGCCAAATAATTAACGGGATATTGCCTGGGAACGAACAAGTGAGCAAAAAGAAATGTTTCTCGGAAATTCCCGCGTTTACGGCCACAGCTTTTGATCCGGATGGACTCACGGGGCCCGTAAGCACTTTTCGGAAAGCCGCGGGCCCCGTCTTGCTTCGCGAATACCTTCGCGATTCGTCTCGCCCCGGCAAGATGACTCACCGCTCGACAGAATCTCGAAGGCGATCGTTAAATAAAAAGAAAAAGAAAAAGAAAAAGAAAAATAGGGGTGCAACACGAGGACTTCCCAGGAGGTCACCCATCCTAGTACTACTCTCGCCCAAGCACGCTTAACTTCGGAGTTCTGATGGGATCCGGTGCATTAGTGCTGGTATGATCGCACCCGTCATGTTATGCATTGCAAATGTATTTGAAGCAACGCCCTTCCTCTTCTCGAGAATTGTATAGGGACTTCTATTTCCGATTTTTGACGACCCGTCGCGCAATTGCCAAATAATTAACGGGATATTGCCTGGGAACGAACAAGTGAGCAAAAAGAAATGTTTCTCGGAAATTCCCGCGTTTACGGCCACAGCTTTTGATCCGGATGGACTCACGGGGCCCGTAAGCACTTTTCGGAAAGCCGCGGGCCCCGTCTTGCTTCGCGAATACCTTCGCGATTCGTCTCGCCCCGGCAAGATGACTCACCGCTCGACAGAATCTCGAAGGCGATCGTTAAATAAAAAGAAAAAGAAAAAGAAAAAGAAAAATAGGGGTGCAACACGAGGACTTCCCAGGAGGTCACCCATCCTAGTACTACTCTCGCCCAAGCACGCTTAACTTCGGAGTTCTGATGGGATCCGGTGCATTAGTGCTGGTATGATCGCACCCGTCATGTTATGCATTGCAAATGTATTTGAAGCAACGCCCTTCCTCTTCTCGAGAATTGTATAGGGACTTCTATTTCCGATTTTTGACGACCCGTCGCGCAATTGCCAAATAATTAACGGGATATTGCCTGGGAACGAACAAGTGAGCAAAAAGAAATGTTTCTCGGAAATTCCCGCGTTTACGGCCACAGCTTTTGATCCGGATGGACTCACGGGGCCCGTAAGCACTTTTCGGAAAGCCGCGGGCCCCGTCTTGCTTCGCGAATACCTTCGCGATTCGTCTCGCCCCGGCAAGATGACTCACCGCTCGACAGAATCTCGAAGGCGATCGTTAAATAAAAAGAAAAAGAAAAAGAAAAAGAAAAATAGGGGTGCAACACGAGGACTTCCCAGGAGGTCACCCATCCTAGTACTACTCTCGCCCAAGCACGCTTAACTTCGGAGTTCTGATGGGATCCGGTGCATTAGTGCTGGTATGATCGCACCCGTCATGTTATGCATTGCAAATGTATTTGAAGCAACGCCCTTCCTCTTCTCGAGAATTGTATAGGGACTTCTATTTCCGATTTTTGACGACCCGTCGCGCAATTGCCAAATAATTAACGGGATATTGCCTGGGAACGAACAAGTGAGCAAAAAGAAATGTTTCTCGGAAATTCCCGCGTTTACGGCCACAGCTTTTGATCCGGATGGACTCACGGGGCCCGTAAGCACTTTTCGGAAAGCCGCGGGCCCCGTCTTGCTTCGCGAATACCTTCGCGATTCGTCTCGCCCCGGCAAGATGACTCACCGCTCGACAGAATCTCGAAGGCGATCGTTAAATAAAAAGAAAAAGAAAAAGAAAAAGAAAAATAGGGGTGCAACACGAGGACTTCCCAGGAGGTCACCCATCCTAGTACTACTCTCGCCCAAGCACGCTTAACTTCGGAGTTCTGATGGGATCCGGTGCATTAGTGCTGGTATGATCGCACCCGTCATGTTATGCATTGCAAATGTATTTGAAGCAACGCCCTTCCTCTTCTCGAGAATTGTATAGGGACTTCTATTTCCGATTTTTGACGACCCGTCGCGCAATTGCCAAATAATTAACGGGATATTGCCTGGGAACGAACAAGTGAGCAAAAAGAAATGTTTCTCGGAAATTCCCGCGTTTACGGCCACAGCTTTTGATCCGGATGGACTCACGGGGCCCGTAAGCACTTTTCGGAAAGCCGCGGGCCCCGTCTTGCTTCGCGAATACCTTCGCGATTCGTCTCGCCCCGGCAAGATGACTCACCGCTCGACAGAATCTCGAAGGCGATCGTTAAATAAAAAGAAAAAGAAAAAGAAAAAGAAAAATAGGGGTGCAACACGAGGACTTCCCAGGAGGTCACCCATCCTAGTACTACTCTCGCCCAAGCACGCTTAACTTCGGAGTTCTGATGGGATCCGGTGCATTAGTGCTGGTATGATCGCACCCGTCATGTTATGCATTGCAAATGTATTTGAAGCAACGCCCTTCCTCTTCTCGAGAATTGTATAGGGACTTCTATTTCCGATTTTTGACGACCCGTCGCGCAATTGCCAAATAATTAACGGGATATTGCCTGGGAACGAACAAGTGAGCAAAAAGAAATGTTTCTCGGAAATTCCCGCGTTTACGGCCACAGCTTTTGATCCGGATGGACTCACGGGGCCCGTAAGCACTTTTCGGAAAGCCGCGGGCCCCGTCTTGCTTCGCGAATACCTTCGCGATTCGTCTCGCCCCGGCAAGATGACTCACCGCTCGACAGAATCTCGAAGGCGATCGTTAAATAAAAAGAAAAAGAAAAAGAAAAAGAAAAATAGGGGTGCAACACGAGGACTTCCCAGGAGGTCACCCATCCTAGTACTACTCTCGCCCAAGCACGCTTAACTTCGGAGTTCTGATGGGATCCGGTGCATTAGTGCTGGTATGATCGCACCCGTCATGTTATGCATTGCAAATGTATTTGAAGCAACGCCCTTCCTCTTCTCGAGAATTGTATAGGGACTTCTATTTCCGATTTTTGACGACCCGTCGCGCAATTGCCAAATAATTAACGGGATATTGCCTGGGAACGAACAAGTGAGCAAAAAGAAATGTTTCTCGGAAATTCCCGCGTTTACGGCCACAGCTTTTGATCCGGATGGACTCACGGGGCCCGTAAGCACTTTTCGGAAAGCCGCGGGCCCCGTCTTGCTTCGCGAATACCTTCGCGATTCGTCTCGCCCCGGCAAGATGACTCACCGCTCGACAGAATCTCGAAGGCGATCGTTAAATAAAAAGAAAAAGAAAAAGAAAAAGAAAAATAGGGGTGCAACACGAGGACTTCCCAGGAGGTCACCCATCCTAGTACTACTCTCGCCCAAGCACGCTTAACTTCGGAGTTCTGATGGGATCCGGTGCATTAGTGCTGGTATGATCGCACCCGTCATGTTATGCATTGCAAATGTATTTGAAGCAACGCCCTTCCTCTTCTCGAGAATTGTATAGGGACTTCTATTTCCGATTTTTGACGACCCGTCGCGCAATTGCCAAATAATTAACGGGATATTGCCTGGGAACGAACAAGTGAGCAAAAAGAAATGTTTCTCGGAAATTCCCGCGTTTACGGCCACAGCTTTTGATCCGGATGGACTCACGGGGCCCGTAAGCACTTTTCGGAAAGCCGCGGGCCCCGTCTTGCTTCGCGAATACCTTCGCGATTCGTCTCGCCCCGGCAAGATGACTCACCGCTCGACAGAATCTCGAAGGCGATCGTTAAATAAAAAGAAAAAGAAAAAGAAAAAGAAAAATAGGGGTGCAACACGAGGACTTCCCAGGAGGTCACCCATCCTAGTACTACTCTCGCCCAAGCACGCTTAACTTCGGAGTTCTGATGGGATCCGGTGCATTAGTGCTGGTATGATCGCACCCGTCATGTTATGCATTGCAAATGTATTTGAAGCAACGCCCTTCCTCTTCTCGAGAATTGTATAGGGACTTCTATTTCCGATTTTTGACGACCCGTCGCGCAATTGCCAAATAATTAACGGGATATTGCCTGGGAACGAACAAGTGAGCAAAAAGAAATGTTTCTCGGAAATTCCCGCGTTTACGGCCACAGCTTTTGATCCGGATGGACTCACGGGGCCCGTAAGCACTTTTCGGAAAGCCGCGGGCCCCGTCTTGCTTCGCGAATACCTTCGCGATTCGTCTCGCCCCGGCAAGATGACTCACCGCTCGACAGAATCTCGAAGGCGATCGTTAAATAAAAAGAAAAAGAAAAAGAAAAAGAAAAATAGGGGTGCAACACGAGGACTTCCCAGGAGGTCACCCATCCTAGTACTACTCTCGCCCAAGCACGCTTAACTTCGGAGTTCTGATGGGATCCGGTGCATTAGTGCTGGTATGATCGCACCCGTCATGTTATGCATTGCAAATGTATTTGAAGCAACGCCCTTCCTCTTCTCGAGAATTGTATAGGGACTTCTATTTCCGATTTTTGACGACCCGTCGCGCAATTGCCAAATAATTAACGGGATATTGCCTGGGAACGAACAAGTGAGCAAAAAGAAATGTTTCTCGGAAATTCCCGCGTTTACGGCCACAGCTTTTGATCCGGATGGACTCACGGGGCCCGTAAGCACTTTTCGGAAAGCCGCGGGCCCCGTCTTGCTTCGCGAATACCTTCGCGATTCGTCTCGCCCCGGCAAGATGACTCACCGCTCGACAGAATCTCGAAGGCGATCGTTAAATAAAAAGAAAAAGAAAAAGAAAAAGAAAAATAGGGGTGCAACACGAGGACTTCCCAGGAGGTCACCCATCCTAGTACTACTCTCGCCCAAGCACGCTTAACTTCGGAGTTCTGATGGGATCCGGTGCATTAGTGCTGGTATGATCGCACCCGTCATGTTATGCATTGCAAATGTATTTGAAGCAACGCCCTTCCTCTTCTCGAGAATTGTATAGGGACTTCTATTTCCGATTTTTGACGACCCGTCGCGCAATTGCCAAATAATTAACGGGATATTGCCTGGGAACGAACAAGTGAGCAAAAAGAAATGTTTCTCGGAAATTCCCGCGTTTACGGCCACAGCTTTTGATCCGGATGGACTCACGGGGCCCGTAAGCACTTTTCGGAAAGCCGCGGGCCCCGTCTTGCTTCGCGAATACCTTCGCGATTCGTCTCGCCCCGGCAAGATGACTCACCGCTCGACAGAATCTCGAAGGCGATCGTTAAATAAAAAGAAAAAGAAAAAGAAAAAGAAAAATAGGGGTGCAACACGAGGACTTCCCAGGAGGTCACCCATCCTAGTACTACTCTCGCCCAAGCACGCTTAACTTCGGAGTTCTGATGGGATCCGGTGCATTAGTGCTGGTATGATCGCACCCGTCATGTTATGCATTGCAAATGTATTTGAAGCAACGCCCTTCCTCTTCTCGAGAATTGTATAGGGACTTCTATTTCCGATTTTTGACGACCCGTCGCGCAATTGCCAAATAATTAACGGGATATTGCCTGGGAACGAACAAGTGAGCAAAAAGAAATGTTTCTCGGAAATTCCCGCGTTTACGGCCACAGCTTTTGATCCGGATGGACTCACGGGGCCCGTAAGCACTTTTCGGAAAGCCGCGGGCCCCGTCTTGCTTCGCGAATACCTTCGCGATTCGTCTCGCCCCGGCAAGATGACTCACCGCTCGACAGAATCTCGAAGGCGATCGTTAAATAAAAAGAAAAAGAAAAAGAAAAAGAAAAATAGGGGTGCAACACGAGGACTTCCCAGGAGGTCACCCATCCTAGTACTACTCTCGCCCAAGCACGCTTAACTTCGGAGTTCTGATGGGATCCGGTGCATTAGTGCTGGTATGATCGCACCCGTCATGTTATGCATTGCAAATGTATTTGAAGCAACGCCCTTCCTCTTCTCGAGAATTGTATAGGGACTTCTATTTCCGATTTTTGACGACCCGTCGCGCAATTGCCAAATAATTAACGGGATATTGCCTGGGAACGAACAAGTGAGCAAAAAGAAATGTTTCTCGGAAATTCCCGCGTTTACGGCCACAGCTTTTGATCCGGATGGACTCACGGGGCCCGTAAGCACTTTTCGGAAAGCCGCGGGCCCCGTCTTGCTTCGCGAATACCTTCGCGATTCGTCTCGCCCCGGCAAGATGACTCACCGCTCGACAGAATCTCGAAGGCGATCGTTAAATAAAAAGAAAAAGAAAAAGAAAAAGAAAAATAGGGGTGCAACACGAGGACTTCCCAGGAGGTCACCCATCCTAGTACTACTCTCGCCCAAGCACGCTTAACTTCGGAGTTCTGATGGGATCCGGTGCATTAGTGCTGGTATGATCGCACCCGTCATGTTATGCATTGCAAATGTATTTGAAGCAACGCCCTTCCTCTTCTCGAGAATTGTATAGGGACTTCTATTTCCGATTTTTGACGACCCGTCGCGCAATTGCCAAATAATTAACGGGATATTGCCTGGGAACGAACAAGTGAGCAAAAAGAAATGTTTCTCGGAAATTCCCGCGTTTACGGCCACAGCTTTTGATCCGGATGGACTCACGGGGCCCGTAAGCACTTTTCGGAAAGCCGCGGGCCCCGTCTTGCTTCGCGAATACCTTCGCGATTCGTCTCGCCCCGGCAAGATGACTCACCGCTCGACAGAATCTCGAAGGCGATCGTTAAATAAAAAGAAAAAGAAAAAGAAAAAGAAAAATAGGGGTGCAACACGAGGACTTCCCAGGAGGTCACCCATCCTAGTACTACTCTCGCCCAAGCACGCTTAACTTCGGAGTTCTGATGGGATCCGGTGCATTAGTGCTGGTATGATCGCACCCGTCATGTTATGCATTGCAAATGTATTTGAAGCAACGCCCTTCCTCTTCTCGAGAATTGTATAGGGACTTCTATTTCCGATTTTTGACGACCCGTCGCGCAATTGCCAAATAATTAACGGGATATTGCCTGGGAACGAACAAGTGAGCAAAAAGAAATGTTTCTCGGAAATTCCCGCGTTTACGGCCACAGCTTTTGATCCGGATGGACTCACGGGGCCCGTAAGCACTTTTCGGAAAGCCGCGGGCCCCGTCTTGCTTCGCGAATACCTTCGCGATTCGTCTCGCCCCGGCAAGATGACTCACCGCTCGACAGAATCTCGAAGGCGATCGTTAAATAAAAAGAAAAAGAAAAAGAAAAAGAAAAATAGGGGTGCAACACGAGGACTTCCCAGGAGGTCACCCATCCTAGTACTACTCTCGCCCAAGCACGCTTAACTTCGGAGTTCTGATGGGATCCGGTGCATTAGTGCTGGTATGATCGCACCCGTCATGTTATGCATTGCAAATGTATTTGAAGCAACGCCCTTCCTCTTCTCGAGAATTGTATAGGGACTTCTATTTCCGATTTTTGACGACCCGTCGCGCAATTGCCAAATAATTAACGGGATATTGCCTGGGAACGAACAAGTGAGCAAAAAGAAATGTTTCTCGGAAATTCCCGCGTTTACGGCCACAGCTTTTGATCCGGATGGACTCACGGGGCCCGTAAGCACTTTTCGGAAAGCCGCGGGCCCCGTCTTGCTTCGCGAATACCTTCGCGATTCGTCTCGCCCCGGCAAGATGACTCACCGCTCGACAGAATCTCGAAGGCGATCGTTAAATAAAAAGAAAAAGAAAAAGAAAAAGAAAAATAGGGGTGCAACACGAGGACTTCCCAGGAGGTCACCCATCCTAGTACTACTCTCGCCCAAGCACGCTTAACTTCGGAGTTCTGATGGGATCCGGTGCATTAGTGCTGGTATGATCGCACCCGTCATGTTATGCATTGCAAATGTATTTGAAGCAACGCCCTTCCTCTTCTCGAGAATTGTATAGGGACTTCTATTTCCGATTTTTGACGACCCGTCGCGCAATTGCCAAATAATTAACGGGATATTGCCTGGGAACGAACAAGTGAGCAAAAAGAAATGTTTCTCGGAAATTCCCGCGTTTACGGCCACAGCTTTTGATCCGGATGGACTCACGGGGCCCGTAAGCACTTTTCGGAAAGCCGCGGGCCCCGTCTTGCTTCGCGAATACCTTCGCGATTCGTCTCGCCCCGGCAAGATGACTCACCGCTCGACAGAATCTCGAAGGCGATCGTTAAATAAAAAGAAAAAGAAAAAGAAAAAGAAAAATAGGGGTGCAACACGAGGACTTCCCAGGAGGTCACCCATCCTAGTACTACTCTCGCCCAAGCACGCTTAACTTCGGAGTTCTGATGGGATCCGGTGCATTAGTGCTGGTATGATCGCACCCGTCATGTTATGCATTGCAAATGTATTTGAAGCAACGCCCTTCCTCTTCTCGAGAATTGTATAGGGACTTCTATTTCCGATTTTTGACGACCCGTCGCGCAATTGCCAAATAATTAACGGGATATTGCCTGGGAACGAACAAGTGAGCAAAAAGAAATGTTTCTCGGAAATTCCCGCGTTTACGGCCACAGCTTTTGATCCGGATGGACTCACGGGGCCCGTAAGCACTTTTCGGAAAGCCGCGGGCCCCGTCTTGCTTCGCGAATACCTTCGCGATTCGTCTCGCCCCGGCAAGATGACTCACCGCTCGACAGAATCTCGAAGGCGATCGTTAAATAAAAAGAAAAAGAAAAAGAAAAAGAAAAATAGGGGTGCAACACGAGGACTTCCCAGGAGGTCACCCATCCTAGTACTACTCTCGCCCAAGCACGCTTAACTTCGGAGTTCTGATGGGATCCGGTGCATTAGTGCTGGTATGATCGCACCCGTCATGTTATGCATTGCAAATGTATTTGAAGCAACGCCCTTCCTCTTCTCGAGAATTGTATAGGGACTTCTATTTCCGATTTTTGACGACCCGTCGCGCAATTGCCAAATAATTAACGGGATATTGCCTGGGAACGAACAAGTGAGCAAAAAGAAATGTTTCTCGGAAATTCCCGCGTTTACGGCCACAGCTTTTGATCCGGATGGACTCACGGGGCCCGTAAGCACTTTTCGGAAAGCCGCGGGCCCCGTCTTGCTTCGCGAATACCTTCGCGATTCGTCTCGCCCCGGCAAGATGACTCACCGCTCGACAGAATCTCGAAGGCGATCGTTAAATAAAAAGAAAAAGAAAAAGAAAAAGAAAAATAGGGGTGCAACACGAGGACTTCCCAGGAGGTCACCCATCCTAGTACTACTCTCGCCCAAGCACGCTTAACTTCGGAGTTCTGATGGGATCCGGTGCATTAGTGCTGGTATGATCGCACCCGTCATGTTATGCATTGCAAATGTATTTGAAGCAACGCCCTTCCTCTTCTCGAGAATTGTATAGGGACTTCTATTTCCGATTTTTGACGACCCGTCGCGCAATTGCCAAATAATTAACGGGATATTGCCTGGGAACGAACAAGTGAGCAAAAAGAAATGTTTCTCGGAAATTCCCGCGTTTACGGCCACAGCTTTTGATCCGGATGGACTCACGGGGCCCGTAAGCACTTTTCGGAAAGCCGCGGGCCCCGTCTTGCTTCGCGAATACCTTCGCGATTCGTCTCGCCCCGGCAAGATGACTCACCGCTCGACAGAATCTCGAAGGCGATCGTTAAATAAAAAGAAAAAGAAAAAGAAAAAGAAAAATAGGGGTGCAACACGAGGACTTCCCAGGAGGTCACCCATCCTAGTACTACTCTCGCCCAAGCACGCTTAACTTCGGAGTTCTGATGGGATCCGGTGCATTAGTGCTGGTATGATCGCACCCGTCATGTTATGCATTGCAAATGTATTTGAAGCAACGCCCTTCCTCTTCTCGAGAATTGTATAGGGACTTCTATTTCCGATTTTTGACGACCCGTCGCGCAATTGCCAAATAATTAACGGGATATTGCCTGGGAACGAACAAGTGAGCAAAAAGAAATGTTTCTCGGAAATTCCCGCGTTTACGGCCACAGCTTTTGATCCGGATGGACTCACGGGGCCCGTAAGCACTTTTCGGAAAGCCGCGGGCCCCGTCTTGCTTCGCGAATACCTTCGCGATTCGTCTCGCCCCGGCAAGATGACTCACCGCTCGACAGAATCTCGAAGGCGATCGTTAAATAAAAAGAAAAAGAAAAAGAAAAAGAAAAATAGGGGTGCAACACGAGGACTTCCCAGGAGGTCACCCATCCTAGTACTACTCTCGCCCAAGCACGCTTAACTTCGGAGTTCTGAT
This sequence comes from Syzygium aqueum, assembly GCA_031216185.1. Classification (NCBI taxonomy): domain Eukaryota; kingdom Viridiplantae; phylum Streptophyta; class Magnoliopsida; order Myrtales; family Myrtaceae; genus Syzygium; species Syzygium aqueum. The sequence goes on from CM062236.1 coordinate 15,407,745, forward strand.
GGGATCCGGTGCATTAGTGCTGGTATGATCGCACCCGTCATGTTATGCATTGCAAATGTATTTGAAGCAACGCCCTTCCTCTTCTCGAGAATTGTATAGGGACTTCTATTTCCGATTTTTGACGACCCGTCGCGCAATTGCCAAATAATTAACGGGATATTGCCTGGGAACGAACAAGTGAGCAAAAAGAAATGTTTCTCGGAAATTCCCGCGTTTACGGCCACAGCTTTTGATCCGGATGGACTCACGGGGCCCGTAAGCACTTTTCGGAAAGCCGCGGGCCCCGTCTTGCTTCGCGAATACCTTCGCGATTCGTCTCGCCCCGGCAAGATGACTCACCGCTCGACAGAATCTCGAAGGCGATCGTTAAATAAAAAGAAAAAGAAAAAGAAAAAGAAAAATAGGGGTGCAACACGAGGACTTCCCAGGAGGTCACCCATCCTAGTACTACTCTCGCCCAAGCACGCTTAACTTCGGAGTTCTGATGGGATCCGGTGCATTAGTGCTGGTATGATCGCACCCGTCATGTTATGCATTGCAAATGTATTTGAAGCAACGCCCTTCCTCTTCTCGAGAATTGTATAGGGACTTCTATTTCCGATTTTTGACGACCCGTCGCGCAATTGCCAAATAATTAACGGGATATTGCCTGGGAACGAACAAGTGAGCAAAAAGAAATGTTTCTCGGAAATTCCCGCGTTTACGGCCACAGCTTTTGATCCGGATGGACTCACGGGGCCCGTAAGCACTTTTCGGAAAGCCGCGGGCCCCGTCTTGCTTCGCGAATACCTTCGCGATTCGTCTCGCCCCGGCAAGATGACTCACCGCTCGACAGAATCTCGAAGGCGATCGTTAAATAAAAAGAAAAAGAAAAAGAAAAAGAAAAATAGGGGTGCAACACGAGGACTTCCCAGGAGGTCACCCATCCTAGTACTACTCTCGCCCAAGCACGCTTAACTTCGGAGTTCTGATGGGATCCGGTGCATTAGTGCTGGTATGATCGCACCCGTCATGTTATGCATTGCAAATGTATTTGAAGCAACGCCCTTCCTCTTCTCGAGAATTGTATAGGGACTTCTATTTCCGATTTTTGACGACCCGTCGCGCAATTGCCAAATAATTAACGGGATATTGCCTGGGAACGAACAAGTGAGCAAAAAGAAATGTTTCTCGGAAATTCCCGCGTTTACGGCCACAGCTTTTGATCCGGATGGACTCACGGGGCCCGTAAGCACTTTTCGGAAAGCCGCGGGCCCCGTCTTGCTTCGCGAATACCTTCGCGATTCGTCTCGCCCCGGCAAGATGACTCACCGCTCGACAGAATCTCGAAGGCGATCGTTAAATAAAAAGAAAAAGAAAAAGAAAAAGAAAAATAGGGGTGCAACACGAGGACTTCCCAGGAGGTCACCCATCCTAGTACTACTCTCGCCCAAGCACGCTTAACTTCGGAGTTCTGATGGGATCCGGTGCATTAGTGCTGGTATGATCGCACCCGTCATGTTATGCATTGCAAATGTATTTGAAGCAACGCCCTTCCTCTTCTCGAGAATTGTATAGGGACTTCTATTTCCGATTTTTGACGACCCGTCGCGCAATTGCCAAATAATTAACGGGATATTGCCTGGGAACGAACAAGTGAGCAAAAAGAAATGTTTCTCGGAAATTCCCGCGTTTACGGCCACAGCTTTTGATCCGGATGGACTCACGGGGCCCGTAAGCACTTTTCGGAAAGCCGCGGGCCCCGTCTTGCTTCGCGAATACCTTCGCGATTCGTCTCGCCCCGGCAAGATGACTCACCGCTCGACAGAATCTCGAAGGCGATCGTTAAATAAAAAGAAAAAGAAAAAGAAAAAGAAAAATAGGGGTGCAACACGAGGACTTCCCAGGAGGTCACCCATCCTAGTACTACTCTCGCCCAAGCACGCTTAACTTCGGAGTTCTGATGGGATCCGGTGCATTAGTGCTGGTATGATCGCACCCGTCATGTTATGCATTGCAAATGTATTTGAAGCAACGCCCTTCCTCTTCTCGAGAATTGTATAGGGACTTCTATTTCCGATTTTTGACGACCCGTCGCGCAATTGCCAAATAATTAACGGGATATTGCCTGGGAACGAACAAGTGAGCAAAAAGAAATGTTTCTCGGAAATTCCCGCGTTTACGGCCACAGCTTTTGATCCGGATGGACTCACGGGGCCCGTAAGCACTTTTCGGAAAGCCGCGGGCCCCGTCTTGCTTCGCGAATACCTTCGCGATTCGTCTCGCCCCGGCAAGATGACTCACCGCTCGACAGAATCTCGAAGGCGATCGTTAAATAAAAAGAAAAAGAAAAAGAAAAAGAAAAATAGGGGTGCAACACGAGGACTTCCCAGGAGGTCACCCATCCTAGTACTACTCTCGCCCAAGCACGCTTAACTTCGGAGTTCTGATGGGATCCGGTGCATTAGTGCTGGTATGATCGCACCCGTCATGTTATGCATTGCAAATGTATTTGAAGCAACGCCCTTCCTCTTCTCGAGAATTGTATAGGGACTTCTATTTCCGATTTTTGACGACCCGTCGCGCAATTGCCAAATAATTAACGGGATATTGCCTGGGAACGAACAAGTGAGCAAAAAGAAATGTTTCTCGGAAATTCCCGCGTTTACGGCCACAGCTTTTGATCCGGATGGACTCACGGGGCCCGTAAGCACTTTTCGGAAAGCCGCGGGCCCCGTCTTGCTTCGCGAATACCTTCGCGATTCGTCTCGCCCCGGCAAGATGACTCACCGCTCGACAGAATCTCGAAGGCGATCGTTAAATAAAAAGAAAAAGAAAAAGAAAAAGAAAAATAGGGGTGCAACACGAGGACTTCCCAGGAGGTCACCCATCCTAGTACTACTCTCGCCCAAGCACGCTTAACTTCGGAGTTCTGATGGGATCCGGTGCATTAGTGCTGGTATGATCGCACCCGTCATGTTATGCATTGCAAATGTATTTGAAGCAACGCCCTTCCTCTTCTCGAGAATTGTATAGGGACTTCTATTTCCGATTTTTGACGACCCGTCGCGCAATTGCCAAATAATTAACGGGATATTGCCTGGGAACGAACAAGTGAGCAAAAAGAAATGTTTCTCGGAAATTCCCGCGTTTACGGCCACAGCTTTTGATCCGGATGGACTCACGGGGCCCGTAAGCACTTTTCGGAAAGCCGCGGGCCCCGTCTTGCTTCGCGAATACCTTCGCGATTCGTCTCGCCCCGGCAAGATGACTCACCGCTCGACAGAATCTCGAAGGCGATCGTTAAATAAAAAGAAAAAGAAAAAGAAAAAGAAAAATAGGGGTGCAACACGAGGACTTCCCAGGAGGTCACCCATCCTAGTACTACTCTCGCCCAAGCACGCTTAACTTCGGAGTTCTGATGGGATCCGGTGCATTAGTGCTGGTATGATCGCACCCGTCATGTTATGCATTGCAAATGTATTTGAAGCAACGCCCTTCCTCTTCTCGAGAATTGTATAGGGACTTCTATTTCCGATTTTTGACGACCCGTCGCGCAATTGCCAAATAATTAACGGGATATTGCCTGGGAACGAACAAGTGAGCAAAAAGAAATGTTTCTCGGAAATTCCCGCGTTTACGGCCACAGCTTTTGATCCGGATGGACTCACGGGGCCCGTAAGCACTTTTCGGAAAGCCGCGGGCCCCGTCTTGCTTCGCGAATACCTTCGCGATTCGTCTCGCCCCGGCAAGATGACTCACCGCTCGACAGAATCTCGAAGGCGATCGTTAAATAAAAAGAAAAAGAAAAAGAAAAAGAAAAATAGGGGTGCAACACGAGGACTTCCCAGGAGGTCACCCATCCTAGTACTACTCTCGCCCAAGCACGCTTAACTTCGGAGTTCTGATGGGATCCGGTGCATTAGTGCTGGTATGATCGCACCCGTCATGTTATGCATTGCAAATGTATTTGAAGCAACGCCCTTCCTCTTCTCGAGAATTGTATAGGGACTTCTATTTCCGATTTTTGACGACCCGTCGCGCAATTGCCAAATAATTAACGGGATATTGCCTGGGAACGAACAAGTGAGCAAAAAGAAATGTTTCTCGGAAATTCCCGCGTTTACGGCCACAGCTTTTGATCCGGATGGACTCACGGGGCCCGTAAGCACTTTTCGGAAAGCCGCGGGCCCCGTCTTGCTTCGCGAATACCTTCGCGATTCGTCTCGCCCCGGCAAGATGACTCACCGCTCGACAGAATCTCGAAGGCGATCGTTAAATAAAAAGAAAAAGAAAAAGAAAAAGAAAAATAGGGGTGCAACACGAGGACTTCCCAGGAGGTCACCCATCCTAGTACTACTCTCGCCCAAGCACGCTTAACTTCGGAGTTCTGATGGGATCCGGTGCATTAGTGCTGGTATGATCGCACCCGTCATGTTATGCATTGCAAATGTATTTGAAGCAACGCCCTTCCTCTTCTCGAGAATTGTATAGGGACTTCTATTTCCGATTTTTGACGACCCGTCGCGCAATTGCCAAATAATTAACGGGATATTGCCTGGGAACGAACAAGTGAGCAAAAAGAAATGTTTCTCGGAAATTCCCGCGTTTACGGCCACAGCTTTTGATCCGGATGGACTCACGGGGCCCGTAAGCACTTTTCGGAAAGCCGCGGGCCCCGTCTTGCTTCGCGAATACCTTCGCGATTCGTCTCGCCCCGGCAAGATGACTCACCGCTCGACAGAATCTCGAAGGCGATCGTTAAATAAAAAGAAAAAGAAAAAGAAAAAGAAAAATAGGGGTGCAACACGAGGACTTCCCAGGAGGTCACCCATCCTAGTACTACTCTCGCCCAAGCACGCTTAACTTCGGAGTTCTGATGGGATCCGGTGCATTAGTGCTGGTATGATCGCACCCGTCATGTTATGCATTGCAAATGTATTTGAAGCAACGCCCTTCCTCTTCTCGAGAATTGTATAGGGACTTCTATTTCCGATTTTTGACGACCCGTCGCGCAACTGCCAAATAATTAACGGGATATTGCCTGGGAACGAACAAGTGAGCAAAAAGAAATGTTTCTCGGAAATTCCCGCGTTTACGGCCACAGCTTTTGATCCGGATGGACTCACGGGGCCCGTAAGCACTTTTCGGAAAGCCGCGGGCCCCGTCTTGCTTCGCGAATACCTTCGCGATTCGTCTCGCCCCGGCAAGATGACTCACCGCTCGACAGAATCTCGAAGGCGATCGTTAAATAAAAAGAAAAAGAAAAAGAAAAAGAAAAATAGGGGTGCAACACGAGGACTTCCCAGGAGGTCACCCATCCTAGTACTACTCTCGCCCAAGCACGCTTAACTTCGGAGTTCTGATGGGATCCGGTGCATTAGTGCTGGTATGATCGCACCCGTCATGTTATGCATTGCAAATGTATTTGAAGCAACGCCCTTCCTCTTCTCGAGAATTGTATAGGGACTTCTATTTCCGATTTTTGACGACCCGTCGCGCAACTGCCAAATAATTAACGGGATATTGCCTGGGAACGAACAAGTGAGCAAAAAGAAATGTTTCTCGGAAATTCCCGCGTTTACGGCCACAGCTTTTGATCCGGATGGACTCACGGGGCCCGTAAGCACTTTTCGGAAAGCCGCGGGCCCCGTCTTGCTTCGCGAATACCTTCGCGATTCGTCTCGCCCCGGCAAGATGACTCACCGCTCGACAGAATCTCGAAGGCGATCGTTAAATAAAAAGAAAAAGAAAAAGAAAAAGAAAAATAGGGGTGCAACACGAGGACTTCCCAGGAGGTCACCCATCCTAGTACTACTCTCGCCCAAGCACGCTTAACTTCGGAGTTCTGATGGGATCCGGTGCATTAGTGCTGGTATGATCGCACCCGTCATGTTATGCATTGCAAATGTATTTGAAGCAACGCCCTTCCTCTTCTCGAGAATTGTATAGGGACTTCTATTTCCGATTTTTGACGACCCGTCGCGCAACTGCCAAATAATTAACGGGATATTGCCTGGGAACGAACAAGTGAGCAAAAAGAAATGTTTCTCGGAAATTCCCGCGTTTACGGCCACAGCTTTTGATCCGGATGGACTCACGGGGCCCGTAAGCACTTTTCGGAAAGCCGCGGGCCCCGTCTTGCTTCGCGAATACCTTCGCGATTCGTCTCGCCCCGGCAAGATGACTCACCGCTCGACAGAATCTCGAAGGCGATCGTTAAATAAAAAGAAAAAGAAAAAGAAAAAGAAAAATAGGGGTGCAACACGAGGACTTCCCAGGAGGTCACCCATCCTAGTACTACTCTCGCCCAAGCACGCTTAACTTCGGAGTTCTGATGGGATCCGGTGCATTAGTGCTGGTATGATCGCACCCGTCATGTTATGCATTGCAAATGTATTTGAAGCAACGCCCTTCCTCTTCTCGAGAATTGTATAGGGACTTCTATTTCCGATTTTTGACGACCCGTCGCGCAATTGCCAAATAATTAACGGGATATTGCCTGGGAACGAACAAGTGAGCAAAAAGAAATGTTTCTCGGAAATTCCCGCGTTTACGGCCACAGCTTTTGATCCGGATGGACTCACGGGGCCCGTAAGCACTTTTCGGAAAGCCGCGGGCCCCGTCTTGCTTCGCGAATACCTTCGCGATTCGTCTCGCCCCGGCAAGATGACTCACCGCTCGACAGAATCTCGAAGGCGATCGTTAAATAAAAAGAAAAAGAAAAAGAAAAAGAAAAATAGGGGTGCAACACGAGGACTTCCCAGGAGGTCACCCATCCTAGTACTACTCTCGCCCAAGCACGCTTAACTTCGGAGTTCTGATGGGATCCGGTGCATTAGTGCTGGTATGATCGCACCCGTCATGTTATGCATTGCAAATGTATTTGAAGCAACGCCCTTCCTCTTCTCGAGAATTGTATAGGGACTTCTATTTCCGATTTTTGACGACCCGTCGCGCAATTGCCAAATAATTAACGGGATATTGCCTGGGAACGAACAAGTGAGCAAAAAGAAATGTTTCTCGGAAATTCCCGCGTTTACGGCCACAGCTTTTGATCCGGATGGACTCACGGGGCCCGTAAGCACTTTTCGGAAAGCCGCGGGCCCCGTCTTGCTTCGCGAATACCTTCGCGATTCGTCTCGCCCCGGCAAGATGACTCACCGCTCGACAGAATCTCGAAGGCGATCGTTAAATAAAAAGAAAAAGAAAAAGAAAAAGAAAAATAGGGGTGCAACACGAGGACTTCCCAGGAGGTCACCCATCCTAGTACTACTCTCGCCCAAGCACGCTTAACTTCGGAGTTCTGATGGGATCCGGTGCATTAGTGCTGGTATGATCGCACCCGTCATGTTATGCATTGCAAATGTATTTGAAGCAACGCCCTTCCTCTTCTCGAGAATTGTATAGGGACTTCTATTTCCGATTTTTGACGACCCGTCGCGCAATTGCCAAATAATTAACGGGATATTGCCTGGGAACGAACAAGTGAGCAAAAAGAAATGTTTCTCGGAAATTCCCGCGTTTACGGCCACAGCTTTTGATCCGGATGGACTCACGGGGCCCGTAAGCACTTTTCGGAAAGCCGCGGGCCCCGTCTTGCTTCGCGAATACCTTCGCGATTCGTCTCGCCCCGGCAAGATGACTCACCGCTCGACAGAATCTCGAAGGCGATCGTTAAATAAAAAGAAAAAGAAAAAGAAAAAGAAAAATAGGGGTGCAACACGAGGACTTCCCAGGAGGTCACCCATCCTAGTACTACTCTCGCCCAAGCACGCTTAACTTCGGAGTTCTGATGGGATCCGGTGCATTAGTGCTGGTATGATCGCACCCGTCATGTTATGCATTGCAAATGTATTTGAAGCAACGCCCTTCCTCTTCTCGAGAATTGTATAGGGACTTCTATTTCCGATTTTTGACGACCCGTCGCGCAACTGCCAAATAATTAACGGGATATTGCCTGGGAACGAACAAGTGAGCAAAAAGAAATGTTTCTCGGAAATTCCCGCGTTTACGGCCACAGCTTTTGATCCGGATGGACTCACGGGGCCCGTAAGCACTTTTCGGAAAGCCGCGGGCCCCGTCTTGCTTCGCGAATACCTTCGCGATTCGTCTCGCCCCGGCAAGATGACTCACCGCTCGACAGAATCTCGAAGGCGATCGTTAAATAAAAAGAAAAAGAAAAAGAAAAAGAAAAATAGGGGTGCAACACGAGGACTTCCCAGGAGGTCACCCATCCTAGTACTACTCTCGCCCAAGCACGCTTAACTTCGGAGTTCTGATGGGATCCGGTGCATTAGTGCTGGTATGATCGCACCCGTCATGTTATGCATTGCAAATGTATTTGAAGCAACGCCCTTCCTCTTCTCGAGAATTGTATAGGGACTTCTATTTCCGATTTTTGACGACCCGTCGCGCAATTGCCAAATAATTAACGGGATATTGCCTGGGAACGAACAAGTGAGCAAAAAGAAATGTTTCTCGGAAATTCCCGCGTTTACGGCCACAGCTTTTGATCCGGATGGACTCACGGGGCCCGTAAGCACTTTTCGGAAAGCCGCGGGCCCCGTCTTGCTTCGCGAATACCTTCGCGATTCGTCTCGCCCCGGCAAGATGACTCACCGCTCGACAGAATCTCGAAGGCGATCGTTAAATAAAAAGAAAAAGAAAAAGAAAAAGAAAAATAGGGGTGCAACACGAGGACTTCCCAGGAGGTCACCCATCCTAGTACTACTCTCGCCCAAGCACGCTTAACTTCGGAGTTCTGATGGGATCCGGTGCATTAGTGCTGGTATGATCGCACCCGTCATGTTATGCATTGCAAATGTATTTGAAGCAACGCCCTTCCTCTTCTCGAGAATTGTATAGGGACTTCTATTTCCGATTTTTGACGACCCGTCGCGCAATTGCCAAATAATTAACGGGATATTGCCTGGGAACGAACAAGTGAGCAAAAAGAAATGTTTCTCGGAAATTCCCGCGTTTACGGCCACAGCTTTTGATCCGGATGGACTCACGGGGCCCGTAAGCACTTTTCGGAAAGCCGCGGGCCCCGTCTTGCTTCGCGAATACCTTCGCGATTCGTCTCGCCCCGGCAAGATGACTCACCGCTCGACAGAATCTCGAAGGCGATCGTTAAATAAAAAGAAAAAGAAAAAGAAAAAGAAAAATAGGGGTGCAACACGAGGACTTCCCAGGAGGTCACCCATCCTAGTACTACTCTCGCCCAAGCACGCTTAACTTCGGAGTTCTGATGGGATCCGGTGCATTAGTGCTGGTATGATCGCACCCGTCATGTTATGCATTGCAAATGTATTTGAAGCAACGCCCTTCCTCTTCTCGAGAATTGTATAGGGACTTCTATTTCCGATTTTTGACGACCCGTCGCGCAATTGCCAAATAATTAACGGGATATTGCCTGGGAACGAACAAGTGAGCAAAAAGAAATGTTTCTCGGAAATTCCCGCGTTTACGGCCACAGCTTTTGATCCGGATGGACTCACGGGGCCCGTAAGCACTTTTCGGAAAGCCGCGGGCCCCGTCTTGCTTCGCGAATACCTTCGCGATTCGTCTCGCCCCGGCAAGATGACTCACCGCTCGACAGAATCTCGAAGGCGATCGTTAAATAAAAAGAAAAAGAAAAAGAAAAAGAAAAATAGGGGTGCAACACGAGGACTTCCCAGGAGGTCACCCATCCTAGTACTACTCTCGCCCAAGCACGCTTAACTTCGGAGTTCTGATGGGATCCGGTGCATTAGTGCTGGTATGATCGCACCCGTCATGTTATGCATTGCAAATGTATTTGAAGCAACGCCCTTCCTCTTCTCGAGAATTGTATAGGGACTTCTATTTCCGATTTTTGACGACCCGTCGCGCAATTGCCAAATAATTAACGGGATATTGCCTGGGAACGAACAAGTGAGCAAAAAGAAATGTTTCTCGGAAATTCCCGCGTTTACGGCCACAGCTTTTGATCCGGATGGACTCACGGGGCCCGTAAGCACTTTTCGGAAAGCCGCGGGCCCCGTCTTGCTTCGCGAATACCTTCGCGATTCGTCTCGCCCCGGCAAGATGACTCACCGCTCGACAGAATCTCGAAGGCGATCGTTAAATAAAAAGAAAAAGAAAAAGAAAAAGAAAAAGAGGGGTGCAACACGAGGACTTCCCAGGAGGTCACCCATCCTAGTACTACTCTCGCCCAAGCACGCTTAACTTCGGAGTTCTGATGGGATCCGGTGCATTAGTGCTGGTATGATCGCACCCGTCATGTTATGCATTGCAAATGTATTTGAAGCAACGCCCTTCCTCTTCTCGAGAATTGTATAGGGACTTCTATTTCCGATTTTTGACGACCCGTCGCGCAACTGCCAAATAATTAACGGGATATTGCCTGGGAACGAACAAGTGAGCAAAAAGAAATGTTTCTCGGAAATTCCCGCGTTTACGGCCACAGCTTTTGATCCGGATGGACTCACGGGGCCCGTAAGCACTTTTCGGAAAGCCGCGGGCCCCGTCTTGCTTCGCGAATACCTTCGCGATTCGTCTCGCCCCGGCAAGATGACTCACCGCTCGACAGAATCTCGAAGGCGATCGTTAAATAAAAAGAAAAAGAAAAAGAAAAAGAAAAATAGGGGTGCAACACGAGGACTTCCCAGGAGGTCACCCATCCTAGTACTACTCTCGCCCAAGCACGCTTAACTTCGGAGTTCTGATGGGATCCGGTGCATTAGTGCTGGTATGATCGCACCCGTCATGTTATGCATTGCAAATGTATTTGAAGCAACGCCCTTCCTCTTCTCGAGAATTGTATAGGGACTTCTATTTCCGATTTTTGACGACCCGTCGCGCAACTGCCAAATAATTAACGGGATATTGCCTGGGAACGAACAAGTGAGCAAAAAGAAATGTTTCTCGGAAATTCCCGCGTTTACGGCCACAGCTTTTGATCCGGATGGACTCACGGGGCCCGTAAGCACTTTTCGGAAAGCCGCGGGCCCCGTCTTGCTTCGCGAATACCTTCGCGATTCGTCTCGCCCCGGCAAGATGACTCACCGCTCGACAGAATCTCGAAGGCGATCGTTAAATAAAAAGAAAAAGAAAAAGAAAAAGAAAAAGAGGGGTGCAACACGAGGACTTCCCAGGAGGTCACCCATCCTAGTACTACTCTCGCCCAAGCACGCTTAACTTCGGAGTTCTGATGGGATCCGGTGCATTAGTGCTGGTATGATCGCACCCGTCATGTTATGCATTGCAAATGTATTTGAAGCAACGCCCTTCCTCTTCTCGAGAATTGTATAGGGACTTCTATTTCCGATTTTTGACGACCCGTCGCGCAACTGCCAAATAATTAACGGGATATTGCCTGGGAACGAACAAGTGAGCAAAAAGAAATGTTTCTCGGAAATTCCCGCGTTTACGGCCACAGCTTTTGATCCGGATGGACTCACGGGGCCCGTAAGCACTTTTCGGAAAGCCGCGGGCCCCGTCTTGCTTCGCGAATACCTTCGCGATTCGTCTCGCCCCGGCAAGATGACTCACCGCTCGACAGAATCTCGAAGGCGATCGTTAAATAAAAAGAAAAAGAAAAAGAAAAAGAAAAAGAGGGGTGCAACACGAGGACTTCCCAGGAGGTCACCCATCCTAGTACTACTCTCGCCCAAGCACGCTTAACTTCGGAGTTCTGATGGGATCCGGTGCATTAGTGCTGGTATGATCGCACCCGTCATGTTATGCATTGCAAATGTATTTGAAGCAACGCCCTTCCTCTTCTCGAGAATTGTATAGGGACTTCTATTTCCGATTTTTGACGACCCGTCGCGCAACTGCCAAATAATTAACGGGATATTGCCTGGGAACGAACAAGTGAGCAAAAAGAAATGTTTCTCGGAAATTCCCGCGTTTACGGCCACAGCTTTTGATCCGGATGGACTCACGGGGCCCGTAAGCACTTTTCGGAAAGCCGCGGGCCCCGTCTTGCTTCGCGAATACCTTCGCGATTCGTCTCGCCCCGGCAAGATGACTCACCGCTCGACAGAATCTCGAAGGCGATCGTTAAATAAAAAGAAAAAGAAAAAGAAAAAGAAAAATAGGGGTGCAACACGAGGACTTCCCAGGAGGTCACCCATCCTAGTACTACTCTCGCCCAAGCACGCTTAACTTCGGAGTTCTGATGGGATCCGGTGCATTAGTGCTGGTATGATCGCACCCGTCATGTTATGCATTGCAAATGTATTTGAAGCAACGCCCTTCCTCTTCTCGAGAATTGTATAGGGACTTCTATTTCCGATTTTTGACGACCCGTCGCGCAATTGCCAAATAATTAACGGGATATTGCCTGGGAACGAACAAGTGAGCAAAAAGAAATGTTTCTCGGAAATTCCCGCGTTTACGGCCACAGCTTTTGATCCGGATGGACTCACGGGGCCCGTAAGCACTTTTCGGAAAGCCGCGGGCCCCGTCTTGCTTCGCGAATACCTTCGCGATTCGTCTCGCCCCGGCAAGATGACTCACCGCTCGACAGAATCTCGAAGGCGATCGTTAAATAAAAAGAAAAAGAAAAAGAAAAAGAAAAATAGGGGTGCAACACGAGGACTTCCCAGGAGGTCACCCATCCTAGTACTACTCTCGCCCAAGCACGCTTAACTTCGGAGTTCTGATGGGATCCGGTGCATTAGTGCTGGTATGATCGCACCCGTCATGTTATGCATTGCAAATGTATTTGAAGCAACGCCCTTCCTCTTCTCGAGAATTGTATAGGGACTTCTATTTCCGATTTTTGACGACCCGTCGCGCAACTGCCAAATAATTAACGGGATATTGCCTGGGAACGAACAAGTGAGCAAAAAGAAATGTTTCTCGGAAATTCCCGCGTTTACGGCCACAGCTTTTGATCCGGATGGACTCACGGGGCCCGTAAGCACTTTTCGGAAAGCCGCGGGCCCCGTCTTGCTTCGCGAATACCTTCGCGATTCGTCTCGCCCCGGCAAGATGACTCACCGCTCGACAGAATCTCGAAGGCGATCGTTAAATAAAAAGAAAAAGAAAAAGAAAAAGAAAAATAGGGGTGCAACACGAGGACTTCCCAGGAGGTCACCCATCCTAGTACTACTCTCGCCCAAGCACGCTTAACTTCGGAGTTCTGATGGGATCCGGTGCATTAGTGCTGGTATGATCGCACCCGTCATGTTATGCATTGCAAATGTATTTGAAGCAACGCCCTTCCTCTTCTCGAGAATTGTATAGGGACTTCTATTTCCGATTTTTGACGACCCGTCGCGCAACTGCCAAATAATTAACGGGATATTGCCTGGGAACGAACAAGTGAGCAAAAAGAAATGTTTCTCGGAAATTCCCGCGTTTACGGCCACAGCTTTTGATCCGGATGGACTCACGGGGCCCGTAAGCACTTTTCGGAAAGCCGCGGGCCCCGTCTTGCTTCGCGAATACCTTCGCGATTCGTCTCGCCCCGGCAAGATGACTCACCGCTCGACAGAATCTCGAAGGCGATCGTTAAATAAAAAGAAAAAGAAAAAGAAAAAGAAAAAGAGGGGTGCAACACGAGGACTTCCCAGGAGGTCACCCATCCTAGTACTACTCTCGCCCAAGCACGCTTAACTTCGGAGTTCTGATGGGATCCGGTGCATTAGTGCTGGTATGATCGCACCCGTCATGTTATGCATTGCAAATGTATTTGAAGCAACGCCCTTCCTCTTCTCGAGAATTGTATAGGGACTTCTATTTCCGATTTTTGACGACCCGTCGCGCAACTGCCAAATAATTAACGGGATATTGCCTGGGAACGAACAAGTGAGCAAAAAGAAATGTTTCTCGGAAATTCCCGCGTTTACGGCCACAGCTTTTGATCCGGATGGACTCACGGGGCCCGTAAGCACTTTTCGGAAAGCCGCGGGCCCCGTCTTGCTTCGCGAATACCTTCGCGATTCGTCTCGCCCCGGCAAGATGACTCACCGCTCGACAGAATCTCGAAGGCGATCGTTAAATAAAAAGAAAAAGAAAAAGAAAAAGAAAAAGAGGGGTGCAACACGAGGACTTCCCAGGAGGTCACCCATCCTAGTACTACTCTCGCCCAAGCACGCTTAACTTCGGAGTTCTGATGGGATCCGGTGCATTAGTGCTGGTATGATCGCACCCGTCATGTTATGCATTGCAAATGTATTTGAAGCAACGCCCTTCCTCTTCTCGAGAATTGTATAGGGACTTCTATTTCCGATTTTTGACGACCCGTCGCGCAACTGCCAAATAATTAACGGGATATTGCCTGGGAACGAACAAGTGAGCAAAAAGAAATGTTTCTCGGAAATTCCCGCGTTTACGGCCACAGCTTTTGATCCGGATGGACTCACGGGGCCCGTAAGCACTTTTCGGAAAGCCGCGGGCCCCGTCTTGCTTCGCGAATACCTTCGCGATTCGTCTCGCCCCGGCAAGATGACTCACCGCTCGACAGAATCTCGAAGGCGATCGTTAAATAAAAAGAAAAAGAAAAAGAAAAAGAAAAATAGGGGTGCAACACGAGGACTTCCCAGGAGGTCACCCATCCTAGTACTACTCTCGCCCAAGCACGCTTAACTTCGGAGTTCTGATGGGATCCGGTGCATTAGTGCTGGTATGATCGCACCCGTCATGTTATGCATTGCAAATGTATTTGAAGCAACGCCCTTCCTCTTCTCGAGAATTGTATAGGGACTTCTATTTCCGATTTTTGACGACCCGTCGCGCAACTGCCAAATAATTAACGGGATATTGCCTGGGAACGAACAAGTGAGCAAAAAGAAATGTTTCTCGGAAATTCCCGCGTTTACGGCCACAGCTTTTGATCCGGATGGACTCACGGGGCCCGTAAGCACTTTTCGGAAAGCCGCGGGCCCCGTCTTGCTTCGCGAATACCTTCGCGATTCGTCTCGCCCCGGCAAGATGACTCACCGCTCGACAGAATCTCGAAGGCGATCGTTAAATAAAAAGAAAAAGAAAAAGAAAAAGAAAAATAGGGGTGCAACACGAGGACTTCCCAGGAGGTCACCCATCCTAGTACTACTCTCGCCCAAGCACGCTTAACTTCGGAGTTCTGATGGGATCCGGTGCATTAGTGCTGGTATGATCGCACCCGTCATGTTATGCATTGCAAATGTATTTGAAGCAACGCCCTTCCTCTTCTCGAGAATTGTATAGGGACTTCTATTTCCGATTTTTGACGACCCGTCGCGCAACTGCCAAATAATTAACGGGATATTGCCTGGGAACGAACAAGTGAGCAAAAAGAAATGTTTCTCGGAAATTCCCGCGTTTACGGCCACAGCTTTTGATCCGGATGGACTCACGGGGCCCGTAAGCACTTTTCGGAAAGCCGCGGGCCCCGTCTTGCTTCGCGAATACCTTCGCGATTCGTCTCGCCCCGGCAAGATGACTCACCGCTCGACAGAATCTCGAAGGCGATCGTTAAATAAAAAGAAAAAGAAAAAGAAAAAGAAAAAGAGGGGTGCAACACGAGGACTTCCCAGGAGGTCACCCATCCTAGTACTACTCTCGCCCAAGCACGCTTAACTTCGGAGTTCTGATGGGATCCGGTGCATTAGTGCTGGTATGATCGCACCCGTCATGTTATGCATTGCAAATGTATTTGAAGCAACGCCCTTCCTCTTCTCGAGAATTGTATAGGGACTTCTATTTCCGATTTTTGACGACCCGTCGCGCAACTGCCAAATAATTAACGGGATATTGCCTGGGAACGAACAAGTGAGCAAAAAGAAATGTTTCTCGGAAATTCCCGCGTTTACGGCCACAGCTTTTGATCCGGATGGACTCACGGGGCCCGTAAGCACTTTTCGGAAAGCCGCGGGCCCCGTCTTGCTTCGCGAATACCTTCGCGATTCGTCTCGCCCCGGCAAGATGACTCACCGCTCGACAGAATCTCGAAGGCGATCGTTAAATAAAAAGAAAAAGAAAAAGAAAAAGAAAAAGAGGGGTGCAACACGAGGACTTCCCAGGAGGTCACCCATCCTAGTACTACTCTCGCCCAAGCACGCTTAACTTCGGAGTTCTGATGGGATCCGGTGCATTAGTGCTGGTATGATCGCACCCGTCATGTTATGCATTGCAAATGTATTTGAAGCAACGCCCTTCCTCTTCTCGAGAATTGTATAGGGACTTCTATTTCCGATTTTTGACGACCCGTCGCGCAACTGCCAAATAATTAACGGGATATTGCCTGGGAACGAACAAGTGAGCAAAAAGAAATGTTTCTCGGAAATTCCCGCGTTTACGGCCACAGCTTTTGATCCGGATGGACTCACGGGGCCCGTAAGCACTTTTCGGAAAGCCGCGGGCCCCGTCTTGCTTCGCGAATACCTTCGCGATTCGTCTCGCCCCGGCAAGATGACTCACCGCTCGACAGAATCTCGAAGGCGATCGTTAAATAAAAAGAAAAAGAAAAAGAAAAAGAAAAAGAGGGGTGCAACACGAGGACTTCCCAGGAGGTCACCCCCATCCTAGTACTACTCTCGCCCAAGCACGCTTAACTTCGGAGTTCTGATGGGATCCGGTGCATTAGTGCTGGTATGATCGCACCCGTCATGTTATGCATTGCAAATGTATTTGAAGCAACGCCCTTCCTCTTCTCGAGAATTGTATAGGGACTTCTATTTCCGATTTTTGACGACCCGTCGCGCAACTGCCAAATAATTAACGGGATATTGCCTGGGAACGAACAAGTGAGCAAAAAGAAATGTTTCTCGGAAATTCCCGCGTTTACGGCCACAGCTTTTGATCCGGATGGACTCACGGGGCCCGTAAGCACTTTTCGGAAAGCCGCGGGCCCCGTCTTGCTTCGCGAATACCTTCGCGATTCGTCTCGCCCCGGCAAGATGACTCACCGCTCGACAGAATCTCGAAGGCGATCGTTAAATAAAAAGAAAAAGAAAAAGAAAAAGAAAAATAGGGGTGCAACACGAGGACTTCCCAGGAGGTCACCCATCCTAGTACTACTCTCGCCCAAGCACGCTTAACTTCGGAGTTCTGATGGGATCCGGTGCATTAGTGCTGGTATGATCGCACCCGTCATGTTATGCATTGCAAATGTATTTGAAGCAACGCCCTTCCTCTTCTCGAGAATTGTATAGGGACTTCTATTTCCGATTTTTGACGACCCGTCGCGCAACTGCCAAATAATTAACGGGATATTGCCTGGGAACGAACAAGTGAGCAAAAAGAAATGTTTCTCGGAAATTCCCGCGTTTACGGCCACAGCTTTTGATCCGGATGGACTCACGGGGCCCGTAAGCACTTTTCGGAAAGCCGCGGGCCCCGTCTTGCTTCGCGAATACCTTCGCGATTCGTCTCGCCCCGGCAAGATGACTCACCGCTCGACAGAATCTCGAAGGCGATCGTTAAATAAAAAGAAAAAGAAAAAGAAAAAGAAAAATAGGGGTGCAACACGAGGACTTCCCAGGAGGTCACCCCCATCCTAGTACTACTCTCGCCCAAGCACGCTTAACTTCGGAGTTCTGATGGGATCCGGTGCATTAGTGCTGGTATGATCGCACCCGTCATGTTATGCATTGCAAATGTATTTGAAGCAACGCCCTTCCTCTTCTCGAGAATTGTATAGGGACTTCTATTTCCGATTTTTGACGACCCGTCGCGCAACTGCCAAATAATTAACGGGATATTGCCTGGGAACGAACAAGTGAGCAAAAAGAAATGTTTCTCGGAAATTCCCGCGTTTACGGCCACAGCTTTTGATCCGGATGGACTCACGGGGCCCGTAAGCACTTTTCGGAAAGCCGCGGGCCCCGTCTTGCTTCGCGAATACCTTCGCGATTCGTCTCGCCCCGGCAAGATGACTCACCGCTCGACAGAATCTCGAAGGCGATCGTTAAATAAAAAGAAAAAGAAAAAGAAAAAGAAAAATAGGGGTGCAACACGAGGACTTCCCAGGAGGTCACCCCCCCATCCTAGTACTACTCTCGCCCAAGCACGCTTAACTTCGGAGTTCTGATGGGATCCGGTGCATTAGTGCTGGTATGATCGCACCCGTCATGTTATGCATTGCAAATGTATTTGAAGCAACGCCCTTCCTCTTCTCGAGAATTGTATAGGGACTTCTATTTCCGATTTTTGACGACCCGTCGCGCAACTGCCAAATAATTAACGGGATATTGCCTGGGAACGAACAAGTGAGCAAAAAGAAATGTTTCTCGGAAATTCCCGCGTTTACGGCCACAGCTTTTGATCCGGATGGACTCACGGGGCCCGTAAGCACTTTTCGGAAAGCCGCGGGCCCCGTCTTGCTTCGCGAATACCTTCGCGATTCGTCTCGCCCCGGCAAGATGACTCACCGCTCGACAGAATCTCGAAGGCGATCGTTAAATAAAAAGAAAAAGAAAAAGAAAAAGAAAAATAGGGGTGCAACACGAGGACTTCCCAGGAGGTCACCCATCCTAGTACTACTCTCGCCCAAGCACGCTTAACTTCGGAGTTCTGATGGGATCCGGTGCATTAGTGCTGGTATGATCGCACCCGTCATGTTATGCATTGCAAATGTATTTGAAGCAACGCCCTTCCTCTTCTCGAGAATTGTATAGGGACTTCTATTTCCGATTTTTGACGACCCGTCGCGCAACTGCCAAATAATTAACGGGATATTGCCTGGGAACGAACAAGTGAGCAAAAAGAAATGTTTCTCGGAAATTCCCGCGTTTACGGCCACAGCTTTTGATCCGGATGGACTCACGGGGCCCGTAAGCACTTTTCGGAAAGCCGCGGGCCCCGTCTTGCTTCGCGAATACCTTCGCGATTCGTCTCGCCCCGGCAAGATGACTCACCGCTCGACAGAATCTCGAAGGCGATCGTTAAATAAAAAGAAAAAGAAAAAGAAAAAGAAAAATAGGGGTGCAACACGAGGACTTCCCAGGAGGTCACCCCCATCCTAGTACTACTCTCGCCCAAGCACGCTTAACTTCGGAGTTCTGATGGGATCCGGTGCATTAGTGCTGGTATGATCGCACCCGTCATGTTATGCATTGCAAATGTATTTGAAGCAACGCCCTTCCTCTTCTCGAGAATTGTATAGGGACTTCTATTTCCGATTTTTGACGACCCGTCGCGCAACTGCCAAATAATTAACGGGATATTGCCTGGGAACGAACAAGTGAGCAAAAAGAAATGTTTCTCGGAAATTCCCGCGTTTACGGCCACAGCTTTTGATCCGGATGGACTCACGGGGCCCGTAAGCACTTTTCGGAAAGCCGCGGGCCCCGTCTTGCTTCGCGAATACCTTCGCGATTCGTCTCGCCCCGGCAAGATGACTCACCGCTCGACAGAATCTCGAAGGCGATCGTTAAATAAAAAGAAAAAGAAAAAGAAAAAGAAAAATAGGGGTGCAACACGAGGACTTCCCAGGAGGTCACCCATCCTAGTACTACTCTCGCCCAAGCACGCTTAACTTCGGAGTTCTGATGGGATCCGGTGCATTAGTGCTGGTATGATCGCACCCGTCATGTTATGCATTGCAAATGTATTTGAAGCAACGCCCTTCCTCTTCTCGAGAATTGTATAGGGACTTCTATTTCCGATTTTTGACGACCCGTCGCGCAACTGCCAAATAATTAACGGGATATTGCCTGGGAACGAACAAGTGAGCAAAAAGAAATGTTTCTCGGAAATTCCCGCGTTTACGGCCACAGCTTTTGATCCGGATGGACTCACGGGGCCCGTAAGCACTTTTCGGAAAGCCGCGGGCCCCGTCTTGCTTCGCGAATACCTTCGCGATTCGTCTCGCCCCGGCAAGATGACTCACCGCTCGACAGAATCTCGAAGGCGATCGTTAAATAAAAAGAAAAAGAAAAAGAAAAAGAAAAATAGGGGTGCAACACGAGGACTTCCCAGGAGGTCACCCCCATCCTAGTACTACTCTCGCCCAAGCACGCTTAACTTCGGAGTTCTGATGGGATCCGGTGCATTAGTGCTGGTATGATCGCACCCGTCATGTTATGCATTGCAAATGTATTTGAAGCAACGCCCTTCCTCTTCTCGAGAATTGTATAGGGACTTCTATTTCCGATTTTTGACGACCCGTCGCGCAACTGCCAAATAATTAACGGGATATTGCCTGGGAACGAACAAGTGAGCAAAAAGAAATGTTTCTCGGAAATTCCCGCGTTTACGGCCACAGCTTTTGATCCGGATGGACTCACGGGGCCCGTAAGCACTTTTCGGAAAGCCGCGGGCCCCGTCTTGCTTCGCGAATACCTTCGCGATTCGTCTCGCCCCGGCAAGATGACTCACCGCTCGACAGAATCTCGAAGGCGATCGTTAAATAAAAAGAAAAAGAAAAAGAAAAAGAAAAATAGGGGTGCAACACGAGGACTTCCCAGGAGGTCACCCCCATCCTAGTACTACTCTCGCCCAAGCACGCTTAACTTCGGAGTTCTGATGGGATCCGGTGCATTAGTGCTGGTATGATCGCACCCGTCATGTTATGCATTGCAAATGTATTTGAAGCAACGCCCTTCCTCTTCTCGAGAATTGTATAGGGACTTCTATTTCCGATTTTTGACGACCCGTCGCGCAACTGCCAAATAATTAACGGGATATTGCCTGGGAACGAACAAGTGAGCAAAAAGAAATGTTTCTCGGAAATTCCCGCGTTTACGGCCACAGCTTTTGATCCGGATGGACTCACGGGGCCCGTAAGCACTTTTCGGAAAGCCGCGGGCCCCGTCTTGCTTCGCGAATACCTTCGCGATTCGTCTCGCCCCGGCAAGATGACTCACCGCTCGACAGAATCTCGAAGGCGATCGTTAAATAAAAAGAAAAAGAAAAAGAAAAAGAAAAATAGGGGTGCAACACGAGGACTTCCCAGGAGGTCACCCCCATCCTAGTACTACTCTCGCCCAAGCACGCTTAACTTCGGAGTTCTGATGGGATCCGGTGCATTAGTGCTGGTATGATCGCACCCGTCATGTTATGCATTGCAAATGTATTTGAAGCAACGCCCTTCCTCTTCTCGAGAATTGTATAGGGACTTCTATTTCCGATTTTTGACGACCCGTCGCGCAACTGCCAAATAATTAACGGGATATTGCCTGGGAACGAACAAGTGAGCAAAAAGAAATGTTTCTCGGAAATTCCCGCGTTTACGGCCACAGCTTTTGATCCGGATGGACTCACGGGGCCCGTAAGCACTTTTCGGAAAGCCGCGGGCCCCGTCTTGCTTCGCGAATACCTTCGCGATTCGTCTCGCCCCGGCAAGATGACTCACCGCTCGACAGAATCTCGAAGGCGATCGTTAAATAAAAAGAAAAAGAAAAAGAAAAAGAAAAATAGGGGTGCAACACGAGGACTTCCCAGGAGGTCACCCATCCTAGTACTACTCTCGCCCAAGCACGCTTAACTTCGGAGTTCTGATGGGATCCGGTGCATTAGTGCTGGTATGATCGCACCCGTCATGTTATGCATTGCAAATGTATTCGAAGCAACGCCCTTCCTCTTCTCGAGAATTGTATAGGGACTTCTATTTCCGATTTTTGACGACCCGTCGCGCAACTGCCAAATAATTAACGGGATATTGCCTGGGAACGAACAAGTGAGCAAAAAGAAATGTTTCTCGGAAATTCCCGCGTTTACGGCCACAGCTTTTGATCCGGATGGACTCACGGGGCCCGTAAGCACTTTTCGGAAAGCCGCGGGCCCCGTCTTGCTTCGCGAATACCTTCGCGATTCGTCTCGCCCCGGCAAGATGACTCACCGCTCGACAGAATCTCGAAGGCGATCGTTAAATAAAAAGAAAAAGAAAAAGAAAAAGAAAAATAGGGGTGCAACACGAGGACTTCCCAGGAGGTCACCCCCATCCTAGTACTACTCTCGCCCAAGCACGCTTAACTTCGGAGTTCTGATGGGATCCGGTGCATTAGTGCTGGTATGATCGCACCCGTCATGTTATGCATTGCAAATGTATTCGAAGCAACGCCCTTCCTCTTCTCGAGAATTGTATAGGGACTTCTATTTCCGATTTTTGACGACCCGTCGCGCAACTGCCAAATAATTAACGGGATATTGCCTGGGAACGAACAAGTGAGCAAAAAGAAATGTTTCTCGGAAATTCCCGCGTTTACGGCCACAGCTTTTGATCCGGATGGACTCACGGGGCCCGTAAGCACTTTTCGGAAAGCTCGTTTCGAGCCGGTCTCAATAGGCCAAATGCCGAAGGCGTTTGAGGTGTTTTCGGAGGCGAAAAATCCACTATTTTGGGTTAGTTTAGGCTATTTTGAAATATCCGACAAGTATCACCAAATTTTTTTTTGGTTATTTGGTCTTTGGTGGATGTCATATGCATAGGCTCTATTATATATAATTGATAACCAAAGTGACAAAATAGATGCAACTGTTTTGGTAGGTCCCTTATGGAGGAAGGTCGTTAGAAAACCTCTTTTGTTACGTTGAAATTGTATGTGTGAGATAGCGAGTAAGGGATATAAGATTTTGGAAGGCAATTTATAGGGGTTCAACCTTCCCACTTGGCCTACTCCAATATCCTAACTCTAAAAATCCAATAAAACGGCTACAAAATCGACTAGTGCAACCCTTGAAAAGTGATTTCCTAATGATCTCCTTATTAAACAACAAGCGAAAACTTGATAGAAAAACAAGACATAGATCATAACATAAGCTTTGATACCAATTTAGGGAAAAGGTAATAGAAGAAATTGACTAACTTTTTGATGCAACAAGAGAATTACCTGAGAATATATATTGAATCACCAGCGAATAATGGACAAGTTTACTTTACAATGGTCCGAATATAATCACAAGGAAAGTATTCTTGTTCCACAATATTAATACCGATCGTTTTCTCAAAATAGCAAAGGAAACCTTTAGTGTGTTATTTTGATAGAGAGGAGAAGGTACGTTTCACTAAACATTCTTTTTTGTATGTCTTTTCTTTTCTCTCTTTAGGAAGTTATTTTAACTTCACTCAGAAGACAAACATTCACATATTTTCAAAGGGTGCCTCTCAAAACACACCCCATCGTGGGCAAACCAGTGTCGTATAACAATATTGAACAATTTATAGCTTTTTGTTCTGCTTAAAAAATAGAGCTATCAGCCGTATTTCTCGGATTGACAATATTGGACTTGAGTCTCTGGCATTACTGAATTTGTTTATCAAGATTAAAGAGGACAAGGTTCATACTGATCATTTACTATTGCAAGCATCGAGACTTCTCCAGCAAAGTTGGGACGAGTGGATCAAACATGCTATCCGAGAAGGCAATACATGTGCTAACTGATGGGCGGATTTTGATATGTTTGTTCTACATCTTTTGAAGCTAGCAATTACCTTTAAATTTAGTGTTTTTAGTGTCAAGAGAGGTGGGCACATTTGTACCAAGATTGTGTAATAATTAGTCATTTTGACTTGTACCCCATTATTGACAGCTGATTTTTTGCCCTTTTTTAAATTTACTTAAAAATCACAAAATTAGGATGAGGAACCTTGGCTGTGCTTAGGAACTTATTTCTAAACAAAAAATAAATTTTTGTGAATTTTTGTGAATTTATCCTTAATTTCTTTTGGCCAAAATGAGAGAAAAATCAAGAAAAATACCAAATTGAATTAACAAATTCCATAAAAATATACAATAGTCTTATTTTAATTTCATTTTCATCACTGTAGTTTCAATTTTGGAAAATTTCAGTTGCGAATATGTTTTTCCCAAAATTGGGTAATTTCATACCTCAATTAAGCCAAAAATCCAATTAAATCATTTTTAGTCAACTTTAGGCTATAGTGTCTTTATAACAATTGATTATAGGACCTTGAATTAAATATTGGTTGGTCCAATTTCATAATTTGACAAAATAAATGAAAAGCCCCAAAAATTAATTGAAAATTAAGGATTTTAGGACCCAAATTGGGGATTTTATTCAATTTGAAATTTTTAGTCAAGACCCATACCTTTCCTAGGGTTAATAAGTTATGGGTAATTCAAATTTGGCCTCAATTTTTTCTAATTAGGTCATTTGGATACTTAATTTCCTATGGAGGGAGCCTTGGGCTTCTAGGGTGGCAAGGGGCATGTCTCTTATCCCACATCACCTAGGAAGGGAGCCTTGGGCTTGCTTATAAATGCTTGGGAAACCTTAACTTGCAAGAGGCCTTTTCCGGGGGTAGTATAGGCTACTCTTGGAGGAACAAAATGTAACGACCCGGTCCGACGAGGGTGGGGAGTGGTCGGGCGAGGCCAAAAGGGTCTGGACAAGGAGCGGCTTCTGACAGGCTTCTAGGATGGCAATAGGGGGCATGTCTCCTATCCCACATCGCCTACGGAGGGAGCCTTAGGCTTGCTTATAAAAGCTTGGGAAACCTTAACTTGCAAGAAGTCTTTTCTAGAGGTAGTATAGGCTACCCTCGAAGGAACAAAACCATGAGAACTTAGTGTCCAAAGCGAACAATATCTTGCGAGTAGTACTCAGGTCGTTACAAGTGATATCAAGGTCAACTCCTGATCGCGTGTAGGGCCATAACGAGGACGATGTGCTTGAAGAAGGGGAGAATGTAACGACCCGGTTTGACGAGGATGAGGAGTGGTTGCCAGGGCCAAAAGGGTCTAGACAAAGAGTGGCTTCCGACAGGCTTCTAGGATGGCAAGGGGGCATATCTTATGTCCTATATCGCATAGGGAGGGAGCCTTGGGCTTGTTTATAAAGGCTTGAGAAATCTTAACTTACAAGAGGCTTTTTTTGGGGGTAGTATGGGCTGCACTCGGAGGAACAAAATATAACGACCCAGTCCGACGAGGGCGGAGAGTAATTGCCAGGGCCAAAAGGGCTTAGACAAGGAGCGACTTCCAGTAAGCTTCTAAGATAGCAAGGGGGCATGTCTCTTGTCCCATATCACCTAGTGAAGGAGCCTTAGGCTTGCTTATAAAGGCTTGGAAAACCTTAACTTAAAAGAGGCATTTTCTGGGGTAGTATGGCCTGCCCTCAGAGGAACAAAACCATAAAGACTTAGTGTCCAAAGTGAACAATATCTTGCGAGTGGGACCCAAATCATTACAGGTGGTATCAAAGCCGACTCCCAACTACGTGTGGGGCCACAGTGAAGACGCTGTGCTTGAAGGAGGGGAGAATGTAACGACCTAGTCCGACGAGCGCGACGAGTGGTCATCGGGCCAAAAGGGCCTAGGCAAAGAGCGGCTTTCGGCAAACTTCTAGGATGGCAATGGAGGGCATGTCTTTTGTCCCACATCACCCAAGGAGGGAGTCTTAGGCTTGCTTATAAAAGCTTGGGAAATTTTTACTTGCAAGAGGCCTTTTCTGGGGGAAGTATCGGCTGCCCTTGGAGGAACCAAAACCGTGAGTATTTAGTGTCCAAAGTGAATAATATCTTGAGAGTGAGACCTAGGTCGTTACAAGAATGTAACGACCCAGTCCGACGAGGGCGGAGAGTGGTTGCCGGGGTCAAAAGGGCCTGGATAATGAGCGGCTTCTAGGATGGCAAGGGAGGCATGTCTCCTATCCCACATCGCCTAGGGAGGGAGCCTTGGGCTTGCTTATAAAGGCTTGAGAAACATCAACTTGCAAGAGGCATTTTTTGGAGGTAGTACGGGCTACCCTCGGAGGAATAAAACCGTGAGAACTTAATATCCAAAGTGGACAATATCTTGTGAGTGGGACCCAGGTCGTTACAGGTGGTATCAGAGCTAACTCCTGACCATGTGTGGGGCCACAGCGAGGACGCCGTGCTCAAAGGAGGGGAGAATGTAACGACTCAGTCCGACGAGGGCGGGGAGTGGTCGCCAGGGCCAACAAGGCCTAGACAAGGAACGGCTTCCGGCAGGCTTCTAGGATGGCAAGGGGGCATGTCTCCTGTCCCACAACGCCTAGGAAGGGAGCCTTGGGTTTGCTTATAAAGGCTTGAAAAATCTTAACTTGCAAGAGGCCTTTTTTGGGGGTAGTATGGGCAGCCCTTTGAGGAACAAAATGTAACGACCCAGTCCGACGAGGGCGGGGAGTAGTCGCCGGGGCCAAAAGGGCCTGGACAAGGAGTGACTTTCGACAGGCTTCTAGGATGGCAAGGGGACATGTCTCTTGTCACATATCGCCTAGGAAAGGAACTTTGGGCTTGCTTATAAAGGCTTGGAAAACCTTAACTTACAAGAGGCCTTTTCTGGAGATAGTATGGGTTGTTATCGGAGGAACAAAACCATGAGGAGTTAGTGTCCAAAGTGGACAATATCTTGCAAGTGGGACTCAGGTCATTACATGTGGTATCAAAGCTATTGACACCTAAATTTCGGTACATCA
This sequence comes from Syzygium aqueum, assembly GCA_031216185.1. NCBI lineage: Eukaryota > Viridiplantae > Streptophyta > Magnoliopsida > Myrtales > Myrtaceae > Syzygium > Syzygium aqueum. The sequence goes on from CM062236.1 coordinate 15,434,046, forward strand.
TTTAGTAGTTAATTGCATAGAAAATTAGGGATTAAATTTTAACCCCTAAACAAAAATATTAAAATTGCATGACATATAGTTTAGGTTCATTTAGATTAATTGCATTCCGCATTGGATCGGCGGTGATAAGCAAGCTTAAAATTCATCACATAAATCGAGCTCGGGCATCGAACAAAACTCGGCTCACTCGGAAAGTAAAGGCCGAAAATCACAAGTAAAACGGGCTCGGTTGTTTTAATTTGAGCTTAAATTAGTCCATTATGCTTAATTAAATAAAAGCTCATATTAATTCAGCCCACTTGAAATTAAATGAAAATTAGAGCCTAAGCTCAAACCTAAGCCCATTAGGACTAGAAAGCCCATCTAATTGACCTAGGTTAACGTTATAAATATGTGTTTAGGTCTCATAATTTAGGGAGCTCTCATAATTTTTAGATTTGATTTTTGGAGAGACACGAGAGAATTTTCAGGGGAACAAATTTTTTCGGAGAAGTCGGAGGCCACAAAAATTGATACACGTTCATAAAGAATAGAAGAGGGAGAAAGAGCTGCTAGTGGAGATCATCGAGGAGGCGGAGCAATACAAGATCGAATTCTATCGAAAACACAGCATATTCGTGGAGAACAACAAGTCTTCCAATAGAGAAAGTGAGAAGTTATTCTTGGCGAACCAGTAGAAGTTCCACGCTGAAGCTGAGAAGGACTATTGGAAGTCAATTGCAGACCTCATATCTCGTGAAGTTCCAACAATTGAGAAAGGGAAGAAAGTCAACAACGAGAAGCTTCCTTCCCATATGCATCCAAATCCACTGAGTTCGCATGAATTCACAGACAAATCGTGTCTCTCGGATCGAAAATCTGCCCAAGTTCGATTCTTGATTGCACCCAACAAGGAAACAACTCATCACCTTCCCCAATTTCTTCTCCTTGATCGTCTTCTCCATCGAAGAACAGAACCAACAGGCCCGCGGCGAGACGTGAGACGCTACCACAGTTTCCGACACCGTGCCACCGTTCCCGACGCCGTGCCGCTGTTCCCGACGCACCATTGGTCGCAATCCCGATCCGCGCGATTCAAATTTGGAAAATTATTTACGCAAATCAGGTAATTATTCTTATCTCGATTTAATTTGAATATTTCGTTGCCTAATTTGTGTTTATTGATATTCAACTTTGCATATTTGAATAATTTGCATTATCACATTTAGGATTTTATTTCCTATTTGAAACCTTAGATATCTATCACTTTTCAAATTCGGATAGAATTTAGAATTCTCAAAAATCCTTTAAATATATCAAAAATATTTGAGATATCTAAATTTTTCAAGATGTGATCGATTAGGAAAATTTCTTAATCCGCAACCGCACACGTGGAAATAAATCTATCTATCAGGCTTTAGATAGAATTATTTCCATAGCGGGTATTTCGAATTTTAGGATCGATCGGTCAGATTTCATATCGAAACTTAATTCGAAAGATTAAGCGGTTATTTTTTTACTTGATTCTAATTTCGAATTTCATAAAAAAAATATCCAAAAAAATATTACTCTAGAATAGGTTAATTTCTTTAGCTTAAAATTGCATGTTTAGGTAATTGGCATTTTTAATTCCGAATTTTATAAAAAAAATACAAAAAAAATAATATGTCCGTCATTAGAAATAGGTCACGTCGTCGCATGACATATAATTTGCATGTTAGATTGCATTAATCGCATGTCAATTTTTGCACGCCATTACATATAGATTAACTTTCATTTAAATAAAAGAAAATAAAAAAGAAATTTCTGCACCTTTGATCTTTAAATCAGAATTTTTCAAAATTGTCAAATTGAGTATTTTTCTTGAAATTGGTACCAAAAGGGCGTTAAGGAATTTAGCGTAATCAAGTCCCCGAATCTATAATTTCTGGTTCGCAGGAATAAAATAGTACTCTCACTATTTTATTTAGGTTTTTAATCAATCTACTTTAAATGATTAGTGACGACTCCTATTGAAAATATTTGCATGTTCACAATTAGACCTAAGTTGCAATTTGGTAGAGTTTGGGAGAATTTGAGCTAGGTTAGTTAATTTAATTAATCTAGTAATCCATTAGCCTAAGATCGGAAACTTGATTTTTATTTTAGGTCGTGACAAAAGCCGACTCCCAACCGCGTGTGGGGCTACAGAGAGGATGCTGTGCTCGAAGGAGTGGAGAATGTAGCGACCTGGTCCGACGAGGGTGGCGAGTGGTCACCGGGCCAAAAGGGCCTGGACAAGGAGCGGCTTTTGGCAGACTTCTAGGACGGCAAGGGAGGGCATGTCTCCTATCCCATATCACTTAGGGAGGGAGCATTGGGCTTGCTTATAAAGGCTTGGGAAACCTTAACTTGCAAGAGGCCTTTTCTAGGGGTAGTATAGGTTACCCTCGGAAGAACAAAACCATGAGGCCTTAGTGTTTAAAGCGGACAATATCTTGATAGTAGGACCCAAGTCGTTACAGGAATATAACGACCCGGTCCGACGAGGGCGAGGAGTGGTCACTATGGCAAAAAAGGCCTGGACAAGGAGCGGCTTCTAGGATGGCAAGGGGGGCATGTCTTCTGTCCTACATCGCCTAGGGAGGGAGCCTTGGGCTTTCTTATAAAGGCTTAGGAAACAATAACTTGTAAGAGACATTTTCTGGGGGTAGTATGAGCTGCCCTCGAAGGAACAAAACCACGAGGACTTAGTGTCCAAAGCGAACAATATCTTGCGAGTGAGACCTAAGTCGTTACAGGTGGTATCAGAGCAGACTCTAGACCACGTGTGGGGCCACAGCAAGGACGCTGCGCTCGAAGGAGGGGAGAATGTAATAACCTGGTCTGACTTGGGCGGGGAGTGGTCGTCGAGGCCAAAAGGGCCTGGACAAGGAGCGGCTTCTAGGATGACAAGGGGGGCATGTCTCCTGTCCCACATCACTTAGGGAGGGAGTCTTGGGCTTGCTTATAAAGGCTTGGGAAACCTTAACTTGCAAGAGGCCTTTTTTGGGGATAGTATGAGCTACCCTCGGAGCAACAAAACCATGAGGACTTAATATCCAAAGCGGATAATATCTTGCAAGTGGGACCTAGGTCATTAGAATGAGCACCTGAAACTGCGACTTTTCCAGTCAATCGACATCTTTCCCGGCGAGAAGAGCACCACCAACTTGAAGAGAGATTGTTTGTGAACCATCTCATGGCCTTCGTTCGTCTCATAATTGCTTATTTAGCCTCCATTGATTAAAGAAAAAATGCTTCATAGTCATACATTACATGTTCGACAAAATGCTTAAATGAGTGGCCGAATGGATTCGTGTGCGATTTTTGAAATCTCTTGGTTCCATATTGCTTATTAGATCCCACTTCGTGTTTTTTATCGTATGATTTGTCATTTTTTTGCATTTTGGATCGGTGAAATGAAAAACGCATCGAGTATGCCTGAACAAACCCTTCGCCGGAGCTCCCAAAACCTTATGGAAGTGTGATCCATGGCCATTGGCCAATCCAAGTTAGTTATTGTTACTCTTTTATTGATGTTTGATTGCTATAAACGGTTAGGATGCTCTGGATTTTATGATTTGAATGTTAGATGTTAGGCTATATAACAATTTTCAGTGATAAGTAAGGAAGTTTGAGCTACAAAATAAATGGCTTAAGGATGTTAAATGGACATCAAATAGGCATATATGTGTAAAGGGACACTCAATGAAGGTTTTGGATTGGATATAATGGTTGGAATGTGGCTGGAAGGTCATCGGGGATTAGGTTAAAGTGGCTTACCCGACAAGGTTAAAACTGAAAAACCGAAAACTCATGTAAAGTAAAGAAGTTTGAGCTTAAAAACCAATGGCTTAAAGATGTCCAATGGGAAAAAAGATTAGTATGGATGTGTAGAGTCATTCAGTGAAGGATTAGGACCGATTAGGTTTATCAGAATGTGGCTGGAAATCACCGAAACAACAGCCAAAGTGACGGCCCAAAACAAAAATTCATGTCCACAAGGTGTTTGTCAAAATGCCTAAATGAGAAGGAACCAAAACAGTGCCATTTTGCCATCGTGCCCACCGGCGCGCCGGCTAGTGCCGGCCAAGTCGATTCGTTTTTCCGGTGGGAAAAAAAAAATTTTTGGAAAAATTCTAAAACTTTAGAACAATCATAAAAAATTAAAAAATTTGAAAAAATTTCAAAAGAAAAAAATCATAAAAAAAATCCGAAAATTCAGAAAATCCTTGAAAAAGTTGGAAAATTTGGAAAATCGTAAAAATTAGAAAATTCTGAAAATCCATGAAAATCCATAGAAAATTTTAGAAAAAAAAAGTAAGAGATTTTTGAAAAATAAAAAAATTCTCAAAAAACTTCTGAAAAAATAAAAAATTTCAAAAATTGACAGAATGGTTTAGAATATCTGTGGCTACTCACTTTGAGTGAAATTTAAGTTTTTTGAGGTACCCAAATGGTATTTTTGAGAACTCCTCAATTTGGGATCAAAAGGGATTTTAACCTCTTAAAAACCTTAAAACCTTTAGACAACACAAACCGATGAATGAACAAGCTATTAGGGCTTTACTAGGGTTTCAGTATTTTGATTGATTTTCATTTTAAATACCATTTTAGGATTGTTGTGTTTGATTGAAATCGATTGCGCATTTACTCATTACTTGATTGATTTCTCCCTATTAGAACTATTAGAATTAGTGGATAGGTCTTGCGAATTTTGTGACACGTTTAGACACTTCGTATCGTTTTAGGTACCGAAGGACGTTAGAGATCTCGATTTGAGATCATTAGAGTAACCAAGTCTCCTTACCCATATAATATCTAGTTTGTAGAAATTGCGATATTTCTCTTATACCTCGATTAAGTTTCTAGTTGATTTATAAGAATTAGTGGTGACTCCAAAACAAAACTTCAGTTAAATAGAAGGATTAAAAAACAAATACCCGCTATCTTATGAGGTATGATTTGGGAGAGATCTCGTTCGTCTAGTAATGAGATGTCTGTGAGACGTTTGTGCAAAATATCCGTTTTGGATCTTAGTAGGTTATTTGGGGATAGTTTCCTCGTTTGTAACAAACGAAAGTACCTCCATAAGCACGCGAAAGCGCGGCGCGACATTCATTTTATGAAAAAAGGATCAGCTAATAGTGTGGAGTGAAACCGAACCTAACTGTAAAATCAATCTCATATAATCACTACAATCTGTAATGTTTTTTTAAGTGGAGAAATATCATTACAAACACATCGACCGTTTTGATGGTTTACAACAAAATAGACGCTAAAGAAACACTGACGTTATCAACAAATTCCTTCTATGTGTGTTCGGTATGGTGTCGGACGATTCCGAGTGCGAATCACGGACTAAAAAAAAAAAATCTACATCACTTATTTAAAAAGAAAAGAAAGAAGAAAATGTAGTCTTTTCTTCTAGCTTCCTCTGACCCGAGAAGCTACTGTTCACTGCATTTGGATCCAAATCCCTTGGCTGGGCACATCCTGATGTACCACAAACAGCAAATAATACCCAGCCGGTGCAAGGGCGCGTGTGCCCGGCGTCACCGCCTCCACTTCGTACGTCGATCTCCCCATGGCGGTCAGTCCCCTGCCACCGCCTATCACCAGCAGCCGCTGGTTCATCGAGAAGGAGTGGGTCGTGAACGATGGCGCCACCATTGTCACCGTCACCCTTGACGCGGAAACAGCTCCAGCGACAGAGAATCTGACGAGGAGTTTCATCCCGTAGCCGAGCCTCGTTTGAGAAGCTGGCGATACTATCATCGGGCGCAGATTGTCGTACTCTGCGTCGAGGTACGGTGGCGAGAATGCCTCCAGGCTTAGCTCCGTCGGGAAGAGGACGCCGGTGAAGGCGTAGGTGATGTGCGGGTTGCTTCCTCCGACGAGGACTCTCCCATCGCGGAGGAGGATCGCTGTGGAGTGGTACATCCGCGGTATGGAGGAGGGGTTTTGGAGCTCGAACCGGTTTCCGGTTGGGTTATCAGGTCGGTAGAGGACTGGGTTGAATACTGGCGCCCGACCGTTCTCCCAGCCGGCGGTTCCCGCTGCGGCGCCATTGATGATCAAGACGTCGCCGTTTGGGAGGAGGGTCATGTCTCCCATGACTCTAGGTTTCGGCATAGTCTCCATGACCCATTGCGGAGCCGGGTCGGTTATTTTGATCCGCCCGCAGGTTGTCAGTGCCCCGACAAAGTTCCCTTTAGTTGCCTGGATGTATGACCCTCTTGGTGCGCCACCGCAGACCTGTTAGAGAGAGAGAGAGAGAGAGAGAGAGAGAGTCAAACAAGCACGATTTCTTTCATAAAATTAATTTTATTTGTCTCTGCCGATGAATCCCAAGTGTAATAACTTCCTAATAAAATAATGTCTATGAATTCCAAGAATATGTTAAAAAAATTCTGCATTTCAATTTGATGTTGTAGTCTCTTTCAACATGAATGGGTTGAGATGCATGTATAGTGGAACTTTTATTCTTCAATCATTTCTTGTCTAAGACCCAACAATTCCTAAATAATCTTCACAATATCTTTGGCCAGCCCTAATAATATTTGCTTGAATGCAAGTGATCCAAGGCTACTGCCTTATGCTATCTTGACATTTATTTCATGAATTCATTTATATATGACCCACTTATTTTATATCAAGTTGCAATTTCCCATATCATTTTTACCACACCCTTTTAATTATTTTAATAGTTAGTATTAAGTATTTTTGAAGTTGCAAAAATTAAGTGTGACCTAAAAACTTTTGGCGTGATAATGCAATTCAACTCTAAATCCAAAAGTACCAAAACTTCAGCTTCTTTAACCGGTGCTTGCAAGTTCTTCAACGGAAGCAAGACAGAAGACCCAGTGCTCGGGTAGTTCCTCGGGTCACCGCCTGGCATCGTCGGGTACGTCTTCACCACCTTCCCATGTGTGTAATCGAACAATATTGCCCGATTGTTCGCAAAAATGAACAAGTTGCCGTCGACGTTGAGATGAACAAAAGGATAGAGATTGTTCTCGATGTTGGCATCGTTGGTTTGAGCAAGAAATGGAAGATTGTACAAGTTCGGAGCTCCGGTTTTGGGATAGAATTCGTAGTTGAATTGTTTCCTGCCGCCGATGACAATTTGCAGACCGTTGGGTAATATGTGATTGGTCGCGTACCACCGGCGTGCTAAGAGCCCGTTGTCGACTTCTTGCCAATCGCAACCACTGCATGGGTTGAAGATCCGGATCCGACGTTCGCCATCATTGAAACCACCCGTTTGGATCAAACGTCCATCGGGCATTACCTATTAATAATAGGAGAACATTGTGAGTGCCAAAAAAAGTTAATCTGGATCAGTTAAGAATATTCACAAATTAAGGGACATAATACACAATCCTAAAGATATGGACAACCTCATAATTATCTCTAATCATCAAAACATGGATTGTGGGGTATATGAAGGAGGCAAAAGGAGGTCAAATTCATAAGTTTGAACGTAGCAAACATCTTTTTGATTTTCTGGCACTTCTCGTGGTCAAAGGTTGAGTTACCAAAATTGTGAAAATCACTATCTTTGGTGGTTAGAAGAAATCTCAAGGACAAATTCTAAGAATACTGGAATGAATTTCAATTAAAGGGAAATTTATAATCGAGAACTTTTTTGGTGAAAAAAAGATTGGCAACTTAAATTAGAGAATGATATTGATCACCAAAAAACTTGAAATATCATGTAATTGCTCTGACATATTGAAACAACTATGAGAGATTCCAATTACTTTAGTTTGAACCAGACTAAAAATTATGAAAATAACTGAACCGAAAAACATATAATTGAATAAGACGTGTCAATTGAAAATATCAAAAGTACGGTATTAATCTGAATCAATATTTAGACTTTCCAATCTATACGTCCTCCTTTTTCAATAGACATAAAATATGAATAACGAAAAAACTGAAGAGAAAAGTCTCAATAATCATTTTTTTCATTTTAAGCAAAAGACTTGACCCCTACCGAGCCAGACGAGCACCAAACATCGGTTTGGACCATGAGAGGCCGGAAAGAATTCGATGCCACGTCGTACTCGACAGAGTGCGCGGTGCAGTCAATCTTCAAAGCGGTGTCGTGCGGATCGTTCCGGCATTTGCCATCCGGCAGTGAAAGGTTGGACTTGCCAAAGTCGGTGCGGTCGAATATGACCACAACGTCGTTGTGGAGGAGCTGCATGTGCATGGCCGACACGCCTATGCTTCGCTGCAACAGCTGCCACTGGCCGCCTCCGGCGGCGGCAGCAAAGAGGGGTGGCAGCAGCCATGGGGCAAAGACGAGGTGAAAGAAAATAAGGAATTGAAGAGGCCAAACTCGAGTGATTGACATTGCTCTTACCGTGATTGTTTCAGTTTTGGCGGTTGGAGGGCTAGCAATTCATTGAATTGTGTTCTCGTGGTTGTGCTAGGAATATAAATACTTGTGCTGAATTGCCTGCAGGAAAGCAGTTGCCACACGCAAGAAGAGGAAAATTAAGCGGACAACATATCTGGCAAGCGAAAACTTATGATTGGATTTGGAACTATCGTAGAACAGCACGTCTCAACGAACCGTGGTTTGTAATTCGATTGCATTTCTTTATTTTTTTTGTTTATCATTGGGAAGGGACTAGATTCTCTTACGTCCAATTATGTTTTTATGTTATTTGAGCAATTATGCTCCATAAACTCTTAATTTAATGCAATTGAGTCCTCCTGATTTGCATAATTTCTGCAATTGAAGTCTTATCTTGATTTGCATGTTTGATCAAACTGATGTTGCTCTTAACATGACAATTTTCAGAAATTAAAACAAAGAAGGATACGAATGAATTTAAATAACGAAAACGTCATGTTGATCAAACTTATGTTGCATGAGCATGGACCAAAACGTCTCCAGTCCAAGCTTTGTAGCGATCAATTAGTGAATATATAATTATTTAATCACCAATATCGAGAGAGATGTAGTTGAACACATAATGAAACGGTTCCCCAACATGAAACAACGTCCTAAACGATTGCAAAAGATAACAATTATATTTCCTTCGCTCTAGTACCGAGCAAAATGTTACACCCACGGGTTACGTATTGTGGGATTAGCCCTAATCCATTAGTACCAATAGGTGGCGTAGGAGAAGTACTACGTCTAGAATTCAACGACACGAAAAACTTTGTTATGTAATAAATGATACTTCTTCCCGATCGAGACCAGAACCAAGAAGAATGGTTGGGCCAACAAACATCCATCTCATTTGTATTTTGGGTGCCCGCATAACCATCGAAAGCTATTGAAGTGACGAATTCATGACATTTAAGGGCCGTGGGGATGAAGAAATTGTTGAAGTTACCATCCATCTCGTTCCATATCTATACTTTTCTTTTCATGCTGTAGAGTCTCAATTTACTTAACAAAAACTTTAAACACGAACTGCATAAAAAGAATGTGCGGTTAAAATTTTTCTAAGCTTCACTGTATCGAATCCATTGACAAAACTTTCATGTCTATACTTTTCTTTTCATGCTGTAGAGTCTCAATTTACTTAATAAAAACTTTAAACACGAACTGCATAAAAAGAATGTGCGGTTAAAAGTTTTCTAAGCTTCACTGTATCGAATCCATTGACAAAACTTTCACGCTCCCTCCTTGGTCTAATTGCACAAACTCCGTACATTATCAAATAAAAAAAAAACAGATTTTAGGATGTTACGAAAGATGCATGTGGACAATCTTTCTGCAGATGGTAAACAAGCTTGCATGTCTTCCTTATCATGTTTGAGAATCATATTAAATGGTCACTTTTCCTAGGACGAAACTACCTATACTAACTTATGTCAATTTGGTGATATGAACAAAATGATTAGCCGCTGTCGTAACATGCTAAGATTTTAGGTTGAGCTAGAGAAAACACGTGCAACAAAAGTATCTGTTTCATTCACATATTTGACTCCTTCCACATTATTAAATTTTGTCCTATTTTTTACTCTGAAGTTTTTTTTAACATTAAAATTGGCCTAAATAAGTCTAATGTGTTGTCCGAAACTCCTTGTTTTGCAGAAAAAATAGCTTTTCCAGAAATAAAAGATATATAAATAGAACTATACATAGATAAAGTACATAATGAGTGGAAAAAGGTCTAATTCTCTTAAAACGCACCAACTTTCCATCGGATTTCAATTATGACCGAATTTTTTTTTGTCTCATAAAAAGGCACAAACTTCACGTCAAGTCTTAATTCAAGACCAAACTATTTTTTTGTTCCATGAAACACTAACTTTCCCGGCTGTCGGCCGTACGGGGGTTCCCTGAATTTTTAAAAAAAAAAACTTTAGGTCGAATTTTAATTTTGCCTCGAACTTTTTTTGTCTCAATAAAAGGCACAAATTATTAGTTAGTACTTTGATCCGTCCTCCGCCGAGTTTTTGTCTAATAAAGCCGTTATAGATACAATGTATCTCCATTGTGTAGAGAGAGAAAGAGAGATAATGTCAAATCATTAACTGCATTATTAGACAAAAGTTTAATAGGGCCAGATTCAGAGATCATATGACAATTTTGTGCTTTTTAATGATACAAGAAAAAGTTCATACTAGAATTAGGATCCAACGTAAAGTTGGATTTTTTTTTTCGTGAGACAAAAAAGTTCATATCAAAGTTGGGACCAGATCTAAAGTTTGTATATTTTTAATGAGACAACAAAAATGTTCTGTCAAAATTAGGACCTAATCTAAAGTTGATCGTTTTATGTTGTACTGACCACAAAAGGAAAAAAAACCAATAGTGTCTGTGAATTTGCTTTCCCCGGTCCAAAATATTGGCGACACGGCAAGGAAAAGCCTTCTAAGATAAAGGAATAACGGGCCAAAACGAATAATCACACGTCTTTTGCTTCGTTCCTTCTCTCCCATAAAGTCTAAGAATGCGTACTGTGGGTGGAATACTTTTCCAAGGACAGCTCAGAAGGTTGCTGGGGGATAATGGCAGCCGTTGTTGTCCTTTTCATATGAATTCTTCTTATCCTTTTGCCAGCAATTTTGCTTTCTAATATTTAAAAGTTTATTATCTATCAATGGCCTATATTACTATGAGAAGCCAAATCTTTGATTTGACGCCATAGAATCACTACTACTGCTATTAATAATAATAATAATAATAATAATAAAATAAAAATTAATATTACGAAAAATTCTAAATTGATATATATGTGATAAATTTATCCTAAATTAATTTTTTAACTACAAAAAATCTTTAATTGGTACATTTGTTAGTTTCCGTTAAATTGTATACTACGAAAAATTACAAATTGGTATACCTGTGACAAACGGAGGGTAAAATCTCAAACTAGTACACCCGTCCAACTCAGCAATTTAACGATCGAAAATTAACAAAGGGTGAATTTGTTACATGTATATCAATTTATGATTTTTGGTAGTTATAAAATTAGTTTGTGGTAATTTTATCATACAAATTTAAGATTTTTCGTGGTATTAAATCTAATAATGATAATGAGAACAATGTCAAATGGACTTTTTTTTGGTTGAAAAATGGACTTCAAATTAGGATAAAATTGTAAAACTACGGGCTCGTTTCCCGCTTTCCCTCCATTGACGGCTAACCACATTTCAGTCCAAGTAAATGTCATGGAGCTCCACAAGAAATTCCACATTGATAATAGCTCTAATCTCTATATTCAAGGTGTATTCCAATTTGTCATTAAACTCACTTGTTTTTCAAATATTTGAAAGGAAAACACACCGATTAGCAATTATTGCTCTTTTCTCTAAATTTGACGCCTGCGTATTCCGTGCATTATCTCGCTACGGTTATTTTTAAAGGAAGCTGTATAATATATTATCACGTTATATATATAATTTTATAAAGAAGCTTTTTAAAAAAATTAATTCAACCTTTTTTTCAAAAATGATTTGGGGTAATACTTGTATTTATAAAATTAATAAAGTGAACATTTAAATTTGTCATCCACCCTCAAATATATTATTATATTTGTCAGGTTTTTATACTTTTACAGCAACAAAATTAAAAGATATATAATTCCGTTAATTTTTTGATTTTCTTTGTTCTCACGAACGTCTGCAACATTTGCTGCAATTAGTGTTATTGTTATTGATAGTTATAAAAAAAGGATAATACCATGAAAAACTCCAAACTGATACATCTATGACAGATTTACCCTAAATTAACTTTTTGACCACCAAAACCATCAAACTGATATATTTGTGACAAATTTACCCAACATCAAATTGGATAAATATTATGAAAAAAAAAATAAAATGGTACACCCATGACAAATAAAAGGTATAACCCCAAACTGATACACCTTGTTAACTGCCATGTGCTATCTAATATAAAACTTTGACCGTAAAATTTAACGGAAACTAATAGGGGGTAAAATTGTTACAAGTGTACAGTTTAAGGTTTTTCATGATCAAAAAATTAATTTGGGATAAATTTGTCGTAAATGTATAAGTTTGAGGTTTTTTGTGGTATTAACCTTATAAAATATGATCAAAATTTTTATAGTTTTATGAGGTCGACATAGTAAACACTTTATCTCGTAAGTCTCTATACGTGCATCTTAAATTTGAATTTACATCTTCCTAATTTTATAGCCATTTAAATTCATTTCTTGAAAGTCCTCTTTTCAATTTTTATTATTCTTTTTCTTCACTTTTTCGCATGCATGCTTATGTGCTTTTTTGTTACTGTACATTATTAAGCTTTTTTTTTTTGCTAACAATGCAGTGTTCTGAATCATTTGAACACCCGACCAATTCCAGAAAAACACCATGAAGTGACGCCGGTTTCGCAAATAGCACCTTCAAGCGAATTATCATAGAATGGGGATTTTGACCGAAGTGCATTTTGCGTCAGATATGATAATCGTACGAAGAAAATGCCCCTTTCTCAGCCGCGAAAAATGTCACGTGAAAGTTATGTGCTTGCCGTCCAACGAGAAATTTTGCCGTCAATGAGTCGAGGGGTTAGTAGAGACACAATTAACTGCCTTAGGATGTTAATTGAGACAAAGTGCATTGGAGGATGTTACTTGCGAAACCGGCACTACTTCAAGGTGGTTTTTTTTAAAACTATTGTTATAAAAGTTTACGCTGCTAGATGAAGGTATAATTTATTATATAAATATTTTAACACTCCCCTTCATTTGTAGGTTGGATTTTGCCCTTAGCTTAAGGCGTAGAATTATGCAATTGAGGAGGCAATAAGGGGTCTAGGAGATTTGGATTTAGGATTTCCTATCTCTGATATCATGTTAGAATTTGTGGAACTGCTACCGATTGTTCTAAAAGTTTAAGTTGTTAGATGAAGGCATAGTTTATTATATAAAAATTCTACTAACATGAACTTTCAATGTAATCTATGTTTGAGCTATTTGACTAATACAAAGGCGAGAGATCGATGCCGTGTTTTATGATGAAATTTATCCATTCCGTGTCAACATTTTTGGGCTCTGGTTGATAATTACATTGAAGGGTTGATTCGTTTTCTTAACAAGGTGAGGACCACATTTAGTTCGTAGCCACCAGAATAATTTTTACTTTCTTTTTTCTGCGATGCACTAGCCATCAGATTTACTCCACGAGGTCAAATGTGTTGACTGAGGAGGTTGAAAAAATGTGGATACACGATAGTATACCTTTTCTTCTTCTCTTGGGAATTTTTTCAAACCGTTGAATCTTGTTCTGAATATGCACTCTGGTCAAAGAGAGAACCTCGTACGTTAAATGCTGAAGTTAGTTTAGTAACTAGGTCGTACTTTTAATTTAATTAAATCTTTTCAAGGTTTTCCTTTGGTAATATCGTATTGTGCGCAATTTAGAAAAAGAAGTCTCGTTAATAGTTCTAGACGAGACTGAATTACAATGCGATCGTTTTCTAAGGGAAGGCGAAAATTAGGGGAAAGAAATTTTATACTGTCAATAAAAAATTGGAATTACATGTTAGAGATGATGTTAGCTTATTGCAACAACTACTCTTTTTCTGTGACAAATAAGCAAACAGCATCTTGATATCGTTCTAATTAAAATGTGGACGAAACAAAAACTCACGGACGGAAGCACTTTACGGTTTAAATGTGCGTGTTTCCTTCTCTTGCCAAAGAAACTTTAGACAGTTAATTTGTTCTTTACGAGAAGGCTTCCGTGTTACGAAATGAGATTTGACGTGGTTAAGATATGTTCCTGTTAGGCACGGACAGCAAATTAGACTTATGTTCCTTCGTGAATGATTCCAAACGTGAAACGACAAAACTGTCAAGGGAGGATGAGGACCACAGAGGCTCCACATCATTTACTGATAAATTTCATTTGCATATGTTTAAGATAGTAAGGTAACGTCAACTTGTTTTAACTTAAAGGGATAAGTGCACAAAAATCCAATCGAGTTTTAAAACTTTCAAAAAGTGCAATCAAGTTCTAAAACCATTAAAAAATGCCATCAAGTACTAAAACTTATTACGAAAATGCAACCGAGTCATAAAACTTTCAAAAAGTGTAATCAACGGAAGGAATTGAACTAATTTGATAAGTTTTAGGATTTGATTGCACTTTTTGAAAGTTTTAAGACTCAATCACGCTTTTATAATAAATTTTAGGACTTAATTGTACTTTTTAAAAGTTTTTATTTTTATTTTTATGATAAATTTTAGGATTTTCAATGCATTTATCCTTAACTTAAATAAAGCCCCCTCCTCTCCAAGGTTGATGGTGCAAGAGATAATGGGCTAAACTGCTCAGCCGTCGAACTGGGTTTCTCAGACCTTCCAAGGCAAAAGACCTAGAGAAGAAGTAGCGAAGATTGTACGAGGGCATTCATGTTTCTTCAACGAAATTGCTTTTGAGGGCTGTGCAAATGGTCACCCCCTTTCCTTTATTATTAAACAACTTTTTCTTTCTATTTTTTATATTTTAGCTGTTAGCACTTGTAGCACCTCGAATTTTGTGGACCGGGGTCATCAGCTACAGCTACTAGCACCTCGAATACTAGGATCCTCCTGAATTCTGGGTTCGGGTTTTCTACGGGGTGTGAATATATTCAGGAACTTACATAATCAGACTAGAGTGTCATCAATCCATTCAGGTAGATCTTGATCGATTGGATACCCATGGGCCCAGACAGTCTTGGGAAAGTCAGCTACCTAGGTGCATATGTGATGGAGCTAGTCAAACGATCTATGATCATGGGTCCAACGGTTTAGTTACACATTGGACAGATTAACATTCCATGAAAATCTTTTAGTATTGTAGTCTTATTTTTAGGGAAATAACCAAAAAATATAAACCTATTACAATTGTGTAAATTCAATTCTAAACTTTTTAATTTAATCAATTTATTCATAAACCTTTTAATAATTTCCCAATTCAGTTCATCCGGCCAACTTTAGCCGGATATCGTTGACGTAGATGCGGCCGTCCTACGTGGTGCCACCAGCACTAATATGAACAATTTTTTTAATCTTTAAAATTTTATTATTTTAATTATATATTTTCCCTTTTTTTTCCTTTCTATTTTCTATTCTTCATTGTGGCCGATGAGGTGGCCATTGCCGATGGCTGGGTTGCAAGGGTCAGGCCTCACCATGGCCGGTGAGGCTTGACCCTAGCAAGATATGGTGAGGTTGAGTCTCCCCAGCCCAGCCCTTGTGAGGCCAATCTAGCCCAGCAATGGCAAGGTTTGCCATAGACCTCACTAGCCACAAAGAAAAGGCATAAAATAAAACGGAAAAAAAAGAGAAAATAATAAAAAAATTCATAATATTTTTTAAAAATTATAAAAATTGTTTACATTAGTGCCAATAGCGTCACATAGAACAGTTGGCTCTACGTCAACGATTTTTGGCCAAAATTAGCCGTATGGATTAAATTGTTAAATTATCAGAAGGTTTAGTATTAAATTGGCCAAATTGAAAGGTTTATAACTAAATTGGCACAATTACAATAAATTTAGGATTTTTTTAGTAATTTGCCCCTTATTTTTTGTTACACCTAAATCATTCATCCATTAATTTCCTAAGCATGTGTGATATATTGTTTTAAAATTGAGATGTCACCAAAACACATAATTATCGTTGTTATTAATTTCCTAAGCATGACTTCATTTGTGTGTAAAACTGTGTATGATACAGTCCATTCGGATGCAGACATCAATGATGATTTGAGAAACAACACGGCTTAGGCATGGTAAACTCGAAATTCAATTATGGCGAGGAAACAACATGACATGCAATTAATGTATAATAAGAAAATAATGAGATGTACACTCGGGTGATAAATGCACAAGTCAATATGCAGATAGTAGCTAAACTAATATGAGGAGTGCTATGCCATTATTAAGGGATCATTGCCACTATCAAGAATGAAAAAGGTATTGAGTGTCAAAGTATCTACAAGCTGGATGGATCCTATTTTGTAAAACTTGGAAGGTCCTGACAGATGGTGAACAAGTCTAGAACGATGATGTTGGGTAAAGCTTGGAAGGACCATAGAATAGTCTAAGAACGAGAACATTTGGTAAAGCTTGGAAAGACCATGGAAAGGTGAATAGCTTGGTAGAGCTATGATCGCTAATATGTTTTGAAGGACCAAAAGATAGAACATTGGATCGCAGGCAGGAGTAGCAGATCATTGGCAGGAGCAGTAGGTTGCTAGCAAGAGTAGCTCATTCTATCAAACGAGGTGGAAGACGTATGACGTCCTCTTTCCAATCGGAATTTGGTGTTAATGACAATCTTCAAGGCTTAGAATTTGTGAAAAGAGCACTAGAGTTGAGTTAGAGCTATTTTACCATATATGTATAAGAATTTTTCTACTTTGAGCTACATTTATTAAGATTGTAACTTACCGTATTACGGGATTGGTCTAATAAGGTACGATATAAAAATTATTAATTAATCTAATATAAGATTGGTTGTGGGCTGACCTAAAATCGGACTGTGATGAGAGAGCTTGTGGCTTAAAACTTTATAACTAGTGTTCAAGTATATACTTTAACACTAATACACAAATTACCCCACATAAGAAGCAATTACAAAACGCTATCATAAGGGGCAGTCTCATTGAGCCAATGACACATGGGGTAATAGAGGAAAATCACTTGTGCTGAGGATTGTTACTATTCAGCATCAAGAAGGATGGATTCTAAACTAGGTGCGCAAATCCCTTTTTCCAATTATTGTGTTCTAGATTCTAGCTATGGAGATCTTACGGTGCCATTTTCGTGGCTTATATGTGGTATTAGAGCCGCCATAATCTAGGTCTGGAATGTACGAATTTGGCCCGTTTTCATGATTTTTTGTCCATTATAAATTATTTTGATCACATAAATGGAAAGGAGCTTGTTGAATCGAGAATTTTGAGTGGTACAAGCTACCAAAGGATGTCATACGCACCCCTACACGCGGACCTCGCCGCTAGGCTAACCAGTGACATAGGTCGACTCCGTTAGCCCAATCCAATTAACCAGGTGACCCGACCTAACCCGACCTAGTGACCCGACCCGAAGTTGACCGTTGACCAATCGAACTGTTAAAACTGGCCTCATTAGCCCATATTGCTCCCGAAAGACACAAATAAGGGGCTAAAAGATATACTACTTTAATTCCTTAACTGAATTTTTTGGTTAAATATTCTCTTTCTAGTTGCTTATAGGAGTAATTAATCGTGACATGTTCACTAAAAAAAAATTCTTTTTATAGCAAATCATTTCGAAGGCATGTGAAAGCGAGAAAGTTTGATTTGTTTTCCCCTAGGGAATCTTTCGAATTATCACTACTTAGCTTTCAATTCGCCTTTGACCATTAAATGAAATGTAGGCGAACAGCCCAACCCTTGGACCATACCACAACCTTAGGTAGCGAAGAGCCTAGACCAGTTCAAGACCATCGGAGTGTGCTTTTCACATGCCGCACCCACCAGTGGAGTATAAAGGTGCATCTAGGCTCCGTTCGGAGCATTCTTGGTACCAGCGTGCTTGAATTGAGATGCTCTAATAAGTGGTGTATTTAATTTACATGTTTGATGCTTTTACAATGTGAAAATATGTACAAAACCCTATATACACGTATTTTTAGGGTATTTTTTTTGCGTATTTTCGTATATTTCTCTATGGTTTCGGAAATACAATTGCTAGCTCACATGTATATCATCACATAAAGAATGTGTAGAGTGTGATTCATGGATAGCATGTATAAGGTTTCACATGTATCAATGGATAGAGTAATGTAATTGGCATGACATGTGATTTTAATGACAAATTGCCCCTGTCTTTAAGTCTAAAACCACATGAATATGGAATATGGTAAAAGTGAGAAATAAAATTTATATCCCTAGTACGAGAGAGTTTTAAGGATTCAATTGTGTTGTGACTGCCAAAGTGGCACTCTTGGTTGGGTTTGAAAAATATCGGTCTCATATTGTGGTGAAATATCTCCTATTCGAATGCATGCTCATACTCTCAAAGGAGGTGATTGTGTATTAGTTCATGGAGGACACATGCACAACATATGCTTGAGAAGTGACTGATCTAAGTGGTTCATATACCCAAAGATGGTGAATTCACAAATGTTGGAATATATTCTCATGGCCGCTATTATGTGGAGAGCATACAACCGCTTGTCATGTATTTTGCCTAATGATGTTTATATGATGATGTATGCAACTCTCACGATGTGTACTCATACAGTTTTAAGTTACATTACTCACATAATGTTAATTGTATATGTTACTTGTCAAATTAGTCACCTTCTCCATAAACGGTAACTCCATTTCAATGGAGGTTCTGACTGGTTTAAACTTTAAGAAATGGAAAGATGATTTTTTGTTTAGGATGGAGCTAGTGGATATTTATATCACTCTTTCTAAGGAAAAGTTGGCAAATTTCACTGCCACCAGTACAGAACCTAAGAAAGCACACTTTGATGCTTGGGAAAAAAGCCATTTGATTTGCTTCTTATCTATGAAGCGATCCATTCAGGACTACTTGAATAGTGGTTTGACAGCTGACTGTACTGCTAAATAGACGATTGAAGCCTTGGAGGCTAGGAACGATGTCTCATCTAATATTGAGATTGGGACACATCTGCAATGACCCTTCAACATGAGGTATGGTGGTTATGTGGGGTTAGGAACAAGAAGAGTAAGGGTCCAAAAATCATACTCATAAACGAACTCATAAAACCACTAGTCATTATGACAGTCTAGGTCCTAAGAAAACATCCTTTAAGAAGGATGATGATTGTTGCTTCTTTTGTAAGAAGAAATGTCACATAAAAAAGACTATAATAAATACAAAACTTGATTGTCCAAGCGTAAGTGATGATTCTTTGGCATTTGTTTGTGAATCCAACTTATTGGAAGCCCATCCAATTCATGGTGGCTAGATAGTGGTATAACAAATCATGTTGCATTTACCATATAGGATTCATAAACCATAAGAAGCCAAATCAGAATGAATCAAAACTCACCATGTGAAACAACAATAGAGTCGAACTTAGTTAAGTTCTTGTGAGATGTTATTTTAATTCTAGATTTTAGTTTTAATTTGATGTTAAGAAACACATTTTATGTACCTTCATTTAGACGGAACTTAGTTTTCGTATTATGTCTAGATATGTATGGCTACTCTTTTGAAATAAGAAACAACATTGTTTCTATGTTCTTTAATTCAAATAAGGTTGGGTGCTACAATATGTCTAATGGATTGTACATATTATGTTTAACTCCCAATAATATTTTGTCGCTTGTACGGCTAAAAAGGTTATTTCCAAAAGACCTTTACCTAATGAGCATTTTTATGCGTTGTGGCATAAATGGCTTGGTCAAATTTCTAGAGAAAAAGTTGAAAAGATGATAAAGACCGACATTCTACCTACTCTTAAAAGTGACCTAAAGATTTACGTATACTGATGTAGAGGGTCAGATGACTAAGATAAAGAAGAAAACTCTAGTTTGTAGTTTTGACCTATTAGAGGTCAACCACACTGATATTGGTGGACCCTATACGGCAATCTTGTGTTGACATTTTTATTTCGTCACATTTATTGATGACTATTCTCGATATGGTTATCTGTACTCGATTAAGGAAAAGTTTGAGTCTCTTGATAAATTCAAGATTTTTGGACTGAAGTCAAAAAACAATTGGAACAAGTCATAAAGGTTGTTAGATCTGACCGTGGTGGTGAGTATTATGGCAAGTATGGCAATGCTGGATAGCTTAAAGGGCTATTTGCCAAACACTTGGAGGATTCTGGGATAGTATTTCAATTTACTATGCTTGGGAGTCTTGAACAAAATGATGTGGCCGAAAGACGCAATCTCACCCTTGTGGAAATGATGGGGAGTATAATTAGTAAGACCAATTTACCTGTTTTTCAGTGGGGTAAAGGTTTGAAAATAGCTCTATACATACTAAATTGTATTCGTACCAAAGCTTTTTCATTAACTCCTTTTGCGTTATAGACTGGGCATAAACCTAGCTTAAGCCATCTTAAGATTTGGGATGTCCTACAGAATAAAGTTATATGATCCAACATCGAGTAAGTTGGACTCCAAAATCATTCGGTGTTACTTCATATCTTACCCAAATCATTTGAAGGGGTATCGGTTTTATAATCCTAATGGAGGCACAAAAATCGTGAAATCACAAACAATGAAGTTTTTGGAATTTGATGTGGCCGAAGAGGGTAGTTGCTCACATACTATTGAGTATAATAGTACGATGGGGGACAAGCGTGTCTTTTTCTCTACCTATACATACGATTGTGAAGCATTCCACCCCACAAACTGAGCTTTTTGTGGTCCAAGATCTTACTATTGAGGCAACTTCTGATGAAGTTCTTCAAGACCCTTGGGTGTAGGATAAGGTTGAAGAAGCTCCACTTAGGAGATCTATTAGACAGAGATGATTAGCTATACTACCAAACTATTAAGTGTATGGTTGACCTAGTGACTTATGCAAATGTTATTTCTTATCTTCAGTCAAATCTATAGTTGGATGTAGCAAAAAACGAGATGCAGTCTATGAAACATACCGGTATTTGGGAGCTTATAAAATTGCCTGAAGGTGATAAGCCCATTGGCTGCAAATTGGTGTATAAGACTAAAAGGGACTTTAAAGGAAAGATTGAGAAGTTTAAAGCCAAACTGGTAGCCAAGGATTTCACTCAAAGAGAAGGAATAGACTATAAAACAATTTTTTTTCCAGTCTCTTCTAAAGATTTTTTTAGAGTGATCATGGCATTAGTTGCTCATTTTGATATGGAGTTGTACCAGATGAATGTTAAAACTGATTTTTTGAATGAAGACCTTAAAGAGAAGGTTTATATGGTGCAAATCGAAAGTTTTGTAGCAGATTATTCAAGTAAGCTTTAAGATTGAAAAAGTCAATTTATGGCCTCAAGCAAGCTTTTAGACAATGGTACTTAAAATTTAATAGTGTTATCACTTTTTTCGGTTTTGTTGAGAATAAAGTGGATCTGTGTATATACTACAAGGTTAGTGAGAGAAAATTTATTTTTCTTATTCTTTATGTAAATAATATCTTGCTTGCAAGTATGATCTTGGATTATTGCATGCGACAAAGCCAATATTGTCGAAGAATTTTGACATGAAAGGCCTTAGTAAGGTGTCTTTTGTCCTGGCATTAAGGTCTATAGGAATCGTTCTCGTCGTATAATAGGTTTGTCTCAAAGGGCATATGTTGATTGTATTTTGGAAAGATTTTTAATGCATGCTTGCAAGCCAGGAATTGCTCCTATCATTAAGAGTAATAAACTAAGTCTTACATAGTGTCCTAATTAAGATATTGAGAAAGCTCAAATGAAGGACATACTTATGCTAGTGCACTTGAAAGTATCATATACACTCAAGTTTGCACCGGACTAGACATTACTTTTGCAATAAGACTTCTAGGCAAATATCTGTCTATTGACAATCACTAAATTGCTGCCAAGAAGTTTTTGAAGTACTTGAAGAGAACAAGAGACTATATGATGATTCGTAGACATGTTCAGACCTACAACAAGTAGGATATTCAAATGTAGGCTTTAGTGGGTGTCAGAATGACATGAAGTCGACAACCGGTTAGATCTTCATGTTAGCAAAAGGTATAGTATCATGCAAAAACAAGAAATAGAGATCTATATTGTTAAGTATGTCATAAATTCTTTATGGGCTTGGGCCAACTTTAGGGCTTGGGGGCAATATAAATATTGCCTTTCTTAAGTTATTAGGTTAAAATGTTAAGATAGAAAGAGTCTTTAGCTTTTGAGCCACCTTTTTGGGCAAAAGGACACTATAAATGCCATAAGTTATGTACGGAGATCACTTTGATGTCATAACTTTTTTTCGGATCACTTTGGTGCCAAGTCTGAGAAAAAGAGATCACTTTAGTGACTCCAACCAAAATTCCGACAAAAAAAAGAGTCACGTCAGATTTCCGACAAGTTACGTCATATTTCCGACAAGTTACGTCAGATTTCCGACGAGCCATGTCAGCATCGGAAATTAATTAAAAAAAAAGCCACATCATATTTCTGGCAACCATGTCAGCATTGGCACTAAAGTGATCATTTTAAAAAAAAGTTGACATCAAAGTGATAAAAAAAAAGTTATGTCACCAAAGTGATCTTCGTACATAACTCATGGCACTTAAAGTGTCCTTTTGCCCACCTTTTTGTAATCCTCAACATTCTATAGTGGATTTTGCTTCTCCTCTCCTTGTGATTTTTCTCTCAAGGGTTCTCCATGTAAATTTTAGTGTTCTTTATTCTTCTCAGTTTTATTTTTGTTATTCTTTCCATATCAGTCATAACAATCTGAAAGCAGAGCCTTGAGATTTTTCGATCTTCTGGTTATGGCTTCAAGTTCAACAACGAAATTTAATATTGAGAAGTTTGATGGGAGCGGCGGTTTCAACCTATGGCAAGTTCGTATGTTGGCTGTTCTTACGCAGCAGGGTTTGAAGAAAACTCTATTTGGGACAGGGAAGAAACCAATTGGCATGTTGGATGAAACTTGGGAAGAATTAGATGAAAAAGCTTTATATGCTATTCAGTTATGTCTCACAAATGAAGTTTTGCAGGAGGTACTAGATCAGAAAATAGCTTCAAGTTCATGGACAAAATTAGAGAGTATTTATTTGACAAAATCTCTCACTAATCGGTTGAGACTCAAGCAACGACTCTCTACTCTTCGTATGGTTGAAGGTGTTTCTCTTAAGTCTCATATTTCTTATTTCAATGCTATTATCTCTTAATTAAGAAGTATTGATGTTAACATTGAAGATGAGGATCAAGCTCTTTTACTGCTAGTTTCACTACCTCCCTCTTGTAAGAATTTTAGAGAGACCATGATTGTTAGTAGAGAAACCATCGATCTTGAAGATGTCAAAACTAGTCTTCTAGATAAGTAGAAACTAGATACAAAATTAACTTTTGAAAGTAGTAATGACCATAGGGCTGGTTTATTTGCTAGAGGAAGGTCTATTGAGAGAAACAATAATAGCAAAAGCATATCAAAATCGAAGCATAGGGATTGATTTGCAGCTATTGTAAGTCCAAAGGGTATATCAAGATAAATTGTCTGAAACTAAAGGCAAAGAAGCAAAGAGAAATTAATCAGAATCAATAAAATTAAGGGAATGCAAATTGGCAAAACAATTAGAACTACCAGAATAGAAAGAATTAGGGAAATGAAAATCCCGCTAAAGCTGGTATTGCTGAAGAAGAAAAAGAAGATTGGTTATTGATTGCAGATGATAAAGACAAATTTAGTAATAGCTGGATTCTTGATTCAGGTTGTTCGTACCACATGTGTTCTTATCGTGATTGGTTCTCTACGTATAAGGAGCGTGATGATGGAGTTATTCTAATAGGAAATAATGCTAAATGTAAAGCAATTGGGATTGGAACTGTCAGTATTAAATTCCATGATGGCATGATCAGAATCTTGGAGAATGTCAGACATGTTCTTGATTTGAAGAAGAACATTATCTCTTTGGATACACTTGATGCTAATGGTTGTAAGTTTACAACTGAAGATGGAGTTATGAAAATTATGAGAGTTTCACTTCTGTTGATGAAAGGTCTAAAAATTGGAACTTTATATCAATTGTAAGGTACTATAGTTACTGGTTCAGCTGCAGTTTCATCCTTTATGCTAAAATCAGACAGCATGAAATGATGGCATATGTGATTATGCCATATGAGTGTTAGAGGGATGAACGAGCTGAGTAAGAGAGGTTTTTTGTGTGGTCAGAAAATTGGAAAACTGGATTTCTGTGAGCATTGTGCCTTTGAAAAATAAAAAAAAGGGTCAATTTCAAGATAGGAATTCACACAACAAAAGGCACTTTGGATTATATTCTCTCTGATCTTTAGGGGCCTGCGAAAATTCCTTCAAAAGACCTTAGTTCAAGGTATTTACTTACTTTCATTGATGATTTTTCAAGAAAAGTTTGGGTCTATTTTCTAAAGCAAAAGAATGATGTTTTTGTTACATTTAAGCAATGGAAAACATTGATTGAGAAGCAGACCGGTAAGAAGATCAAGAGACTAAGAATAGATAATGAGCTTGAATTTCGTGGAGGTGAGTTTAATGAGTTTTGCAAAAAGGAATGCATTGTAAGACATCATACTATAGTGAATACATCGTAGCAGAATGATATTGTAGAATGCATGAATAAAACCTTATTAGAAAGGACTAGGTGTATGTTGTCTAACATTTGTTTAGGCAATAAGTTTTGGGCTGAGGCAATTAATACAGCTGCTTGGTTGATAAATCGTTCTCCTTGCACATCTATTGAGTGCAAGACTCTTGAGGAGGTATGGTAAGGTAAACCTGCATATTATTCTTCTCTTTGAGTATTTAGATGTCCATCATATGCACATGTCAGTGAAGGCAAATTAGAGCCTAGAGCCAAAAAATGCATCTTTCTTGGTTATGCTTCTGGTGTAAAGGGTTATAGACTTTGGTGTGCTAATTCATCTAAGATTATTATTAGTAGAGATGTTACTTTTGATGAGTCTATTATGCTTCATCCTAACAAGGAGTCATCTATTCCTTGTCATGAAAATCTAAAAAGTGTTGTGGAGAAGGTAGAGCTTGAAGTAATTTCTTTGCAATCTGTTCAGTCGTCTATTGATAATATTGAGATTGAAGAACCTGAGGAAGAACAATATTCTATAGCTAAAGATAGACCGAGGATAACAAAAACCCCAAAGAAATATGGGTTCTCAGATTTTGTTGCTTATGCTCTTTCAGTTGCAGAGTCAATAGAATATAGTGAGCCTAAAACTTACAAGGAAGCTATATCTTCAAAAGATTCAACAAAGTGGTTAGTTGCTATGAATGAAGATATGGAATCTCTTGAAAAGAATCAAATGTGAGAGCTTGTCAAGCCACCAAAAGGAAAGAAAATGGTGGGTTGCAAGTGGGTTTTCAAAAGAAAGGAAGGTATTCCTGGAGTTGAAGACATCAGGTTTAAAGCTTGTCTAATTACTAAAGGCTATAGTCAAATTGAGGGCGTTGATTTTAACAATGTATATTCACCTGTTATTAAACACAGTTCCCTTTCGGTTTTTTTTGCGCTAGTTGTTATGCATGATTTAGAGTTGGAACAACTCGATGTGAAAATATCTTTCTTTTACGGTGAACTTGAAGAGAAAATCTACATGGGTCAACTAGAGGATTTTCAATTTGAAGGTAAGAAAGACCATGTTTGTCTATTGAAAAAGTCTATATATGGCTTGAACCAATCATCTAGATAGTGGTACAAAAGGTTTGATTCATTTATGGTGCAACTTGGTTATTATAGAAGCAAATTTGATAGTTGCGTATATCCGTGCAAACTTCTAAGTGGCTCTTTCATTTATCTATTATTAGATGTCAATGACATGTTGATTGTAGCGAAAGATAAATTTGATATATAGAATTTGAAGGCACAATTAAGCGTTGAATTTGATATGAAGGATTTAGGCATAACGAAGAAAATCCTTAGCATGGAAATTTGGCGAGATTGGAAAAGGGAAAAATTGTATCTTTCCTAGAAAAGTTACATTAAAAAGGTTTTAGATCGTTTTGGCATGAAAGATGCCAAACTAGTAAGTACTCCTCTTGCTGCTCCTTTTAAATTATCAGCTAGTTTATGTCCACAAATAGATGAGGATATAAAATATATGTCATGTGTTATATACTCTAGCACAGTTGGCAACCTTGTGTATGCCATGGTTTGTACTTAATCTGATATTTCACATATTGTTAGCATGATAAGTAGATATTTATCATGCCCAGGAAAAGCTCATTAACAAGCTATGAAGTGGATTTTCAGATATTTGAAAGGTACTATTGATTTTGGAAGAACTAGTGACACTCTTACGGATATATTGATTCTGATTATGCTGGTGACCTTGATAAGAGAAAGTCTTTGACTAGGTGCATCTTTACTATTGGAGGTTGCGCAATTAGTTGGAAAGCTATGTTATAGCATACAGTTACTTTGTCTACTACAGAGGCAAAATATATGGCTATTACAGAGGCTGTTAAAAAAGCTATATAGTTTAGAGGCTTATTTAGAGAGCTCGATGTGGATTATGGTGTGACTATTGTTCATTGTGATAGTCAGAGTGCTATATATCTTATTAAAGATTAGATACATCATAAGAGGACAAAAGCAATTGGTGTGAGGTATCACTTTATTCGAGACATCCTTGCTGATGGCTCTATCAAGGTCTTGAAGATGGGTATAGATAATAATCCTGCCGATATGTTGACGGAATCCTTGCCTATTGCTAAATTCAAGCATTGCTTGAATTTGGTTAATGTTTGCTACAACTGAGTTTTACTGTAGTGAGAGGAGAAGATTGTTTATTGCTGATGTAAAATTTAAGTGCAGATGGAGATTTGTTAAGTATATGTTAAATTCTTTATGGGCTTGGGCCAAATTTAGGGCTTGGGGGCAATATAAATATTGCTTTTCTCAAGTTATTAAGTTAAGAAGTTGAGATAGAAAGAGTTTTTAGCTTTTGAACCACCTTTTTGTAATCCTCAATATTCTATAATGGATTTTGCTTCCCTTTTCCCCATGGTTTTTCCCTAAAGTGTTTTCCGCATAAATTTTGGTGTTCTTTATTCTACTTAGTTTTATTTTAATTATTGTTTCCGCATCAGTCATGACATATATCATCATCTACCATGCAAGTGGAGTTTATAACATGCTTTTCGATAATTACTCAGGCTATTTGCCTCCAGAACCTCATTAGGGAGTTCACCGTATTTGATTTTGTAGACAGGCCCATACAATTTTGTTGTGACAATAATTTTTGCAATGTTATTTATCAATAACAATAAAGATCTCAAGAGGTCTAAGCATATGGTAGTCAAGTCTCTAATCATAAAGGAAACAATTCAAAATGGTGACATTGCAGCAAAGCATATTTTCACATATGATATGGTTGCAGATCCACTAACTAAAGGCCTGCGTGTTTGAGCAACATGTCATTAGCATGGGCTTAGGAGTATCATGGAATGTTGTTATTCAATGGGAGCTATTTTGTTTTTACTCTAATAAAGTTTACATCTGTGTTTGTTACATGAAGTAACACATTGATATGTATCAACTCTTTTGCATTCAATAAAGTTTTTATGAATGTATTGTTATCATGTTGAGTACATATATCTAGTGAAAATCTCAAGGTGTTGTGCAAACTTTGAGTAAAGGCTAGAGGTATTCAGTTATTAGGTTTAAGGATATGTCTTGTTGCACATAAAGTTTAGTTAACTATAAAGATAAGACATGTATATTTATTGGAACCATAAGGATTCTCTAGTGACACATAAGGTTTTGTGACAGTTAAGGAGAGAGAATGTAGACTAACAAAAGGGATGACACATAAAGTATTACTCTTTTTGAGGTGTTATCCCATTGTCACGCTACCATATTGAATCCATATCAGTATAATTAAAAGTATTCGTGACCATGGAAGGCTATGTGTGTGTTCATGCAGTTAACGCCATAATTCGGTGTTTAAGACTTTATAGGATCCGATTGACTATTAAGAATAATATCTAGATCAACCAACATAAAGGTGCGCACATCCAGTACAATTTCAATTAAAATAGCCCAAGTGGGATAATGTAAAAGTTTTTTTTGATACGGTCTCTATTAATTGAGATTGTAATTTATAGTATTACAAGATTTGTCTAATAAAGTAAGATATAAAGATTCTTAATTAGTCTAATATTAGACTAGCTAGTGTAGGCCGAGTAAAGCCCAACCTTGAGCTTAAAACTCTATAAATAGTGTTCAAGTCTCTCCTCTAATCCTAATACACAAATTACCTCGCATAAGGAGGAGTTGCAGAACACTATCGTGAGAGATAGTCTCATTGAGCCAGTGATATAGAGGGTAATAGAGGAGAAGCACTTGTGCCGATGATCATTACTATTTCGCATCAAGAAGGATGGATCCAAAACTAGATGCGCAAATCCCTTTTTTCAATTATTGTGTTCTAGATCTAACTATGAAGATCTTAGGGTGCCATTTTCATGACTTACAATATGAGCAAGTGATAGACTCTAACAAAAGCAAAGGTGCCTATTTTGGGAAACTGTCGCTAACAAAGGAGCCAGTTTTTGGGTTGTTTCTAGTTCTTGCTGAACTTTCCTTGCCCTAATTGGGTCGCGGTTGGTTTTGGCTTTTTTTGTACTTGGTGTCTTGGAAGTAATACAATACTTATCTTTACCAAAAAAAAAAAGGAGCAAACACTGTCAAAACAATAGAGAGATGTTCTACTGGTGATAAGGGTAGAAGCAACAACTAGTTGAGGGATTCAATTTGTAAACGGTCATATGAGATTGGATGTCTATAAATCCAACCCAAGAGAAGTTGTAGGGTTAGGGAGAAATGAACAAAATCAGTTTAATGCTTTGAGTATTCATCTTTGCTTTATTGTTGTTGGTAGCTGTGTATTTTTGATAATAATCTCTGTGGGTTGCTACTATGTAATCTGGGAAGAGAGAGTATGTAGTATTTTAGAGGTGCTTTATCATCATCTATCAGCTTTGAGTGGAAGCAGCACTTGCTACTATTTGTCATATCTATTGAGATTACTAGTGGGTTTTAGTCTTGTTGTGGCTATTAGTCATGGAGAGTGGATCTAGGCTTGATTGTACACTGAATCATTATATATCTGCTTGCAATATTATTTATCTCTTCACTATTAGCAATACTGTTCTTTTTTTGTCTTATATCCGTTTGATAATAGCACACATGTCTGATATTGTTAATATTTTCCTACAATTATCAAGCTATAACTTGTTTTTCAAAGTTCTTAATCAACTTATTCACCTTCTATTTAGGTTGTATTGTTAGCCCCAACAATATATGTGTGCCTTGCACATGTCCCTCTTATCCATCTTTTAGCACTCACGTCCACCCTAATCCCTAATCTCGTCCCTTCATCTCATCTCACCATCTTTACCGTATAGTTCCAACTCAACTCCTCATGTTATGACTCACATTAAGTGCTAGTTCAAGTCAAACTAGGACTTATCAATGCCTACATATACATCGCATGGCCGGCGAAGAGAGGACACAAATGCTCAACAGACATCGCTCTCTCAAGTCTCTCCCTCCGTGGCTTCATCTCGTCCACATCATCCCACAGCCATCTCAACCTTGGCGTCCTCCTCTGGCGATGGCAACCCATGAACACCACAGCGCACGGCTGCCTTGTTGGATGTTTGTTTGTAAAACAAATAAAATAATGCTCTTTCCTTTGTCCCACATAGAAAAGTTTTGAGAAAGTGGGCCGCTTTATAACTGTGAATATCTTTTTGCTCCTTAGAGCGAAGACAATGGGGTGCGTGCTAGTCCACACAATACCCGTGTGCGGGTGCGCGAATAATTGCGCGATTATTAGGCGCACTTAGCCCTCTTGCGCAGCCGCGGTTTAATTAGCACTAATCCCTTTTTTTATTTCATTTTATTTTATTTCGTAAGGTTATCTCATTAATCCTTATTAGTTGAAAGGTTGTTTTTTGTTTATTAAATAATTTTTGAAATTATGAAAATTTGGAATTTTATTTATATATATTTTTATTTTATTTCGAATTTTACATGTGTCTTTTCAAGACAACTTTTGAATATTACACTTGTTCAGTTTTTAATCTTTCTCAAAGGGTTGCATTTGTTCAGTTTGCAACTTCTTCCGAAAAGATATCTTTGTTAACTTTGCAACTTTTCGTGAAGAGTTGCCTATGTTCTTTAAAACCGATTTCTATATATGTTAGTTTTTACGGCAAGAAGAAGAACGATATCATTTCAAGTATTTTTCAAGAAAAACTACAGCCATCATTTTCAATTATTTCTTGGAGAGACCCTGGAGAAATCCTAGAATTGCTATCTAATATTCTCATTTTGAGACTTTGTTGTATCCTGGAGGATTTTTGCTGGTTACCATTAGCAATATTGTGGGGCAAATAAATCCTTAAGGAAAGTGATATCACGCCTCAAAGTCCGACTCGATTGCTCTTTTGATTCGAAGTCATTCAAATTTTACAACAACCTCCATGAGTTCCCACAAGTGGGATTCTTCCAACCTGCGAGCCTTCGGCATCTTTGGCTCCACTATCCGGTGTTTGTCCTCGGTAACTTGACCGGCGGCCGCCATGTGGATCCATCTGGGCTTTTTTACTTCGCCAGTGGCTGCCCTCCTTCACCCGGCGTCTCTTCGACAATCCTTCGCAACGTGTCGACCTCAAGGTATAGTCTCTAGTCCTAGTAGGATGAAGATTCGTGACAACCACATGATTGAATATTCGATCTTTATTGTCAAGACTGTGCCTTTTTGTGCAAAACTCGATTATTTGCACGTGCTTGTGCCATGATTATTTTAGATTAGTAACATGCTTGCATAAAAAGAGCGGATATTTAAGTTAAAGATCCAAAATTTACCTTATTCGTTCATGCATTGCGTATAGATTAACTAAGAAAGTTTGCATCTTGAATTTGTTTCGTAATGTGTAGTGAATATCGATGGAATTTATAGTGTAGATTAGGAGGCTAATTGATTAATTAGTCAACTTAGAACTATTAGTAAATTTCGACAGTCTTATGATTTATTAGATTTTCAGTATTTAGTTGATTTTTATGAATTTGATTAATTAGTTTACAGCATTAATAGTGTTAATTTAATTAATAATTTTGGCATTTATCATATTTTTTTGGAATTTTTAGTAATTTGAAAAGGATAAGAAAAAAACGAAAAATTAAAAAAAGGGGGCTATTGCATGATTAGAAATCTTTGTAAGTAAATTAACTCACGTTAGGTTTTTGGTCTTGATTCACCTTAACTTAGATTAATTTTCGTCACTTTTAGGCAATTATTAGGATTTGGTTTAGTTTTGTTAGGTAAAAACTCATAATAAGGAAAGGGATTTCCTAGTTGCGTTAGGATTCCGAGATGCATTAGGAAACTTTGATGAGTTAGGGTTTATCTAGTTTAGTTGATTAACTAGTTAGCCATGAGGGTTGCGACAATCACGTTTCCCTTCCCACCTTCTCCCATTAACTGCGAATCAGTGGGAGGAGGGTCTTCTCCCCAATAGAGCCTCGTTTAACTAGCGTGGGAGCAACCACTAGGCTTTATCCCATTGGCCACCCTTCCTACTTGAGAGAGGGGGTGGAGAGCTCGATTCTCCATCTTTTAAGGGGGTTAGGGGTGGGGACGCTTAGTTTCAGATATGAGTTTCGACTTCTACGCTCTGCAAAGAGGCAGGATAAAAGTTTAAGAGTAAGTTGAGAGTTAGAATATGATAGATAAAAAAAAACAAAATGGCATAGGGGCCCTCCCGTTATTCCTATTGGACAACACTCGGGTAACAATAATCACACTCCTCCTTATTCGAGCCATAGCTTTCTATTGTTTTTCATAAATGGAATGAAACTGTTGCTATTGAATGTTTTTCCGGAGGATAGGTATTACCTCCAACTCCAAGGTTCGGCAATGGCGTTTCGAACCTTTTGAGTACGTGCTTCTTACTTCCTGTTTTCCACTCAAGTTTTGCAAAATAGAGACAAGAAAGCTAGATTGTGGTTGTTTAAAGGGAAATTGTTCGAGTTTTTACTTTTTCTAAGTATTTTTCATATGGTGAGAATGAATGAGTGCTATTTATACCTACTTGTTTAGTAATGTTCTAGATATTTCTGGTATTTCTAGTAAAACGGCGCTTCTACAGAATGACTATCTATAGTAATATAATATATAATATTACAATAAAAATTACAATCAATCAGAATAACGAGATTATGATATGAGAGATACTCAGAATCAAAATCAACGAAAAGTTGTATTTTATCATCCATAAAATAAAATACGTTAAGAAAAAATGGATTAAGGGAGAGAAATCGAATTCTATTGTTTCTCTTATTTGTACAATGATCGAAAGCTCGATGTTACTGCTTTCTCAAGGTTATTGCTATGGATATAAGGTATGCCTTTTTTTTTTTTATAACCCAGGGAACCCCGCACGGCCGATAGCTGGGAGGTAAATCCTGGGGGCGACACGTGCTAGCCACCATACACGTGTACCGGTTAAGTCACTTTGCGGCACCCGGAATTCGAACACTTAACCTTTTGCGAGAAGAATAGTGTCTTTTCCAGCAGCACCATCCGGGATATAAGGTATGCCTTAATCTCTCTTGTAGTGAATAAATTATGAAGATCTAAAATTCTTTTATTCTGAACTTTTGCATTATCGACTACATCATCGCTAACATATAGACGAACAAGTTATCACCTAAAAACAATCCTTCGGGTTCTTATGTGTGCCATTTGTTCCAATTCGGTTCTTTGCTTTTCGTTGCCAACCATCTCTATCATCCTTGGCTGAACTCGCCATATCTTTCCATGATCTAGCTCGACCAAATTGGCCGTCACATCTGCTTTTCTGGTTTCATTAACGCCCTCATCAATTAAAAATGTAATGTCCACATATTCTTGCTTTTCTTCCAAGTTGGGTGCTCGAAGTTCAATCAGATTTATATTCTTTTGTGGGTTACCACATCATGACATCGGCCGCTAACTGATCCAGCACCGCCCGCGGAATTCTCTCTTTCAATCAGATTTATAAGTGAACTGAACCAGAGCGAGCGTTCCGTGGCTGCAAGTGGACGCCACACAAGAAAAGAGGCTAAAATTTTTCAAACAAAAAGAAAACCCAAACGGGCAAAATTAGCCCTTTTTCTTTAAAAAAAAATGTAAGCGTGAATATTACGAGGTTTTGGTAGGGACAACGCCGCCACACCCCGTTCGTAGGAGAGGGCTGTCGACCCTTGCTAAGGCCATAGTGTGTGCCTGGAAACTTGCCCCCAGATCGCGTGGTGGTGTCACTATCACTTGCCTCCATGGTGCGAGGATTTAAACCCTCGCATGGAGTTCACGAGAGCTGGTCGACCCTTGTATGGATTTGATTGTAATTTTTCTTTATAAGTTATAAAACTTAATTAAAGTAAATGTTTTTGGAATTCTATTACACTTATCCCATTTGGTTTCGATTTGCAAAATCAAGAAAATGATAGATCTGGTATAGTTCCATCTTCACAAATTGATAAACGAATTACTCTTTCCGTTATTTGTAATTTTATCTAGTATATGTATACATTTATATATAAAGTGATATCATTGAAAATTCAAGCAAAAAGAATAATTTACTTTGATAGACTTTTAATAGGTCCACCATTAATGTAATAAATGATTTACACACTCAGAGTTGGATGATTTATGTGCTAAAAATTTTGGTTATAAAACTAACTCTAAACACATGTTATTTATCCAACACTGAATGTGTACGTAGCTCTTTACTAGCTCTGGAGTTAGTTATAATACCATTTGATACAAAATAATACTTTACTTGGAACATGGCGATATTTAGTTCATGTTAGGTTTTAGATGTCTCTGATCTCATATCGTTTAGATATAGCTGTTGCACTATAGGTAAGCCTAGACAGCCTTACACTAGTACAAGATGTGTTTTAAATACGTGGATGGTGCCGTAAACAAAGTGGATAATGTTATGCTGTCAGTGTGCCTGAATGGTGCTGCCTGTCTCTTGTGATATCAAAAGCTAAAGTGGCGATGTTGGTCAGACAGATATGTCCCTCATCCCATGTTGCCCAGATGTTGGTTGTTGCGTTGGTACATAAAATTCTCACACGACTTTATAGTATTACAATGCGGTGGATACCCTTTCGGGTTGGGTAAGCTGCGACCAAAAGAAGCAATATCATGCTGGTTCATTCGGAAAGGGAATGCATTCGCATTGGTCTAGATTTGGATATAAGGACACCACAAGCACGGCAATTATTTAAGTGCCAAAAATGTTTTATGACCAGTTGAATGCCATAACTTCTAAAAGATGTCGTAACTTTCAATTGATAATTTGAATGACGTAACTCTTTAATAAGTTTCACCCAAGTGCTGGAAATTTGACTTGGCATTACAATTATGGTGGATGCTTTTAAAAATTTATGGTACTCAAGTGATCGATTAAAAAGTCACATGTCACTAAGTGATCGAAAAAAAAAGTTATGACATTCAAGTGAGCTCCATAGGGAAAATTGTCCAAAAAATCCTAAAGTCCTAAATATTTCAATTTTGCCAATTGAATTTTAAACATTTTCATTTTTTGCCAATTGAGTCAATTCGACCAATTTTGGCAAAAAAATAGCTGACGTGGACGCCGGCCATCTTACATGATGTGACCAACCCTGATGTGGATAATTTTAAATAATATTTTTTCGATGTTATTCTTTTTTTCTTTTTTCCTTCCTTCTTTTCATTTTTTGTTTCCCATTGGCTAGCGATGGCTTTATGGCCCTTGCCTAGTGGCTAGTGAGCTTCGACAGCCCTCGCTGGCCAAGTTCTTTGGCTAGTGGGAAACAAAAGAGAAAAAAAGAAGGAAAAAAGAAAAAAATGAATAAAAAATTCAAGGAAATATTAAAATATTATTATAAATTGTCCATGTTAGCGCCGACAGTCCTACATGGTACAGCCGAGGTTCACATAAGCTGTTTCCAACCAAAATTGGCTAAACTATGAAAATGTTTAGAACTCAATTGGTAAAATTGAAAGATTTAATGCTTTTTGGACAATTTTCCCAAGCTCCATACATAAGTTGTGGCACTCAAGTAAGTGTCATATAAAAATTATGACATTTACGATATTGTTTCTTCTTTATATTGGCTTGATCTTATTTAAGCTTTTCGTAACCACTAAGTTTGATTTGATTTGAAAACAATTTCTAATTGAATCCGACGAAACCATTGAATCTCTATTGTCAAACTTTGATGACCCCACACTGAAGAAGCCAATAAAAAGAATGAACCAGAGAAAAGGGTAACACATACACGCACGTTATAACGTACGTCTCCATCCATGAAAGTTTGTGATTAGGTAGATTTAACGTACGTCTCCATCAACGAAAGCATCAAGATGTAGGAATTTGACAAACGGACGGCACATCCAACGTCCCATTCAGTATACCCTGGCACCCTCTTATTTAAATGATGAACAGAAATCCAATTTTGCACGTTTGGAAAAGGTTATGAAATTATTGTGTGTTTCTTCTCGTATGCGTGTGGGTCCCGTTAAATAGGCTTCTCGAAATGTAGGAAGGGTGATACAAGGTAGTGGACCGATTGAAATGCTACATTAAGAACTCCTTTTTAACTGTGAGCCAATCCTAAGGTCAAAATATGATATAGATTGGGTTCGTGTGTAGGATAGGTTACGATAATGCAACTAAAGATCAAGAGCCGATAGCCACCACGACACGAATCCATAAATTGAGGCCCCATGCATGTCAACATTCATTTCATGAATTCCAATTGAATTGTGCTTGTACTCTTGACATGGCTTAAAGTGATAAAAAGTTCGTTTATACGTAACCTTTGCCATGTACATGCAAATTCCAAAATTAAAATGAAAACAAATTACTTTGCATGTCTCACATCATTTAGCTATTACACCATTTTCTTGTTGTGTGCTGATTCGAATTTACCATATCATTTGTTATCATGTCATGCCATTTTCTGTCATGTTTGTATTAGAATTTGTCTTGTCATGTTGCAAGTGTTATCACCATATCATCTCATTTTCATATCATGTTTTGAATTCGAATTTGCCATGTCATGGTGCATATGAATATTACCATTTCATGCCATTTTCTTGTTGTGTATTGATTTTGACTTGTCAAATCATGTGATATGTGATTATTATCATGTTATGTCATTTTCTTCTCATGTTTTAAATTTGAATTTATTTCGTCGATCCACCCATGATGTGTATGTCTAAGGGATACCATTTACTCTAATAAGAAGTGTGTTTGAGAGACACCTTTTGAAGAAGTGCGAGAAGAGTTTCTTAAGGGCAGCTAAGATCGCTTCCTAAATAGAGCCAACAACAAGAAATTCAGAACTCTCTCTCTCTCTCGATGCAATAGGGATTCCGTATCTACCTTGAGAAGACAATCGGCATTAACGCTTTGGAATAAGAATACTTTCCCTGTGATTGTATTCGGACCAACGTGAAGTAGATTCATTCATCGTTTGCTGGTGATTCAACGTGCGATCCTAGAAATTTTGTTCGTAGTGCATCAAACAGATTAGCCAATTCTCCCGACACACGCTTCCCAACATTGGTATCAGAGCCCAGGTTATGATCTCTGCCTTATTTTCCCGTTGATTTTTTCTTCTACTTGTTGATTGATATGGAGATCATGATGATGAACTTCATACTGTCTGCATATTAATTGCTCGAGAATTGCAAGATAAATCAACCAACATGAATTGAAATGAAGAACAGGTTTGAATGTTATGGGCGACTGTTCTGTTCGGATGATTTTCGAAAAATTCTTTTTAGTGAAAATTACTTTTTATTATATATAATTGAAGAACTCATCGAGACGAGCAGAACGGTGGGTCGAGCGTCGCCGGAAGATGCCGGACGCGCCCACACGCGTGGCCAAAAGATCCTTAAATCATGAATTCCGTTGTTGATTATATTTGTTGCATAAATGTTCTATTTGTTGATTTACATCATGCCATACTATATGATTGCTAGAAAGGATGTGATCATTGTTTCAAATATTTTTTGTGAATTATTTAGTCTAGTGGGAGTTCGTAGGTTAGTAGAATTAGAAAAAATTCTCACGTAGAAATTAAAATTTGCACAAATTAAACAAGTCAATGATAGTAGAACAATCATATGCTGAAACTGATTGGCAACATCGTGAACTTTCATTTTGGTATCTTTTGTTGAATTATCATTAATTTAGTTTATCTTTGCTGCAAATTAAAATATGTGTGTTTATGTGGAAAATGTGCTAGTGTTGATTCTGCATTTATTATGTCAATGTGTAGAAGATAGTGATTATGGCTTCAACATCTATGACCATTGTGGCTGACCTCAATAAGGGTGAGAAGCTGAATGGTGACAATTATGACATTTGGCACCGAAAAGTTCAATATATTCTTGAGGAGTAAGAGGTTTTGAAAACCCTCAATCACATCATGGATGAACCTCAGCATGGAATTTCTGCTCAACACAAAAGAGATCAAGAAGCTTATCAAGCTTGGAAAAAAAATAGTATTACTCGCATCACTTTGCTGAGTTGTATGCAAGATGATCTCATGTATGAGTTTGAAAGTTATGACAAAGCTCAAGCAATGTGGGTTGTATTGAAAGATAAGTTTGCGGGTACATCTGCCACTAAGTTGAGGAGGCTCACCATCAAGTTTGACACGTACCAGAAACACCCAAATTTAATAGTGAGGCAGCATCTTCAGGAGATGTCAAACATGGTACGTGAGTTGAAGTTGGCAGGTCATTTCCTAACTTATGAACAGCAAGTTCACGCTGTTATAAAGTCTCTTCCTGATAGTTGGGAATACATGAAAATCAATATGACGCACAATGAAAATATCGTCACTTTTGGTGATATTATGCGTCATTTGGAATTAGAAGATGAACGCCTAGAGGCTGCAAAATCCTCTACCCATGCTTATGTTGTTGAATCAGGTTCGCAAAAAGCTTCAGGCTTTAAGTGCAAGAGGAACCATAAATTCAACAACAAAAGAAAAGAGACTGATCAAGCACCTAAGAGAGCTAAGACTTTCCGACGCAAGAAGTGTGGCGGGAAGAAGGACAAGGCCAAGATGATGTGCTACAATTGCGACAAATTGGGCCACTTCACTGGTGAATGTACTGAGCCGAAAAAGGTACCACATTACTCCATCACTTTGAGTAATACTTTTGTTTCTAGCACTGTAATGCTTGCTGAATCTTATCCAATGTGGACTGTAGACTCAGGAGCAACATACCACGTAGCTAGAGATCGAGGAGCATTTGTGGAGTATCGTCGAATACAGCCTGGAAGAAGATGGATATATGTTGGAAATAACTCAAGAGTTGAAGTGAAGGGTATTGGCACATGTAAATTAACCTTTTGTGGTGGTTGAAATCTATTCCTGCATGATGTCCTCTATCCTCCAGATATTCGGCGAAACTTGATCTCCATAGTTGTTCTTCTTAGCTTAGGTTATGTATTTAATTTTCATGGTGATTGTGTTGATATTTTGTTTGGAACAGTTTATTACAGTTCTGATTATATATTGAATGGTTTTATGGTGTTAGACATTGACTATGATGTGTACAAAGTTAATATTAATAGTTGTTTTTCTTTAATATCATCTTCTAGTAATGTGGAAATTGATGTAAGTACTTGGCATGCTAGACTGGGTCACATATGATTACAAGGAATGAAACGATTAGCAAGAGAAGGCCTTTTGGGGTCACTCGTTAATGTTGAACTATCCATATGTGAATATTGTCTAGCGGGAAAAATAATTAGAAAACTATTTGGTAAAGGAACTAGAGCTGAACTTCTATTGCAACTTATACATTCTGACATTTGCGATTCTTTAAATGTGAGGGCGAGGCATGGAGCCTCATATTTCATCATTTTTATAGATGACTTCACGCGTTTCAATTATATTTTTCTGATCTCCCATAAGTTTGAAGTATTGGATTGCTTTAGGCGGTTTATAGTTTTGGTAGAGAATCAGTTGAACAAAATAATAAA
The DNA here is from genome assembly GCA_031216185.1 of Syzygium aqueum. NCBI lineage: Eukaryota > Viridiplantae > Streptophyta > Magnoliopsida > Myrtales > Myrtaceae > Syzygium > Syzygium aqueum. Next base: position 15,473,229 of record CM062236.1, read on the forward strand.
GGCATTGAGAACCAATTGCGGACGTGAGTATCTATATGAGCAATCCAAGGCTCTTTGTGATGAAAAGGGAATTGTAAGACAATTGACTATTCCTGGTACTCTGCAACAATATGGGGTTGCAGAAAGAAGGAATAGAACCTTATTAGAAATGGTTAGGTCTATGATGGTACAAGCAAATCTACTTGTCTCATATTAGGGAGATGCGTTATTGAGTTGTGTGCCCTCTAAGTCAGTTGCTTCCACCCCTTATGAATTGTGGACCAGCAGAAAGCCAAACTTAAGTAATCTACGACCTTGGGGGTATGCAGTATATGTTCATGATTCTTCCTATAAATATGGCAAATTAGGCCCTAGAGGGAAGAAGTATATCTTTATTAGATATTCTGAACACTCCAAAAGGTACGTGTTCATAGATGAACAAAGTGATGGAAGTGTGGCTGAAATGGAGTAATGAGATGTCACGTTCTTATAGAACAATTTTCGTAGTAGAGGTGAGATCGATAAAGACTTCCAATTACATAAGATGGAAGATCCCAATAATACACCCACTTATATTATTGAGGGAAATACAGATTTACCTCAACATATAAGACCTAGTGGGAGTGTAGCGTCGGCTAACGAACTGAATTCTCGAGAAGTTTAGTTGTGTTAAAGTAATCGTAAAAGTATTCCCTGTCGTCGATTTGAAATTGAAGGGGAAGCATTTATGATTGCTCCACAAGACGATGCGAATCCTGAAACAGTTCGAGAGGCTCTCGCATCTCTTAACAAGGAAGAATGGAGAAAAGTTTTGGAAGATGAAATTAAGTCTACGAGGACAAACCACGTCTAGGACTTGGTTAATCTACCACCTGATCGCAAGGCTATTAGAAACAAATGAGTTTTCAATATTAAGCGAAGGGCGGATGGATCCATTGAAAAGTATAAGGCTCACCTTGTAGCAAATAGCTATACTCAACAAGAGGGTATAGACTATGAGAAAACGTTTTCATCAGTTGTAAGGTTTGTCTCCATATGCCTTATCTTAGCTATTGTTGCACATTTAGACCTAGAATTACATCAAATGGATATAAAGACAGCATTTCTCAATGGAGAACTAGATGAAGAAATCTATATGAAACAATCGATAGGTTTCATTGCTAAAGGTCAATAGCGTAAAGTTTGAAAGCTTCATCGCTCAATTTATGGCCTTAAGCAATCGTCTAGATAGTGGTATTTTCGTTTTCATCGAGCGATAACTTCTTTTGGGTTTACGATGATTGAAAAGGATCACTGTGTGTATATTAAACGGTCCGAGGATAAATTTATGATTTTATCCCTTTATGTGGACGATATTCTGTTGGCTGGAAATGACAAGGGTTTAGTTACAACCGTAAAAGAATGATTGTCTTCTAATTTTGAAATGAAAGACATCGGAGAAGTTGCATATATATTGGGAGTTAAGATTGAAAGAGATCGATTAAAGAAACTCCTTACTATGTCACAAGAGTCTTATATAATGGAAATTTTTGAACGCTTCAATATGCAGCATTGTAATCCCATTGATACTTCTATCATGCAAGGCGAAGGCTTGAGTACTAAGATGTGTCCTAAGACTCCAGAAGAAAATAAAGAAATGATAACTGTTCCTTATGCTAGTGCTGTCGGAAGTTTGATGTATGCTATGATGTGTACTCGACCCAACATGTGTCATGCTGTAGGGTTAGTGAGCCGATATCAATCAAATCTTGGTCTAGTACACTGGAAAGCAGTTAAGAGGATCCTGAGATACTTGAAATGCACTATGGACTATTGACTTTGCTATCAAAGGAGTGATCTACGCTTATTACGATACTTTGATGCTGATTGGGGAGGAGACCTAGATGAGCATAAATCGACGTCTAGATATACGTTCTTGCTTAATAATGGGGCAATTTCTTAGAATAGCAAGAAACAGACATGCATAGCTTTGTCTACGATGGAGGCAGAATTTATTGCATGTTCTGCTACAGTGCAAGAAGCAGTATGGCTATAACGTTTCTTGGAAAATTTACCCATTGTCACTGATATCCTAAGACCAGTGACAGTATATTGTAATAGTCAAGCAGCCATTGCCTATGTAAAAGATCCTAAGTACCATGGTAGGACGAAGCACATTGACATAAAGAATAACTTCATCAGAGATATAATAGCACAGAAGAAAATAGTCTTGCAATATATTTCAATTAACAAGATGGTTGCTGATCTATTTACAAAGGCTGTTTCAAGAGACGTGTTCTTAACCCACAGGATGTCTTTAGAATTACATAGAATGTGATTATGATATATAATATTGTTGAGGATCACTACCTGGTGACAATCATTGCCTAGTGACAATCATAATCACATTCAACATAATCCTAAAGACATCCTGTGGGTTAAGAACACATCTTTTGAAACAACCTTCGTAAATGGATTAGCAACCATCTTGTTAGTTGAAATATATTGTAGGACTACTTCCTTCTGCACTATTATATCTCTAATGAAGTTATTCTTTATGTCAATGTGCTTCGTCCTATCATGGTATTTGGGATCTTTCACATAGGCAATGTTTGCTTGACTATTGCAATATACTGTCACTTGTCTTGGGATATTAGTGACAATGGCTAAATTTTCCAAGAAACGTTTTAGCCATACTGCTTTTTGCACTGTAGCAGAACATACAATAAATTCTGCCTCCATTGTAGATAAAGCTATGCATGTTTGTTTCTTGCTATTTTAAGAAATTGCCCCATCATTAAGCAAGAACATATATCCAGACGTCGATTTACGCTCATCTAGGTCTCCTCCCCAATCAGTATCAAAGTATCCTAATAAGTGTAGATCACTCCCTTGATAGAAAAGTTGATAGTCCATAGTGCCTTTCAAATATCTCAAGATCCTCTTAACTGCTTTTCAGTGTGCTAGACCAGAATTTGATTGATATTAGCTCACTAACCCTACAACATGACATATGTCGGGTCGAGTACATATCATAGCATACATCAAACTTTTGACAGCACTAACATAAGGAACAATTACTATTTCTTTTTTTTTTCTTCTGGAGTCTTAGGACACATATTAGTACTCAGGCCTTTGCCTTGCATGATAGGAGTATCAATGGGATTACAGTGCTGCATATTGAAGAATTCAAAAATCTTCATTATATAAGATTTTTGTGACATAGCAAGGAGTTTCTTTAATCGATCTCTTTCAATCTTAACTCCCAATATATATGCAATTTCTCCCATGTCTTTCATTTCAAAATTAGAAGACAGCCAATTTTTTATAGTTATAACTAAACCCTTGTCATTCCCAGCCAACAGAATATCGTCCACATAAAGAGATAAAATCATAAATTTATCCTTTGACTATTTGATATACACATAGTGATCCGCTTCGATCATTGTAAACCCAAAAGAAGTTATGACTCGATGAAAACAAAAATACCACTGACTAGACGATTGCTTAAGACCATAAATTGAGCGATGAAACTTGTAAACTTTATGCTCTCAACCTTCAGCAATGAAACCTATTGGGTGTTTCATATAGATCTCTTCATCTAGTTCTCCATTGAGAAATGCTATCTTTACAATCATTTGATGTAATTCTAGGTCTAAATGTGTAATAATGGCTAAGATAAGGCGTATGGAGGCAAATCTTATAACTGGTGAAAAAGTTTTCTCATAGTCTATACCCTCTTGTTGAGTATAGCCTTTCGCTACAAGGTGAGTCTTGTACTTTTCAATGTATCCATCCGCCCTTCGCTTAATCTTGAAAACCCATTTGTTTTTAACAGCCTTGCGATCAGATAGTAGATCAACCAAGTCCTAGACGTGGTTTGTCCTCATAGATTTAATTTCGTCTTCTAAAACTTTTCTCCATTCTTCCTTGTCAGGAGATGAGAGAGCCTCTCAAATTGTTTTAGGCTTCGCAACATCTTGTGAAGCAATCATATATGCTTCCCCTTCAATCTCAAATCAACGACGGGGAATACTTTTACGATTACTTTAACGCAACTAAATTTCTTAAGAATTCAGTTCGTTAGGCGATGCTACACTCCTACTATGTTTTGTATGTTGAGGTGAATTTATATTTCCCTCAATAACATTAGTGCGTGTATTATCGGGATCTTCCATCTCATGTAATTGGAAGTCCTTATAGATCTCACCTCTACTAGAAAAATTGTTCTCTAATAACGTGACATCTCGTGACTCCATTTCAGTCACACTTCCATCAGTTTGTTCACCTATGAACATGTATCCGTTGGAGTGTTCAGAATATCTAATAAAGATGCACTTCTTCCTTCTATGGCCTAATTTGCCATATTTATGGGAAAAATCATGAACATATGCTGCACACCCTCAAGGTTGTAGATTACTTAAGTTTGGTTTTCTACCGGTCCACAATTCATAAGGGGTGGAAGCAACTGACTTAGAGGGTACATGATTAAGTATATAGGCATCAATCAATAACACATCTGCCCAATATGAGACAGGTAGATTTGCCTGCACCATCATAGACCTAACCATTTTTAATAGGGTTCTATTCCTTCTTTCTACAACCCCATTTTGTTTCGGATTACCAGGAATAGTTAATTATTTTACAATTCCCTTTTCATCACAATGAGCCTTGAGTCGTTCAGATAGATACTCACATCCGCGATTGGTTCTCAATGCCTTTATTGTATTGTTCAACTGATTTTCTACCAAAGCTATAAACCGCCTAAAACAATCCAATGCTTCGGACTTATGGGAAATCAGAAAAACATAATCGAAACGAGTGAAGTCATTTATAAAAATGATGAAATATGAGGCTCCATGCCTCGCCCTCACAATTAAAGGACCACAAATGTCAGAATGTATAAGTTGTAATGGAAGTTCAGCTCTAGTTCTTTTACCAAATGATTTACTAGTTATTTTTCCCGCTAGACAATGTTCACATACGGATAGTTCAACATTAGTGAGTGACCCCAAAAGGCCTTCTCTTGTTAATCGTTTCATTCTTTGTAACCCTATATGACCCAGTCTAGCATGCCAAGTGCTTGTATCAATTTCTACGTTACTAGAAGATGCAATTAAAGAAAAACAACTATTAACATTAACTTTGTACACATCATAGTCAATGTCTAACACTATAAAACCATTCAATACATAACCAGAATGGTAATAAATTGTTCCAAATAAAATATCAACACAATCACCATGAAAATTAAATACATAACCTAAGCTAAGAAGAACAACTACAGAGACCAAGTTTCGCCGAATATCTGGAGCATAGAGGACATTATGCAAGAATAGGTTTTGACCACCACGAAAGGTTAATTTACATGTGCCGATATCCTTCACTTTAACTCTTCAGTCATTTCCAACATATATCCATCTTCTTCTAAGCTGTATTCGATGATACTCTACAAATGCTCATCGGTCTCTAGCTACGTGGTCTGTTGCTCCTGAGTCTACAGTCTACATTGGATGGGATTCGGCAAGCATTACAGTGCTAGAAACAAAAGCATTATTTAAAGTGATGGAGTAATGTGGTACCTTTGACGGCTCAGTGCATTCACGAGTGAAGTGGCCTAATTTGCCACAATTGTAGCACATCATCTTGGCCTTGTCCTTCTTCTCGTCACGTTTCTTGTGTCGGAGGATCTTAGCTCTGTTGGGTGCTTGACTAGTCTCTTTCTCTTTGTTGTTGAATTTATGGTTCCTTTCGCACTTAAAGCCCGAAGCTTTTTGCAAACTTGATTCAACAACATAAGTATGGGTAGAGGATTTTGCAGCCTCTAGGCGCTTATCTTCTAATTCCAAATGACGCGCAATATCTCCAAAAAGTGACGATATTTTCATTGTGCGTCATATTGATTTTCATGTGTTTCCAGTTGTCAGGAAGAGACCTTATAATAGTCTGAACTTGCTGTTCATCAGTTAGGGAATGACCTGCCAACTTCAACTCACGTACCATGTTTGACATCTCCTGAAGATGCTGCCTCATTGTTAAATTTAGGCATTTTCTGTATGTGTGAAACTTGATGGAGAGCCTCCTCAACTTAGTGGTAGATGTACTCCCAAACTTATCTTTCAATGCAACCCACATTGCTTGAGCTTTGTCATAAGTTTCAAACTCACACATGAGATCATCTTGCATACAACTCAGCAAAGTGATGCGAGCAATGCTATTTTTCTTTTTTCAAGCTTGATAAGCTTCTTGATCTCTTTTTTGTTGAGCAGAAGTTCCATGCTCAGGTTCATCCATGGTGTGATTGAGGGTTTCCAAAACCTCTTACTTCTTAAGGATATATTGAACTTTTCAATGCCAAATGTCATAATTGTCACCGTTCAGCTTCTCACCCTTATTGAGGTCAACCACAATGATCTTGGATGCCGAAGCCATAATCACTATCTTCTACACATTGACATAATAAATGTAGAATCAACACTAGTGCATTTTCCACATAAACATACATATTTTAATTTACAACAAAGACAAACTAAATTAATGATAATTCAACAAAAAACACCAAAACGAAAGTTCATGATGTTCTCAATCAGTTTCGACGTACGATTGTTCTACTATCATTAACTTGTTTAATTTGTACAAATTTTAAGTTCTATGTGAGAATTTCTTCTAATTCTACCAACCTACGAACTCCCACTAGACTAGATAATTCACAAAAAAATATTTGAAACAATGATCACATCCTTTCTAGCAATCATATAGCATGGCATGAGGTAAATCAACAAATAGAACATTCATGTAACAAATATAATCAACAGCGAAATTCATGACGTAAGGATCTCCGGCCATTGTTTTAATATGCTCAAAAATAGGAAATTGCAAGCACGTCAAACCATATAAACATGCCATCAATGAACCATGCTCTACATAATCTTTATGTGGTCATTTACATGTTATCAAGTTTCTCTATTTCCAAAACCATAGGGAAATACAAGCAAAATGCAATAATACCCCAAAATACACGTATTTAGGGTTCAGTATGCATTTTCATACCTTTCAAAACTTCAAATATATAAAATAACTATACCACAATGTAGACAATTTCAATACGAACATAACGGTACCAACCATAGCTCGATTGGACCTCCCACGCGTCTACACGCGCCGCTTAAGCGCGCGGCGCGTGTGGCGCACGCGCTTGCCCTATACGGGCTTTTGAGCCGGTCTAATCAGTCCAACCGGTTCGACCGTTGACTGGTCCGACCGGTTCGACCGTTGACCAGTCTGACAGAGTCGACCATTGACTGGTCACGGGTTGGGTCTTCGGGTTGGGTCGGGTCACCAGTCACGGGTTGGGTCTCCAGATCAGGTCAGTCGCCGGGTCGAGTCAGTCGCCGATCGCCGGGGTTTATCATGACGTAAGGATCTCCGGCCATTGTTTTAATATGCTCAAAAATAGGAAATTGCAAGCACGTCAAACCATATAAACATGCCATCAATGAACCATGCTCTACATAATCTTTATGTGGTCATTTACATGTTATCCAGTTTCTCTATTTCCAAAACCATAGGGAAATACAAGCAAAATGCAATAATACCCCAAAATACACGTATTTAGGGTTCAGTATGCATTTTCATACCTTTCAAAACTTCAAATATATAAAATAACTATACCACAATGTAGACAATTTCAATACGAACATAACGGTACCAACCATAGCTCGATTGGACCTCCCACGCGTCTACACGCGCCGCTTAAGCGCGCGGCGCGTGTGGCGCACGCGCTTGCCCTATACGGGCTTTTGAGCCGGTCTAATCAGTCCAACCGGTTCGACCGTTGACTGGTCCGACCGGTTCGACCGTTGACCAGTCTGACAGAGTCGACCATTGACTGGTCACGGGTTGGGTCTTCGGGTTGGGTCGGGTCACCAGTCACGGGTTGGGTCTCCAGATCAGGTCAGTCGCCGGGTCGAGTCAGTCGCCGATCGCCGGGGTTTATCATGACGTAAGGATCTCCGGCCATTGTTTTAATATGCTCAAAAATAGGAAATTGCAAGCACGTCAAACCATATAAACATGCCATCAATGAACCATGCTCTACATAATCTTTATGTGGTCATTTACATGTTATCCAGTTTCTCTATTTCCAAAACCATAGGGAAATACAAGCAAAATGCAATAATACCCCAAAATACACGTATTTAGGGTTCAGTATGCATTTTCATACCTTTCAAAACTTCAAATATATAAAATAACTATACCACAATGTAGACAATTTCAATACGAACATAACGGTACCAACCATAGCTCGATTGGACCTCCCACGCGTCTACACGCGCCGCTTAAGCGCGCGGCGCGTGTGGCGCACGCGCTTGCCCTATACGGGCTTTTGAGCCGGTCTAATCAGTCCAACCGGTTCGACCGTTGACTGGTCCGACCGGTTCGACCGTTGACCAGTCTGACCGAGTCGACCATTGACTGGTCACGGGTTGGGTCTCCGGGTTGGGTCGGGTCACCAGTCACGGGTTGGGTCTCCAGATCAGGTCAGTCGCCGGGTCGAGTCAGTCGCCGATCGCCGGGGTTTATCAGCCGGCAAGATGACATCATCAATGACGTTAGCATGTTGTCACCGACAGTTTTGCTGACATCATCGATGACGTCAACACGCGCCGGTTGGCTATGCACGCATGGCATTCACGCATTGGCAATGCCAGCGCTTTGGGCACGTGGCTTGTACGCGCCGTGGCTTCTGGCCGCGCGTATAGGCGCGTCCGGCGTCTTTCGACGGCGCTCAACCCACCGTTCTGCTCGTCTCGACGAGTTCTTCAATTATATATAATAAAAAAAATTTTATAGAAAAGAATTTTTTTGAAAATCATCCGAACAGAACGGTCGACCATAACGTTCAAACCCGTTCTTCGTTTCAATTCATGTTCGTCAATTCATCTTATAAATCTCGAGCAATTAACATGCAGACAGTATGAAGTTCAACGGGAAAATAAGGCAAAGATCATAACCTGAGCTCTGATACCAATGGTTAGGAAGCATGTGTCGAGATAATTGACTAACCTGTTCGATGCACTACGAACAAAATTTCTAGGATCGCACGTTGAATCACCAGCAAACGATGAACAAATCTACTTCACGTTGATTCGAATACAATCACAGAAAAAATATTCTTGTTCCACAGCGTTAATGCCGATTGTCTTCTCAAAGTAGATACGGAATCCTTATTGTGTCGAGAGAGAGAGTTCTGAATTTCTTGTTGTCGGTTTTGTTTAGGAAGTTATCTTAACTGCCCTTGAGAGACTCTTCTTGCACCTCTTCAAAAGGTGTCTCTTAGACACATTTCTTATTAGAGCAAATGGTGTCCCTTGGACACACAAATTATGGGTGGACCGACGAAATATAACACAGAAGATCTTGTCTAGTGAGTTTTTAAACTTCCCATTTTAAATTAGAAATTCTTTTGGAAGCCTTTCTATGTTCCTCAAAATCTCTTTTAGAAACTCATGCATCTTTTCATAAGACGATTCATAAATATCTACCTCATTTTCTTCGTTAGCTTCAGAGTTGGCCATCAGGCATGGATTCGCTTGCTTCATACTCAGTGTCGCTCTACGTTTCAGCTTTTAGTGCTCTTTTCAAGCTTGCTCTTTTTCTTCTTGCTAGGGACATTCGGGTTTGATGTAACTAGGTTTCCTCTATTAATAGCAAATAATAATATCCTTATCTTTGTTCTGATCCTTCAATTTGGAGAACTTATTATCTTTAGCAAATCTCATTGGCTTCTTGCCTATGAAGTTTCTTCATTTCCTCCTAATGTTCTTGAATTTCCTCATTAGTAGCATCGTGTCCTCATCATCTTCATCTTCTGATGAGGCTTGATCACTTGCATCGTTATCATCAGCTTTGAAAACAATAACTTTCTTACCTTTGCTTTTGTTTTCTTCATTCATGAGCTCAGCCTAGTAAGACAATAGCGTTCCTAACAACTCATTTATGGATTTTCAGCATTTCATTTACTTACACTACAAAAAAACTGGGATTTTCCAACAAAAATTTCCGACAAAAAAATTTTCGTTGGAAATTTGCGACGACATTTCCAACGAAAAATAAATTCGTCGGAAATTTGCGATAGAAAAATTTTCGTCGCAAATTTCCCACGAATTTTACCATGAAATTTTTTCTTTGGAAATTTCCGAAGAAATTTTCTAACGAAAGATTTTTCATCGCAAATTACCGAAGAAATTTTCCAACGAAGGATTTTTTGTCGCTCATTTCCGATGAATTTTGCGATGAAATATTTTTTTGTCGCAAATTTCCGACGACTTTTCCGATGAAATTTTTTCGTTGGAAATTTCCGACGAATTTTGGCAACGAAAAATTTTTCGTCACAAAATTCCAACGAAATTTTCCAATGACAAATTTTTCGTTGCAAATTTCCGATGAATTTTGGTGACGAAAAATTTTTCGTCGGAAATTTCTGACGAATTTTGGCGACGAAAAATTTTTCGTCGGAATTTTCCAACGAATTTTATTCGTGGCAAATTTGCGACACGAAAAATGATTTTTTTTATATCCGTCCCCACCCCCAATTTCTCTCTCGACTAATTCCTCTTATCCTCTCGCTGTTCTCTCTCAGTTTCTCTCTTTCATTTCTCTGGAATTACTTATCGGTGCACGCGCAAATCAATCTCGGTAAAGCTTTTTTGCCGGTAAGTGTCATGGCTAATTTCATGAATAATTTACAACAAAAACAGTTCGTCGCAAAATTATTGATTGCTGGATTTGTATTTGTTGGTGCTATTGAAATTTTTTTTTTCCTTTTTTTACTGGTTTGGTCGATCGCCGGCCATGGGGCGAGGTCCGGTGGCCTGGCCATGGCCGCTGGTCGACCTCGCCATGGCCGGCAAGCACAAGATTTGGGCGAGCTCGAGCTCGAGCTGACCGGCCATGGCGAGCTAAAGCTCGAGCTCACCCAAACCTTGGCAAGATCAAATTTTGAAGTTGGTATAAAACTTGATTATGAGACAAATGATGAAGATGATGCGCATGAAGAAGACGAAGATGAAGACGAAGATGAAGACGAAGACGAAGCTGAAGATGAAAGTGAAGATGAAGAATATAATTTTTGAGACTTTTCACTATTTATGTGCAATTACAATTATTATTGTGACATGTGGTTTTTTTTTCTTAAATTTTTGTTATTGTTGTTGTCGTAATTATTATTGTTGTTGTCGTCGTTGTTGGTATAATTACAATTCGTGGCTAATTAGCCTCAGATTTAGCACGGAATTTAAAATAGTCGGGAGAAATATTAAAATTTTGCAACGAATTTGCAATTCGTCGGAAAAGTTTCCGACGAATTCCGAATTCGTCGGAAAGTTTTCCCACGAATTCGAAATTCATTGGAAAATTCCAAAGAATTTTTTCGTGAAAATAGTATATAAGCAAATATTTTGCAACGAATCTGAAATTAGTGGGAAAAATCGTAGGAAATTTCCAACGAATTTGATATTCGTTGGAAAATTCCCACAAAATTGACATTCGTGGGAAATTTCCCATGACTTTTCCCACAAATTTCAACTTTTCGGAAATTTTCCACTAATTTGAATTTCGTTGGAAATTTCGTGGGAAATTTCCAACGAATTGAAATTCGCAGGAAATTTGTCACGGAATTTGCCACGAAAATAGTCTATAAGCAAATATTTTCCCACGAATTTGAAATTCGTGGGAAAAATGGTACGAATCTCCAACGAATTACAAATTCGTTGGAACTTTCCCACGAAATTGAAATTCACGGGAAATTTCTCATCAATTTTCCCAAAAATTTCAAATTTTCGGAAATTTCCCACTAATTTGAATTTGGTGGGAAATTTCCAACGAAATTTAAATTCGTTGGAAATTTCCCACGAATTTTAAATTTATTGGAAAAATTTCTAAATTCGTGGAAATTTCCAACGAATTTATAATTCGTGGGAAATTTCCAACGAATTTTCCCACGAAAATAATTTATAGACAAATATTTTGCCACAAATTTGCAATTTGTGGGAAAAATCATAGGAAATATCGAACCAATTGCAAAATTCGTTGGAAATTTCCTACAAAATTGAAATTCGTGGGAAATTTCCCACCAATTTTCCCACGAGTTTCAAATTTTTGGAAATTTCCCACTAGTTTGAATTTGTGGGAAATTTTTCCAACAAATTTAAATTTCGTTGGAAATTTCCGACGAATTTTGCAATTGGTTGGGAATTTCCGACGAAATTGACATTCGTTGAAAATATTTCCCACGAAATTCAAATTCGTTGGAAACATTTCCCACGAAATGTAAAATCGTCGGAAAAATTTCCCACAAATTTGAAATTCGTGGCAAATTGCCAACAAAAATAGTCTATAAGCAAATATTTTCCCATGAATTTGAAATTTGCACGAATTTTTTAAATTCGGTGGAAATTCCCATGAAATTTCCAACGAATTTTAAATTCGTTGGAAAATCCTCAAGAATTTTTTAAATTCAGTGTAAATTCACACGCAATTCCAACGAATTTCAAAAATTCGTGGAAAATTTCCAACGAATTTAAAATTCCTTGGAAAATCCCCACATTTTTTTTAAATCTGGTGTAAATTCCCACAAATTTCCAACAAATTTCAAAAATTCGTGGGAAATTTCCGACCAATTTAAAATTCGCTGGAAAATCCCCACGATTTTTTAAAATTCGGTGGAAATTCCCACGAAATTTCCAACGAATTTCAAAAATTTGTGGGAAATTTCCAACGAATTTTAAATTCGTTGGAAAATCCTCATAAATTTTTTAAATTCGGTGTAAATTCCCATGAAATTCCAACGAATTTCAAAAATTCGTTGGAAATTTCCACGAAATTTCCAATGAATGTAAAAAATTCGTGGAAAATTTCCAACGAATTTTAAATTGGTTAGAAAATCCTCACAAATTTTTTAAATTCGGTGTAAATTCCCACGAAATTCCAACAAATTTCAAATATTCGTGGGAAATTTCCAACGAATTTTATATTCGTTGGAAAATCCCCACGACTTTTTGAAATTCGGTGGAAATTCCCACGAAGTTTCCAACGAATTTTAAATTCGTTGGAAAATCCTCATGAATTTTTGAAATTCGGTGTAAATTCCCACAAAATTCCAACGAATTTCAAAAATTCGTGGGAAATTTCCAACGAATTTAAAATTCGTTGGAAATTTCTCATGATTTTTAAATTCGTTGGAAAGTTCTCACGAATTTTTGAAATTTGTTGGAAATTTCCAACGAATATTTCCAACGAATTAATAATTCGTTGGAAATATTACTTTATAGCGTTTTTTCGCCTACACTTACAATTTTTTACAAAACCACTCTTCCTTGTTGCCGTCATCCTGCCGTCGCCGCCATCATCGTCCACGTTGGCGTCGACGCCGGCGTCCTCGCCGTCCACCTCGCCGTCGACTTCGCCAGCCCGATAGGTAACCCTAAACTATTCTTTGAATAAAATGGTGTCGTGGTGTGAGGGCGTGGCGGGGGTCACCGCGGAGTTGGCCGGGGGGGTCGCGGCGGAGTTGGCTGGTGGGTGGGTAGCAGCCGAGATGGCCGGAGGCCGTGGGTCGCAGCCGAGGTGGGCCGGAGGGGGGTCACGGGCGGACTGGCGGGGGTCGCCGGCGAGCTGGCTACGTGGGGGGGGGTCGTCGGCTTGGCTGGCCGCGGGGGGGGGGGGTGTCGCTGACGAGCTGGCCGTGGATGGGGCAATTGCCGATGAGCTCGCCGGAGTGGGGGGCGAACCTTTGGTATAATTTGCCTCTTTATCCAGTCTTTACTTCGGTAGCCTTTCTTTATATAATTGTTTGACATCGGCACTAAGCTGGCCTTGTTTATTACTTGACTTAATGAATTCCACAATACCTAGACTGTGCTCCACACTTTTCCCATGCAACTCGTGTGAAGTTTTGGACATGCGCGAAGATGATTTAAGATGGAACTCATGAACTAAACGCATTAAAGGTACCAAATAGTCCATCCATCCATAGTTTTGGATGTTGTACGTCTGCTCAAGACTGTATGGACCTGTACTTTTGGATGTATACGTCATGTGTTGAATTGGGTTTTACCCAGCGAAAGTAATTTCTTGTGTAATACCTCAACATTATACTACTTTACCAGAATTCGGCTGTTAAATGTACAAACCTGTTCACTGACTTTAATTGCACATCTGAGCAAGCTGTCAGATGCACTCCCAGCAATTTCGCGTATTTTGGAGAGCTGATAACTACAATACTCTTTTCAGGTTCTCTTGTGAGACCAAAGGTGGTAAAGAGTGTACACTTCTGCCCCTCAACTGAAAAGTTCACTACGCGAGAATAACTTATGGAAAACTTATCATTGATGATTTATAGAGGGTGCCCACAGGTTCTGTCTATCCAACAAGGGTAAAAGCACATACCTTATGGAAAACTTATCATTGATGATTTATAGAGGGCTTTTCATGATGAAACTGTTATTTCAGGATGAGAATGGTAATTTACTGGTACGGAATATGGACTCTGTCAAAACAAGGATCACCAGACCCTCTCAATGCAAGAAATGCCTGAAAATTCTGCTCTTGGTCAACTTCCACGAATAGTGGATATCACTGTGGAAGATGACTTGGTTGATTCTTGCAAGCCTGGAGACCGTGTGGCTATTGTGGGGATATACAAAGCCATCCCTGGGAAAAGCAAGGGCAGTGTAAATGGAGTATTCAGGTAATCTTAGGTGTTCAAGCAAGCTTCGTTTGTCACTCTTTTTTCACCTTGACCTTCTGATGCTCCCATTTTCTTGTGTTCTGTAGGCTTGACTAAGCAATTATTTTGCAGGACTGTCCTGGTAGCTAACAATGTTTCCCTTCTCAATAAAGAGGCAAATGCACCAATCTACACTCCAGAGGACTTGAAAAACATAAAAAAGATAGCAGGGAGAGATGATACATTTGATCTACTTGGCAATTCGCTGGGACCTTCTATATATGGTCACTCATGGATAAAGAAAGCAGTGATATTGCTGATGCTTGGTGGAGTTGAAAAGAACTTGAACAATGGTACCCATCTACGAGGGTGAGTAATATCCGATTTACATTTGGCATTAGTTACAATTATAGGCATGGCCCCTAGTTCCCTTCTTGCTTTCTGAGTCACTCTTGCATATTTCTTTCTACTAGTGACATAAACATGATGATGGTTGGTGGTCCATCTGTTGCTAAATCTCAACTATTAAGAGCCATCATTAATATTGCACCATTGGCCATATCAACAACAGGTCGTGCTTCTTCTGGAGTTGGTTTGACAGCTGCTGTTACGTCTGATCAAGAAACAGGTAGTGCATCTGGTAGACCTATCTGTCAAATACATATCATCATGTGATGAGTTAATTGATGCTATTCCTTTGTTTTTATTAGGGGAAAGAAGGCTAGAAGCTGGTGCAATGGTTCTTGCTGATAGAGGCATTGTCTGTATTGATGAGTTCGACAAAGTGAATGACCAGATCGGGTTGCCATACATGAAGTCATGGAGCAGCAGACCGTAACTATAGCCAAAGCAGGTATCCATGCATCATTGAATGCTCGATGCAGTGTGGTAGCTGCTGCCAATCCCATATATGGAACTGTAAGAGTGCATGTGTTGTTATTCTCAATAGGATGGATGTCAACACCAATGTAATATTTGATGTATGTTGAGAATTCATCCTCCTGCTAACTTCATGCTGCTTTCTTTCCTGCAGTATGATCGATCTTTGACTCCTACTAAGAACATTGGCCTTCCGGATTCTCTTCTTTCCCGTTTTGATCTACTTTTCATTGTATTGGATCAAATGGATCCTGATATTTACTGTCAAATCTCTGACCATGTCTTGCGCATACACTGATACCGTTGCACATTTGATGGGAGTAAAAGTCATAATTTGTACAGGTAAAAATTATGATTTCAGATTTTCAATCCTTGATATATGTTTGCATTATAGGTGAAGTTGATGGAAGTTCACGGTATGGGAGGGAGGATGAAGCAGATGCTGACTCATCTGTTTTTGTCAAGTATAACCGTATGCTTAATGGGAGGAAAACAGGAAAGCGTCAGAAGAATGACTCTCTCACCATCAAATTCCTTAAAAAATACATCGACTATGCAAAGCATAGAATTCAGCCAATGCTGAATGTATGACCTGATGTTCATTAGTGCTTAGCTGCCTCTTTGTATTATGAAATTGAATATCGAATATCATTAGGTAAGACTTTGCAACTTATGCATTGTAGAAATTAATATTGCTTTCTTACAAAAAAAAATTAATATTGATAATAATTAGATTTAAAATCGAAATTGTTGCTAAACAAAATTTGTCGCAAACTTAGCGACGAATTTGTCACGAATAGATTTTGTTGCAAATTACCAACGAAAATTGAATTTTTTTTATGGAAAAAAAATCAAATTTCCAACGATTATTGCAGTGAATAATTAGCATCAAATTTTGCAACTAATTTTCCCACAAATGTTGTTTTCGTCGGAAATTACCAACGAAAATTGAATTTTTTCGTCGGAAAAAAAATCGAATTTCCAACAATTTTTGCAATGAATAATTGCTGCCAAATTTTGCAACAAATTTTTCAACGAAATTTGTTTTCGTCACAAATTACCAACGAAAATTATTTGTCGGAAAAATTTTTAATTTCCAATGAATTTTTTTCGTTGGAAATTAACAACGAAAATTGTTTGTCGGAAAAATTTGCGATTTCCAACGAATTTTTTTTCGTCGGAAATTAACAATGAAAAGTGTAATTCTTTTGTCGGAAATATTCGTGATTTCCAATGAATTATGTTTTCATCGGAAATTACCAACGAAAATTGTTTGTCGGAAAAATTCATTGTGATTTCCAACGAATTTTTTTTTGTTGGAAATTACTAACGAAAATTGTTTGTCGGAAAAATTTGACATTTCCAACGAACTTTTTTTTCGTCGGAAATTACCAACGAGAATTGTAAATTTTTGTCGGAAAAATTTGCAGATTTCCAACGACTTTTCCAACGAATAATTTGCAACGAATTTTTCCAACGAACTATTAGCGATGAATTTTTCCACGAATTAATTTTCCTCGCAAATTACCAACGAAAATTCAAATTTTTTTTCGTCGCTAATTTCGTTGGAAATTACCAATGAATTATTTACGAATTTTCCAACGAATTTTTTTGCGTCGGAATTTACCAACGAAAAATGAAAATTTTTTGTGGCAAAAATTTCCAACACAGAATTACCGACGAATTTTGTTTTGTCGGAAATTCGTTTTGCCACGAATATTTTCCAACGAATAATTACCAACGAATTTTCCAACGAACTTTCCAACTAATTTTCCAACGAATTTTTCCGACGAATTTTCCGACGAATTTTCCAACGAATTTTTCCGACGAATTTTTCCAACAAAAAAATTTTGTTGCAAATTACCAACGAAAATTTAAATTTTTCGTCGGAAAAATTTGCGACGACGAATTACCAACAAATTTTTTTTCGTCAAAAATTTCGTTGGACCAACGAATTTCGCCAAATTTTTCGTTGGAAAATTTGTTGGAAAACTCTTGTTTTTTTGTAGTGTTAGGAAAATGAGTCAACGAAAAATATTTGCCAACCAAAACTTAAACTCATGAAAATGATTTCTAGTTTGAAAGAATTGGAAAACGTTTTCCAAAACATGACTAGTTATTGACACTTGAACCTGAAACTCGGCGCTTAGACACTGAAATCTCAACGTTGGTTCCTGAATCCCGGCATTCAGGACCAGGTTTCCACAGCTGGGCTTAAGTCCATCGAGGCCGAACCCATGCACGTGGACTCCATGTTTGTTTGTTTGTTTTAATGGGATAAGTGTACTGGAAGTTTTAAAATTTGTTATGAAAATAAAATTAAGTCCTAAAACTTTCAAAAAATGTAATACGAAAGTGCAATTGGATCCTTCCATTGATTACACTTTTAATAAGTTTTCGGACTTAATTGTATTTTCGTGATAAGTTTTAGGATTTTTAAAGTAGTTATCCTTTATTAAATGAGAGAAGAAGAAAAATGTTTGGGCCACAATTATATTGGTGAAGTTCATCCAACAACACAGTTGCTCGACTCTATATGTACAATCAACGGAATCATGGTGTGGTTGTTGAGTGGAAAGTTAGCAAAATCGAAGAACCTAATTTAATGTCTTGCAATGGATTTATACAGATTAATCTTAGCAACATAGCTTTTTTTTGCGGTATCTTTGATTAATTTAGGGCTTGCTCTTATGAACCAATAAAATATTTAGACTTTGATACATAATAAATTGCCTGTCATTAGACAAACGAACTGATTTGATGATTAATATACCCTTTTTCATTAAATGCTCTGGCAGACTCAAGCTTGCACCACTGTGTTGGATATGCATATTGTTCAATTAGAAACATGATACCAAATGCTGTGGTCAGCTTTCAAGGTTGATGACGTTGTATTTCTTTATGGTCGGGACCGATTCATTTTTACCGAAAGAGAACGTGTATGTTAATAGGTTCCAAAAATGAGTGATTGCCTGGATTAGGCCGATATTGACCTCAACATGCAATAGGGATACGATCTTTTTCGGATTTTGCTTTCGATGTAGCTACGGTTGGTCTGGTCTAATATGCTTTATCATTATGAGAGTATGCCGTCGAGAGCGGGAATGATTTTGACATCAGACCTTCCCAATTGTGTACTTTAGACTACATGGGCATTTCATTGATAAACCACGGATCTTTTCGCAAAATTTGAAATGCGGTGAAGTCGAAGACCAGAGCACCAGTTAGAGATATAAGCACGGACATGCGCGTGAACCGCGTGAGGATTGACACCTACGGGGTTGGTCCCATCTAGGCATAAGGCTCGCATCTCACGAGTTAAAGGTTGAGTCGGCCTAATACTACTTGTAACTCGTAGACAGCCTTGGCTTTCTCTTCCCCATCCTATTGTGGTTTCTTAAATGTGATCCAAGGTTTTGGATTGCGGGATGTGTGTGAAAAAGGTATAGTGCTTAGGCGTGAAAGCATGCGCAACATGTTATATCATGCATATACCGCATCTATTTCTCACTGTTAACATCCATCCATACACCTCCTTGCAAAACAAAGGTTAGTAAATATGCTTTTGAGTTACCACTCCCATTTGCAAAACCAATTAACACAGCCGTTAGCAACATTCCTCCAATCTCCAATGGAGTCACATGCTGTTGCGACCCTCCCAAGATGAACCCTGGGGAGCTCAAGAGATTGTTATGCGAGTGCAAATAACCTTCTTGTGATGTGGCGCTTATGCTTCGTATAGACTTTCCCAAGCACTATCGATATGTTGACACCTAAACTTCTCGCCCAAAGGCTTCTCGTTCACTCCATAAGAACTAGAGATCAAATTAGTTGATAACAACATAATTTGATTCCTAAAGAAAAATATCAATTTTGCATAGTCTTGCATTCGGATTTCTGACTATATTTATATGGACTTATATACTAGATACATTTATGTTTAGGAATAACATATTCGCCTCGAATAAAACTTAGGCCAGTTTATGAATTGCATTGAAACCGGCCCGATAGTCAACCCAACGTTGAAATTAGAGGAAGGGGGCCTCAAATTCAAACTTTTGGGACCAAGCCCATATGAGCACCGCCGCCTTCGATGCACTCAGCCAAATCTCCTTTGACCTGGCCGAAGCTTACATGTGAGTTTCATGTGCTGTTTCCACTTAGGAAACAACATCGAAAAGGAAAGAAGGAAAATCGAAATAAACTTCAGCAGGAGCCAATCAAGGCAAGGAATATTTGGCCAGCACCAGGAAACCAGCAGAAAGGGGAGGAATTTTGGCATATATTCGGGGCTAAAAGTGAAGAAAGGAGACTAGGCTGAAAATTCTGAGCAAAACACATAGTCTCTGCAGAAAAAATAGAGAAATCTATTCGGTCAAACTTAGAGGGGCTGAAAATGGACGATATATTCGGTGGAATTTAGGGGAAGAGCTAAAAACGAAAAAAAAAGACATAAAGAGTTGCACCGAGAACAAGGGAGTTCGGGCAAAACATAAAAGAAAGAGAGTGGGAAAAAAGGGTTAATGTCATGAAAAATCTCAAATTAGTACATATGTGATAAATTTACCCCAAATTAATTTTTTGAACACCAAAAATCCAAAACCGGTACACTTGTGACAAATTTACCCTAAACTAATTTTTTTTCACCAAAAATTGTAAACTGGTACATCTTTGACAAATATAGCCTCCATTGAATTGGATTAATATCACGAAAAATCATAAATTGGTAAATCTATTACTAACAGAGGAGTATAACCCTAAACTCGAACACTCGTCAACCGTCATATGTTATCCAACTCATCAATTTGACGGTAAAATTTAATGGAAACTAACGAAGAGTAAATTTGTCACAATTGTACCAATTTGAAGTTTTTGATAGTCAAAAAATTAGTTTTAAATAAATTTATTGATGGTGTACTAGTTTGTAGTTTTTGTAGTATTAACCTTGTATAAAATATGAGGGAAAATCTGAGGGAATTTGGCTAATGGTGAAACTCTTTCTCTGCGAGGATATGCATGAGCTTGAAGGGCCTAGTCCCTTACTGGCACTCCTTTACATTAGTCCCTGCCCATCGCTGTTTTGCAACTCGTCACCACTACTGACCGGTCCATCTTTGTAGCCGATCCAAGTAGCTAGAGCTGAATTGTAGCCGCCAAGCTGTCGATGCGATTGTCGGGGATCTTTTATCGCCATCTCCATCACTAACTCACATCTCCGCGGTTGTTGCTATTGCCGATGCAGGTCCAGCTACCGTGATTGAGTTGCTCTTGCAAGTTTCTGAGTTTAGACTAACTTACGCATTAGTTTTGGCATGCTTGATCCTGCTTTCACTAAGAAAATGAATGATTGATCGGATAAATGCTTGATTTACATGCTAAGACTTTGGTTAAAGAGACGCTTTGGTGTTAAATTGATACTAACTCATCAATTTTAGGCTTGGAGTTGGACATGACCCATAATGATTGAAATTGTGGACTTGATCCCCCACTTATGTTATATTTATGTTGGGTGAATCCTGTCCAGATCTAATTAGTTTCTTAATCGCATTAATTGGGATTAAAATTTGAACTTGATTATGCCTAATCACATCACCAAGTGATACATATACAGTTTTGATTACTTGACCTTAAATTTGAGTCATTGAAATGGACAAATAATATAGTGATTAGTCTTCACTTTTATTATTTTATAAAAGGTTAATAACACGAAAAATTTCAAATTGGTACATTTGTAACAAATTTACTCTAAACTAATTTTTTGGGGGTAAGTACAGCGCAAGTGCTATAACTTTTGTATAGAGGACACTTTAGTGCCATAACTTTTCTTGGCTCACTTGCGTGTCATAACTTCCAAAAAAAAAAGATCACTTAAGTGCCACTTACAAGCTAATCGTGATGGCCCAAAACAGTAGCTTTTCCGGTCGAATGGTGACCTTCCCAATGAGGCGAGCATCACCGGCTTGAAGAGGGGGTGTCGGTGAATCATTCCATGACTTCCGTTCGTCTTGAAATTTCCTTTTTAACCTCTGTTGACAAAGGTAAAAATGCTTCGTAGTCACATAATTTATTAAGCCGACTTGCGTGACTACGAAGCATTTTTACCTTCGTCAACGGAGGTCAAAACGGAAATTTTGAGGCGAACGAAGGCCATGAAATGATTCACCGACACCCCCTCTTCAAGCTGGTGGTGCTCGCCTCGCCGGGAAGATCACCGTTTGACCGAAAAAGTCACGGTTTCATTCCTTCACGACTAGCTTGTCAGAGGGGTTGGTCGTGAGAGCCTGAAACCGTGGCTTTTCCAGTCAAACGGTGACCTTCCCGGTGAGGCGAGCACTATTAGCTTGAAGAGGGGGTGTCGGTGAATTATTCCATGGCCTCCGTTCTTTTTGAAATTTCCTTTTTAGCCTTCGTTGACGAAAGTAAAAATGCTTTGTAGTCACACAAATCGACTTGATAAATTGTGTGACTACGGAGCATTTTTACCTTCGTCAATGAAGGCTAAAACGGAAATTTCGAGATGAACAGAGGCCATGGAATGATTCACCGACACCCCCTCTTCAAGCTGGTAGTGCTTGTCTCGCCGGGAAGGTCACCGTTCGACCGAAAAAGCCGCAGTTTCAGGCCCTCACAACTAGCTTGTCAGAGGGGTTGGTCGTGAAGGCCCGAAACCGTGGCTTTTCTAGCCAAATGGTGACCTTCTCGGTGAGGCGAGCACCACCAGCTTGAAGAGAGGGTGTCGATGAATCATTCCATGGCCTTCGTTCTTCTTGAAATTTCCGTTTTAGCCTCCGTCAACGAAGGTAAAAATGCATCGTAGTCACACAAATTAGCTTGATAAATTATGTGATTACGAAACATTTTTATCTTCATCAATGGAGGCTAAAACGGAAATTTAGAGACGAACGGAGGCCATAGAATGATTCACCGACACCCCCTCTTCAAGCCAGTGGTGTTCGCCTCGCCGGAAAGGTCACCGTTCAGCCGAAAAAGCCATGGTTTTCGGCCCTACTACCGGCTCGTAAGTGGCACTTGAGTGATATTTTTTTTAGAAGTTATGACACTCAAATGAACAAAAAAAAAGTTATGGCACTTAAGTGTCCTCCGTATAAAAGTTATGGCACTTGTGCTGTACTTACCCCAATTTTTTTACCACAAAAAATTCTAAACTAGTAAACCTGTGATAAATTTACTCAAATCTAATTTTTTTTATCACAAAAAACCTCAAATTAGTACATTTGTGACAAATTTAGCCTTTATTAGTTTCGTTAAATTAGATTAATATCACGAAATATCACAAACTAGTACACCTGTGATAAACAGAGGGTAAAACCCCAAATCGGTGTACATGTCAACTGCCATGTGTCATTCAACTTAGCAATTTACTGGAAAAATTTAACGGAAATAAATGGAAGGTAAATTTGTTATAGATGTACTAATTTGGAATTTTCGTGATATTAACCCTTTTATAAATTGTGACATATATACCATGTCTTGTGGCTTCTCCTGGATGACATTTGTCACGACCTACCTCTCAAGGGCCAAAATCGATAAGGCGAGTTTAAAGATAAGTGTTCATGAAATGGTCCATATGGCACATCATAAAAGACGGCTTACTAAAGCGTCAATCTTTTGGTCATCGATATTGTTTGTTTGGCACATCATAAAAGACGGCTTATCGAAGTATCGATCTTTTGGTCATCCATATGGTCCATTGATTATGAACGTGGATTTTCCTAAATCCATACCTCGTTTGATAGCGGATCGATTTTATCTTTTTTAGGAGTCGCCACTAGCTTAGGTCAAGGGTCGGCTAAAATGCCCAATAATACGCGCGAATTTCGTATTGATTTTTACAAGAACCAGAGATTATAGGTTCAGGGACTAGTTTACGTTAATATTTCTATTAACGCCCTTTCGGTACCACTAAACTTATCAAGATTATTATCTAAGTTGTCATGCATTTGTTTTTTACCATTTTCATGTCAAAACCTTGGTCTACTAAATGATCGTGCATCTTGTTTTTGTATTTTTATTTAAAATTCTAAGCTAATTATATCTTAGTCTAAAAAAAGAAGCAAACAATTGTATTAAAAAAATTGCGTAAAGAAAACAACCAAGATATTGAAAAGACAAAGCCAATTCTAAGTGTAAGAAAATAAAATCCGCAAGTCGTCGGGTGTTTATTACAACACGAGTTGAAAGCCCGTGACATATGTTGGGTAATGAATGAATTTTTACAATTGAAATGGTGGGAGAGGACATCGGCCATCACCGTATACAAGGAATTGGGTCGGAACGGACATCAACCTCCACCATCTTCAAGACCGCCGTCTTCTTGGACATATTCTAATTCTAAAGCTAAACTAGACTAGGTACATATAAGGGAAATGAACATCATAATGTTCACAAAACACACAATAATTATCCATACAAGAGAATACAATATGCAAGAAGATACAAAGATGCAAATGTAATCACAACAATGGCCTTGAGATTGGCCTTTGATTTAAATATGCGTAGTCCTCATCTAATGACCTACCCACTCCATTTTAATGATGACTAATGTACATTAGCCACCAAGCACGTTTGTTTATAGTGACTAACGTGACATAGTCCCTAATTGGGGTTATATGTGAAGCTATGGATATCCTCTCGAGCATGCATCGGTTCCTATCATACATCTAGAAAGCACATGTATCAAGCTTAAAATAAGCATGCAAGTAGGTGACAAAGACCTTGATGCTCATCCAATCACTCAATTTAGTGAACCGACATCGGGTCACTTCATTCCATTCATCACGCACCAATTTATTAAGAGAAAGACAAAAAAAAAAAAAACAGCAGAACATGGGATATAGGATGTATTCAATTGGAAAAGAACCCATGATTAAAAATTTCTAGAAAATTTATGGTAGCTTATGAGGAACAACTTTCGTAGAGAAAGTTTTCTTGAAAATAGTTCACATGATTTTATAAAAATTCGGGAACACGATTAAATGTGTTAGAAAAAAGAGAATTATTACAGTTTTTGTTGCAAAGATGAGGCCATTTGCCCTATCATTTGTTGTTCAAAACTTCTGGAATTTTGACACAAGATAGTTCAAAGAGTGTCTTACAGCTTTCATTAAGGGTCTGACATCTGATTATTTGTAGAAAAATCGATAAAAAATCAACAAGAGCTCTGACTTACTTTGGACAGAACAGGGGTTCCGAATTTACAAGTTGCTAATCCTAATGCAAACTTATAGAAAAAATGAAAAATGTCCTAAAAGGCAAGCAAATGACATGTTCCTGGTGTCTATGGAAGTTTCATAACACGTATGACAACTTATCAAGAGGGCATGAATCCGATGAAGTCCAACTTTAGGTTTGATTTTCATGAATGCATGTCAATGCATTAACTAGTATCAATGACATTTTATGGATGGCAAAGATGAACTAAGATGATGCATGAAATGTATGAAAATTTAACATGGATAAGGACTAGATGTGATGATAAAGAGGATATAGTCATCTAATCCTAATTACATGAGCAAATGACCATATGAGTCCATGAACTATTAAGTATGAATTAATGTTCATGATGTGTGAAATGCAATATGACAGAACATGGTAACATGTTCGTGCATGATTTTAACCTACCAAATGACATGCAAAAAAAAATGTAATACGTCAATACGAAGCTTGAATAGCCCTTTACAAAAGTCTAGAAGATTGCATGTTCTGATTGCGAACAGAAAAAATTCCTATAAAATTGGCAAGAGTGGTACATGAACAACTTAATCCCTAATTGACAGATTTAGGAGTTGAGGAATTTCAGTTAATTAAACACACTAAGGACGAGCAATTGATGCATGGAGAGTGTCACTAGTGAGTTAACATGATGCTCTATAATGTTCATGAATGTCACTTAAACAATTAAGTCTAATTTCACAATGAATTTTGCAGGAACGCAATTCGGATCAGTACAAGGCAGAATGAACAACCTGAGAATATGAGACGATTTCAGGTACCAAATGTTGTCTAAAAATTCAAAAAAAAAAATATATGACGTGCATGAGACCTGAATTTACAAGTTCACAGAAGGATGCAACTCCAAAATTGATTTTCCCTGTTCTGTACATAAATAGTAAAATGTGCAGTTTCAATTCAGTTACAGCCAAAAAACCAACTTACTCTTGCTGCAACTTTGAAAATCAAGTTCAAGTGCCAAATGAACTCCGATCAGGGTTATCTTTAGCATTTTAAAGATTGATTTGAGTGCTTTACAAACTTCATTAACGATTCTAAGCCAGAGAATGTCGATTTCAAACTCAAACAAAGATGTTTGAGCAAGTTCATTTCAGGTTCCAGTATAGGCAAACAAAACCTAGGGTTGAATTAAGGAATTTTCACCTATTGAATGAACTCCTAAAAATCTAAGAAAAAAGTATGTCATGATTGAGATCCTAATGAACATTCGTGAAGGAAAGATCACCAAAATCATCTCACAAAAATCGGTATAAAATCAGCAAAACAATAAGACATTCAACTACAGATTTAAGCTTTAACATAAACATATTGTAGAACAAAGAGCCGAGATTTCGAGGGGATTTTGAGGTAGTAAACAAACTTCATTTTGGACGCATAATATGTTGAATTGAAGCTTAGGAAGTATAGATCAAATGTCTAGAAGGACTCGAAGCATGATTTCAACATTTAAGACCTCGTTTCAGCTCTAATAGAATCTGTGTTTAGAGAGCAACGAAATTAACAAAACATGCAATCATCATTCAAACAGCTCACTCCGAGCCGCCAATCACACAATCAACTCATCATCCTCCATATATACATCAGCAACACCCCTTAGCATCTATCCATGGCAAGCCTAAGGTGAATTCTAGCCTCGGACGCCTAACGCATCCTCGCTTCATTGAACTCAGGTTAGAGGAGTATACCTTTGTGCCTTTAAGCCTCGATTTCGTCAAAACCAAACTCCACAGCCTCCAATGGATGATTATAGAATTCTTAAAGACCTAAGATCACAAAAAAAATCATAAAAAATGAACCTGAACAAGTCCGGTTAAGCTGCAAAAATAGAATCAAGTCCGATTTGGACATGATCTGTGCACCGGTGGGAGAAAGGACCACCAGAGCTCCTCCATTGGTGATCCAACCACGCCCCGACCTCCTGGTGGCTAGAAACACGTCGGGGAAAGGT
This sequence comes from Syzygium aqueum, assembly GCA_031216185.1. NCBI lineage: Eukaryota > Viridiplantae > Streptophyta > Magnoliopsida > Myrtales > Myrtaceae > Syzygium > Syzygium aqueum. The sequence goes on from CM062236.1 coordinate 15,499,994, forward strand.
CTAAGGGTGATCAGAATGCTGCTAGTTCGCTGTGGACCATTGATCGAATGCCGGAACTCAACTCGGCTCAAACAGAACTGGTTGAAGAGCCGCCGAAGAAAACAAGCTGAATAGGAGCATCAACGGTTCGTCAGAGGGAGCTTTGACCACCAGGGGTTCGGGGCTGAAGTGGTGGTGCCGGCTGAAGGTAGTCCGTCGCGATGGATTGCCGATGGAGGGGCGATCGTCGGCTGAGAGAAGCAACGCGTGAAGGAGACTTCGGAGGAAGAAGAGAGAACGTGGGAAAGAGAGAGAAGAAGGAGAGAGTTCTGATTTTTTTTTCCCAAAAATCTGCAAAAAATGAAGCCCCCCTTTAGTTTTGGAGGGAAAATGGGTTATATACCCTCCTCAAGACTCAATCTCGGCCGTCAGTGTGATCCGATGGTCAAGATTTGTGCTTATCCTTTGCTTAGAGGTTAAGCAAAGACCTTATTTAACATGTGCTAATTTGAATGGTTATGATTTAATCTCATCAACGGTCTTGATTAATTTTGCAATTATGGACCTAATTATGGGCATTTTTGTAATTTTGCAAAACCCCAGGACTTTTTTGCAAAATCTAAAAATTGGAGAGCTCTCAGGTGAATTTTCGCAAAATTAACTTCGGATGAGTCAAATGATGTCAACCATTCGCGAATCGTGAAGAATTGATCCAAACCCCTAATTAGGGCTAAAATTTGGGGTTTTCATTTCAAAGTACCGATTCATAAAATTAGTCACACGAGTAATCTTATGATGACCTCTGGATCAAATGTCGTAAAGGAACTAAGCTAAAATATGAACAAAATGAAAATAATTTTGTTTTTGACTAATTCTGAACCTATTTCCGCAAATTGGGAAAAAACAGGTTTTTAATCAATTTTTGCAAAATTTCGAATGCCAAAGTCAAATTGATTGTAAAATAAGATGATTTTGGAATTTTTGTATTTTTTAATTTTTTTGGTCAAAGGCTTGACCAAAAGTTAAACCCTTATTAACCTTTCACTAGGAGCTTGATTTTATCATCAAATCTTTGAATTTTTCTAAAATTTTCACTTCTAAAGTGAAATTGGATTTGAAAGGAATCTTTTTATATAAAAAACCTCAATTTGACCTGGGACTGACTTTTGATCAAAGGGTTAACCAAAAAGTCAATGCAAAAGTCAACCGATTGACTTTTTGGATTTTTGTATAAAATGAATAGAAAATTGTTTACAGAAGCTAGGACAATAAATAGAATTAAAAAAACAACACTTTTTGTTCAAGAAATAGGTTCCGTCGCGATCGGAAATCATAATCTCGAATTTTCTGCTTTTAATGATGCGTCAGCTAAAAATTAAGTGTCAACAGCTATCCCTCTTTGAGTGAGAGTTTAAAAAGGTTCCCCTTAAAGACCAATTGGCACCTGTAAACTTTTAGTCAACTCCACTTGGGAAATAAAAAAACTAAAGACAAAGACACTTGATCAGAGTCTTACCTAAAGTTCTTACCATTGGCCATTTCGGATTGTCAGCTCATTCATGTGTTCTTCTCTCTCTTATGGGTTGGAATGAAGGAAAAAAAAGAAAAAGAACGGGTTTTATAGGAAATCTATGGTTTAAGGATAACCAAAAACCTAAAGGATAATAGACCTTGGAATGACCACATCATTTGGGCTATGAAAGTATGCGGTAGAACTTCCTTTGCCCATCGGTTGTCTAGATTCGCCTTTGGTGCCTTATGCCATATCATATGGATCGAAAGGAATAATTCCATCTTCAGGAATAAAAATGTTTACATTCCGGGCATGCACAAGCATCTTCTCAAAGTGGTTAAGGACAAAGCTATTTCCATGGGGACAATAGCTGATACTCCTATGAACCGAAAGATCCAAAGGAAATGGAGAATCTCACCTGCAATCTTTGTTGTCAATCCAGATTCCTCTTAAGCTGTATCTTTTGTTGGGTTCGGTGACTTGCCTTTGGTTTTTTTGTATAGTCTTTGCTAAGGCATTCTTGACCCCACTTGGACATCAAATGTCCTAGTTGGATCGTGGGTTGCCTTCGGCTTTAGTTTCTATTTGGTGTTTGTGAAAAGTAATACAATCTCTTACCTTTACCCAAAAAAAAACCTAAAGGACAAGGTTTAAGGATGACCGAGAATCTACGACAAGGATCAAGGATGACCGAAAATCAAAGAATAATGTTTAAGAATGATATAGAACCTAATATAAGGTTTAAGGATGACAAGAAACCTAAGACAAGGTCTAAGGATGATCAGGAACCTGAGACAAGGTTTAAAGATGATCAAGAACCAAAGGACAAGGCTTAAGGATGACATAGAACCTAAGATAAGGTTTATTGATGATCAGAAACCTAAGACAAGGTTTATTGATGACCGAGAACCAAAAGACAAGGTTTAAGAATTACCTAGAACCTAAGGACAAAGTTTAAGGATGATCAGGAACCTAGGACAAGATTTAAGGATGACTTAGAACCTAAGAAAATGTTTAAAAACCAAAGAAACAGTATGAAAACCGAAAGTGATGCATGATTTAGGATAACCAAAAACCAAAAATGAAGGATATGGTTTAGGCTAACCAAAAACAAAAAATGAGGGATATGGTTTAGGTTGACCAAAAACTAAAAATGAGGGATATGGTTTAGGCTGACCAAAAATCGATCCAATGGAGAAAGATATTTTGAAAAAAAAAAGTTCAGAGATTGTTTAATGACAAATCAAACAGAATTATTCACATTTTGGTAAAAAAACACTGATTATCAAAATCCTTAAGAGGAAATTTTAACAAAATGATCTTTGAATAATCATCTAAAGAGGTTAGATAAAAAATGTCAAATTGGAAATAACCTAATCAAAAAGGTATTTTGCTCTGGCTGTTATAAAGGCTTTGATTCCCATCCAATGATTTGGGAAAGCTATTCAATTTTCACTGGTGATGCCTCATGAACCTATGTCAAAGGTTTTCGAAAACATTCACATTGAATATAAATTGATTGATCAAAAAGGTCTTTCAAAAGGACCGTAATACAAGCTTGATCATGAGCTTACACAAAGGGTTTTTACTTTGAGGCCAATAAAAGAAATATACCATCAACATCTTCAGCGGGTTTACAAGTCAAGAACCTTGAAGTTAAGACAAGATATGATTGCTTCCACTCCTTCTAGCGGTGGCTCCCACATGAGATTCTTACTTCGACTCGAACAATCCCAATTGGAAGAGACTTTCGGATGTGGGTTGCAATGTCGGTTCGGGTGAGGCTTAAAAGGCTTAAATTTTTCATACAATGAAGGGTTTGCGGAGTTAGTGATTATCTTGGCATCATTACCATCACACAACTTTATAATTGTGTGACTCTTGAAATTTGACTTATCTCGAGAGTTCTTTAATCAATACACGTGTGAGCTTTGCTCTTTTTCCTAAAAAAGATCATACTTGCAATGGATGTTTTTGCAGTTGCATTGAATATTATTGGACTTGCATTGCTTTTCCTGCTTTTGATGTAATTTTTGCGTGGGCTTAAGCCTTGCTTTTACCAGGCACACTACTTTTGTCAGCCCCTTTTTTTTTTCAATTCTTTTGCTTTTCTTTTGAGTATCTAAGACTCTCGAGATGCCTCTATCTTTTCACCAGCATTTTGCTTTGATGGTAAATCACATATATTGCCCTAACGTGGGGAGGTAATCGCCACTCGGATTTCAATTTCTCTCTGGATTCTCCCCTCTCTCTTCTCGGCAATTCGTCGAACACCTCCTCCTCGCCTCTTTAGTTTTTGTTCATCAAAAATTCCCGCCCAAAGTTTGTTGGAACTAACCTTGAATCAATTAGGATGATTCTTTGGTGCCAGCTCGCCAAGTTGATTAAAACGTGCTAATTTGATCAGAGGAAGTCGGTAAAGTTATGGGCACGGGAGTTATTTTTTGGGTTTTGAACATTCTGAGGTGATCCGGGCGAAGAAGACGGGTCACTAGGTCGGGTCGGGTTGACCTGGTCAACTCGGCAGGCTCATTTTTGATAAAATACTCAAATTGAACTCAATTTCAACCAATGTTTTCAAATTAAACCCCAAAATTGAATTCCCCATCGTATTCCAAACCCAAATATATGAATTTCCGTAAATTTTGTTATAATTGTGTTCAAGATTTTCACATTTTTGTACTCGGGTTAATAGGATTTTATTCAATTTGATGTCCTAGTGACCTGATTAGGCAAAATTGATAACAAAAGTTGAATTACCCACATCTGATTAACCCTAGAAATGATGGTCTCATGTTTTGAAAATTTCATATTGGGCACGATTCCCAATATGGGTTCAAAATTCTTAATTTTCAATCGAATTTTGGGGATTTTTTTTTTATTTTTTTCTCAAATTGTGCAATTGGACTGACCATTATGTAATTCAAGGTCCTAGAATTATTTGTTGTGAAGACACTATGACTTAAAAATGACTAGAAAAAATTTAATTGCATTTTTGGTTCAATTCGGTCTAATTTTGCCCAATTTTGAGAAAAACACATACCTAATTGAGATTTTTCAAAATTGATGATTTAGTCATGAAATTAGATTTAAAATAAGGCTAATGACTATTTTTATGGAATTTTATGATTCCATTTGCTATTTTTCTTGATTTTCTCACTTATTTTGATTAAAAGAAATTAAGGAAAAATGCATGAAATTGACAAAAAAATTATTTTTTGGTTTAGAAATAGGTTTCTAGGCTTGGCCAAGATTCCTAGTCCTAATTTTTAGATTTTTGAAAATATAAAAAAAATGAGTTAAAAATTAAGTGTTAATAGTTGCCCCTCTTTGAGATTGAGCTCGTTAGAGGTTGATCTCAAAGACAATGTGACACTTGAATTTTTAGTTGACTAAATGAACAAAATAAGATAGAAATTTCACAACAATCGATGAGGGATCTTATTTTTTGAAATTCATGATCTAATCCAAATGTTCTCTTTTCATAACATAGTTTGAAAGGTTCTTAATGATTAAGGGAGAGAAACTCACCTGTTTGTGAACTGTCTCTTTATTACTTATCTAAGGGCATGAATTGATGGTGGTGATGATTATGATGGTTATTCGGATTTCGTGATTTAAGGGCGAATCCACAAAACATGAACACCTGATGGCTTGGAAATTTGCCTAGTGGTTCCTCACTAGTAAGATTTTAAATTTGCCTAGTGGCTCCTCGCCTGTATGACTTTGGATTTGCCTAGGGGCTCCTCGCTTGTCGGACTTTTGATTTACCTAGTGGTTCCTCATAAGTAGGACTTAAATTTACCTAGGGGCTCCTCGCCTATAAGACTTTGGATTTGCCTAGTGGTTCCTCACTAGTGGGACTTGAATTTACCTAGGTGCTCATCGCCTGTAGGACTTTGAATTTGCCTAGGGGCTCCTCGCCTGTAGGACTTTGAATTTGCCTATGGGCTCCTCGCATGTAGGACTTTGAATTTGCCTGGGGGCTCTTCACCTGTAGGACTTTAAATTTGCCTAGTGGCTCCTCGCCTGTAAGACTTTGAATTTGTCTAAGGGTTCCTTGCCTGTAGGATTTTGAATTTACCTAGGGGCTTCTCACTTGTAGGACTTTGAATTTGCCTAGTGGTTCTTCACCAGTAGGACTTTGGATTTACCTAGGGGGCTCTTTGCCTATTGAACTTTGAATTTGCCTAGGGGCTTCTCGCCTGTAGGACTTTGAATTTGCCTAGGAGCTCATCGCCTGTAGGACTTGAATTTACCTAGTGGTTCCTCACCTGTATGACTTTAAATTTGCCTAAGGGCTCCTCACCTACAAGACTTGAATTTGCCTAGTGGTTCCTCACCGGTAAGATTTTAGATTTGCCTAGGGGCTCCTTGCCTGTACAACTTGAATTTGCCTAGAGGCTCTTCGCTTGTAGGACTTTAAATTTGCCTAGAGGCTCCTCGCCCACAGGACTTTGAATTTGCCTAGAGGCTCCTCGCCTGTAGGACTTGAATTTGCTTAGTGGTTCCTCACTAGTAGAACTTTGGGAAGACTTCAAGCAATGAATGCCTTGACCGTGAGTTATAATTTTGAGATTTCACTAATCTTTGTATGGTTTTTTTAGTTGACCAAAAACTATTTTGAAAAGTAGTTTTTGAAATTAATTAAAACTGTTTGAAACGTGATTTTTTTCTTAACTTATCACAAACTGTTTGATTGGAAATATGCATTCTTTTTATTAAATGCATTTCAAGCAATCAAATTTCCTTTTCAAAGAATTATTTGAATAAAATGCTTGCAATCTTGAAGAAAATGCTTGAAATGATCATTTGAAAGACCTTCATTAGAAAGGATTTGTTTCAATCTATGAACTTGGTCTTTTCTCTATTTGATTGAAAGGGGGACTTGTTGGAACTTGTCTGATACCCCTCAATTTTGTCTCTCTTAACCAATCCTTAGGTGTTCGGAGATGTTCACAATGTATATAATCCAATTGATCCAATAAGTTCTTTCAACAGGTTGTAATGTTGACTTGATCAATGGCTATTCAAAGGATAGGCATTCTGAGGCCAAGAAAAAGAATTTCGTCACAATTGACTTTAGGTTCATAAGTTAAGAACCTCAAGGATAAGACAAGATATTATTGCATATACTTCTTTAAGTGATGACTTCTTGTTATAAAGTCAAGGGGCCACCAAATGGGGTCAAGGGGGATAAGCAAGACTATACAAAAGCCACTAGGGGCCACCAAAAGAAAAAGAAAAAGCCAACAGCCTAAGATGGAGCTGTAACAACTTCAAAGATAGTAGAAGGTAGACCCCAACGCCTTTGAATCTTCCGGTTTGCAGGAGTGTCAGCAATTGTTCCCATGGATAACGCTTTATCTTTCACCACCTTAAGCAGGTGTTGACGCATTCCGGGAATGTAGACATTTTTGTTTCTGAAGATGTGGTTGTTCCTTTCGGTCCATATGATATGACATAAAGCACCAAAGGCAAATCTGGCAATGCGATGAGCAAAGGAAGTGCCACCACAGACTTTCATAGTCCAAGTAATATGATCATGCCAGGGTCTATTGCACCAGGGGAGGTTGCACTTAGTTGCCCAGCAAGAGGCCAATCTACTAGAAGACGGGCAAGCAAAGAAGAGGTGATTAATTGAATTTGGGACAGAACCACAGAAGGTACAAAATGCCGTATTAATTCGGCCATTTTGAAGGAGTATAGTCTGGGAGGGGAGACAGTTAAGAGAGATTATCCATAGGAGAAAGCCATGCCGAGGCGTGATGTGCTTGTCCCATACGAATGAGTGCCATGGGGCTGACTGTCCTGTTGTTCTGATATGGTTCCAAGCGAGCGCAACAGAAAACGAAGCCATTGGAGATGGTGCCCATATGAGTTCATCCGGAGTCTCCTCCACAAGTAGAGGAGCGGGATCCGGCCAGCTAAGGATGGTTTGAAGAGTCCCTGAATGTTGCCAAGTTCCATCAAAGAAGTCTCGCACCGAGGCCTAGCGAGGTATCCTTGAATGATAGATATTGGTATTGGAAAAAAGCCGATAAAGGGGGCCTTTACTGTGCCACGAGTCAAACCAAAAGGAGACCGACCGCCCATTGCCTATTTTCCACCGAAAGAAAGTATGAGCAAATGAACGCATAGCCAGTAACTTCTTCCATGTCCACGAACAAACGGTAGGTTTAGAAACAATCCAAAAGTTGGTCTTGTTTAAGAAGGTTGAATGGATCCATCTACACCATAAGGATTCTTTATCAGTAAAGAGAATCCATATGTGCTTGAGCATCATTGCTTTGTTATACTCCAAGAGCCTGCGAATGCCAAGGCCACCCTCCTCCTTGGGCAGACAAACTGAACTCCAAGCAACCTTTGCTCCACTCGTGCCCAAGTCAGGTCATTTCCACAGAAATTGCCTCAAGATGGTCTCAATGCTGCGAAGAACTGATTTAGGCAAGGAGAAGATAGCACTCCAGTATACCTGGATGGAATGCAAAACAGATTTGATGAGTTGTAGGTGCCCCGCAAAGGATAGAAATCGCTGAGTCCATGAGTGGGCACGAGCCGTAATAGCATCAATCAGGACTTTATAGTCCTCTTTCCGAAGCCTCGAGGAGATAATCGGAACACCAAGATAACGAAAGGGTAAAGAGCCCTCTTGGAACCCAAAGCAATAGAGTAGCTGGTCATGAAGTTCAGAGGATCCTCCAGAGAGGAAAATGTTGCTCTTTGTAGGGTTCGGCTTAAGGCCGAACCATTGAGAAAACTTTTGCAAGCCTTCATTAATCAGGATAGCAGATTTGACATGTCCTTCGAGGAATATAAAGACGTCATCAGCGAAGAAGAGATGAGAGATAGAGGTTTTTTTACACCTCCAATACCAATGGAAATCCCTTGAGTTTGTTTTAGAAAAAATAATACCAAAGAGAACTTCCATTACCAAGATGAAGATATATGGAGAGAGGGGGTCTCCCTGCCGTATACCACGACTACTTGCAAAATATCCATGTAGTTCTCCATTGATTGAAATAGAAAATTTGGGTGTAATGATACATGCCATAACTAGCCTAATGAAAAAATCTGGAAATTTAAAAGCCCTTAAAGTCTCTTGAATAAAATTCCAATCAACTGTATCATATGCTTTCTAGAAATCCACTTTAATAGCACACTTTGGGAGGTAAGCGTCGTGGTGGAAATCTGCGAAGAGCTCTTGAGCTATCATGATATTGTCACTAATCCGGCGCCCTTTAACAAAGGCTGATTGGGAAGTGCTAATCAGAGTTGGAAAGACATTCGCCAAATGCCTTGCCAAGATCTTGGAAATGCATTTGTAGAGGGTGTTGCAGCAAGCAATCGGGCGAAAGTCCTTCATGGCCGAAGCATTAGGAGCCTTTGGTACCAGGGTGATTATAGTGCTGTTTAATTCTTTGAGCAAAAAGCCCGTTTGGAAAACAATCTTGTACTGCCACAAGAACAGAAGGCCTAATAATGTCCCAGGAGGATTTGAAAAAGTCAACATTATATCTGTCCGAGCCAGGGGCCTTGCCTTTTGCTAAAGAACAGAGAGTAGACTGAATTTCCTCATTAGACACCAGAAGAGATAAAAGGGTTCGTTGATTCTCATCTAGAACCCTACCGATGAAATCCCCAATTGCATGGGAGGAAGCCGGAGTAATACCATGGCTATCGTTGAGCAAGTGTTGGAAGTGACCAACAATATGGTTCGTAACTGCGCCAGGCTTAGTTAGTTGGAAACCTTCCTCTGTAATGACTGTGAGGATACGATTATGTAGTCGTCATTTGTTAACGAAATGATGGAAATATTTAGTATTTAGGTCACCTTCTTGAAGCCAACGATTTCTTGACTTTTGCCTGAGGAAGGATTCCTCTAGCAATCTTGCAGTAGAGTAGGCTCGAATGTGCTCCACTTCCCTAGCTTGAAGGCTTGGATCTAACGGATGTAAAGCTAGAGCTTCCTGAGTAGTAAAGAGGTTCAATCTGGCTTGCTCTGTTCTAATGGAAATGGACGAGAAAGAATGCATGTTCAGTTGCTTTAGCAGGGGTTTTAAAGCCTTCAATTTGCGGCAAATCACGTACAAAGGGGTGCCGACAAATTGGGTGTTCCAAGCTTGCTCAACTAAGTTCTTAAAGGAAGGGTGAGAGATCCAGATGTTGAAGAACTTAAAAGGAGACCGGGAGTTATGAGGCGGTTGGATTCTAATCATCATGGGAGAGTGGTCAGAGATGCTAGGAGGAAGAAAAGTTGCTTCAGAGAATGAGAAAACTTGGTTCCAACAATCATTGATGAGAACCCTATCAATCTTGTGGAGCTTGCGGTTTATACTTGAAGAATGGGACCAGGTGAATCTCTGTCCCACATATCATAGGTCGTCCAGCCCAGCCTGATTTAAGCAATCTTCGAATTCATCAAACGCCGAAATCCATCGAGTAGAGCTGCCCATTCTGTCTTCACGGTACCTTATTGCATTGAAATCCCCAGCAACCAACCAAGGAATCTCCATCGAAGAGAGCCTGATAAGATTAGTCCATAAAAGTCGCTTGTTCACAAAAGTATGCTCACCATATATAACGGCGAAGGCACAGGTTTGACGCATATGCAAGAGAGTCAGCTCAATATGTATCATTTGAGAGGAAGAGGAGAGGAGGTTCAATTCAATCTCAGACGGATTCCATCCAACCTATATACGGCCTAGGGGAGAGTGCTCATAGTTGGAGAGCCAATGCCAATTGGGACATAAGCCTCTGGAAATATTCTCAAAAAGGGAGGCTTTGGATTTGGTTTCAACAATACCAATGCAAGAAAGGTGCTTAGACCTAATAAAGTCCTGGATCTTAGCTTGCCGAAGAGGTCCAACTAGCCCCCTTATGTTCCAAACTTCAAAAAACATAGCAAAAACAGAGGAAGAATCCACTAAGATCTCCTGGACTGTCTCCTCTTAGCTTTCTTGGAGGAGGACAAACTAGGAGCCTTTATATTGCGCTCCAAGATAGGTTCCGTTCCATGAGATAGATTGGAGGTCCCTTCATTGATAGCTGCCAAAGTGCGTGAGCGGGTGTTAGGGATGGCCATTGAAGCTGGTTCCTCCTCCAACAAGTCTTCAGGATCAGCCTCTTTTTGTAGGTCAGAGGATTCCCCGGTTGAGGACTAGGAGGCTTGAGTTGAGTCTTCAATATGCTGGACAGAAGGCTGCCTGATGCAACTTGTTGAAGATAGGCCCTGAACAAGTAGAACAGGGCTGGTTGGACTTGGACCCTCGCCTGAGGTAATCGCAGTGGACGGGGTGCCCTTCTCCCCTCTGATGGGTGCCAGTTGAAGTTCCACAATAGGTTGGATAAGAGAGGGAGCTTTACCAGCAGACTTCTCCCAAATATCATATATGTCTTCTGTGGAGGGCAGATCGTCATCCTGCTGGGTAACAGGCTCATTGGGAGACCCTGCTGGGTCTTGGCTTAAACCTGTTTTGGTACTCCTGTTCTGCTGGATCATAAGTGGCTGGGCAATGGGAGCCTGTGTGGGGTTCAGCTTCGCCCTTGAAGTCGAGCCCGAATGGAACTGAGTGGGTGCTGGAGTTGGTGCTGATTGAGGCTTTCTAACGGAGGCTTTGCCTTTCCTAGATGGCACTTGTGTCCATCCTTCATCTCTTTGAACAGGAGCAGCTTGAGCTGCTCTATTTTCATGGCCAGATGTGTCGCTATTATTGCGATGGACAGGAACACATTTAAAACCAATAGAACCTTCTTTATGTCTAAAGATGCCGCAAGAAGGACAAGCTAACGGTTTCTATTCATATTCCACACGGATTACATTCACTTCATCATCCCATCGAACCTTCATCTATTCTGTTCTAGGTTCCATTGCCTTTATTTCCAAACAAACTCGAGCATAAGAGATCCTCGACATTTGTTCTGTCTGAACATCAACGTACAGGGGCTTCCCTAGAGCGCTGGCAATTCGCCCAATGCCAACAAGGGACCATAAGGAAAAAAGGATGTCGCGTAATCTAACCCAAATCGGGATGGTGTCAAGAACACCTCTTTTGAGTTTTAATTTAGAGTGCCATTGCTGCAGTAACATAGTGCAGCTGAATATAGAAATCAGACCAAAGTCAACGATCTTCCTACGGAATTCAGAGTCCGGGACTCTAAAGAAGTAGAATCCGTTTTCATGGAGTTTAATATCAACCACCTTATCACCCCATGCTTTCCTAATCGCCTCTTCAGTCAGCTTGAAGGGAACCTTCTTCCCTATGTAGTGCTCGACTATGCATTCTGACCATCTTGGATTCTGATTAGCTACCACCTCCGGTGTTATGTCCACTATTTTTTCCCCATCCTCAACTATAGGAGGAACAAAAATCAGGTTGTAGCCTTTGGTCAACACCTTGGCCACATTTGCCCAAGATCGGGGGGCCGTAGTACCAAGGTTCTGATTGTGAGAAGTGTGTTGTTGGCTTGTGTTTTGGATCCCAGCAGGTGAGGGTCAGTGAGCAGACCTAGAAGGGCGCTCAGCATTCTAACTATGCCGAGTGGATTGGCCTCTGAAACTTGACCTTCCCCTACTCCTACTACGATTAGCTTTTGGGCCAGGATGGGGTTTGATCCCTTGAGGGACTTCTGTTCTAATTCCAGAACCAGCAGCCTCACGAGGAGGTCCATCTACAGGGGGGCCACCTAGTACAGAGTTCTTAATAGTCTCCACCATTTGGTCAATTCTATCAGCCATCACACTACTTCCGCAACAAACTCAGCAGTCAGGCAATACAATAAACACCATAAGCGCCAAAACCGGGAATAACTATCCTTCCTCAGAATCGAACCTCAGCTAGCACCAACAGTACAGAGAAGAGCCAGACCAAGGAATATGAAGGAACAAGGCGAGTGTACCTTTAGAGACAAACCAAAGGAGTTACCCCAGTTAATACACTCAGCGTGAAATGCAGAACCCGGTTCTCGTGGAAGCTTAAATCAGAACCACAGCTCCCGTCTCTGCACTGAAACGGAGGGAATTCCGTCGAATATGGAGGAGAGGAGAAGCCAAGGGACTAGCCTTTGAATTCCAGCTCGACAGGTCCCCAGGGTTAGCCGGAATCCTCAAATCATCAACTCGTGAACAGTAGCAGAAGTGAAGCTCGCGGGAGCCCAGTTCAGATCCGTAAGTCCCGCTCCTGTGTTGAAGAGGATGAGGAGGCCCTTGAGTATGAAGGAGAGGAGCCACCAAGGGTCCTAGCCTCTAAATTCCAGCTCCAACAGTCACCGGAACCGGCCGGAATCGTCAAGAGTCCGACGGATGAACAGTGCCAGCGGGAACCAGAAGAGAGAGCATTCTGTGTGAACAGTACCCGCGAAATTTGGTGTTTTTTCGACTCTTTTGTCTTTGATCTTTTGAATTCTAAGAACTCTGTGTTCTGTCCTTTTGTTTCTTATCTATTAAAGTGGATCATTTGCTCATGCTCCAGTGTGAAGAGATGATCACCAATTTAGGGTTTTGAAATGAATATTCAAGCTCAATCGGGCTTTGTCAAAAGTAATATATTTGGGTATAGGAAATGAATCGCTCTTCTTCCCTTTGGGATGTCTCGAGCTTCCATATAACTTCTGTTGACACCTAAATTTTATCGACCATTTAGTCGTAATTTGCATAGAAAATTAGGGATTAATTTTTAACCCCTAAACAAAAATATTTAAATTGCACAGCATATAGTTTAGGTTCATTTTAATTTAATTGCATTTTGCATCGGACCGGTGATGGCGAACGCACTTAAAATTTATCGAATGGGACTCAGCTCGCTCGGAATGCAAGGGCCGAGAATTACAAGACAAACGGGCTCGGTTGTTTTAATTTGAGTTTAATTCAGCTCATTATGCTTAATTAATTAAGAGTTCAAATTAATTCAGCCCATTTAAATTAGATTAAAGCTTAAGCCCAAGCCTAAGCCCAATAGGACTAGAGAGCCCATCTAATTGACCTAGGTTAGCACTATAAATATGTCATTAGGTCAGATTTTTGGAGGAGGACAGATTTTTTCGGAGAAGTCGGAGACCGCAAAAAATTGATACATACGGCCGCAAAAGGTGAGAAAAGGACAACACCTTCGGGAGGAAGGATTGAAGACGTCTTCACAAACTGTTCTCGGCGATGGTGAAGGTCCACGTTCATCAACGCCTCATCTTTACGTCCTCCACGTAAGAAAGCAAAAGTCCAAAGGGGGGGTTGAGAATTTTCATGGCATTGACGTTCACGCCCAAAAATTGAGAGAGAGAGCTTGCAGAGAAGAGAAGTAAAAAGGAAGGCCACGCAAGAAGATGAGAAGTGAGACCCACGAGCGAAAGGGCCACCATCAAGAGAAAAAAAAAAGTCAAAGGAAGAAGGGAGGCTATCAGCGAAATAAAAAGAGAAAAGGCTTCTTCGTGGTCTTCTTTGAAACTTCTTCAGAAGCTACGCTTGCAGAACCGCATGTGCAGTGCACCACTACTGTCTTGCCATCAGCAAAGGTCCCATAGTCAACCGAGAAGCTGTCACTACCGTTGCTGCTTTCTTCATGCCTATGCAACGTTCTTCATCAATCGGACGCCCCATAGCCTTGGAGAGAAGCCAGCCAGTACACTACAATAGCCATGCACAATACGTAGATTCACATGCAGGGACAAGACTCACATAAGTGAGACCGGTCTTCACCAGTAAGTCCACGGAGATCACTTTCGCTGTTCCTCTTTCCCAACGACCAAGCTGTTGTGCCCGATTTGAACCGAGCAACGGCCACACCAATGACCAACCACGAAGCCCTCGCGATGTCTTCATGCAAGCCACCGAGCACCCTCCTTGCACCGCCGTTCGTGCACCGCTTTTCGTACGTCACCACCACCGCGAGCTGAGCCGTTCCCCGTCGAACCAACGTTTCCATGGTGGTGTCCGTGAGTCCAGATTGTGTGTGGTGTCCGTGAGTCCAGATTGTCCGCGATCCCGAGCCACCGCCCCGACGCCATGCCGTCGATCCCAATCCGCAAACTCGATCCCGAGTCGATTCGAATTTGGGAATTATTTGCAAATTAGGTAATGATATTATCCGGTAAATTTTCAGAATATTTAATTTCCTAATTTGAATATTTAGATATTCTGTGGATATTCTTCGTTGGTTTACTAGATATCTTAGGATAATATTCGATATATCCACAATATTTGAAAATATTCAAAATTAGGAATTGTTCCTAATTTAGCAACGTATATGGACGATTATCTGACCTTATCTCTAAGGTACGATACGCGGTGATACGGAAAATTATTATCCTATCCATAATCACTTGGATACGATAATGAATTTTATCCGCTTTCCAAATTTGAATGATCGACTTTCCGTCAATATCTATAACCTTGTAGATATGACCGATGATTCGATTTTTGTGCCTAATTCGAGTTTGAAACAAATCTAGCGGATCGCGTGGTTGTTTTGAATGTTGTCGTTACCTCTGTTTGAATTATTTTTTCTTTTCAAATAAAAAGAAATCCCAAAAAATACCAGTTAGGATTTGAATTAGGGTTTTACATGTTTAGGGAATCCTAAATATATCTAGAAGATAGAGTAATTATTTAATTTAAATTAGGACTTGAGATAATCTATTTCCTAGTTTAAATTAAGTAATATTCCAATCTTAATAGATTATTTAGGTTATTTTTTTATTCCAAATTTTCATGAAAATTCCAAAAAAGAATGAATTGTTTTAGGGTAGATTAAGATAGATTGCATTCTTAATTTTTTTAATTTACATTTTCGAATTTTTACAAAAATCCCAAAAAGAAATCATGTTAGGATAGATTAAGTCATCATAGATTGCAAGTTAACTTAGGCATTTTTTTATTTCGAATTTCATCAAAAAATAATAAAAAAAATAAATCATTTGTCTGTCATTAGAATTAGGTCACGTCATCACATGACATATAGTTTACATGCTAGGTTGCATTAATTGCATGTCATTTTTGCATGTCATTGCATATAGACTGGCTTTCATTTAAATAAGCAAAAATCCAAAAAAAATGAGTGAATTGTTTGTTAACTAGAAATCATATTAGGATGTTGATGTAATTTTCTGGCTAACAATACAGATGCTTACGTTGCTTCGAGGTAAGTAATTCTTCCAAACTTGCAATTTATTTAATGCTTTCTTGGGTGTTAAATTGGTGGTTTGCGCACTCACATGAACACCTCACGTGTTAGTAACTAGATTGAAATGGATCCAAGCTGCCTGCCAAAATATTTTTGAAAAGAAAAGGTACCGAAAGGACATTAGATTAGATATAGTGTAATCAAGTCCCTAGACTTAGAATCTCTGATTCATAGGAATAAAACATATGTCCCTATGTTTTATTTAGGTTTCTAATCGATCTACCGCAAATTGATTAGTGGCAACTCCAAACATGAAAACATTTGCATGTGAAAGATTTAAACTCTAAGTTGCGAATTGGTAGGGCTTGGAAGGGCCCGAGTTAAGATTAGTCTTAATAATCCATTAGCCCGAAAAAGTAAAATTTTTTAGGTTGCGATAGCTTGGTGACTCCGCTGGGGAGTTGAGTTAAAACTCTTACTGGACTTAAGCCAATTTTTTATTTCAAAAAAATATTTTTTGTTTGGCAGCAAGAATCCCAGGTACGTGCCTAACATTTTAAGGTGTTAAATATTCTTGCAGTATGGGAGGTATAAGGGGAGGCATGATTGTTAACCCTTGTTTTGCAGGGAGGTGTTCGGATGTATGGTTTAATTTATGCACGAAGCGCTGCTTGATATAACCTGTTGTGCATGCCTTACATTTACACTACACCGCACACACTACCCGCTGCCAGATCTGGGCGGTATAGGTTTAGGATGGTACTGACATAGTGGATACCCTGACCAAAATCATGTGGTACGGGTCGCCCTCCTCGGTCCTGAAATTTTCTTTCATGGTGTCAATGAATACCCACCACAGTTGCGCCCTTTGTAACCCGGGTCGGCTCTTTGACTAAGCCGGAGTCAGGAGAATCCCAGCCTAACCACCACCATGACTGGTTTAGCTCGGTAATCCTCGCGTCTCCATTTTGCAAGTCAGAGTATAGGTAGAAATCGAACCTCACATTTCATGCGCATGTTTATGTGATTGGCATAATCCTACCGGGTGAAGTAAGTTTTCTGGACTTTATCTCGCAATTTATTTATGTTTCATACATTTGGTCGGTCCATGATAGGTCTAGGTCAATCGTAATTTTTGAAAGTAATAATCATTGATTTTTTTTCAAAGGGAAAGAAAAAGAAAAAAAATAAAGCTTTGAAAAGAAATTACTTTCAATTATTATTATTATTTTCCTAGGGCTGTCATAAGTCATTATTTCCTAAGAAATTTATTATCATTTTTACAAATACATGGAGTAATGAAAAATGTCGTGAAAAATGAGAGCAAAAAGGGACGATTAGATTGAGTCATGGACTGATCATTTTAAGGATGCATATTTACCATACTCTATTTTTGAAATTAGGTAATTACGGACCAATTACGATCGCCTATTCGTACGCGATCAAGAGCCCGAATGGCCGGTCAAACAGACTTACAAGAACGTGTTGTTGGCATGGAGGACCAGATGAAGCAAGTCATTATTGCAATGCAATAAATGTCCGCTGAGATCAAAGCTCTTCAGTCGATTCCTATTCCAGCATCCCCCGAGACATCAGTTCCAAAGCATAAATGTGGAAAGAATGTTGATGTTGAGGAAGATGACAATATTCCCGATTTGGAAGGTAACCCCGTCTAGACCATAGTCAACAAAGACAAACCTGATGAACGAGTCAACAAACTCGAAGAGAGAGTGAAATAGCTGGAGGGTTCACATGATTCACCCTCGATCGATTTGTCCCTGTACTCACAGATCAAAATCCCAAAGAAGTTCAAGATGCCAGACTTTGACAAGTACAATGGCACCACTACCCAAAAGCCCACCCGTTATTGTACCATGTGCAGATGACCTCGTACGTTGACAATGAACTCCTGATGATCCATGCCTTTCAAGCAAGTTTGACGGGTCCTGCTTTGAACTGGTATCTCATGAAGAAGATAAATGGCCTTAAAACCTAATAAGAAGCTAGCGAGGCATTTCTAAAGCAATACAGGTTCATAACAGACATCATTCCTACCTGTGATGATATTGAACGTGCTCAAATGAAAAAGACTAAGTCCTTCAAAGACTATGCCATCAGATGAAGGAATATAGCCATTTAGGTCGTCCCGGAACCTATAGACGGTGAGTTGAAGAGGATGTTCGTGAAAACTCTCCCATTCGAGTACTGTAATCGGATGGTGGCCATTCCAGCTGACAACTTCAACCAACTCATCCCCATAGGCGAACAAATTGAGATAGGACTGAAAGACGGGTGATTTGTGGAGCCGTCTTCGTCGACCAAAAGATTTGGTGCGAGGAAAGAGAAAGAACCGGCAGCTGAAGTGAATGTGACTTATAACCAACCGAGCTGGCAGAATACTAACTCCACCTTGGCAATCTAAGTAGCAGAAGCACAGTAACAAAATACGGGTTGTCAACTTTTTCAGAGGAGGAACAACAAAAGGCAATTTACCCCCCTCTCCGGATCATTGTCTCAAGTATTGGCAGTGCTCTAGAAGAAAGACTTACTTACTACCGAGCCAAAACGGCCCAATCCTGAGCAGTTCTATAACTACGACTCGTCAAAGAAATGCGATTATCACATGAGCGAGCTGGGACACTCAACCGACAATTGCTACATCCTCAAGCACCCAATCCAGAACCTTCTGGACACGAAGGCTTTCTCATTCCAACCCGCTAAGCCGAATGTTCATAGTAACCCACTCCCCGATCACGCGGACAATGTGAATGCCATATTTAGCTTCAATGCTAGTCGAATCAAGAATGTCAAGGTATACACCACCAACGTCTATGATGAGCTAGTGAAAGCCAGTTATTACCCGAGTAATGAAGCCGTTTCCCTAGCTATCATGAGAAAAAGAATCTCAAGAATGGTAGAAGCTGGGTTGATCATTTATGCTGACCACACTGGCATTGTCTCTACTATCTTTGAGGTCGTCATTAACTGGGACGAGGAGTTTGCTATGTTGAGCGCCGAGAAGGACAAGCTCGATCCTTTGCCTGAAGACATGTCTCCGCTCAAAGACACGACCGATGATGAAGAGATCGTAATAAGCACGCCCGCAGCCAATAAAGGGATAGTGATCGAGATACCTCAACCGTATGAGTACTCTGATGATAAGGCAGTCCCTTGGTCCTACAATCTCGATGTCGACTTAGTCACCAGATTTGGATGTACCTATGGCCAAGCTAATGCTCAACCTGCAAAACCTGTCACTGATGAAGCAGCTAAAGAGTTCCTGGCTGTGATTAAGGTTAGTGAATACAGCATAGTTGAGCAACTGCGCAAGATGCCCGCGCAAATCTCTCTGCTTGAACTCCTCCAAACATCTGTCAAACATCAAAAGGCCCTAATGAAGGTGTTAAGTGAAGTCCACGTACCAGAGATGATCAATCATGAGAAACTGGAGGAATTTGTAGGTTCTATACTCCTTAAGGACCTTATAGCCTTTTCAGATAAGGAGTTCCCTCTAAAAGGCAGAGGACATACTAAAGCGCTGTACATTTCTGTCAAATACAAGGCCTCGCATGTGGCCCAGGTGCTCATCGATAATGGTTCAGCCTTGAACATCTGTCCTCTGACAACTTTACATCGCCTTAAGATAGATCCTTCTAGGATAAATGCTACAAAGACCTCCGCGCGAGCCTTTGACGGAACGAAGAAAGAAGTGATGGAAGAAATCTACCTCGACATACAGATAGGGTCAACAGTGTTCAATGTCCTATTCCAAGTTATGGATATTCCCACTGCATTCAATTTTATGCTGGATCGTCCATGGATTCATATCGCCGTAGCTGTGCCATCCAGTCTACATCAGAAGGTGAAGTTCGTTGTAGAGAGAAAGTTGGTCACAGTCCACGATGAAGAAGAGCACCCAATTTATCATGCAACGGCTATCCCCTATGTTGAGTCGGATTGCAAAATAGAATCAAGCTATCAGTCGCTTGAGCTCGTATCAACCATACATGCGTCTAGAGGATCATCACCGCCAGTTCCTAAGGTGTCAAATACTGCAGTTATGGTTGGAAGAGTAATGATGTCTCATGGCTTTATTCCGGGCGAAGGCCTTGGCAGGAATGGTCAAGGTATTCGTCAACCAGTGGAAGTCTCTCAAAAACCCCACACTTCTAGATTAGGGTATCAGGGGTCAACTGTGCCGAATAATGAGGGACGTGGTCATGGACATGGTCGAGGTCGAGGTCAAGGATACGTACAGAATAGATAGCAATCCGAAGAAGAGCCAAATGTTGAAGAACGTAGCAGTGGAATTACCCAAAATAATGGAGAACTCGGATGTGGTAGGCTGCTTCCACACATCCGCACCACATTCCCAGGCCCTGCGAGGATGATGCACGAAGAGAAGGAAGTGATTGACACTCTAAGGCAATCGAGCGGTAAGTTCAACTATTATGTGAAGTACTCAGCACCCCCGAGCTTCTATGTTGATCCCCGTGACATTGTCCCTGACGGATGGGGAGGTATGAATGATCCAACACCTCAAATGATAGGAGATTCTGATGATGCAATGGAGGAAATCACTGCTCTGTTCGACGATTTCATCATTGGAGCTATCGAAGAAGGATCGTTAGAGGAATAGACACTAGCCCACAAGTGTAAAACCTTTACTGTTTCGCATACTCCCCTGCATGGGAATTTTTATTGCTTTTTAGGACTTGCCTCGTCTTGAGTGCTACTTTCCATTTTCATTTCCAAGACTTGATTGTTGCAATTTCCATTCAATAAATGTAATTCATTTCGAAATAATCAATGAAATTACAAGTTGTTTTCAATGTTTTGAGGGCATGTTGAGGTATATCAAACCAGCTCAGTGATGATATCCAACTGATAAAAGCAAATATAGTCCAAGGAGAATTCTGAGGCCCGGGCTTCTTCATGCTTTCTCGTGTTATAATTTTTTCGAAAAGAATTTCAAAAAATACAAAAAAAACAAAAAAAACTGCAATGTTTAGCCATGTTTGTCCTTCTGAATCCCTTACTTTATATTTCAGGGGTAATCTTATGATGTATGAGGGTATGGGAACGGTCCAATCTGATGAATTATATGCAACCGACCTTGATCCCGATGATACCGGCAAACTCGACAATTCCTCGGACCTTCAACGCGACCTAGAGCATCATGAAAGATCTAAAATCCTGACGGTATATTAAACTATCATCGTCAATCTGAGTGATTCCGGAGAACCCAAGGATGTGAAGATAGGGGCAACCCTCCCCGAATGTGAAGCAAGACGCCTGCTCTAATTGCTGAAGGATTACCAGGACAGTTTTGCTTGGTCATATGCCGATATGCCGAGTTTAGACCCTTCTATTATGGAGTATGGCCTGCCTACTAATCCTAGCATGCCATCCAAGAAACAGAGGCTACGGAGAACCAAACCTGAGCTTTCGAAGAAAATAGAAGAAGAGGTCATGAAACTTTTGAAAGTAGGATTCATCGAAGTCACTCAATACCTACCTGGGTGGCCAACATCGTGCCAGTCATGAAGAAGGACAGTCGAGTTCGGGTTTGTATCGATTATCGTGACCTAAATAAGGCCAGCCCTAAAGATGACTTCCCATTATCGCACATAAACATTCTAGTAGACAGCACTGCTGGATTTGAACTATTTTCATCCATGAATGGTTTCTCGGGTTATAATCAGATAAAAATGAAGAATGGCGATAAGGAGAAAACAGCGTTCATCACTCCTTAGGGTACATTCCACTATAAGGTCATGCCTTTTGGTCTTAAAAATGACGAGGCAATATATCAACGGACAATGGTGACTCTTTTCTATGACATGATGCATAAGGAGATCGAGATCTATGTTGATGATATGATTGCCAAGTCCAAACCCGGAGAGAGTCATGTTGACATCCTGAAGAAGTTGTTCGACCGACTCCGTTAGTTTAAACTCCGTCTCAATCCAGCTAAGTACATATTTGGAGCAACATCGGGCAAATTACTTAGGTTCATAATAAGCAGTAAGGGCATTGAAGTCGATCCCTCCAAAGTGAAGGCTATATGTGAGTTGTAACCCCCATCAACCGTGAAAGAAGTGCGGAGTCTCCTGGGTAGATTGAACTACATAGCCCGTTTTATCTCCTAACTCTCCAAAACTGCTAAACCGTTCTTCAAACTTCTAAGGAAGAATGCTCAAGTGGAGTGGGACGATAATTGCCAGGAAGCGTTTAATGAACTGAAGTAGTACTTGATGAAACCCCCAGTGTTGGTCTCACCAATGCCAAGCCAGCCTCTGATCCTCTATCTCATGATTCATAGCGAGTCTTTGGGTGCAATGCTAGCCCAGAAAAATCCTGAAGATGGAAAAGAGTGAGCCATTTATTACTTAAGTAAGAAGTTTACCATCTCGGAGTTGAATTATCCTGAAGCCAAGAAGACTTGCGCTGCACTAGTATGGGTACTCCATAGGCTGCGACAATATACATTGCATCACTAGACTTTGCTAGTGACTGAAAATGATCCCATCAAGTATCTACTTAATCAACCGGATTTGGTAGGGAAGCTAGCCAAATGGCAGATTTTAATTTCAGAATTTGATGTACAAATGATGCCACAAAAGTCAGTTAAGGCCGAGTAATAGCCGATATGTTAGCCGAGAATCCCGAAACCTCAGATGATGATAGATATTCCCCAGAAGATCGCATTCTGGTGATAAAGGAAGACACGTGAACCATGTTCTTCGATGGAACCGTGAACTTGACTGGTTCCGGCACTGGGGCAGCCTTGATATCCCCATATGGGCAACATTATCCAATAGCAGCAAAGTTGGTGTTCCCGTGTACCAACAACATAGTCGAGTACGAAACTTGCATCCTTAGACTCCAAGCCGTAGTGGAAATGGGGATAACCAAGTTGAAAGTGTTTGGTGATTCCACTCTAATTATTCTCCAAACTGTAGGGGAGTGGAAAACGAGAGACACCAAATTGGTGTCGTATCATAAATACCCCAAAGAAATTATAAAAGAATTCGAAAATATCTCCTTCGAGTACTTGTCAAGATCCCATAATCGGTTCGCTAATGCATTAGCTACGTTATTATCCATGTTGCAAGTGACTGGTGGAGTAGAAGTAGAACCCTTGAAGATCGAAGTCCTAACAAAATCGGCTTACTGCATGGTTGTGAATGGAGAACCCGACGAAAAGCCATGGTATTACGATATCATGAATTATATCCAGAGACAAGAATTTCCTGAAGGAAGCATTCCGGCCGACATGAAGTACATAATGAAAATGGCTTTAAAATTCTTTGTCAGTGGTGAAAAACTGTACAAAAGATCCTATGATTCGATCATACTAAGGTGTGTAGACACAGCTGAAGCTGCTAGAATCATGCAGGAGGTACACGAGGGAATATGTGGTCTACACATAAATGGCCATATGTTAGCTAAGAAAATCATGAGGTTGGATTATTATTGGCTCAGTTTTGAAAGTGACTGCATCCAACATGTTCGAAGATGCCATCGTTGTCAAGTTCATGGGGATAAAATAAATGTTCCCCCCACGGAGTTACATCAAGTGTTCGAGCCATGGCCTTTTTCAATGTGAGGCATCGATGTGATTGGCCTAATCAATCCCAAGGCATCAAATGGACACCAATTCATCTTGGTTGCGATTGATTATTTCTCCAAGTGGATTGAAGCCGCGTCTTATGTCAACGTTACTGCGAAGAATGTTGTAAGATTCATCAGGCGATAAATAATCGCTCATAATAATGTCTCCGAGGCTATTGTCATTGATAATGGGACGAATTTGAACAACAAGTTCATAGATCAGTTGTTCAATAAGTTCAAAATCCAGCATCTAAATTCATCTCCCTATCGTCCACAAATGAATGGAGCAGTTGAAGCCGCTAACAAGAACATCAAGAAGAACTTGGCCAAAACGGCTGAAAACTATTGTGACTGGCATGAAAGATTACCATTTGCACTAATGTCATATTGGACTTCTATCCGAACCTCTGTCGGGGTAACCCCTTTTTCCTTGGTGTATGGTATAGAAGCAGTCATGTCCGTTGAAGTAGAGATCCCTTCCTTGCGTGTTTTATCCCAAGTGGAGTTGTCTGAAGCGGAATAGATGCAACAAAGGCAGGAGCAGTTGAACTTAATTGATGAAAAACAGTTCAGAGCCATTTGCCATGGTCAAACCTATCAGCAGAGGATAGCTATATCCTTCAACCAAAAGGTGCGTCCAAGACATTTCGAGGTAAATGATCTAGTCCTAAGGATGGTGCTGCCAATCTTCCCTGTTCCTGGGAGTAAATTTACTCCAAACTATATCAATCCATATGTGGTTAAGAAGGTGCTTCTCGGAGGTGCCCTGATTCTTGCAGAAATGGATGGTCGTGAGTTCTCCAATCCTGTTAGTTTTGATGCTGTAAAAATGTATTATCCTTGATAAAATCTAACATTTTGCAGCAAAAGTTTTCTAGTGTTCATTTTTTACTTCTGAATTGCAAACATTTCAGTGTTGAATAAATGGTTTCAATCAATTTCAAGTTAAGATGTTTGCATTGGCTTTAAATTCTGCATAGTTATTTTGTCGATCAGTATTGTTGACTTCAAAGGGGAAGTCTATTTAGACAATCTGATAACTTATGTGGAATGAATTGAATGTGTCGAATAAGGTACATCGGGATGATAGAAGGCAAGTCTTATCCTATACACAGTCCCATGTACTAGTCTTCAGTGAGTTGAGTTGAAAAAAAATTCCATGTTTTGCAACGTAAAGAGTTATCTTGCAAAAGATACGGTGACCGAAATGACAAGAGGCATTTCATTTCTCTACCTTAAACACTACAAGATATCCCTTGTTTTGCCTCTTTGAGCCTAAATGCTTGGAGAAATTTTTTCAAATTACCCCTGTCAAGAACCACCCCCACATCGGGGCAAACTGGAGGTAAATCAATATCATAAGGTGAAAAATGACTAGAAATGTTCTTGCTCTCACTTGCATCAATCTTCGAGTGTTGCTTTTTCAGATGGATTCACGCGAAGTTCAAGTGCCTTAGGATGATGAAGATCATTTTTTTTCTCTATTCTATACACAGTTTTATCCTTTGCTAAGCCCAATTGAGCCTGCAAATTCGTTTCATATAAACCTAGTTGGTGATCATCCCCCCACACTGGGGCAAGGAAAAAGGTCATTATTGTTCAAATAACATATCTGGAGCATCGATGGAAGACAGGAATCCTTGAGAGTTTCAATGACAAGTCATTCAGTCAGATATAGCTGGCCAATGTTTATATTGTAAGTAAAAAAAAAAAGCAGTGTGCCTCGTAAAAGCAAGGTCAATGTCCAATGAAAAAACGTCAGGATATGACATATCAAAATCATCTCCAATAGAGTAGTAGTCCTATAAGTCTCAAAGGAATCAAGTGATGAACTTTCAAAGCCGATGGGGAATCTACTGAAGAGAGACAATCCCTGATGAAGAAGAAGACTGGTGACAATGCCGAAATGATCACCAACTTATTCACCCCAATTATATACATTTTGAGCATAATGTTCCATTCATTTCTCAACCCATGAGCCTAGCCCACGTTACGTCCCTTGCAAAGTCTCTTCAGATTAGGGAACTTGAACTAACGTAGAGTTTCTGATGTTTATAAGCTTAGCTCGAAAAAGTGCGAGCAAGTCTATTTCTATTTCATTTTGTAGGGTTCTTGACTTGTAAACCTGGAGACAATTGCGGAATATTTTCTTTCAATAGCCTCGACTCAAAGAGTGTTTTTTGCTAAGCCATTGACCAAGCCTATGTTACGGTCCTAGCAAAGACCTCTCATATTGGTAAGGTCGTATCGCTTGCGAGAATATTCAGACCCTTGTCAATGATGATGGTAAGGTGGAGCGATTTTCATAAATCAGCCTTTTTCAATGAGAATGAGAGAAAGTCCTTTTCGACTGGAAGTCCTTCATTCGACATTTTCAAGGCACCCACTTATGAGTTCGGATTGCCTTGTCATGATTTTTCTCCAGTGAAGTTTGTAATGCCGAGTTGGCAAAACCATTGTGCATAAAAACCAGTTGAAATCGTAGTGCATGTGTATATGTGTTCTTGATAGTGCGCAAGTGCATATTACATGTTGCCTAAAACTGTGTCTAGCAGGAGACGCACTCTCAAGAGTCGAAGATATCACTAGGTAAGTATATCTCTATCTCTTGGATGTCTATGACTATCCAGGTATTCCTAACCTGTTCGAGCAATCGTCAGGCCCCATATTGGATCATTTTGTTTTGATCTCTAGATGCCTTTGATGATGTTTAGGTATCTATTGATCAAGCCTTTTCAGGTACCTCTAATGATGTTCAGGTACTTTGTTAAGGAACCCTTGAATACTCGGGCTAGCCCCTCTGTTCACCAAATCACAGATTTTTACACAATCTCGAGAAGATTCCCCCGCGGCGTGCCTATGAGCAGGTATAGGCATGGCGGCCAAATCTTTATGAATGTGTATGAGAAGGTATATGTATTTCATAAAGGTCGGAATATTTCTCTAATCTCGGGTATTCTCCCGCGACATGCCTATGAGTAGGTATAGACATGGCGGCCAAATCTTTATGAATGTGTATGAGAAGGTATATGTATTTCATAAAGGTTGGAATATTTCTTTAATCTCGGGTATTCTCCCGCGACGTGTCTATGAACAGATATAGGCATAGCGGCCAAATCTTTATGAATGCATATGAGAAGGTATATGTATTTCATAAAGGTCGGAATATTCTCCCTATCCCAGATATTCCCCTGCAGTTCACTTATGAGAAGGTATAAGTAAAGCGGCCAAATCTTTACAAGTACCTATGGAGATATATAGGTATCTTGTACAGGTCGGAATATTTTCTCAATCCCAGGTGTTCTCCCACAGTTCACTTATGAGCAGGTATAAGTGAAACGGCCAAATCTTTATGAGTACCTATGGAGATGTATAGGTATCTCATAAAGATCGAAATATCCTCTTAATTTCAAAAGTTCCCCCGTGACACACCTATGAGTAAAAGATATAGGCGCAGCGGCTAAATCTTTACAAATACCTATAGAGATGTATAGGTAGTTTGTAAAGGTCAAAACGTTTTTTTCATTTATTGCTAAAAGCTACTCTCGCGAATCCATATGATGATTGGATACGTCAAGCTTTCTTCGTGTGTTTTGACTTAATTGCAGATCACAGAAGTTCATCAATGTGTGTCAGGCAATACCTATAGGACTGAGCCCAGACATTTGCCAAACAACATACAAGTCAGTGTCGTGCCTCGAATTACGCTATTGTTCATGTCAGGTAAGTAATTCCAGGTATATTTTCTATTCACGTCAGCTTGCATAATTTCTTAATGCATTTAAAAAATGGGACTCATAATCCTGACAAAAATAACATTCATTGCATTTGCATAGTTGAAATTTAGGTATCATTTAGTCTTTGAACGTAACCTCTGTGAGCTCACCTTCAAATAGGGGCAGCTGTTGACACCTAAATTTTACCGACCATTTAGTCGTGATTTGCATAGAAAATTAGGGATTAATTTTTAACCCCTAAACAAAAATATTTAAATTGCATAGCATATAGTTTAGGTTCATTTTAATTTAATTGCATTTTGCATCGGACCGGTGATGGCGAATGAGCTTAAAATTTATCGAATGGGACTCGGCTCGCTCGAAATGCAAGGGCCAGGAATTACAAGTCAAATAGGCCCAGTTGTTTTAATTTGAGCTTAATTCAGCCAATTATGCTTAATTAATTAAAAGCTCAAATTAATTCAGCCTAAGTCCAAGCTAAAGCCAAAGCCCATTAGGACTAGAGAGCCCATCTAATTGACTTAGATTAGCACTATAAGTATGTCATTAGGTTAGATTTTTTGGAGGAGGACAGATTTTTTCAGAGAAGTCGGAGGCCGCAGAAAATTGATACATACAGCCACAAAATGTGAGAAAAGGACAACACCTTCGGGAGGAAGGATTGAAGATGTCTTCACAAACTGTTCTTGGCGATGGTGAAGGTCCACATTCATCAACGCCTCATCTTCACGTCCTCCATGTAAGAAAGCAAAAGTCCAAATGGGGGATTGAGAATTTTCATGGCATTGATGTTTACGCCCATAAATTGAGAGAGAGAGAGCTTGCAGAGAAGAGAAGTAAAAGGGAAGGCCACGGAAGAAGACAAGAAGTGAGACCCACGAGCGAAAGGGCCACCATCAAGAGAAAAAAAAAGTCAAAGGAAGAAGGGAGGCTATCAACGAAATAAAAAGAGAAAAGGCTTCTTCGTGGTCTTCTTTGAAACTCCTTCGGAAGCTACGCTTGCAGAATCACATGTGCAGCGCACCACTACTGTCTTGCCATCAATGAAGGTCCCACAGTCAACCGAGAAGCTGTCGCTGCCGTTGCTGCTTTCTTCATGCCCATGCAACGTTCTTCATCAATCGGACACCCCATAGCCTTGAAGAGAAGCCAGCCAGTACGCTACAACAGCCATGCACAATACGTAGATTCACATGCAGGGACAAGACTCACATGAGTGAGACCGGTCTTCACCAGTAAGTCCACGGAGATCACTTTCGCTGTTGCTCTTTCCCAACGACCAAGCTATTGCACCCAATCTGAACTGAGCAATGGCCATACCAACGACCAACCATGAAGCCCCCGCGACGTCCTCACGCAAGCCACCGAGCACCTGCCTTACACCGCCGTTCGTGCACTGCTTTTCGTACATCACCACCACCTCGAGCTGAGCCATTCCCCGCCGAACCAACGTTCCTATGGTGGTGTCCGTGAGTCCATATTGCGTGGTGGTGTCCGTACGTCTAGATTGTCCGCGATCCCGAGCCATCGCCCCGACGCCATGCCGCCGATCCCAATCCGCAAACTCGATCCCGAGTCGATTCGAATTTGAGAATTATCTGCAAATTACGTAATGATATTATCCGATAAATTTTCAGAATATTTAATTTCCTAATTTGAATATTTAGATATTCCGTGGATATTCTTCGTTGGTTTACTAGATATCTTAGGATAATGTTCAATATATCCATAATATTTGAAAATATTTAAAATTAGGAATCGTTCCTAATTTAGCAACGTATATGGATGATTATCTGACCTTATCTCTAAGGTACGATACGCAGCGATACGGAAAATTATTATCCTATCCATTATCACTTGGATACGATAATGAATTTTATCCACTTTCCAAATTTGAATGATCGACTTTCCGTCAATATCTATAACCCCGTAGATATGATCGATGGTTCGATTTTTGTGCCTAATTCATGTTTGAAACAAATCTAGCAGATCGTGTGGTTGTTTTGAATTTGGTCGTTATCTCTGTTTGAATTATTTTTTCTTTTCAATTAAAAAGGAAATCCCAAAAAATACTAGTTAGGATTTGAATTAGAGTTTTGCATGTTTAGGAAATCCTAAATATATCTAGAAGATAGAGTAATTATTTAATTTAAATTAGGACTTGAGATAATCTATTTCCTAATTTAAAATATTCCAATCTTAATAGATTATTTAGGTTATTTTTTTATTCCGAATTTTCATGAAAATTCCAAAAAAAATGAATTGTTTTAGGGTAGATTAAGATAGATTGCATTCTTAATTTTCTTAATTTATAATTTCGAATTTTTACAAAAATCCTAAAAAGAAATCATGTTATGATAGATTAAGTCATCATAGGTTGCATGTTAACTTAGGCTTTTTTTTATTCCGAATTTCATCAAAAAATACCCAAAAAAATAAATTATTTGTCCGTCATTAGAATTAGGTCACGTCGTCGCATGACATATAGTTTACATGCTAGGTTGCATTAATCGCATGTCATTTTTGCACGTCATTGCATATAGACTAGCTTTCATTTAAATAAGTGAAAATCCAAAAAAAATGAGTGAATTGCTTATTAACTAGAAATTATATTAGGATGTTGATGTGATTTTCTGGCTAATAATGCAGATGCTTACGTTGCTTCGAGGTAAGTAATTCTTCCAAACTTGCAATTTATTTAATGCTTTCTTGGGTGTTAAATTGGTGGTTTGCGCACTCACATGAACACCTCACATATTAGTAACTAGATTGAAATGGATTCAAACTGCTTGCCAAAATATTTTTGAAAAGAAAAGGTACCGAAAGGGTATTAGATTAGATCTAGCGTAATCAAGTCCCCGGACTTGGAATCTCTGGTTTGTAGGAATAAAACATATCTCCCTATGTTTTATTTAGGTTTCTAATCGACCTACCGCAAATTGATTAGTGGCGACTCCAAGCATGAAAACATTTGCATGTTAAAGATTTAAACCCTAAGTTGCGAATTGGTAAGGCTTGGGAGGGCCCGAGTTAAGATTAGTCTTAATAATCCATTAGCCCAAAAAAATAAAATTTTTTAGGTCGCGACAACTTCATATGAAGTTACCACAGAAAGATTGATGCAAGAATATGCAATAAAATCTTTCTTAATCCTATTCTCTATAGTTGTCAATCCACAAGCCTCCTGATTTGCCCTATTGTGGAGTGGTTCTTAACATGGTTGTTTTGGGAAAACTTTTCTACTATTTTGACTCAAATTTGGTTTGCAAGGGATAAGCATGTGTTTGAGATAGTGAAATAATTACCTTTCATCATTTTAATCCATGTAATCATTGTGAACATCCCATATTTCCTTCGAATGAGTTTTTCTCACTCACTTCTCCATTTTGGCTTTGAGTGTATAAGGGACGTGTTTGGATATGGCTTACTTTTCATCATTTGAAGGTCTTTCCATTCGATTTGATCCAAACTTTTTTCTATGAAATTTTTCAAAGCCTTTTGTCAAATTATCCCTTTTAGGAAATTTTGATGCTTAATGCATTTTCAAAGAAAGCGTGTTTCAAAACTTTCAATTGAAACTTTTATGAGGTATTTTCCTTTTTAGAACAATCTGTTTTGTTTTGTTCAATTTAATGTCATTTTGCTTGGGGAAAAAGAAGTACGTTTTTCTCTTAAAAATGCAACTTCTTTAAGACATACTCTCACGATTTGGGGGTACATGTCTGATCAACTTACTAAGATCCTTCTTGTTTACATGTTTTTGCTTTAGTTCCACTGTGGATTCTTCTTTTACTGCTCCCTTTTCTTTGTCTCCTTGGGCATGATAAAAAAGGCACCTTAGAGGATATCAATGGAAAATAGAATTGGAAGTGATACTTCCTTCTACTATTTGATAACTTCATTGGGAATTTTGAAATCATCAACTGGTTCGGATTCTTTTTGCTTTCTTCTGCAAAAACAGATAAACATGTTCATGAAATGCATGGTATGCATAATATGCACATGTTCTAAAGTGATCCGAATCTTTTCTTGAATGTTCATCTTCATTTTATTGGTAGAAAAATTTGACAACATCTGCATTTATAGGATAGGCTAGTTCTGTTCCTGTCATATCTACAAGAGTCAATGCTCCTCTAGAAAAAACCTTCTTGATAATGTATGGTCTCTCATAATTCAGAGTGAATTTGCCATGAGGCTCTAAATTGTTGAAGATGACTGTCTTCACTACTTAATCCTCTGTTTTGAAATTCATCGGTTTGACCTTTAAATTAAAGGATTTAGCCACTTGTCTTTGATAGGCTTGTCCATGGCATATAGCTCTTAGTCTCTTTTCATCGATCATGTTAAGTTGTTAATATCTTTGTTGAATCTACTCAGCTTCTGAAAGCTTTAATTAGGATAGTATCGTGAATGAAGGAATTTCTACTTTAACAAGTAGCACTGCTTCCATTCCATAAACTAAGGAAAATGGGGTTGCTCTAGTTGATGTTCGAATTGAAGTTCGATATGCCATCAGAGCATACGGTAACCTTTCATGCCAATCACGATAATCTTCAGCTGTCTTGGCCAGTATCTTCTTGATATTCTTATTTACTGCTTCAATTGTTCCATTCATTTGTGGACGATATGGAGATGAGTTCAGATGTCGGATATGAAAGTGCTCAAGTAAATCATCTACGATCCTGTTATTTAGATTTGAGCCATTGTCCGTTATTATTGCTTCTAGAACTCCATACCTAGCAATGATATGCCACCTAATGAATCTTGTAACATTCTTGGCAGTAACATTCATAGAGGAGCTTGCTTCAATCCATTTAGTGAAATAGTCAATGGCAACTAAGATAAACCAGTGTCCATTTGAGGCCTTGAGGTTGATTGGACCAATCATACCAATACCCCACATTGAAAATGGCCATGGCTCGGATATTTAATATAGCTCATTTGGTGGTGTATTAATTTTGTCTCCATAAACTTGACATTGATAGCAACATCTCACGTGTTAGATGCAATCTGTTTCCATTGTCATCCAATAGTATCCCAACCTCATAATCTTTCGGGTTAGAAGATATCCATTCATGTGCGATCCACATTTACCCTCATGAATTTTTTTCATGATTTATTCAACTTCTGTAGCATCCACACATCTTAACAAGGTTGAATCAAATGATTTCTTATAGAGAGTTTGACCACTGAGGAAGAATTTGTTAGCTATCTTCCTTATAAACTACTTGTCACCTGATTGGCTTTCTTCAGGAAATTCTCCTGATTGAAGATATCTTTTAATGTCATGATACCATGGTTCATTGTCGAACTCTGCTTGGACCAACATGCAATGAGCTAATTGTTCGAGAATATTGATTCTCAATGGTTTTATATCCATATCATCTTCAGCCTGTAGTAAGGATGACAAAGTTGTAAGAGCATCTACAAAATTATTCTGAACTCTCAGGAGATAATCAAACGTAACTTCTTTAAAAGTTTCTATCATCTCTTCTAAGTATGTGTGATAAGGAATTAGCTTGGCATCTCGAGCTTGCCATTCACCAGTTATTTGCAATATGATGAGCATAGAATCTCCATATACTTGCAACCTTTTTATCTTCATTAAAAGGGCTAATTGTAAGCCAAGAATGCATGCTTCGTATTCAGCAACATTATTGATGCATGGAAATCCCAATTTCGCAGATACTGGATAGTGTTGGCCTTTTGGGGAGATCAGTATTGCTCCAGTTTCTGATCTAGATAAGTTGGTTGCACCGTCAAAATACATGATCCATTTATCATCGATTAGTGTCAATATATGATCATCAAGTTGTTCTTCAGGACTGGCAATATTCTGCAAATTTTCTGCCAACATGTTTGCTATTGCTCATTCTTTAACTGACTTTTGGGATGAACTTCTGGTGTCGAATTCTAATAACAAAACTTGCCACTTTGTTAATTTCCCTACCAAGGAGGATTTCTCAAGAAGATACTTGATCATATCATTCTCGATCACTAGGAAAATTTGGTGATGAAGGGTGTATTGTCTTAATCTGTGTAATACCCAAATCAATGCAATACATGTCTTCTCAACTGCTGGGTAATTCACTTATGATGTTGTGAACTTCTTGGTCAAGTAATAAATGGGTTGTTCTTTATCATCATTTGGTCTTCTTTGTACAAGCACCGCTCCTAATGACTCATAGTGAATCGTCAAATATAAGATCAGTGGAACTCCAGGGATTAGTGGTACCAACACTGGTGGGCATATCAAATATTCTTTGATCTTGTCAAAGACTTGTTGACATTCCGCATCCCACTTTACTTTGGCATTTTTCTTCAATAGTTTGAAGAATGATTTAGCAGTCTCAGAAAGTTGATATATCAAATGAGCGATGTAATTTAATTGCCCCAACAGGCTTCTCACTTCTTTTACCATATAAGGAATCTTTAAGTCGTATATTGCCTTGATCTTGGAAGGATCTATTTCGATGCCCCTATTACTAACCACACATCCTAGCAATTTGTCAGATTTTGCCCCAAATACACATTTATTAGGGTTCAATCGCAACTTGTACTTTCGAAGTCTTTCGAATAATTTGCAAAGTACCTTAACATGATCTTTCCTTGTTTGGATTTTGCAATCATGTCATCCATTTATACCTCAATTTCTTTATGCATCATGTCATGGAACAAAGTTACCATTGCCCTTTAATATGTGGCACTAGCATTTTTTAAACCGAAAGGCATCACCTTATAACAAAATATGCCCCATGGTGTTATGAATGATGTTTTCGCCTTATCCTCTGTCTTCATGAGGATTTGATTATATCCTGAGAAACTATTCATAAATGAAAATGTTTCGAACCTAGCAGTGCTATCTACTAATACATCAATATGTGGAAGTGGGAAATCATCCTTAGGGCTTACTTTATTTAGGTCGTGATAATCAACGCACATCCGTACTCGACCGTCTTTCTTCACTACGAGTATTATGTTGGCAACCCATTCTGGATATGGCACTACCTTGATGAAACCGACTTTGAGTAATTTCATCACTTCTTCTTCTATTTTCTTCGCCAATTCTAGCTTTGTTAGCCTCAGTTTTTGCTTCTTTGGTGGAATACTTGAATCAATTGGCAAAGCATGCTCAATTATGCTTGGATCAAGGCTTGGCATGTCAGCATAGGACCGTGCGAATATGTCTTGATATTCTTTGAGCAAATCTGTGATCCTTTCTGCTTCTGCTAAGGGAAGACTTTCTCTAATCTTAACCTCTTTGGGATTCTCTTTATCGCCAAGATTAATAGTGATCGTTTTCTCTAATGTGAGTGGCTTTGATTCTTCATGACGGATCCATTCCCTTCTGATCCATTTCTCATCTTCATTATCTACTTCAATATCGCAAGTGATCTCCTTGAAAAGATTTGGGTCACATATGAACCTATTATGGATACGTGAATGTTCATGCTTGTACATGTAACAAACATGATTAGTAATTACATACAAAGTAAGTAATGCACGTGGTCCTATATAAAAAAAACTTTTGGAAATTCATTTTGAAATTTACTTTTGAAAGAACATAAAGACAAAACTAATCCTCATATCATCGGACTTCCTTACTCTTAAAATCATTTTCGCAATGAGGAGCAATAAAGAAACCCAAAGCCTCAAGCCTTATGAATGAGGATAATGTTTATCATAGGTTTGGTTTTGTTTCTATATGCCCTTAACAAAACATTTGACCACTTTTATTGAATTGAAAAATGCGGTTACATCTATATCAAAAGGAATGTAAATTGCAACTGATATTGCGAATGAAATCACAAAAAATTTGAAATGGCAATCAACAAAATGCAATGGAAAAAAAGACTAATAGAAAAAGTTCAAGAGAATATTCCACTCCAGTGCGTAGTTATGTTTTGCCTCTATTATGATAACGTTGATGGTATTTTCTTCGAATAAACTTGGCAGAACATATTCTTCCTTTGCATGTAAGTCCTCTTCTTGAAGTAGCTTGGAAGGTCCGGCAAAAGTTTTCTTGATGTGGATATGATGATAGGGAAGCTCTCTAACTTTGCCCTTCCATATGGATGGATTAATGAGACAATCACCTCGACCTCTATAGCCTTCATAATTCTTTCGACCTGGGCTTTGGCCTCCATGGTGATCTTCTGTATCATCTGAAATATAACCTACTCCGTGCTTCATCCTTGTAGCGAGTGGAGTAATAGGTTCTTTGATCCCTTGGGATTTTGGTCCATGGTTGTTTAACCAAACTATTTTAGAACCCCGACCTGAACCATGAATCTTATGCCACCACCTCCCCAGCGTTTTGGTATACCGATGCACATCGAGCATTCAGTGGTAGAGTATCCGGTAATCGACAATATGGCTTGGATCAAACATACGACCGTAGTCTGGGTAGACATAGGGCAACCCCTCTGGCAAGCCCACACTTATACCGCATGGTGTTTCCAGGATGGTTTGGATGAGTTTGGCCCTGTTCGAAGTTTTGATGTCCCTTTTGACGGAGTGGGAGATTGGGACCTGTTGGTTATACCCCCTCCCGATGGTGAGATGACTAGCATAGACACTAGCCTCACACAGTCAGGACATTAACATGTTCCTGTAGCGCCCGAGCCTACAGGAGGGGAGTCGGATCTGGAGCTGGAGGAGTCGCAGGCTAGGTACGACCCGATGGATGCGGACTTAGGTACAGAGCTAGACGAGGAACTAGTGGAAAAGCAGCCCGAAGAAGAAAATAAAGAGGTACCGAAAGAGGAACTAGAAGAGGAGTTAGTGGATGAACCAGAAGAGGAATCGAAAGATGATTTGGAAGAGGAGTCTCAAGTAAAGGAACGAATTGAGGTTCCATTAGAGTCGGGGGATGAGGATAACCCGATTGAAATCGAGGTGAACTCCAAGTCTTTTGAGGAGCAAGTGGCTTAAGGGGATTTAGATTCGGATTCCGGGGAGAGTGACTCGGAGTGGACACAGTTGAGAGGTCGTAAGGGCTAGTTTAGGGGTACATGAACCCTTTTGAAGCGTCCCATTTTGGCGTTAGAGTATACCCAAACTACTAATCCTTTTAAGGTTGACGTTGTGATCTATGGAAAACAATTCGTGTGTGTATTATAGGTTTGATGTAGATTTGGTGAGTACAAAAAGTGACTAGTTGTTGTGTAATGGATGAGAATGGATATTATACATATATCGAGGTGTAATATAATGTTTGGTGGCTCGGTGAATTATCTCTCCCTATTACCCCATGATTTTACTATCAGGGTTTATGTTCTTGTTTCCGCCGCGTGCAAGTTCTGATGTGATTATCTGGGTTGGCGACGTTTCCTAGGACATCGCACTAATTTGACCAAAGAGGGATATTGCGAGCTCGATGGGGTTCGGTGCTTGACAAGTTAGTATGCGGAAAATGAATTGAGACGAAAATATAAACCCTTCAATTTTATATTTTCATTGGATGAAATAGAGATAAGAAATATTTTCACGATCCCAATATCATGTGAATAATCACTTATCACAATTTCTTCACTAGAAATTATACAATTAAAGGGGTAGCACATGATGATTAATCAAGATGCCCCATCTATATTCCATTGGAATCTCGAAAAAGAAAGTACACACAAGGGAAATTTCACTATCAACAACAAAACTCATGAAATACCATCCCTATAGATTAATCTAAAAACAAGAAGAGAATCCTATTATATCATTACTAAAATGAGTAAAAAGGAAACCCTATACATCAAATCTATAAAATGAAAATTACATAAAGTGGGGTTTATGCCGTCAACTTATTGAGATTCGTCTCATGGTTGTTTAATCAAACCATTTCAGAACCCCGGCATGAACCATGAATCTTTTGCCACCACCGCCCCAGCGTTTTGGTATACCAATGCACACCGAGCATTCAGTGGTAGAGTATCTGGTAGATGACAATATGGCTTGGATCAAACATACGACCGTAGTCTGGGTAGACATAGAGTAACCCCTCTGGCAAGCCCACACTTATACCGCCTGGTGTTTCTGAGATGGTTTGGATGAGTTTGGCCATGTTCGAGGTTTTAATGTCCCCTTTGACGGAGTGGGAGACTAAGACCCATCGGCTATACCCCCTCCCGATGGGGAGATGACTAGCATAGACACTAGCTTCGCACAGTCAGGACATCAGCATATTCCTGCAGCGCCTGAGCCTACAATAGCGGAGCTGGATTTGTAGCTAGAGGAGTCGTAGGCCGGGTACGACCCAATGGATATGGACTTAGGTGTTGAGCCAGAGGAACCTGCGGAAGAGCAGCCCAAAGAAGAAAATGAAGAGGTACCGGAAGAGGAACCAGAAGAGGAGTCAGTAGATGAACCAGAAGAGGAATCGAAAGATGATTTGGAGGAGAAGTCTGAAGTAGAGTAATGAATTGAGGCTCCATTAGAGTCAAGGGACGAGAATAACCCGATTGAGATCGAGGCGAACTCCGAGCCTTTTGAGGAGCAAGTGGCTCAAGGGGATTTAGATTCGGATTCCGGGGAGACTCACTCGGAGTGGACACCGTTGAGAGGGCATAATGGCTAGTTTAGGGATAGATGAACCCTTTCGAAGTGTCCCATTGTTGGAGTTAGAGTATACCCAGACTACTAATCTTTTTGAGGTTGACGGTGTGATCTATGGAAGCCAATTCGTGTGTGTATTATAGGTTTGATGTAGAATTGGTGAGTACAAAAAGTTACTAGTTATTGTGTAATGGATGAGAATGGATATTGTACATATATCGAGGTGTAATATAATATTTGGTGGCTTGGTGAATTATCTCTCCCTATTATCTCATGATTTTACTGTTAGGGTTTATGTTCTTGTTTCCGCTGCGTGCAAGTTCTGATGTGATTATCTGGGTCGGTGACGTTTCTTGAGACGTCGCACTAATTCGACTGAAGAGGGATGTAGTGAGCTCGATGGGATTTGGGGCTTGACAAGTTAGTATGTGGAAAATGAATTCAGATGAAAATATAAAACCCTTCAATTTTATATTTTTATTGGATGAAATAGAGATAAGAAATATTTTCACGATCCCAATACATGTGAATAATCTCTTATCACAATTTCTTCACTAGAAATTATACAATTAAAGGGGTAGCACGTGATGATTAATCAAGATGCCCCATCTATATTCCATTGGAATCTTGAAAAAGAAAGTACACACAAAGGAAATTTCACTATTAACAACAAAACTCGTGAAATACCATCCCTATAGATCAATCTAAAAACAAGAAGAGAATCCTATTATATCATTACTAATATGAGTAAAAAGGAAACCCCGTACATCAAATCTATAAAATGAAAGTTACGTAAAAGGAGATTTCCTCATAGAATATAGCCAAACTCCTAATAGACCCTCTTTAGGTGCGAGGCGAATTGATTTGTTTTCTTGGGTTAAACGTTCAACCTCGGCTAAAGCCTCATTCTTTTCCCTAAGAGCTCTTGCGGCTATAGCTTATTGTTGAGTTGGCTTTTCAAGGACATTAGGAAGAGTCACTTTAAGCTCGGGTTCAAGACGATGGTGCACGTACTCCGACAATGCATGATGTATCTTCATTTCCCCTTCCAATTCTGACTCGTCGGTAATGAGAATTGGCTCTAGGTGGCATTTATACCACATATCAATGATGGACTTGATCATTTTCTTCAAATCCACCATTTGGTCCTTTTGGATGACATCTTTGCGATAGTCAAAATGATATAACCCCAACTTGAGGAATGGCGGAATCTTTTGAAGCGTGCGATATTGACGGATCACCCTAAAAGGGTAATATGACATAGACCCCGTTAGACCTAAAAGTGGGATTGGGTTGTCGGATCCGTTATTAAGGCATACCTCAGTATTTCCAAGCCAATGAACATGCCATTGGATTTGATTTGGAACAAGGTTCTTGAAAAAATTAAACCAAGTTGAGAATGACCAATATGGAAAGATTTCTTCCTTTTCTTGGAAAAGCGAGATAGGATGACAATCTTTGGATACACCTATGAATTTCAAGCTCAAACCAAATATTTAAGGTGAGAGACTAACCAAATTTGGAGTAAACCTATTGGGACTCTAAAAATACTATTTTTGTTTTGTTTAAACCTATTGAGTGATACTAACCTCTCACCCAGGATCATGTTAGAGAATCTTTTGAATATACACACTTGATTGACAATGTGGACTACCAAAGGATCTATAGTTGTTTTGGTGTATGGAAAGATCACAAAACCAAGGAACGCTAAGAAAAAGACGCGAGGAATTTGATTACCCCTTTCTTTTGGCAAGCTAGAAAAATGTCATTCTAAGAATGTAAAAGGGAGTGCATTAGAATTTCCTCTAAGAACGCCTTTGATTTGGAAAATGTCAACCCCTAAGAATTGGCTCAAAAGAGTTATAGGATCCATATCTATCGGAGGACTAACTAGACCAAAAGAATCGACTCTTCCAATGTCAATATCGTACTCCTCAATTATAGGGGTCAACTCATTTCGACCAAATACAAAAGTGGATGTCTTTGAGTTCCAAAAATGAGATAATGCCTTAATCATGGTGACATGAGGCTCGATGTATAAAAGAGTGGGAAGATATCTGATTCTCTTTTCCATGTAGTCCTTGTGCTTTGGCTCAAGACTTTCTCATATGACCACGAGAGCTCTAGATATGGGGATGACTCGAATATCTGACATATCCATTTTGACTAACCCTAATTTAGAGCATTGAGATTAATCACCATGTGTTATAGAAAGAAATATAACATGAAATGACTTAAGTGAAATTACAATTAAAACGATACAATCAACCTTACCGCGAAGAGAATGGCAAACATATCGACATATTGCATGAGGACGTGGGGTTTGACACCTAAGGGTAGGATTCTAAAAGTTCAAGGTCCCCACTTTGATTAGATAAGAAGAGTTTACCCACCGCTATTAATGTCGATCAGTGCACTTCTTATTAGCCAAGATGAGCGATATTAAAGAATGGATTACCACATGGATTCACATGCGGATTCCACTCTTAATATCTCCTAATGGTATCCTAAAAGCGATCCGGGGTTTTAGACTGCGGGAAGTGGATCCATTGCGTCGTGCTAAAGCAGGTAAACATGCGTTTGAATTTAAAGCAAACAACACTTCAATATAACCCAACATACACGCATACATTCTTTCACCACCTACAAAACAAAGGGTTAATATACACGTCTCCCCTTATAACTCCCATCTACAAAAACATTTAACGTTTGATTAACGACTTACCTCATTTTCCATGCGACTTTGACATGCAGTCGATGCTATAAAATGTAGACAAGTGAGATAACAACCAACAACTTTATTACGGCGTTAATCCACTTAAGTTTGTAACCTAGTCCCCAGCGGAGTCGCCAAGCCTGTCGCGACCTACCTCTCAAGGGCCGAACTCGATAATGTGGGTTTAAAGATAAGTGTTCATGAAACGGTCCATATGGCACATCATAAAAGATAGCTTTACCGAAGCATCGACCTTTTAGTCATCCATACAGTCCGCATAGCACATAATAAAAAATGGCTTACCAAAGCGTCAATCTTTTGATCATCCATACGGTTCGTTTGGCACATCATAAAAGAAGGCTTATCGAAGCATCGATCTTTTGGTCATCCATATAGTCCATTCATCATGAATGTGGATTTTCCCTAAATCTATATCTCGCGTGACAGCGGATTGTTTTTATCTTTTTTAGGAGTTGCCACTAGCCTAGGTCGGGGGTCGGCTAGAATACCCAACCAATATGCGGGAATTTCGTATTGGTTTCTACAAGAACCAGAGATCATAGGTTCGGGGGCTAATATTTCTATTAACACCATTTCGGTACTGCTAAACTTATCAAGATTGTTATCTAAGTTGTCATGTATTTATTTTTTTACCACTTTCATGTCAAAACCTTGGTCTACTAAATGATCGTGCATCTTGTTTTATGTTTTTATTTAAGATTCTAAGCTAATTCTATCTTAGTCTAAAAAAAGAAACAAACAATTGTATTAAAAAAATTGCGTAAAGTAAACAACCAAGATATTAAAAAGACAAAGCCAATTCTAAGTGTAAGAAAATAAAACCCGTAACTTGTCAGGTGTTTATTACAACACAAATTGAAAGCCCGAGTCATATGTTAGGTAATAAATGAATTTTTACAATTAAAATGGTCGGAGAGGACATCAACCATCACCGTATACAACGAATTTGGTCGGAACGGACATCGACCTCCACCATCTTCAAGATCACCGTCTTCTTGGACCTATTCTAATTCTAAAGCTAAACTAGACTAGGTACATACAAGGAAATGAACATCATAATGTTCACAAAACACACAATAATTGTCCATACAAGAGAATGCAATATGCAAGAAGATACAAAGATGCAAATGTAATCACAATAATGGCCTCGAGATCGGCCTTTGATTTAAACATGCGTAGTCCTCATCTAACGACTTACCCACTCCATTTTAATGATGACTTATGTACAATAGCCACCAAGCACGTTCGTTTATAGTGACTAACGTGACATAGTCCCTAATTGGGGTTCTATATGAAGCCATAGATATCCCCTCGAGCATGCATCGCTTCTTATCATACATCTAGAAAGCACATGCATCAAGCTTAAAATAAGCATGCAAGTAGGTCACAAAGACCTTGATTCTCATCCAATCACTCAATTTAGTGAACCGACGTCAGGTTACTTCATTCCATTCATTACGCACCAATTTATTAAGAGAAAGACAAAAAAAAAGAGCAGAACAGGGGATACAAGATGTATTCAATTGGAACAGGACCCATGATTAAAAAGTTCTGGAAAATTTATGGTAGCTTAAGCATACAATGAGGAACAACTTTCATAAAAGTTTTCCTGAAAAATGTTCACATAATTTTATAAAAATTCGGGAACACGATTAAATGTGTCAACAAAAAGAGGATTACTGCAGTTTTTGTTGCAAAGATGAGGCCATTTGCCCTATCATTTGTTGTTCAAAACTTCTGGAATTTTGACATAAGATAGTTCAAAGAGTTTCCTACAACTTTCATTAAGGGTATGACCTCTAATTATTTGTAGAAAAATCGATAAAAAATCAACAAAAGGTCTGACTTACTTTGGACAGAACAAGGGTTCCGAATTTGCAAGTTGCCAATCCTAATGCAAACTTGTAGAAAAAATGAAAAATGTCCTAAATGGCAAGCAAATGACATGCTCCTGGTGTCCATGGAAGTTTCATAACATGCATGACGACTTACCAAGAGGGCATGAATCCGATTAAGTCCAACTTTAGGTTTGATTTTCATGAAGGCATGACAATGCATTAACTAGTATCAATGACATTTTATGAATGACAAAGATGAACTAAAATAATGCATGAAATGTATGAAAATTGAACATGGATAAGGACTATATGCGATGACAAAGAGGATATAGTCATCTAATCCTAATTACATGAGCAAATGACCATACGAGTTCATGAACTATTAAGCATGAATTAATGCTCACGATGCATGAAATGCAATATGACAGCACGTGGTAACATGTTTGTGCATGATTTTAACCTACCAAATGACATGCAAAAAAAAGCATGTAATACGTCAATGCGAAGCTTGAATAGCCCTTTACAAAAGTCTAGAGGATTCCATGTTTTGATTGTGAATAGAAAAAATCCTATAAAATTGGCAAGAGTGGTACATGAACAACTGAGTCCCTAAATGACAAATTTAGAGGTTAAGGAATTTCAGTTGATTAAACACACTAATGACGAGCAATTGATGCATGGAGAGTGTCACTAGTGAGTTAACATGATGCTCTTTGATGTTCATAAAGGTCACTTGAACAATTAAGTCCAATTTCACAATAAATTTTGCGGGAATGCAATTTGGATAAGTACATGGCAGAAAATGTTGATTTCAAGCTCAAATGAAGATGTTTGAGCAAGTTCATTTCGGAGGTAGGCAAGACCTAGGGTTGAATTAAGGAATTTTCACCTATTGAATGAACTCCTAAAAATCTGAGAAAAAAGTATGCAATGATTGAGATCCTAATGAACAATTTTCGTGAAGGAAAAGATCACCAAAATCAACTCACAAAAATAGCATAAAATCAGCAAAACAATCAAACATTCAACAACAGATTTAAGCTTTAACAGAAACATATTGCAGAATAGAGAGCCGAGATTTTGAGGGGATTTGAGGTAGTAAACGAACTTCATTTTGGACGCATAATATGTCAAATCAAAGCTTAGGAAGTATAGATCAAATGTCTAGAAGGACTCAAAGCATGATTTCAAAATTTAAGACCTTGTTTCAGCTCTAATAGAATCTGTGTTCAGAGAGCAACGAAATTAACAGAACATGCAATCATCATTCAAATAGCTCACTTCGAGCCTCCGATCACACAATCAACTCATCATCCTCCATATATACATCAGCAACACCCCTTAGTATCTATCCATGGCAAGCTTAAGGCGAGTTCTAGCCCCGGACGCCTAACGCATCCTCGCTTCATCGAACTCAAGTTACAGGAGCATTCCTTTGTGCTTTTAAGCCTTGATTTCGTCAAAACCGAACTCCACAACCTCCAATGGATGATTATAGAATGCTTAAAGACCTGAGATCATGAAAAAAAATCACCAAAAATGAACCTAAACAGGTATGGTTAAGCTGCAAAAATAGAATCGAGTCCGGTTTAGACCCGATCTGTGCACCAGTGGGAGAAAGGACCACCAGAGCTCCTCTGTTGGTGATCCGGCCATGCCCCGACCTCCTGGTGGCTGGGAACATGTCAGGGAAAGGTCTGAGGGCGATCGGAACACTGCTAGTTCGCCGTGGACCACCGATCAAATGCCGAAACTCAGCTCGGCTCAAACAGAACTGGTTGAAGAGACGCTGGAGAAAACAAGCCAAATGGGAGCATCGACGGTTCGTCGGAGGGAGCTCCAACCACCAGGGGTTCAGGGCTGAAGTGGTGGTGCTGGCCGAAGGTAGTACAGCGATGGATTGCCTACGGAGGGGTGATTGTTGGCTGAGAGAAGCAACGCGCAAAGGAGACTTCGGAGGAAGAAGAGAGAACGTGGGAAAGAGAGAGGAGGAGAGAGTTCTCATTTTTTTTTTTTTGCAAAAAATCTGTAGAAAATAAAGTCCTCCCTTTAGTTTTGGAGGGAAAATGGGTTATATACCCTCCTCAAGACTCAATCTTGGTCGTCGGTGTGATCTGATGGTCAAGATTCGTGCTTATCCTTTATTTAGAGGTTAAGCAAAGACCTCATTTAACATGTGTTAATTTGAATGGTCATGACTTAATCTCATCAACGGTTTTGATTAATTTTGCAATTAAGGACCTAATTAGGGACATTTTTGTAATTTTACAAAACTCAGGGACTTTTTTACAAAATCTAAAAATTGGAGAGTTCTCAGGTGAATTTTCGCAAAATTGACTTCAGATGAATCAAATGATATCAACCATTCACGAATCGTGAACGATTGATTCAAACCCCTAATTAGGGCTAAAATTAGGGGTTTTCATTTCAAAGTGCCGATTCACAAAATTGATCACATGAGTAATCTTATGATGACCTCTAGATCAAATGTTGTAAAGGAACTAAGCTAAAATATGAACAAAACGAAAAAAATTTTGTTTTTGGCCGATTCTGAA
Source organism: Syzygium aqueum (assembly GCA_031216185.1). NCBI lineage: Eukaryota > Viridiplantae > Streptophyta > Magnoliopsida > Myrtales > Myrtaceae > Syzygium > Syzygium aqueum. The sequence goes on from CM062236.1 coordinate 15,544,632, forward strand.
CCTATTTCCACAAATTGGGAAAAAATAGGTTCTTAATCAATTTTTGCAAAATTTCGAATGCCAAAGTCAAATTGAATATAAAATAAGATGATTTTGGGATTTTTGTATTTTTCAATTTTTTTGTCAAAGATTTGACCAAAAGTCAAACCCTAATTGACATATCACTAGGAACTTGATTTTATGATCAAATCTTTTATTTTTTTCTAAAATTTCCACTTCTAAAGTGAAATTGAATTTGAAATGAATCTTTTTATACGAAAAGCCCCAATTTAATATTTGATTGACTTTTGATCAAAAGGTTGATAAAAAAGTCAACGTGAAAGTCTATCGTTTAACTTTTTGGGTTTTTGCATGAAATGAATAGAAAATTGTTTACAAAAGCAAGGCCAACAAACATAATTAAAAAATGACACTTTTTATTTAAGAAATGGGTTCCGTCGCAATCAAAAATCATAATCTCGAATTTTCTGCTTTTAATAACACATCGGCTAAAAATTAGATGTTAACAACATTACGTGTGGAGCTCACTGCGTTTCCTTTTAGGGCAACTCGGACTTGTGGATGGTGATGAGGCCTATTTAGTTTTCTGTGTTTTTAAGATGAACGATGTTTTCTTTTCCCCATGACCATGTTATGGTAATTTATGTATATTTGATACAGTGAAATTTCAGGACAGTTTTTCGAACTTTATTACTTAATCTTCAAATATGCAAGCAACTTGTAATAAAAAATGCAATGAATTTCCAATTTAAAAGCAGCAATGAGAAAAGAAATCGTGTTATCAAATGAGGCAACAAAAAGAATTTGACATAAGGTGAACAAATTTATTTGACTTAGGGTGCGTTTATTTTATGGAAAACGTAGCATTTCTCAAAAAATATTTTTTGGGAACTCATTTTTCAAGAAAATAATTAATTTTCCTCTGTTTGTTGATATTCAATCGAAAAAGTTTTCTGGTGTTTGGATTTTATTTGGAAAATGATTTCAAAATATGTTTGTTTTGTGGCAATTGACAGAGGGAGGAAGAAGAGAAAAAAAAAGAAAAAAGAAAAGAAAAAAAGAAAAATAAAAGAAAAGAATAAAATAAAATAAAATATTAACAAATTCAAGCTAAGCAATTTCGGAAAGTGTTTTTACCATCTTAGATTAGAGAATGCACTTTCCTAATTTTATACATGAATGTTTTCCTTGATTGAAAAGTGTTTTCGGTTGACTAATCATTTTCGACGAACCAAACAGGTGAAAGTCTAAAAAAGGAATTCCCAGAAAACATTTTCCCACAAACAAACACACCCTCAAGGTCTATTTATTTTGCAAAAATTTTGTCATTTATGGAAAATTTTTTCCAGTCTGATGTTTGGTCGAAACCTAAAAAAGACATGGAAACTATTTTCCATCGTTTAGTAAAAAAAATTTGATGGGGAAAATTATAAAAAAAATTCATATTTCTTTTCTTTTCTATTCTTTTCTTTTTGCTTCTTCCTTGGCCAGTTGTTGGCCACGGCAATAGAGCTAGCGACCAACCACAGGCAAGGTCAAGCCTCGTCCAAGGCCGACGAGGCTCAAGCCTTGCCGCCACAGTTTGCAAGCTTGCCAGCCTTGGGTAAGCTTGAGCCTCCCTACCAAAGGCCATGAGCTCGCCCAATCTAACAAGGCCCGAGCTCTAGCTTCGCCGCTAGAGGCCTCAAGCTCGTCCAATTCGGGAAGGCTCGAGCCTCACCGCTAGAGGCCGCAAGCTCGCCGTCAGATGCTGTGAACTTGTCGGGGACTAGACGAGGAAGAAGCCAAAAGAAAGACGAAGAAAAGAAAAAAAAACAAAGAAAAGATTAAAAATAAAAAAATGATTTTTTTAAAATATAAAAATATAATAAAAATCGATTTTTAAAAAATATATATTTTTATAAGAACAAACGTTTCATTAATGAAGGACTCGGGTACGAGAATCGAGGACTCACGTAAGGCCTTTGTGGACCCGAGTTCGAGTACTAGAGCATCAAGTACGGGCACCAGGGTTCAAGCTCGGCCTTAATGGACACGAGCATGGGCACTAAGGCTTTGGGCCCAGCTACCAGAGACCTTGTCCTGAACATTGAGACTCGAGAACTAATGTTAGGGTTTCCATGCCCAAGCGTAGAGTTTCGAGTCCAAATGCCAATAACTGGTCATATTTTGGAAAAAAAAATTTGGTTCTTTAAAAGAGGAAATAATTTTCTTGAATTTAAGTTTTGGTGGAAAACCTTTTTCGTTGACTAGAAAAGCATGTTGACTCATTTTCCTAAGATAACCAAATGCCAATAAATGAGGAAAATGTTTTTATGGTAAATGTTTTCCGCAAATCAAACGAACCCTTATATTTCTCAAAGCAATGTAACATTTTTGAAAATATTTTCCAGGAATTTATTTTCCATGAAAATGACAATATTTTCTAATGTTTGACTGAAACTTGAAAATGAACGAGAAAATATATTTCATCTTTTGGTAAGATAAATCTAATTTGATTTTCCAAAATAAATATACATTATTCGGAGGCTAGTGACTTGCGCATAGGTAACCAAGGACTCGAGCACGGATATGATACAGGCACCAATATCCTGGGTCTGACCTTGATGGCCCCTGACTTGGGCCTAGCCTTAATGGACTCGAGCACGGGCTCCGAGGTCCCAATCCCATCCTCGATGGACCCGAGCACAATGTCATGGACCCGGGCTCAAGCCTAATCTCAATGAACACGGGCTCAGCCTCAATGGACCTGAGTGGGGGCTCGAGGTCTAGAGCATGGCCTTGATTGACTCGAGTGTACGCTGGTGTCCCGAACCTAGCCTCAATCGACCCAGGATCTAGCCCTAAGCACCGAGGACCCAGCATGCGTGGAAAGGACTTAGGGAGGGATGCCCTCCCGACCTAGGTCACCGGGGTTCTGGACATGAGCACCGAGTCTGGGGTCCGGCCTCAATAGACACTCGCATAGGTGCTAGAGACCCAAACCGCCATGAAAAACCTTGGCCTGAGTACTAATGTCCTAGGCCCAACCTCTATGGACATGGCCACTAGGGGTGATCGGTTTCCAGTCCGATCTAATAAAGCTTATCATTAAGATTTAGTTAACATTTTACTAATTTTTGTCAATGAAGTTCACTTAAGATTTAGTTCACATTTTACTAATTTTTTTGAAGAAATCATAAAATAAAAAAAGTGTATGTAGTTGATCTGGTTTGGCTCCTGTCCGGTTCCCCCTTGGAACTAGGAGCCAGACTGCCCAGACACTGATTTCACTTTTAAGAATTGGAACCAAATTGACACTCCTTGAAATTAGACCCAACTGGTCAATTTGGTCTGGTTCAAGTAGTTTTCGGTTTGGGTGGTCCGTTTTGTACACTCCTAATGGGCACTAGCATCGGAGTCATAGTTCAACCTTGGTGGACTCAGTCCCGGCTGTGAGGTCTTGAGCCCGGGCACTTTGAACTTGAGCCTTGATGGAACCAGGCCCGGGTGTTAGTGATTAGGGCATGAGCATTAGCGTCTCGAACCTGGCCTATGTAGACCTGGGTCGAGGCGCTAGGGAGTCAAGCAATAGTACAAGAGTCTTAGGCCCGGCCACGGGCGCTAGTGTATTAAGCCCAACCTCGGCCTGATCCATTATTAAGGGCTTGGGAATAAGCTTTGGGGTTCTCATGCCCAAACGCAAAGTTTTGAGTCTAAACGTCAATATCTAATTATATTTTGCAAAAAGAGGAAATCATTTTCCTAAATTTAAGTATAGATTTTCCATTAACTGGGAAAACAATTTATGTTCACTCATTTTCCTAAACAATTCAAATGCCAGAAAATGAGGAAAATGTTTTTCGCGAGACAAATGGAGCCTTACAGAGTCCAAAAGCAAAGAAATTAAGTTGTCCCCGTTTCCAAATTTGCGACGGAGTCTTCGACCGGTGAGTAGAAGACGTGCATTAGGTGACAACGATGGTACACTTCCGAAAATTTTACACCACCTTTATAAGCCTCCGTGAATAATGAGAGACATAACGGCAGAAATTCTAGGTATCTAACCAATCTGGAGTTCGACAATACTAATAGGAGACTTGAGCTGTAATCAAATTTAGTTGAGTAATCATGTTTGTCATGGGTGTCAAATACTTTGGCAAAGGTCCTTGAGCTTCAATTTGATTACTTTATTAACCTATCTTCTCCAACCTATATCAATCCAGAAAAATTAGATTTTTGCGCTAAATAAGTGTCAAGCTTGCTAATTTTGGAAGTAATTGGAGTTCAAATATAGCATTTTTTGTTTTGCTAACTCGAGCACTTTACAACATCATGCTTTTACAACATTGATCCCGCTAGCCGAAAGCCCTGGCTCTGTGTCCCAGCCTAGATTCAACTTCATTAAAATAGCACGCGAACTTAGACTTGGAGTAATGTTACCTTCAACCAGCACGTTAAGATGACTACTCCCTTTCATTTTCTAGTCCCCACAGAACATATCTCCGACACAAAGTTGCTTTCCCTTCTTTTTGCCGAGTAGCAAGCATGTTCGCATTCGCAACAGCTTTCTCGGCAAGAGCTCGATGGACAGATCAATGAACAAATCCCAGCAGTCATGCAAACATAACAATCTCACTAAATGATTATAGCTATCTCAGAAACATTAACCCAATCCTCATTGAACAAACAAGGAGACAACAATATCCCCTCAACAACCCCACTTTTCTAACATCTTTGAAATGGTAGTGTTATAAAGAAACAGATGTAAGAGTGTCTAATGATGAATCCAAGTCAAACTCAACGCCGGCAATGGGCTTTGCACATATACCTACAGTCATACAAGCAAGGTCCACCACAGCGAAGAGGACAATCCAATCTCATTCCTTTGCACCTTCCTTTGACCATGCACTGAGCAAACTCGCCCATCACATACTCTTGCTTGTCGTGCATCCATTTCCGGTGACTTCTGTGGCTGCTCGATTTTGGCTGCCTGCCGCAACCCCACTTCCACCAACTGCCACCACCGCCTCCTCCTCCCCAACCCCATCCACTGCCCCCTCCACCTCCACCTCCACCGCCCCCGCCGCCACCGCCACCGCCTCCCCATCCCCATGTGTAACTTCCTCCGCCACCGCCGCCCCCACCCCCATTTCCACTGCCGCCACCACCTCCTCCTCCTCCTCCTCCCCCACCAGTGCCACCTCGGTAATATGCTGAAGCCCTACTTTTTACCACGTCATTGTATGTCTTGCTGTGAGCTACTTGCCCACTGCCCCCGGAGAGTTGAGTGATTGCTGAAGAAGTGGTGTTTTGTGCTGCTTCATCAGTTGCTGTGATATGAACGATTGCAATGGCAAGAAAAAATAGCAGAGAGCAGGACATTTTGGCTAGTGTCAACATCCTTTTTTGGTGAGTCCAAGTGTGCAGATCCACTGGACGTGCAAATTCCTTGTATACATATATAAGGGTTGCAGGGGAAATGGTGACAGGTGGAACACCCCCAACAGTATCCCAGATCTCTAAGAAACCACGAGGGGGCGGGGGGGCGTAACTTACGTTGCACTTTTGTCCCCACCTGTCATTACAGTGACCAGTGCACGCTTCAAGGTCCATAGATCACCAATTTCTTAGGATGAGGGGGGTTTGGTTGCTGCCAATTGCCACCACCACAATGTGGGGTACATAAAATATCCTTTTTATCACAATTATGTGCCCATGGCATCACACTACCAACTAATCTTCAGAAAACAAACTGCAAGACAACCAATATGTTAAGATAATTTGCGGTTTGTGGCTTGACGAATTGAATGAGAAGCTAGTGACATGACAGGTGACTGAGAGGACATGCATCATGGGTATCAGAATTAAAGCTATTCTAGGGACCATTGACAATCATTTTCCAACAATATGAGTTCACTAAACATGAAGAAGAAGCCAACCAATCACGAGATGGAGCCAATGGAGAGATTTATGCTCCTTTTACTCGTCCATCGTCCCCCCACTAAGACGTATGAAAATGCAATTATAAGTAGAAAAAGCTATTTTTAGAGCGCGATTAAGTTCGCCAAGAAAAGATCCGATTGTAGAAGTGCTGGCCTTTTCCAGCAAAAGAAACAATAGCAGAGAAACCAATAACTTGGAAGATTCTTTATTAGACTTGCATTACCGCCAACTTCATAAACAAGACCACTTTCTAATAAAAATATTCAGGCGAATCCCATTATATATTTGGTGGGTCTCATGGAAAACATATGACGACTTGAAACAAGCTTGCAGTATGATCCACTCTAAAGACCCTTCGGATTGGTGGGTTGTACCTCTTAAGAAATTTTTCACTTTTCTAGCTTTATTTTCAACAAACTAAAAAATGGTATTCGAAAAACCCTTGTATTTGTAAGAAAGTACGTTTTTAGCTATGGGCTCACATAAATATTGGGATATGATCCTCAAATGGTTATTGTTGCGAGCTTCTTTGTGCTCAAACCGCCCAAAAATGTGGGGTATTTTGGGGTCAGGCCTTAGTCTTCTTCGAGTATGGCTTTTAGGTATGGGTATTATTAGGATTGAGGTAAGGTCAGGTTGATCCATTGACACCCTAGGCCAAGATCACCCACCCATCTCCCTCTCCTAGTCTCTCTCTCCCCTTTCTACTCGCAGAGCGTGACCAAACCATAGATCTAAGCCAGTTGATCGGCGACAAAACTGATCGCCTCCATTGCCATTCGCTTCCCTTTGTCGTTTCGCGACAGCAATCAAATTTCAAGTTTCTTCTACAAGCCTAAGCAGCCAAACAAGCTGGTGAGCGATCTCTCTCTGCCATGAAGCCACCGCATCTGCGCTTCTTGCTCCTTGTAGCAGAGGGCCGAAAGTCCTATGTACCCTTTGTAATCTTGAAATCACCCACCCCCCCTCCCCACTTTTTCCCCATGATCCGCAGCACCCTCCTGAATTCCCCCAACCAATCGCTAGGTTCGGATTTCTTGACCCATCTTGGCGTTTTTTTCAATGCAAGCAAATGATAGGTTCAACATCAATTCCCAACTCGAGCATCTTCTGGCAAAGTAGGTCGGGATCGAACATGCCAACTTGAACCGATTGTGAGTTTTTCCCCGATCTCTTTAGATTTCTTGGCATTTTATGAGCTCGAGTTCCTTTTCCTTGGCTGCACACTAGGATGCCTCTGGTTTCTTGTTTTGTTTTTTGGGTAGCGAATGGGTAGTGAACATTCAACGCGATGGCTTTGCTTCATACATCGGACATTACCTAATTCTGGCGGATTTCACTACAGCACGAGTTGAAGTAATGCCTCTTGGGTTTAGTTCCTGAAATTAGATAGATGGTTCAATGGTGAGTTGACATCATAGTGATGTCCTTCATTCAAAATTCATATGGATAGAAAAGGGGTAAGACCATTTTGTCTCACACATTATTCTAGCATATGTTCACTAATTGGCTAAGACAATGTGGTAGTAGTTTGTGAATATTTTGAGAATAGCAAATAGAAAATGTAGAAAAGACAAACGTATGAGGCGCGTAGATACTGTCCTCAAGGATAAGTCGTTTCACAAACTCATAGTTTGTCTCATTGTTTTCTGTTAAGCTTACCAATGAATGCTATCTCTTTGCTTGATGTACTCTGGAATTTTAACATCTTGTTGATGTTCTGACAAATTACTAGTTTAGGTAACTTGTCAGTTTTAGTGTCCTCATTTTTTCAATTTACCATATGAACAGTACTGTGTATCTGTACCTGTGCACATAAAGTGTTACCAGTTTTCTTTATAAGCCACTGTTTGGGAGGCAGCAACTAGAGCTCAGTTTGCTTTAGATCTTTGCCGAGAGATCTTTGACTAGCTATGCTTTATCTATGAATGACAGCATGCTCAATATCTGTATGCTGAGAAATTGCTTATTGTTATTTTTGGTCCACAAATAGAAGCAACCGAGTCTTGGGAGGAATAGGCATGCTGATGAAATTGTTTTAATTTTGAAAAGCAGAATAGGCGGAAATTATTATACAGCATTTCCTTCTGTTGATGACCATGGTGAGGGGAAGACTCGTGCTCTAAAAGCTTTATGATCCATGTCACTGTTCTGTTAGTAATTTGTTTGCATATTTATATGTCGATGAACTGAACTTTGGGTTTCTATTTGCCATCTACTTGCACTAGTGGTAATATAATTAAATACATTACTAGATTTCCTCCAACGCTCTTCCTGTTTGCTTTGCATGAAGCCTTGCCCGAAAAATCTGACTGTTCTAAACCCTGCAAGCCCTATACAATCCATTACACAGCTAATCTTATGATTATATCCTATCCTGAATTTGATCTCTTCTTATGTCAGGAAGATTGAATCAGGCTCTTGCATGTTTTTACGCCTTTGCTCGATCTTGGTATTCACAGTCCATGCCAATTGTTGGGTTTAATGAGCACTGTCCTTGACTTCTCGTTAGTGGTAAGTGATTTTTTCACAATTTCTCTCTCTGCATAATGGGAATTGTCTTTCACACTTTGAATTGATCAAGCCTGTCATACTGATGCGCTGCGTCTATCCACTTTCAGACGACACTGCAGCGACGTGGAAAAAAATTCTGAGTCAAACCCTTTTGCACTAGCTTTATCTCTGAATGTCGACTCATGTTGATGTAGCAATTGGAAGGAAGCCGGTCTTGCTTAGGAGTGAAAATTCCAATCATTGTTGTCCGTTAATGTTGTTTTAGTTTCTTTCTTTTTTTTTTAGTTTCTTTGTGCTATAGAACTTGTTCTGCAATGGTACTCACGTAGCGAGAGTGGGAAGAAAAGAGATTATGGCGTAGTGCATATAATTCCGCTGAATGCAACGTATTGGAAGTCATCTCTATTATCATTTGTCTATCTTGTGCATATGAAAAGAAAAAACAAGAGAACATAATCAACCTAACCTGGTTAGTCATATGATGATTTGGTTCTGCGTCTAGGTAACAATGCTTGGATGTTAATTGACAAGAGGCTGAACATTAGCTTATTGCCGAAATGAAAATTGGAAAACTTGACCATTATAAGCTACCTCGGTGGGTTCTCTTTCAAGTTTACTGATAAAAATGAAAAAATGAAAACATAGGTTTACATCGACAATTTGTTTTGTCAAAAAAATATATATTATGTTTAAATAAGTTATTGTTGGGTTAACAAACAAAATGCTAGTCAATTCGAATCTATCTGCAAAAAAAAAAACTCGAACCCGACTCGACTCGGCCCAGCCCGACCCAACTCGGGCCTTAGGCCTTGGGGTGTACGGTGAGCAGGGTATGAGGGTAGGTCTAGGCGGGTCAAGCATAACCCTATAGATTTTGAGTCAAGTTGGGTCGAGTATCATGAAAGCCCAACCCGACCGATTGACACCCTTACCCTCGGTCACTCTTGATGGAAAACTCACTCTTCTTTGCTTTTCTCTCTCCTTCCTTCAGCACACTCATGCACGAATTACTTTTCTCTTTCTTTCTAATTTTTTGACTTTTCTCTTTTTTTTTAGCTAGCTAGGCCCTATATAAGGTGGACCCAATCAACGAATCTCCCCCTCCACCTCAAGTGGGAAGTTCCATCTTGCCCGCTTTGTTTTTGCACGAGTCAAGTTTCGCCATGGGCAAGACTCTGGTCAACATGTCAGATCCATTGTCATCAGTATGGACTTTTTCAAGAAAAAAGAGCTTCTCTTCTAATTTCTCTTGGACCCAATGATGCTTCACATCAAGATGCTTCGATCTTGAATGCAACACCGGATTTTTGCTAAGATAGATAGCACTCATGTTATCACAATATAGAATGGATTTCTCTTGCTTCAAGCCCAACTCTTGTAGGAATTTCTGCATCCACAAGAGTTCCTTACCCCCTTCGGTAATAGCGATATACTCCGCTTCAATCATAGACAAAGTAACACATTTTTGCAATCTTGATTGCCATGAAAATGCTCTCCCTGCAAAATTCATCATTTAACCCGATATGGACTTTCGAGAGTCAACATCACCAACATAGTCTGTATCTGAATGGCCCACTTAACTTAGGCTTTCCATTTCCATAACACAAGCAAAATCTGGAAGTGCCTCTGAGATATCTCAAAATCCATTTCACAGCAGCCCAATGTTCTTTACCTAGATTTGAGAGAAACCTACTCACAACACCAACTACATTAACAATATCTGAACTTGTACAAATCATGGTATACATCAAACTACCCACGGTTAATGCATAAGGAATTTTCATCATCTCTTCTTTCTCTTTCTCACTTGTTGGACACTCATCACTACTCAACTTGAAATGACTAGCAAGTGGAGTACTTATCGATTTATATGTGCTCATGTTGAATCTTTCCAACACCTTGTCAATGTACTTCTCTTGAGATAGCCAAAGTTTCTTATTCAACCTATGATCTTGCATGAATGATTCAAACTTCATGTACCATTGCCTTGGCGCTTGCTTGAGACTGTACAAACTTTTCTTTAACCTACATATAAGATGCTCCTTGTTTCGGCTATAAAACCCTCTTGTTGCTCCATGTTCTTTTAAGTCTCAATGATGAAAAGCTATCTTTACATCAAGTTGTTCAATTTCTAAATTCAAGGTGGCGGCCAACTGAAGAACAACTCGAATAGAAAGCATTTTTACAACTAGTGAAAATATCTTTTCAAAATCATTTCCTTTCTTTTGACGAAAGCTCTTCAGTGTAAGCCTAGCCTTATATCGTGGTTGCAAACTACTTTCTTTCGTCTTCAACTTGTACACCCACTTATTTGTGAGTGTTCTCTTGCCTTTAGGCAACTTCACCAATTCAAATGTGTGGCTCTCATGTAATGATTTGAGCTCCTCTTGTATGGCTTCAGACCACTTATTCTTTTGATCACGTGACATAGCCTTTCATAAGTTTCTGACTATCTTGCATAAGTGAGTAACACCTACTCATGCGGTTGATATTTCTATGAAAATCTACGTTCTCTTTCAGATCTTCTAACTTGAGGTAAGACCAATTGTTCTTGCTCAACTGGCTCCATTGGCTATTCTTGCTCAACTGTTTCACATGTCTCAACTGAAGAATCAATATTTTGTGAGGATTCACCATCTTCATGATTTCCACATACTTTTCCCCCATAATTTCCACCCAATAGAGTAGGGGGACTTGGACTGAAACTAACATAATATTGAGCTACATTCTTTGGCTTCCCTAGTTTATCAATGTCTTCAATGGTTTGATAATAAAAAAAATACCAAATCTCGACTTTTAATGGCATTCTTTGCAATTGGATCCCATAACCTATGGCCAAACTCATCATGTCCATTGTTGACACCTAAATTTTACCGACATTCATTTAGTATAATTTGCATAGAAAATTAGGGATTAAATTTTTAACCCCTAAACAAAAATATTTGATTTTTGCATAACATATAGTTTAGGTTCATTTTTTAATTTAATTACATTTGCATCAAATTGGCGATGGCAACGAACTTAAATTTTATTGGACGAGACTCGGTTCGCTCGGGAATGTTAGGGTCGGGATTTCAATGTCAAACGGGCTCAATTGATTTAATTTGGGCTCAATTTGATGTGTTTGGTTTAATTAATTAAAACTTAGGTTAATTCAGCCCATCACTTTAATTAATTAAATCAGCCCATTAAGCCTAAGCCCTAGCCTAAGCCCACTAGGATTAGAGCCCATTTAATTTGACCTAGGATTAGCTTATAAAAACATCACATTAGGTCAAATTGTGAGGAGGTCATAATTTTCAGATCAGAAAAATTTTAGAGAGAAAGGTTCGGCCGCGGAGGTGCGCGACGGCCGTCGCTCTTCACCGCCGCGTTTCCTTTTGCCGTGCACAGCCGCCGCATGCTGCCCTTCCGCCGTCGTTCGCGCCATTGTCGTGCCCGAGACGCCGAGCTCCGCCTCTCCTCACGAACGCCGCTGCTTCCCTGATACGCTGCCCCCCTGCCGCTGACTTTCACGTGTGGCTGCTCTCCGTTGCTTCACGTCCAGACGATCATCCATGCAGCAGATCTTGAAGTGAAGAAGTGGCAGTCCACGTTCCCCCTTCTTCGTCCACGTTGTTGACTTCCCCAGTCCCAAGTGAAGACTTGCCCGAGTGGTCTTGAAGATTCCCATGCAGAAACATCAAACGGAGAGGACGTGAAGAAGCTTCTTCGTCCAATCTCCTTGCATCATCCGCAGCTTCACTCCCCAACGTGGATTTCATTGATCCACCGAGTTCCTTCCCTTCGCAGCAACAGCCCATGCAGAAGACGCCAGAAGGAGAAAAACATGCGGGAAGATTTTTTCATCCAGTCAACCTAGAGGCTTTTCAACGCTTCCTGCCCTTTCCGTGACGAGTCCCAGCCTCACGTCGCTTGCTGACTTGCCTTCGCCCGACAATATCGCATTCGTCGCTTCCGGCTAGAGTGACGTTGCTGTTGTTGTCGTTGTCTCGGATCATCGAGCCACTTTGTTGGCCGTGACACGCCACCCCCCGACGATCAACGAGCCTCCCCGGTGCTGCTGCGTTGCCATCAATCCCACCGGAACAGCCGCCAAGTTGCTGTCCCACGAAGTCGCCGCCGTACCGGACAGCCGTGTCGGAGTCCCACCGGAGCCGTGCCTCGTTGTCGTGACCTCGTCACAGCCGCACCGGTGTCGTCGTCCCGTTCCCGACGTCGTCGATCCCGTCGCCAATCCCGATCCTGATCCGCAAAGACGCGATCCCGAGCCAATTCAAATTTGGTAATTATCTAAATTAGGTAAGGTGATTATCCGATGCAATTTTGAATATTTAATTTCCTAATTTGGGTATTTGAATTTTTTGGAACATTGCATGTATATCCGTTAGACGTCTTAAGATAATGTTCATATCCGCAATATTTGAAATATTCAAATTAGGAATCGTTTCCTAATTTAGCAACGTATCGGGACGTCTATCCGGCTTTAACCCTAAAGTCCGATACGCGGCGGTACGGAGGAAATCATTATTCTATTCATAACCACTTGAATACGATAATGATTTCGATTTGCTTTCCAAATTTGAATAATCAATTATCCGTCAATATCTATAACCCTTTAGATATGACCGATAATTCGATTTTTGTGCCTAGCCCGAGTTTGAAACAAATTTGGCGGATTGCGTGGTTGATTTGAACTTGATTGTCATCCTTGTTTTAAATTGTTTTCCTTTTCAAATAAAAAGAAAACCCAAAAATATTCTCTGTTTTGATTTAAATTAGAATTTTTACATGTCTAGGTTGTTTTGAATATATCCCGAAGGATAAGATAAATATCTAATTTAAATTAGGACTTAACGTGGCAAGTTTCCTAATTTAAATTAGGCATTATTTCAAGTCCTAACGGATTATTCACGTCATTTCATAATTCCGAATTTTACATAAAAAATCCCAAAAATAAGTCGTTCTAGGATAGATTAAATCATCTTAGATTGCATGTTAATTTAGGTATTTTTGAATTTCGAATTTTCAACAGAAAATACCAAAAATAGGAATCATTAGGCTGCATGTTAAATTAGGCATGTTTTTAATTCCGAATTTCATTTAATTCCGAATTTCCATAGAAAAATACCAAAAAATATTCATTCACACGTCATTAGGATTAGGTCACGTTGTCGCATGACATATAATATGCATGTTAGGTTGCATTATTTCGCATGTCATATTTGCACGTCATTGCATATAGGTTAGATTTCATTTAATAAAGTGAAAATAAAAAAAAGAGTTTGAGTGAATGCTTTGTTAATTAGAAATCATACTAGGACTGTCTGTATGATTTTTCGCTAACAATGCAGACGCTTGCTGGATCCCGGGTAAGTTGTTCTCCTAAACTTGCAATTTATTTACCGCTTTGATTTATGGGTGTTAAATTGATGGTTTGCGCACCCGCATGAACACCTCACATGTTAGTGATGTAAGTTAAAATGGATCCAAACTGCTTGCCAAAACATTTTTGAAATGAAAAGGTACCGAAAGGGCGTTAGACTAGATCTAGCGTAATCAAGTCCCCGGACTTAGAATCTCTGGTTCGTAGGAATAAAACATATCTCCCTATGTTTTATTTAGGTTTCTAATCAGCCTACCGTAAATTGATTAGTGGCGACTCCAAGCATGAAAACGATTGCACGTTAAGAACTTAAACCCTAAGTTGCGATTTGGTAGAGTTTGGGAGAACTCGAACTAGGTTAGTTAATTCAATTGACCTAGTAATCCATTAGCCCCGAAAAATGAACAGATTTTTTAGGGTCGCGACATCCATAAACCAAGAAGATACACTATTTACACTTGTCATCAAGCTTTGACCTTTCATCTCTTGGAACATGCACGAATGCTCGGCAACCAAACACTTTCAAGTAATTATACGAAACATCTTTCCTAATCTAAACTCTTTGCAGAACATCCCTCTTAAGAGGAATTGATGGAGAAAGATTTATCAAATCCACTGCTGTTCTCACTGCTTCACCCTAAAATGACTTGGGTAACTTCGCATGAGAGAGTATACATCGAATCCGATCATTAATTGTCTAGTTCATTCTCACCACCACTCCATTTTGTTGTGGTGTTTTCGAAACAGCCTTCTCAAGCTTGATACCATAATTCCTACAATAATGTTTAAACGGGCCTCTATATTCACCACCATTGTCAGTTTGAACATATTTCAACTTCTTCCCAGTTTCTCTTTTCACATTAACATTAAATTGTTTGAAAGCAACAAGCACCTAGTTTTTAGATTTCAAAGCAACGGTCTACACTTTTCTAAAGCAATCATCAATAAATGTCACAAAGTATAATGCACCACCAAGTATTCTAGCATCCATGCAACAAACATCAATGTGAACTAAATCAAGTACATTTGATTTCATATGTGTAGAGGATCTATGAAATGGGAATCTATGTTGCTTAGATGTAAGGCAATGAGTACATTCCTTCAAGTTTCTCTCCTTCAATGGTAGGAGATTCTTTCTCGCAAGAGTTTCAAGCCCCTTCTCACTGAGATGACCGAGTCTCATATGCCATAAGTCAACTATGGAGTCCTCCACTATATTCACATCTTCCTTAACCAACTTCGCTGGCATGGTGTAGAGAGTGCATGTCTTCTTACCCTTAGCCACTATCATGGAACCCTTAGTTTATTTCTATTTGCCGTCACTGAAAGTTTTGCAATAACCATCATCATTTAAGGCACTTGTGGAAATCAAGTGAAGTCAAGTATCTGAAACATGTCTTACATTTTTTAGAAGCAAACTACATCCAACATCGGTTTCCAAACGAACATCTCCCATGCCAATAACCTTGGAAACACCACTATTTCCCATCCTAATACAACCAAAATCACCGCTACGATAAGAACTAAAATGGTCACATCGTGAGGTGACATGAAATGAAGCTATAGAATCAAACAACCCAGCTAGAGTCTTGGTATGTAAGGTTCACATAACTATCGTCGCATATAAACATAATATGGCCATCGGATGCAACAGCCATTGTTACCTGTTTCTCTTCTTTCTTTTGATCAATATTTTCATCATGACATTTATCTCTCTTTGGCAACAGACACTCTTTGGCATAATGTTCCATCTTGCCACAATTGTAGCACTTCACACTCCTCTTCGGCTTTGATTTCGATCTTCCTCTTGTCTTGCCCCTGTATCATTGTTGACACCTAAATTTTGGCGATCATTTAGAGTAATTTGCATAGAAAATTAGGGATTAAAACCCATAATCAAAAATATTTAAATTGCATAGCATATAGTTTATGTTCATTTTAATTTAATTGCATTTTGCATCGGATTGGCGATGGCGAACAAGCTTAAAATTCATTGAATGGGACTCGGCTCGCTCGGAATGCAAGGGCCGAGAATTACAAATCAAACGGGCTCGGTTGTTTTAATTTGAGCTTAATTCAGCCCATTATGCTTAATTGATTAAAAGCTCAAATAAATTCATCCCACTTAAATTAGATTAAAGCCTAAGCCCAAGCCTAATCCCATTAGGACTAGTAAGTCCATCTAATTGACCTAGGTTAGCATTATATAAACATGTTTAGGTCAGATTTTTGGAGGACACAACACAATTTCAGACGAACAAAAATTCTCAGATCTGATTTTTTTTAGAGCAAAAGTGAAGGAGAGGGAGAGAGAGAGAGAGAGGCCGGCACACACCACCCTCGCCGCCGCACGCCAAACCCATCAGCCGTCCGTTGCTGCCCCTCGCCGACATACTGAGCATGCCGCCGCAAGCCCCGGAGCTTAGCCATCACCCTCGCCGTCATCGCAGCCGCTCCTAGCCACCCGTCGCTGCCGGTCTCGCACACAACCGTGCGCAGCTGCGCCGCCGTACACCGCTGTTTGATCTTGCCTCTGCCTAGAACAGCCGCCTGAAGCCGCCGCTCGTTGCTGCTCCACGGAAAAAAAAAAAAGAAAGTCATTAGATTGCATGTTATTTTAGGCATATTTTTATTATTCCGAATTTCATCATAAAACACCAAAAATAAATCATTTACCCGTCATTAGAAATAGATCACGTTGTCGCATGACATATAGTTTGCATGTTAGATTGCATTAATTCGCATGTCATTGTTGCACGTCATTGCATACAAATTAGATTTCATTTAAATAAGTGAAAATCCAAAAAAAATTGATTGAATTGCTTGTTAATTAGAAATCATATTAGAATTGTTGATGTTATTTTTTAGCTAACAATGCAGATGCTTACGTTGATTCGAGATAAGTTATTCTTCCAAACTTGCAATTTACATAATGCTTTATTGGGTGTTAATTTAGTGGTTTGCGCACTCGCATGAACACCTCACATGTTAGTGACTAAGTTAAAATGAATCCAAACTGCCTGCCAAAACATTTTTGAAAAGAAAAGATACCAAAATGGCGTTAGACTAGATCTAGCATAATCAAGTCCCCGGGTTTAGAATCTCTGATTCATAGAAATAAAACATATCTCTCTATGTTTTATTTAAGCTTCTAATCGACCTACCATAAATTGATTAGTGGTGACTCCTAGCATGAAAACATTTGTATGTTAAGAACTTAAACCCCAAATTGCGAATTGATAGGGCTTGGGAGGCCCGAGTTAAGATTAGTTTTAATAATCCATTAGCCCGAAAAATGGAAAATTTTTTAGGGTCGTGACAGCTTGGCGACTCCGCTGGAGATTTGAGCTAAAACTCTTAGTAGACTTAGGCCAATTCTTTATTTCAAAAAAAATATTTTTTTTGGCAGCGAGGATCTCAAGTACGTCCCTAACATTTTAAGGTGTTAAATATTCTTGTAGTATATGAGGTATAAGGGGAGGCATGATTGTTAACCCTTATTTTGCAAGGTGTTCGGATGTATAGTTTAATTTATGCATGAAGTGCTGTTTGATATAACCTGTTGTGCATGCCTTACATTTACACTACACCGCACACACTACCCGCTGTCGGACCTTGGTGGCATAGGTTTAGGATGATACAGAGGTAGTGGATATCTCGACCAAAATCATGTGATACGGGTCGCCCTCTTCGGTCCCGAAATTTTCTTTCATGGTGTCATTGAATACCCATCATGGTTGCGCCCCTTGCAACCCGGGTCGGCTCTTTGACTAAGCCGGAGTCAGGGGGATCCCAGCCTAACTACCACCATGACTGGTTTAGCTCGGTAATCCTCTCGTCTCTACTTTGCAAGCCAGAGTCTAGATAGAAATCGAACCTCATATTTCATGTGCATGTCTATGTGATTGCCATTACCCTACCCGGTGAAGTAAGTGTTCTGAACCTTTATCCCGCAATTTATTTATGTTTCATCTCTTTCTTTGGTCAGTCCATGACATTAGGTCGATCGTGAGTCTTGGTCTATACACTATGGGAGGGACAAACATCCAGATTCTCGATGCTCCTAAGGATGAGCTCCATGCCTGGTGGAACCTACTCAGTCCGACCAACCGCAAGCTAGTTGAGGGCCACATCGGAAGGCTGCTCCCCTTACTGGAAGTTAAAGTCCGTACCGGTCTCGTTCGAGCATTAGCCCACTTCTGGTGCCCCGAGACATCCACCTTTATATTCGGTAAGCATGAGCTCACCCCGACTTTGGAAGAATATAGTGTGCTCATTGAAAAATCTTTAGAGCCAGAGCTAATTACACCGCCTTTGGGAATCGATTGCACTTTAATATGTTCTAAATTTTTTAACATCGGAAAGCATGAATTGGAAAAAGTTTTGAAAGCAAATCGGGGGACATGTCCTTTTTCATTCCTAAGTCAATGTTTTGATAGAGCCACATCTTTTCAAAAGGGCATAATCTTTTTGCTAGCATTTTTCGTGTTCATGATTTTTCCTCACTGCAAGAATGCATTGAATCCGTCAATCGCATGGATGGTCCAACAAGGCTATCTTGAAAAGAATTTTGTCAACACCATTTTAGCCGAGACTTTCATTTCTCTCACTAAATTCAAGCAAAATATTGACAAAACATTTCATGCACCCATTGAACTATTGCAAATTTGGTTTATGTCTTACATAAAATGATTTGACGATTTACTTAAAATTTCCAAACTTAGTGATTTCGACCATCCCATTTTAAGCTATAAAGAAAAACAAGGGAATGCACCTGATTATCATTACTCCAAATGGATCATTTCATAAAAAACGCTAGATCCCAAAGTTTCCAATGGCATGCTAATTGGTTCGATGTCGAGAAAGCTTGGCTTACGTGTAACGGTGTTGGACTGGTGCCACTTTTGGGCTTCACTGGCGCAATCGAATACTACCCTGCCAGAGTGTCCCGGCAATATCAGATTCTCCAGGGGCTCCATCCGGCGTTACAACCAGAGCTCTTCCATGTCGATTTCTCTAACAAGGATGAAGATCACGAAGGGACCATAGCTCAACTCCAAAAGATGTGGAAGAAATGCTGTGTGTTAAAGATAGCTCGACCTGAAGGAGAACTCAAGGGGGAGCAGAAGTCCTACTTCGCAACAACCAAGTACATTCGACGACACAAAATCCTGCAGGAGTTACTCCCGAAGATACCCAAGGCGCCTCTCAAGACTGCCAATCGCTCAGAGAACAACCACCTCAAAAAGAAGGTCGAAGAAGCTCAAGAAAAGGCAGCCAAGATAGCTCGAGCTTATAAGCAGTTGAAGAAGGAAGTCGCCTCCCATATGTCTATAGGTCAAGCTAAATAAAAAGCTTGAAGTTGTTTTCTCATTCTCGTTTCAATTTCGGTCTTTTAAACTTTTGTTTAGGAATTGAGTCTTTAGCTTGAATCGAGTCATTTGCTTTTATATTCAGTTTAAAGTGATTTCAAGTTATTAGTCGTTGTAAAAGTTTTCGTCATTTCAATAAAGAGGTCTTTTCAATTCAAAGCAGTTAGACCAATGTCATGGATCGGCGTGTGATTTTGCTTGACACTTACGTATGCCTGTTTCATTCCGAAATTAGGTAATTACAGACCGATCACGATCGCCTATTCATACGCGATCGAGAGCCAGAATGACCGATCAAATCGACTTACAAGAACGTGTTGTTGGCGTGGAAAACCAAATGAAGTAAGTTGTCATCACAATGTAGCAAATGTCCGCTGAGATCAAAGCTCTTCGGTCGATTCCTGTTCCAGCATCCCCTGAGACATCAGTTCCAAAGCACAAAGGTGGAAAGAATATTGATGTTGAGGAAAATGACGATATTCCTAATTTGGAAGATGACCCTGTCCATATTGTCGTCAACAAACACAAGCCTGATGAACGAGTCAACAAACTCGAAGAGAGAGTGGAGCAGCTGGAGGGTTCACAGGATTCACTCTCGATCGATCTGTCCTTGTACTCATAAATCAAAATCCCAAAGAAGTTCAAGATGCTGGACTTTGACAAGTACAATGGCACCACGTGCCTAAAAGCCCACCTGCAATTGTGTCACGTACAAATGACCTCGTACGTTGACAATGAACTTCTGATGATCCATGCGTTTCAAGCAAGTTTGATGGGTCCTGCTTTGAACTGGTATCTCATGAAGAAGATAAATAGCCTCAAAACCTAGAAGGAAGCTAACGAGGCATTTCTAAAGCAGTACAAGTTCATAACAGACATCATTCCCATCCGTGATGACCTCGAACGTGCTCAGATGAAAAAGACTGAGTTCTTTAAAGACTATGCTATCAGATAGAGGAATATAGCCGCTCAGGTCGTCCTGGAACCCATAAACAGTAAGTTAAAGAGAATGTTCATGAAAACTCTCCCGTTCGAGTACGGTAATCGGATGGTGGCCATTCCAGCTGACAACTTCAACCAACTCATCCCCATAGGCGAACAGATTGAGATAGGACTGAAAGACGGGTGGTTCGTGGAGCCGTCTTCGTCAACCAAAAGATTTTGTGCGAGGAAGGAGAAAGAACCGGCAGCCAAAGTGAATATGACTTATAACCAACCGAGCCGGCGGAATACTAACTCCGCCCCAGCAATCCAAGTAGTAGAAGCTCAACAACAAAACTCGGGTCGTCAACCTTTTCAGAGGAGGAACAACAAGAGGCAATTCACCCTCCCTCCCCGGATCATTGTCTCAAGTATTAGCGGTGCTCCGGAAGAAAGGCTTGCTTACTACCCAGCCAAAGCAGCCTAATCCTAAGCAGTTCTATAACTATAACCCGTCAAAGAAATGCGATTATCACATAGGCGATCCGGAACACTCAACCACCGATTGCTACGCCCTCAAGCACCGAATCCAGAACCTCCTAGACACGAAGGCTTTCTCATTCTAACCCGTTAAGCCGAATGTTCAGAGTAATCCGCTCCCCGATCATGCGGGCAACGTGAATGCCATATTCAGTTTCAATGCTAGTCGAATCAGGAATGTCAAGGTATACACCACCGACGTCTATGGTGAGTTGGTGAAAGCCTATTATTACTAGAGTAATGAGGCTATTTCCCTGGCTGTCATGAGAGAAAGAATTTCAAGAATGGTAGAAGCTGGGTTGATCGTTTATGCTAACCACACCAGTATCGTTTCTACTATCTCTGAGGTCGTTTTAACTAGGACGATGAGTTTGCTACGTTAAGCACCGGGAAGGACAAG
Source organism: Syzygium aqueum (assembly GCA_031216185.1). Classification (NCBI taxonomy): domain Eukaryota; kingdom Viridiplantae; phylum Streptophyta; class Magnoliopsida; order Myrtales; family Myrtaceae; genus Syzygium; species Syzygium aqueum. The sequence continues at coordinate 15,565,690 of CM062236.1, forward strand.
CTCGATCCTTTGTCTAAAGACATGCCTCCGCTCGAAGATGCGACCGATGATGAAGAGATCGTAATAAGCACGCCCGCAGCCGATGAAGGGATAGTGATCGAGATACCTCAACCGTATGATTATTGTGATGACAGAGCAGTCCCTTGGTCCTATAGTCTTGATGTCGACTTAGTCACTAGGTCCGAACGTGCCTATGGCCAAGCTAATGTCCAATCGGCAAAACCTATCACTGATGAAGAAGCTAAGGAGTTCATGGCTATGATTAAGGCTAGTGAATACGGCATAGTTGAGCAACTGCGCAAGATGCCCGCGCAAATCTCTCTGCTCGAACTCCTCCAAACATCTGTCAAACATCAAAAGGCCCTGATGAAGGTGTTAAGTGAAGTCCACGTCCCAGAAACGATCGACCATGATAAACTGGAAGAATTTGTGGGTTTCATACTCCTCAAGGACCTTATAGCCTTTTTGGATGAGGAATTCCCTCTAAAAGGCAGAGGACATATCAAAGCTTTATATATTTCAGTCAAATACAATGCCTCACACATAGCTCGGATACTCATTGACAATGGTTCAGCCTTGAACATTTGTCCTCTGGCGACTTTGCACCGTCCTAAGATAGATCATTCTAGGATAAATGCTGCGAAAACCTCCGTGCAAGCCTTTGATGGAACGAAGAAAGAAGTGATGGGAAAAATCCACCTTGACATATATATAGGGCCAATAGTATTCAATATCCTATTCCAGGTTATGGACATTCCCACTGCATTCAATTTTCTGTTGGGACACTCATAGATTCATACTGCTAGAGCTGGTCCATCTAGTCTACATCAGAAGGTGAAGTTCGTTGTGGAAAGAAAGTTAGTCACGGTATACGGTGAAGAAGAGCACCCAATTTATCATGCGACGGCTATCCCCTATGTCGAGTTGGATTGTAAAATAAAATCGAGTTATCAGTCGCTCGAACTCGTATCGACCATACATGCGGTTAGAGGATCATCACCGCATATTCCTAAGGTGTCAAATGCTACAGTCATGGTCAGAAAAGTAATGGTGTCCCATGGCTTTATTTCGGACGAAGGCCTTGGCAGGAATGGTCAAGGTATCCACCAACCAGTGGAAGTCTCTCAAAGACCCCGCACTTCTAGATTAGGGTACCAAGGGTCAACTGTGCCGAATAATGAGGAACGTGGTCATGGACATGGTCGAGGTCGAGGTCAAGGATACGTGCAGAATAGACAACAATCTGAAGATGAGCCAAATCATGAAGATCGTAGCCGTGGAACTACCCAAAATAATGGAGAATTCGAACATGGTAGGCTGCTTCCACACATCCGCACCACATTCCTAGGCCCTGCGAAGATGATGCACCTAGAAGGAAGTGATTGACACTCTAGGACAACCGAGCGGCAAGTTCGACTGTTATGTGAAGTACTCAGTGCCCCCGAGCTTCTATGTTGGCCCCTGTGACATTGTCCCTAATGGATGGGGAGGTATGGATGATCCAACACCTCAAATGACAAAGAATTCTGATGATGCAATGGAGGGAATCACTGCACTGTTCGATGATGTCTTCATTGGAGCTATAGAAGAAGGACCGCTAGAGGGAATGGGCATAGGCCCACAAGAGTAAAACTTTTACTTTTTCGCGCACTCCCCTGCGTGGGAATTTTTACTGCTTTTTAGGACTTGCCCAGTCTCGGATGCTGCTTTCTATTTTCATTTCTAGGATTTAATTGTTACAATTTTCATTCAATAAATGTAATTCATTTTGAAATGATCAATGAAATTACAAGTTATTTTCATTTTTTGAGGGCATGTTGAGGTATATCAAACCAGCCCGATGATGATATCCAACCGATAAAAGAAAATATAGTCCAAGGAGAATTCTGAGGCCTGGATTTCTTCATACTTCCTTGTGTTAAAATCTTTTCGAAATGAATTTCAGAAAAACAAAAACACAAAAAAAATTAATTACAAAAAAAATTTAAAAAAAAAACTGCAATGTTTAACCCTGTTTGTTCTTCTAAATCCCTTACTTTATATTTCAGGGGTAATCTTGTGATGCATGAGGATATGGGAACGGTCCAATATGATGAATTATATACAACCGAGCTTGATCTCAATGATACTAGAGAACTCGACGATTCTTCAAATATTCATAGCGATCTAGAGCGGCATGAAAAACTCAAAGTTCTCACGTCAGACCAGACTGTTATCGTTAACTTGGGTGATTCTGGAGAAACCAAAGAGGTGAAGATTGGGGCAACTCTCCCTGAATGTGAAGCCAGACGCCTGGTCCAATTGCTGAAGGATTATTAGGACATTTTTGCCTGGTCATATGCCGATATGCCGGGTTTAGACTCTTCTATTGTGGAGCATGGCTTGCTTACTAATTATAGTATGTCACCCAAGAAACAGAGGCTATGGAGAACCAAACCAGAGCTTTCGAAGAAAATAGAAGAAGAGGTCATGAAGCTCTTGAAAGTGGGATTCATCGAAGTCACCCAATACTCTACCTGTGTGACTAACATCATGCCAGTCATAAAAGAAGGATGGCCAAGTTCGAGTTTGCATAGATTATCGTGACCTGAACAAGGCCAGCCCTAAAGATGACTTCCCATTACCGCACATAGATGTTCTGGTAGATAGTACTATCGAATTTGAACTGTTTTCCTTCATGGATGATTTCTCAGGCTATAATTAGATAAGAATGAAGGACAACGATAAGGAAAAAACAGCGTTCATCACTCCTTGGGGAACATTCCACTATAAGGTCATACCCTTCGGTCTTAAAAATACTGGGGCAACATATTAACAGGCAATGATGACTCTTTTCCATGACATAATGCATAAGAAGATCGAAATCTATGTCGATGACATGATTGCCAAGTCTCGACCTGGAGAGAGTCATGTTATCACCCTGAAGAAGTTGTTCGATCAACTCCGTGAGTTTAAACTCCGTCTCAATCCAGCGAAGTGCATATTTGAGGCAACGTCAGGCAAGTTACTCGGGTTCATAGTAAATAGTAAGGGCATTGAAGTCGATCCCTCTAAAGTGAAGGCCATATGTGAGCTGCAACCCCCATCGACCGTGAAAGAAGTGCAGAGTCTCTTGGGTAGATTGAATTGCATAGCCCGTTTTATCTCCCAACTCTCCGAAACTGCCAAACCGTTCTTTAAACTTCTAAGAAAGAATGCTCAAGTGGAATGAGATGATAATTGCCAAGAGGCGTTTAATGAACTGAAGCAGTATTTAATGAAACCCAAGTGCTGGTCCCACTAATGCCAGGCCAGCCTCTGATCCTCTATCTCATGATTCATAGCGAATCTTTGGGTGCAATGCTAGCCTAGAAAAATCCTGAAGATGGAAAAGAGCGAGCCATTTACTACTTAAGTAAGAAGTTTATCGTCTCGGAGTTGAATTATCCCGAAATCGAGAAGACTTATGCTGCACTAGTTTGGGTGCTTTATAGGCTGCGGCAATATACATTGCATCACCAGACTTTACTGGTGACTGAGAATGATTCCATCAAGTATTTACTTGATCAACCGGCTTTGGTAGGGAAGCTAGCCAAATGGCAGATTTTAATTTCACAATTTGATGTCCAAATGATGCCACATAAGTCAGTTAAAGGCCGAGTAATTGCTGATGTATTAGCTGAGAATCCTGGAATCTCGGATGATGATGGATATTCCCTAAAAGATCGTATTCTGGTAATAAAGGAAAACACATAGACCATGTTCTTCGATAGAGCCATGAACATGGCTAGTTCTGGCACTGGGGCAGTTTTAATATCCCCAGATGGGCAACATTATCCAGTAGCAGCAAAGTTGATATTCTCATGTACCAACAATATAGTCGAGTACGAAGCTTGCATCCTCAGACTTCAAGCTGCAGTGGAAATGGGAATAACCAAATTGAAAGTGTTTGGTGATTCCGCTTTGATTATTCTCTAAACTGTAGGAGAATGGAAGACAAGAGACACCAAATTGGTGCCGTATCATGAGTACCTCGAAGAAATCATAGAGGAATTCAAAGATATCTCCTTTAAGTACTTGTCGAGATCTCATAATCAGTTTGCTGATGCGTTAAGCACGTTATCATCCATGCTGCAAGTGACTAGTGGAATAGAGATAGAACCCTTGAAGATCAAAGTCCTGATAAAACTAGCCTATCGTATGATTGTGAATGGAGAACCTGATGAAAGGCCATGGTATTACGATATCATGAATTATATCCAGAGACAAGAATTTCTTGAAAGAAACACTCCGACCGACAAGAAGTACATTATGAAAATGGCTTCAAAATTCTTTGTCAGTGGTGAAAAGCTGCACAAAAGATCTTATAATTCAATTCTGCTGAGGTGTGTAGACGCAGTTGAAGCTACTAGGATCATGTAAGAAGTACACGAGGGAATATGTGATCCACACATGAATGGCTACATGTTAGCTAAGAAGATCATGAGGTTGAGTTATTATTGGCTCAGTCTTAAAAGTGACTGCATTCAACATGTTCGAAGATGCCATTATTGTCAAGTTCATAGGGATAAAATAAATGTTCCCCCACGAAGTTACATCGGGTGTCCGAGCCATGGCCTTTTTTAATGTGGGATATCGATGTGATTGGCCTAATCAATCCCAAAGCATCGAATGGACACCGATTCATCTTAATCGCGATTGATTATTTCTCCAAGTGGATTGAAGTGGCATCTTATGCAAACGTCACTGCAAGGAATGTTGTGAAATTCATCAAACGAGACATAGTCACTCGTTATGATGTCCCCAAAGCTATTGTCACCGATAATGGGACGAATTTGAACAACAAGTTCATAGATCAGTTGTTCAATGAGTTCAAAATCTAGCACCTGAATTCATCTCCCTATCGTCCACATATGCATGGAGCAGTCGAAGCCGCTAACAAGAACATCAAGAAGATCCTGGCCAAAACCGTTGAAAACTATCGTGACTAGCATGAAAGATTGCCATTTGCATTAATGGCATATCGGACTTCCATCCAAACCTCTATTGGTGCAACCCCTTTTTCCTTGGTGTATGGCATGGAAGCAGTCCTACCCATTAAAGTAGAGATCCCTTCCCTGCGAGTTTTATCTCAAGTAGAGTTGTCTAAAGCGAAATGGATGTGACAAAGGCATGAGTAATTGAACCTAATTGATGAAAAGCGGTTGAAAGCCATTTGCCACAGTCAAACCTATCAGCAAAGGATGGATAGCTAGATCCTTCAACCAAAAGGTGCGTCCAAGACATTTCGAGGTAAATGATCTAGTCCTAAGGAAGGTGCTGCCAATCTTCCCAGTTCCCTGAGGTAAATTTGCCCCAAACTACATCGGTCCATATGTGGTTAAAAAGGTACTTCCCGGAGGTGCCCTGATTCTCGCAGAAATGGACGGTCGTGAGTTCTCCAATCCTGTTAATTCTGATGCTGTAAAGATGTATTATCCTTGATAAAATCTATCATTTTACAGAAAAAGTTTTCCAGTGTTTGGTACTTTGAATTGCAAACATTTCAATGATGAATAAATGGTTTCAATCAATTTCAAGTTAAGATGTTTGCATTGGCTTTAATTTCTACATGGTTATTTTGTCGATCAGTATCATTGACTTCAAAGGGGAAGTCTATTTGGACAATTTGATAACTCATGTTGAATGAATTGAATATGTCAAATGAGGTATATCGGGATGATGGAAGGCAAGTCATATCCTATACACAGTCCCATGCACTAATCTTCAGTGAGTTGAGTTGAAAAAATTCTATATCTTGCAAGGTAAAGTGTTCTCTCGCAAAAGGTACAACGACTAAGATGACAAGAGGCACTTCATTTCTCTATCTTAAATGCTACAAGTTATCCCCTTGTTTTGCCTCTTTGAGCCTAAACACTTGAAGAAAGTTTTCAAATTACCCCTATCAAGAACCACCCCCACATCGGGGCAAACCGGAGGTAAGCCAGCATTATAAGGTGAAAAATGAGTAGAAATTTTCTTGTTTTCACTTGCATCAATCTTCGAGTGTTGCTTTTTCAAATGAATTCATGCAAAGTTCAAGTGCCTTAGGATGACGAAGAGCATTTCTTTCTCTATCCTATACACATTTTATCCTTTGCTAAGCCCAATTGAGCTTGCAAATTCATTTCATATAAACCCAGTTGGTGCTCATCCCCCACACAAGGGCAAGGCAAAAGGTCATCATTGTTCAAACAGCATATCCGGAGCGTCAATGGAAGACAAGAATCCTTCTGAGTTCAAACAGCGAGTCAATCAGTCAGATATAGTTAGCCAGTGTTCACATTGTAAAAAAAAAGGGGCGAAGAAAAAGCAGTGTGCCTGATAAAAGCAAGATCGATACCTAATGAAAAAATGTCAGGATGTGACATATCAAAATCATCCCCAGTAGAGCAATAATCCTACAAGTCTCAAAAGAATCAAGTGATGAACTTTCGAAGTCAGTGGGGTATCTACCGAGGAGATAATCCCTAGTGAAGAAGAAGACCAGTGACAATGCCGAGATGATCACCAACTTATTCACCCTAGTTATACACATTTTGAGCCTAATGATCCATCTATTTCTCAACACATAAGTCTAGCCTACGTTACGTCCCTTGCAAAGTCTCTTCAGATTAAGGCACTTGAACTAATGTAGAGTTTTAGATGTTTACAAGCTTAGCTCAAAGAAGTGCAAGCAAGTCCATTTTTATCTCATTTTACAGGTTCTTGACTTGTAAACCCGAAGGCAATTGCAGAGTATTTTCTTTCAATAGCCTCGACTCAAAAAGTCTTTTTTGCTAAGCCATTGACCAAGTCCACGTTACGGTCCTAGCAAAAATCTCTCAAATTGGTAAGGTCGTATCGCTTGCAAGAATACTCAGACCCTTGTCAACATGATGATGGTAAGATTGAGCAATTTTCATAAATCAGCCTTTTTTCGATGAAAATAAGAGAAAGCCCTTTTGGACCGGAAGTTCCTCATTCGACATTTTCAAGATGTCCGCTCGTGAGTTCGGATTGTCTTGTTATGATTTTCCCCCAGCGAAGTTTGGAATGCCGATTTGACAAAACCATCGTGCATAAAAACCAGTTGAAATCGTAGTGCGGGAGTACATGTATTCTTGATAGTGCGCGAATGCATATTACATGTTGCCTAAAACCGTGTTTAGCAGCAGACGCACCCTCAAGAGTCAGAGATATCTCCAGGTAAGTATATCTCTATCTTTTGGATGTCTATGACTATCCAGGTATCCCTAACCTGTTCGAGCAATCGTCAGGCCCTCACATTTAATCATTTTGTTGCGATCTTTAGACGCCTTTGATGATGTTTAGGTGTCTATTGATCAAACATTTTCAGGTACCTCTGAAAATGTCCAAGTACTTTGTCAAGGAACCTTTGAACACTCGGGCTAGCTCCTCTATTCACCAAATTACAGATTTTCACACAATCTCGAGAAGATTCCCCCGCGACATGCCTATGAGCAGGTATAGACATGGTGGCCAAATCTTTATAAATACATATGAAAAGGTATACGTATTTCATAAAGATCGGAATATTTTCTCTAATCTCAGGTATTCTCCCGCTACTCACCTATGAGTAGAGATAGGTAAAGCGGCCAAATCTTTACGAATACATATGAGCAGGTATATGTATTTCGTAAAGGTCGGAATACTCTCTTTATCTCGGATGTTCCCCCGCTACTCGCCTATGAGCAGGTATAGGTGAAGCGGCCAAATCTTTATGAATGCATATGAGTAGGTATATATATTTAGTAAAAGTCGGAATATTCTCATTATCCTAGAGGTTCCCCCGCTACTCGTCTATGAGCAGGTATAGGTGAAGCGGCCAAATCTTTATGAATGCATATGAGCAGGTATATGTATTTCATAAAGGTCGGAATATTCTCTCAATCCCAGGTGTTTCCCGCAATTCACTTATAAGCAGGTATAAGTGAAGCAGCCAAATCTTTATGAGTACCTATGGAGATGTATAGGTATTTCATAAAGGTCGGAATATCCTCTTGATTTCAAAAGTTCTCCGCAGTTCACTTATGAGCAAGTATAAGTGAAGTTGCCAAATCTTTGCAAAAAACCTATGGAGATATATAGGTAGTTTGTAAAGGTCGGAACGTTTTTTCATTTTTTGCTAAAAATGCTATCGCAAATCTAGATGATGATTGGAAACGTCGAGCTTTCTTCGTGTGTTTTGACTGAATTGCAGATCACCGAAGTTCATCAACGTGTGTCAGGCAATACCTATGGGACCGAACCCAGACATTTGCCAAACAACATACAAAGTTAGAGTCATGCCTCGAATTGCATTATCTTGCTTCTGTCAGGTAAGTAATTCCAGGTATGTTTTCCATTCATGTTGGCATGCATCATTTCTTAATGCATTTTGAAAATGGGACTCATGATCCCGATAAAAATAACATTCATTGCATTTGTATAGTTAAAATTTAGGTATCATTTAATCTTTGAATGCAACCTCTACGAGCTCACCTTCAAAGAGGGGTAGCTGTTTACACCTAAATTTTGGCGACCATTTAGTGTAATTTGCATAGAAAATTAGGGATTAAAATTCCTAAACAAAAATATTTAAATTGCATAGCATATAGTTTAGGTTCATTTTAATTTAATTGCATTTTGCATTGAATTGGCGATGGCGAACGAGCTTAAAATTGAATGGGACTTGGCTCGCTCGGAATGTAAAGATCGGGAATTACAAGTCAAACGGGTTCGGTTGTTTTAATTTGAACTTAATTCAACCCATTATGCTTAATTGATTAAAAGCTCAAATTAATTAAGCCCATTTAAATTAGATTAAAGTCTAAGCCCAAGCCTAATCCCATTAGAACTAGCAAGCTCATCTAATTGACCTAGGTTAGCATTATATAAACATGTTTAGGTCTGATTTTTGGAGGACACAATACAATTTCAGACGAACAAAAATTCTCAAATCTGATTTTTTTTAGAGCAAAAGTGAAGGAGAGGGAGAGAGAGAGAGAGAGAGAGAGAGAGAGGCCGGCGCACACCACCCTCGCCGCCGCACGCCGAACCCCTCAGCCGTCCATCACTGCCCCTCGCCGATGTACTAAGCACACCGCCGCAAGCCCCGGAGCTCAGCCGTCACCCTCGTCGTCATCACAGTCGCTCCCAGCTGCCCGTCGCTGCCGGTCTCGCACGTAACCGTGCGCAGCCGCGCCGCTGTATGCCGCTGTTTGATCCTGCCTCTGCCCAGAGTTGCCGCCTAGAGCCGCCGCTTGCTGCTGCTCCACACCAGCGTTCTCAGTCCCTCTCACCGAAGAGCCACTGACACCACCGCCTCCGCCCGTTGCTGCTTAGGAGAGCCACCCGTCACCGCCGCTCCGCCACCACTGCTTCACCGTGCCGAACGACACAGCCACAGCACAACCGTTCCTACTCCACGCCGACGCTGGATGCTGCCACCCAGAGCTGCCTTTGTCGCTGTACACCGCCGTTTTGCTTGGATCGCCGGCGAAGCTACCATCGTCGATGCTGCCTTGTCGCACCTCACACTGCCGGAACAGTACCCGAGCTGCCCGGACCGCCACGCCGGACGCCCACGCTACCGCTGCACAGCCCCGCCGTACTAGACCGACGCTTGCCCGCCGTGTCAAACCGTCGCCGGAGCCGCGCCTCAGCCTCACCAAGTACGTCGTCAAGAGCCTCGCTAGCAAGCCGTGATCCACCGTGTCGTCGTCGCCGTTGTCCTAATCCGCAAAGCCCAATCCCAATCTACAATTTGAATTTGGAAATTATCCGCAAATTAGGTAAGATTATTATCCAGTAAATTTTCAGAATATTTAATGTCCTAATTTGCATGTTTTGAATATTTCATGAATATCATGTGGATAATTAAATATCTTTAGATAATGTTCGTGATGTTCGCTATATTTTAAATATTCAAAATTAGGAAAATTTCCTAATTCAGCAATGTATCTGGACGACTATCCGACCTTATCCCTAAGGTCCGATACGCGGCGATATAGAAAATTATTATCCTATCCATAATCACTTGGATACGATAATGATTTTTATCCGCTTTCCAAATTTGAATAATCGACTTTTCGTCGATATCTATAACCCTATAGATATGACCGATAGTTCGATTTTTGTGCCTAATCCGAGTTTGAAACAAATCTGGCGGATCGCATGGTCGTTTTGAATGTGGATGCTATCTCTGTTTAATTGTTTTTCCTTTTCGAATAAAAAAGAAAATTCAAAAAATATCAGTTAGGATTTGAATTAGAATTTTGCATGTTTAGGGAATCTTAAATATATCTAGAAGATAGAGTAATTATTTAATTTAAATTAGGACTTGAGATAATCTATTTCCTAGTTTAAATTAAGTAATATTCTAATCTTAATAGATTATTTAGGTCACTTTTTTATTTCAAATTTTCATAAAAAAAAAACCCAAAAAAATCATCTTAGGATAGATTAAATTAGGATAGATTGCATTCTTAATTTGGGTAATTTTTTTAATTTCGAATTTTAATAGAAAATACCAAAAAAAAAAAAGAAAGTCATTAGATTGCATGTTATTTTAGGCATATTTTTATTATTCTGAATTTCATCATAAAACACTAAAAATAAATCATTTGCCCGTCATTAGAAATAGGTCACGTCGTCGCATCACATATAGTTTGCATGTTAGGTTGCATTAATTCGCATGTCATTGTTGCACGTCATTACATACAAGTTAGATTTCATTTAAATAAGTGAAAATCCAAAAAAATTGATTGAATTGCTTGTTAATTAAAAATCATATTAGGATTGTTGATGTGATTTTCTAGCTAACAATGCAGATGCTTACGTTGGTTCGAGGTAAGACATTCTTCCAAACTTGCAATTCACTTAATGCTTTCTTGGGTGTTAATTTGATGGTTTGCGCACTCGCATGAACATCTCACATGTTAGTGACTAAGTTGAAATGAATCCAAACTATTTATCAAAATATTTTTGAAAAGAAAAGGTACCGAAAGGGCGTTAGACTAGATCTAGCGTAATCAAGTCCCTGGGCTTAGAATCTTTGGTTCGTAAAAATAAAACATATCTCCCTATGTTTTATTTAGGTTTCTAATCGACTTACCATAAATTGATTAGTGGTGACTCCAAGCATGAAAATATTTGTATGTTAAGAACTTAAACCCCAAGTTACGAATTGGTAGGGCTTGGAAAAACCCGAGTTAAGATTAGTCTTAATAATTCATTAGCCCGAAAAATAAAAAAAATTTTCGGGTCGCGATAATCATTATTCTGAAACTTTCTTGATTGAGTTCTCGTCCTGTTTTCTATGACAGGAGCCTCCAATTTAGAAGCATAATTCAAACCTTTTCTCATTGTTTCTTCATTGAATATGCTTTCTTTGACCATGCTCATAGAAAGCACATTGAAAGGAGCCAAATTGTTTAATGCCACAACCAAGGTGTCCCAACTATCGGGAAGAGTACCAAGCAATAGACATGATTGCAATTCATCACTTAAGTCAATCTCAAAATTTGTCAATTGATTTACAGCATCTTTAAATTCACTCAAGTGTTCCGACATGCTACTTCCCTCCTTGTATCTCGAATTCACAAGTCTTTTAACTAGAAAGGCTTTATTTTGTGGGGTTCTCCTTTTATAAAGATCTTGTAATTTCTTCCACAAAGTATCCGCTTTCGTTTCTTGAGCCACATGATGAAACACACTATCATCATTCCATTGTCGAATAAAACCAACTATTTTCCGATTCATTCGCTTCCATTCTTTATCTTCCTTATCTCCTTTAGCCTCATCATCCTCAACGGGATCAAACAAATCTTTTGCAATATAACGTGTCTTCCATCTAAGGCTTCCAAATATTGTAATTCGAGGCATTTAACTTAAACATGGTGCCGCTAGTTTCCTTCATTCAATACTATAATCTTGATGCTAGCTTAGATACCACTTTGTTGGGGAGAAGCTGAGGCAATAGTTCGCCAAGAACTAAACCAATCCAAGATCAATAACTTCGTCAAAACTAAATCGACCAAAATCGACTTAGCCTAGCAACAACCAACAATATTCCAGTAATACAACCTCACAATTATAAAGAAACGAATGCAACAACGACACAACATCAACAATGCAACAACATTTCTATCACCACAAAGGTGGACTTACATAAACAGAGGAGAAAACCCTAACCATAATTGGAGAATTCAGAGGAGGTTCTCCATGAACGAAACTGATCAACTCGTAGCCCTCGGTCTCACAAACAACATACTAAAATTAAAGCCAATCCTGACAATGTTTGGCCTTCGAATCGGGACCATAATGTTTAACCCCTTCCTTCCTTCTTTCTCCCCTACACTCTCGGTGGAAAACTCACTCTTCTTCTTTTTTTTCTTTCTACTTCCCTGGGCACACTTGTCACGAATTACCTCACGAGGGCTAAACTCGATGAAGCACGTTTAGAGGTAAGTGTTTATAAAACGAAAAGATGGCTTACCGAAGCGTCAATCTTTTGGTCATCCATATGGTTCATTAATCATGAACATTGATTTTCCCTAAATTCATACCTCGAGTGATAACGGATCAATTTTATCTTTTTTAGGAGTCATCACTAGCCTAGGTCGGGAGTCGATCAAAATACCCAATTGAAACACGGAAGTTTCGTTTCGATTTCTACGAAAATCAGAGATTATAGGTTCGAGGACTAACTTACGTTAATATTTCTATTAACGCCCTTTTGTTACCTCTAAACTTATCATAGTTGTTATCTAGGTTGTCATGCTTTTATTTTTTTACCATTTTTCATGCCAAAGTCTTAGTCTACTAGTTGATCATGCATCTTATTTTTGAGTTTTCTTTTAAGATTCTAAACTAACCCTATCTTAGTCTAGAAAAGAAAGAAACAGTCAATTGTATTGAAAGACATTGCGTAAAGTAAACAACCAAGGCAAGGAAAAGACGAGCTAATTCTAAGTGCAAGAAATTAAAACCCGCAACTCATTGGGTGTTTATTACAACACGAATTGAAAACTTGACACATGATCGGGAATAAATGAATTGAATACAAATTAAGACCAGATCGGACATCTGTCTATATCCTCCGTCAATTAAATACAAATTGAAACCAGATTGAACATCGATCTATCACCTTGGTCTTTCATAATTTTGGAGTATCCCCTCCATGGACTACCTCTCGGGTGTCGGTGTTTACATCCATAAGATACATTCACGACAAATAATGCACAAAGGAACAACTAAGCAAGGCAATGATGCAAGTAATTCACTAATCAAACATGAGCCTCGGGATCGGCCTTTGCTTTGCATACATTTCGATTTACCTGCCCACTTGATCATCTAACATTATTTGATTAATGGTTAACGATAATAAACTACCATTTACATTTACAAAACGACAACTTATATTGGTTAACCCCTGAAGTCGGGTTCTAAGTGATCATCGTGGGCTACCCGCCAAACATGCACCAGGTCTAAAATACATCTATCAAATGCATACAAGACAATGGATAATGTATACACTTAGGTCCATGGGTCTTGTTTCTCAACCAATCAAGCAATGGGAATTGGGCCTCATAAGAGGACCATTTATTCAGTTGTTGTTATCAAATTTGGACCACTTCTATTCAGATATGATTAATCAACCTAATGATGTGCAAATGAAGTGATTCATGTGTCATTAGAAATCTTATGTCATGAGGATTAAAAGTGAAGAAGACGACTTTTTCTAATTCTTCACTAATTTTCACGAAAATGGCAAACTTACTCTCAGGGACAGTTTGGACCCAGTTTGAATTTGAATTCAAAAAAATTGCTGGAAAAATAGTGACCATTATCAAAACCCTGCCAAAATTTTTTGACAGTTAAGATTCTCTATGTGACAGTTTTCATGTGTTTGAATTTTTGCTAAAAAGCTATCCAAATTTTTATAAAATTTGGTTTTCACTGAGGACTCATTTTCAAATTGGAATTTAGCCCTGGAGGGTCTTATCTAAGACTTTTAGAAAATTGACTCACTAAAAATTTCTGTTGGATCCCCAAAATTTCCAATCTACATAATAAGACCTAATGAACAACTTTGTAGTTTTGAGTTTTAGCAAAAGAAGACTTTAACTTTATCAAATTCGGAGAAACATATTTTAGATTTCAGAGAAAGGAAACTCAGATCTGAACACAGATACTGACTAAATCATAAAAATTAGTTTTAAAATCAAAATGAACTCTGATTTTAATGAAATTGATGTCAAGTGAAATTTTTGGATCTCAGTATAAACTTTCATGAAGAACACTTTCTAAAATTTTGAATACACGAATTTATAAAAATCGAAGAACACGTGAAGGTCAGTCAGAAACTCAGCTATCACAAGAACTAAGGCTAGATGACATTGCTAATCGTCCTATTCTAACATGCTTGTAATTTTATGAAATTTTTACAGTGGACAGATCTGAATGTACATGACAACTTTTATGAAGGAATTTTTCTCAAATAACGAACTTAGAAAATCAAAAAAATTGTCAAACTGAGTAAGGTCATTCGGTATCATAAAAGAACAGAATACAACATTCTTATTCCAGTTACTGATCTCGATTTTTGAAGGAGTTTTAACCAAGCAAACGATATCCGTTCAATGTATAGCATATCGAATCGAAGCTAAAGGTGTATTCTACGACTCTCTAGTTCATCACTTCGCAAGATTTCGGCATTTACTAGCTGAAATCAATATTTCAAGTATGCAGATCTCTCTGTGCATGATTTTATGGGATAAAATCCAAGAGTACCTGCATTGTTCAATGATGTTTCTGAGTTCAAACGAGTTATTTTGGCCACCAATGAACTTCGAAATGGCGCCAAATATAGCTCCCGATATCTATGTCACAAGGTAAAAAAAATTGATGTAAGATTGTGATCCAAAGAAAAAGAAGAAAAATCAAGCTTAGAATGGAACTCTGGTGGCTTTTCCAGTGGAAACCGGCCACCATAGCTTCGAGATGAAGTTGAGGATGCTAATCACGAGTCTCGAACCGCCTAGGAAGGACGTTAGGATGTCGGAATAGTTGGAATCACTGGCCAGACAGATCATCGACCGGACAGATCACCAGCAATAGCGCTAGTGATTGTGTTGAGATGAAAACGTGGCCAGAGCCGGCGAGGAAGCTCTGGCCACTAGAGATGGCGGCTGGCCTTGAAATTGGTTTCGGGACACCGGGGGTTGCCAAAGTAGTGACGGGGTGCCGAAAACCGGTCGGCAAATGGCCGACATGAGCAAGGAGAGCTCATGGCCAAGAGTAGAGAAGGAGAGAACGTGAGATAAAGAGAGAAGGAGAGAGAAGAGAAAGAAAACAGATCTGAAAAATGAGAGTTTTTTCTCCAATTTTGGAAGGAAAAAGCTTATATACCCCCCAATTTTGAATCCTAACCCTTAAATTAATCTGATGGCCGAGAATACATCCTTAATAATTAAGAGTATTCCTTAATGGCTAATGATAGGTGACACGACATTATGAATGGCCATGATCTGTTCTAAATGAATGGCCATAATTGATTTGCTTAACTCCTAAGCAATTTGCTTAATCCTTAAATAAGGGTATATTTGGTAATTTTGCTTTTGGGGCATTTTTGTAATTTCCATTTAAGGGCATTTTTGTCATTTTGGGCACAAAGGGATGTGGCCGGCCTTGGATGGTTGAAATGGATTGCCGGGCATCGAATTTTTGATCGAAAAATGGCCAGTTCGATCGGATCGGTTCAATTCCGATCAAACTGGGTTGAAACGGTTAGACTAGTTTAACCCAATTTTGACTGAGTTGAACCGGATCAATTCTCGAACTAATTTGTTCCAATTTCGTACAATTTAATCCCTATTATGTTTAATTGACTCGATTAATATTGAATTCGATTAAATTAGATTGAACCAATTTTAAATTCAAGCACAAATTGATCCAATTTAACTTGTTTGGCCCAGTTATTCTTTAATTTGAGTTAAATTACATGGCCAAGCTAGACTAATGGATTTAATTGAATTACAATTGGCCAAATTGAGCTTTAATTCATCAAATTGGATGCTAGTCTAGAATGGGTCAAATTAAATTATACTAATTGGATCAATTACTCTTAGATTTCTCAATCATTAGATTACTAAATTAATTGAATTGGCTAAAATTCATGAATCTTCCAAAATTGATTTTGGATTTAAATTTCATATAAGAAATTAGGCTCGTTCATGTCTCAATTGTGCAAATCATGAAGAACCAACTAGAATCACTTATTAGGGCCTAAATTGGAGATTTTCATTCTTGGCTTGGAATTCTAAAATTGACTTAAAAATTACATGTAATACGACCTCTAGATCAAATGTCGTTAAGGAAATCATCCTAAAAAATGATTAGAAACGAAGTAATTTCATTTTTTATCGATTTGAATCAAATTTTACAAATTGGGGAAAAGTTGATTCTAAATTGATTTTTATAAAATTGATGATACCAAAGTGAAATTAAGCTGAAAATGAGTTGATTTGGGGGTTTTGAAATTTTATAATTTTTTTGGACAGAGTGTTGACCAAAAGTCAATATTTTAGTACTTGTGCTCTAAAATGTCAATTAATGGGTCAAACTTTGAATTTTTTTGAAAATTGATAGTACAAAAGTGAAATTGACACTATTTGGGGGGGTTTTTTATGCAAAAAACTAAAATTTGATTTTGGGTTGACTTTTGGTCAAAGTTTAACTCAAAAGTCAACTTAAAAGTCAATTATTTGATTTTTTTAAAATTGAAATGCAAAAAGTTAGAAAATGAATTGCTAATGCTAATTTAAATGCTAAATGACTCCTTTTAGTTAAGGATTGAATTTTGTCATGATCAGAAGCCCTAATCTCAAGATATTACTTTTAGGACACGTCTGCTAAAAATCAAGTATCAACAACAATCATGTACAAAGCACTTTTCTTTTTCTTTTTCTTTCTAATATTTTGACTTTTCTCTTTTCTTTTTTTAAGGTGGACCTAGTCAACAAATGCCATAGTGGCACCATGTGTTCAAAGAAAGTAGTAAAAAAAGGTACGTCGCCATTTTGAGTTAGCCAAATTAGATGAATTAACGGATGGACTTAATTACATTAATTTAATGAGTTTCGGAACTTGATTACATTTTTTAAAAATTTTAAAATTCAATTGTATTTTAATAACAAGTTTTAGGACTAATGCACTTTTCTCATAATCTATTATAAAATATTAGAAACAATTTTTCAAAAAGTTGTAGAAAATGTTGTTCACACTAATTTGTTTGATATGGAGAAAGTTTAATTTGATGATCATGCCTTTTATTTGTTTCGAATTGTAAATAAGGAAAAATGAAAATAAATACAAAAATACAAGCCATACAATTTTTCAACTACAATTTTACATTTTATCCCGATACTTTCACCACTTTTCTAGTCAACTCCTTATACTTTCAATTTTTCTGATCGAGTAATTCTACTTAACAAAATGTCTAATCAAACACATCTGGTAAAAAATTCGGCCAAATCCAGCTATCATGGTCATTGAAGGATATTAAAGTGTGACAGGTATTAAATATTGCTATAAGGACACCCACTATGGGTTGTGGATAATAAATAGCTTAAATTTTAATAATTTGTATTTTTTTAACTCTCACGAGTTCACTTTGTACATGAGATGGTTTACATCGACAATATTGAATTCTTGTTACACTTTAGCATCTACCAATGGTTACTTTAGCCGGATTTTTCCGGCTTTTGTGCTAGAGGGATTTAATTAGACATTTTATAAATGGTTGCATTTTTTCTACTCTTGATTTGGCTTAAACAGTCTAGTTTTTTTTGTATTTTAACCATACTATCCTTTGTGGGGCCATCACTTCTATTACAACTCTAAAATAGTAATCATTTAATTATTTTGTCTTTTTTTCCCTTGCAAGTCCACTTTCCTTCTTCTTCTTTTTTTCTACACCTTTGACGTCTCAGTTCTCCACTCTTACAAATCGTCTTTATATTTTCTTTCTGGTAAGGCATTCTCTTCTTTTTACAACGCCTCCCACTCCTTCTTCTCCTTCCACAAATCTATTTTGCATCTGCAATACCCAAAAGAATGGCTTACTTCATATCCACGCCCTCATCATCGCTATTGGAAGTACAGTTGGCAAAAGCTTGTCTTTTTTTCGTTTTTAATTTTCTTGGTCTCGAATAATGCTCATTCCAGTTGCTATTGAGTGTTTCTTGATATATTTTCTTAAAAGTAAATTTGAGTTTTGGGTCATAAAAATGCTTGATCTTGTGTTTCAACCCTGCGTTTAGAGTGTAACGTACATCAAAATAGTGTTTGTGAATTAATTGTGTAGTTGCTTTGTAGTCTGTAGCGTACTTGTGTCCTATAGACTTTTGTGTCCTCTAGGTTTAGTTTCTTATTATCGTTTTCATAAGTTCTTCATAATCAATCTTGTGATTTTGTCGTTGTTTCTCAGTAATTAACTTATTAGGAATAATGATGCAGGATGTGCTTAATTTTGTTGTTTGATCATTGGGGGAATTTAGGTAATCTATTTTTTTTTTGCGACAATGGAGATGCAAGGCAATTTGTAAGAGCAAAGAAATAAGAATTCAAAGGTCTAGAAAGAAAGAAAAAGAAGGAAAGTGGGACCCGCATGGAAAAAAAGATACAAAATAAAAAATTTTGACCAAATAATAAATAAAAAAAGATCACTTTTGTAGAGCTATACTAGAAATAGTGGGCCCCACAATGGATAGTATGGTCAAAATAAAAAAAATGGGAGTGTTTAAGCCAAAAGAGGGGTGGAAAAAATGTGACCCTTTATATAAATAGAAAAATTAATTACAAAAATTAAAAGTATAGTGACTTAATTAGGTAAACAATAAGGTTACGTTTGGTAGTCAGGATGAAATTTAGGATATGATAAATTTTATCATATCCCGTGCTTGGTGCCTATCCAAGACAGGATCAAGTCAAATATAAGAGGGATATAAACCCAATAAAATTATTCCATGGAGAAAGTGGGATAAAGGTGAATAGGATTTTTAATGTCCATAATATAAAAGCTATTTTTTTCGAATAACAAACTTGTTAAATTAATAAAATTAAAATAATATTTGAATATAAATAATATTTTTATTTAATATAAAAAATTCAAAATGACAAAAAATAACAATAATTTCGTTTTTATTCATATATTATAATTTCTTTCTGTCCTATAATCTAAATTTCATATATATAAATGAATACATTTAGTATTTATATTTATTACATATTTTAGATATATTAGTATAATTTACTATTTAATAAAATTTTATTAGAGAATATGGAAGAGGAAAAAAGAAATAAAAAAAGAAAAGAATTAAAAAGAGAGGGAAAAATAATAAAAAATAAGCAAATAACAATGAAGTAAGTAAGAGTGCCATGAGAGATTTTTAGCATCTCTATTTGTGCAATTTTTAGGTATATTTAAACCGATATGACGTTCATAGTAAATAATAAACATAATAAAATATAAAAATATATAGATCTAATATTGCAATTCACCAAATGGTAGATAGAATATAACAAATCTGAATTTCATATCCTATCCTATTCAATCCTATCCTGACTAGAAATTCAGACTACCAAACCCAACCTAACAAGATAAGGATGGAAAGTAGCATTTTTTTCCATTATACAACAATGTAAAGAATCCGTAATAAAAAACCTCTAAAAAGAAAGGGATAACGACAATGCAAGTATATGAACTTTTACCTGTTTTACAATTGAGTTAATAAACTTTTTCCTAGTTCAATTATGCACCTCAACTTTTCAAACTTGGTTCAATATGAGTTCTCCATTAATCATGGATAGAAATTACTAGCATAAGTGCTAATACTATTAAATAGCCCTAAACTATCCACATTGACATTTAATGCGGCTTCCTGCGACGACGTCACGTCACTAGAGACATATCAAACTATCAATATTGCACAAGTCGACACACTCTCTCTCTTTCCTCATCATCCACCACCACCTAAATAGATACACCATAAATGTTATTTGAACAGGCAAGTCACATCAACAATTGTGTTTAACTTTTGCAGAGTAAGTGAGGCACGACATCCTAAGAGATGGACCAACAAGGCTATTTAAGTAACAGAGGACTCATGTCAAGTCAATTTTAAAAATATAGAGATACTTGATTGAATAAAAAAGAAGTGACTTTCTCCATTGCAGAACCGATAGAAGTTCAGGTCTCGGTAACGAGAGTTTTGCAAGAAGAATAAAGAAGAAATGTCTTCTTGAAAAGGACGTATCCCACTTGGACGGCCCAAGCCCAGTTCAGGCTTTTGCAGTCTTTTAACTCAGTTCGGACACCGCCTCGCCACAACAGTGGAACCGAAGGGAAAATAAGAAGACCAAGTCCGAAAGGGAGAGAGAACGAGAGAGAGAGAGAGAGAGAGAGAGCGGCGAGGGTGATGGAGGAAGACGAGGGGAGCAGCAAGGTGGAGACGGCGAAGGCGGAGAGATCGGTGTGGCTGATGAAGTGCCCGGTGGTGGTGGCCAAGTCGTGGCAAGCTCACCCTCCCTCCGACCCTCTCGCCAAGGTCGTTCTCTCTCTCGATCCTCTTCGACCCCCCGAAGATCCTTCTTCCCTCCAGGTGCTCTCTCTCTCCCTCTCCATATGTTTGATTATAATTCCACTGGTGATTCGAGCGTTTTGAAGTGACGCCGGCGATACGAATTGCGAATACTTGCTTGGAACTTGTTCTGGTTTCGAGCAGTGGGGGGTTTAATGATTCGGAGAGTGGCGAGTTCTATAGGCTCAGATGTTAATTGGGTGTGGTTGAAAAGGCCGGTTGATCTGCGGAGTTTGGGCACTAGTGGGTGTCCTGTTCTTCCTTGGTTGTCCGAACTAGAGGTTTGTACGAGGATAATTGTTTGATTTCGCACAATTCCTTTTGTTCTTAGATGCCCTTCTGTTTGACGACCATCTCAAGAGAGTTTACTTGCTCGTAGCTTAACTCGTAGCCACATAGGTTCTACATTGTTTTATGTTGTGAGTGACCCCCTCGTCAAAGTTCTTAGGCTTAATATCACGAAAAACCTCAAACTGATACACTTGTGAATTACTCCAAACTAATTTTTTGACTATCAGAAACTCCAAATTGATACACCCGTGACAAATTTACCTCTGTTTTGATAAATTTTATTGTCAAATTACTGAATTAGACACACATGGTAGTTGACAGGTACACTAGTTTGGGGTTTTATTCTCCATTTGTTATAAATGTACTAGTTTGTGATGTTTTAGTAATTTTAATCCAATTTAATGGAGAGTAAATTTGTCATAAACATATCAGTTTGAGGTTTTGGTAGTCAAAAAATTAGTTTTGGGTAAATTTGTCACGAGTATACCAGTTTGGGGTTTTTGGTTGTCAAAAAATTAGTTTGTGGTAAATTTGTCACTGATTTACCAGTTTAAGATTTTTCGTGATATTAACCCTAGTTCTTAATTCCCGGACAATATTGTGTAGCTTTTGTGTATGACATCTGCTGCTGATGTTTTGTTGCATTGCATTTCTGATATTATCTTCTTGTATTGTGAATCAGTTCACTATGGAGATGGCGAGCACCGAGCCTGGGAATATTCCAAAAAGTTATTCTTTGAATATGTCTAAAGATATTGTCCCAATGTCTGTGTTCTCAGAAACAAGTCATGGTGAGCACCATGAATCTCACTGTCATTTGTCATGTGCTTAGTTTTATGTTTTTGTAAAATAAGACATGCGAGTTTTTCATCTCTTGTTGTTCCATGTGCCTCATGTTTGCTTTTGTATTCTAATGGCTGATTGCCCTTGTACTTGATGTTGGGATAATGGAGTTTGAATTTTAGTAGATTAGAGTCGCTGCAAATTTGTCAAGAATGGTTTTACTGAGTATTCAATACCTATCATCACTGAATGGCTATCGTGGTACTTTTGTCTATAGTGGGGGTTCCCTTAGGTACTTGTAAGAGGGAAGAAAGATAATGTACTTGCTCCATACTGATATATTAGGCCGCCATCTCCTTAAGTACTCTAAGTTGTTGGGTTGCAAGCAACACAGATCTAAGTGGCTACTCGAAGTATGATTCCAAACTTGTAGCATTTTCTCTCTTTAGTAATTAAGGATCTGAAGTAGGCTGATTCAGTCCCTGTCCGTCCTGTTATTAGTTCAATGACTTTGGTGATGATTTTCTTGGCACTTTATGAGCATATGGTTTGTTGAATTAGCATGTTTAACTCAATTATCAATTTGAAATGGTGACCCTGTACGCTCATGAGCTAGTTCTCTTATCACACAACTTGGATTATGAATCTTCACCCCAATTTCTTTCAATTAAATATGTGGAAATGTTAAATATCTAGATTTAGCACGTCATCAGTAGCGAAGTTTTTTACTTTTGCATACAGTTGTGAGGTGAGGGTAATCCTTAGGTTGAGCTGAAAGAATGTACAATTTTTTTCACGAGGTTTGTGTGACTTTATCGTGCTTGCTCAGACATTCACAATCATGTTTTGGCATTGTATATTGCTGTGTTCTGTGCAGTGGGCGGTGTTGCAAACTGATTAAAGTTTGTTGATGCTCTTGATGTACTCAAGAGTATAATCTGCTTTGGAGCTTTCAGGGGCTGTACTTCTTTTCATGATTCAGCCATTAAAAGTTTGGCTTCTTCTGAAGATCTTGAATGCATATTGTAGGCAAGGTCGCAGTGGAAGGGAAAGTGGAACATAAATTTGACATGAAACCGAATAGTGATAGCATTGAGGAGTACGGAAAGTTATGCCGTGAAAGGACAAATAAGTCCATGATAAGAAATCGGCAAATACAGGTAGAATTTGCCTGTATATAGTTATTTCAGTGGCATTTGCTATGATCTTGGGTTGTTAAGGAAGTACTTTATGCTACATTCACACTGATTTTATGTGAAGGTGATTAACAATGATCGTGGAGCGCACATGAGGCCTTTGCCTGGTATCATAGGGTTGGTCTCATCTGCATCCAAGGTATTCAAGTTCCTGCTATTGTTTTAGTTACTGTCTTCATTGGACTGAATTAAAAATATGAAGATATGGGTGTACTCATGTAGACAGACCTCGTAGCAGAGTTTGAGGAGAGCACTAATATCACAGTGAATAAATGAGCAGCAATGTTCTATATCCTAATGCGTAATATTGGCGGTCCTGATGCAAATGCTTAACCTTTTGGATTATCTACTAGGATAAGAAGAAAACGCAACCAGTGAAGCAGTCAGACATGAAAAGAACCCGAAGAGATAGAGGGGAGTTGGAGGATATAATGTTCAAGCTGTTTGAAAGGCAACCCAATTGGGCACTAAAGCAACTTGTGCAGGAGACTGATCAACCTGCGGTATGCTCATTTTTTTTGGATATTGTTTTATAATGTCATTGCCTGCATGCGGACAAAGTAAAACAATGGATCAATTTCTTATGTTGCGGACAAAGTAAGACAATGATTTAATTATCTTATATCGTTAGCATTTTAGATGGATTTCTATCTTGGTGAAATGTCTTTTCCCTTGTATTACTTGTATTGATGCAAGTCATGCTCCTGTTTAGCTGGGCAGCTTGTGTGACAGACTGTACTTTGATTTTTCTCCTGTTTTATTGCAGCAATTCTTGAAAGAGATACTGAATGAGCTTTGTGTTTACAACAAAAGGGGAGCGAACCAGGGTACATATGAGCTTAAGCCAGAATATAAGAAATCCGTTGAAGATACAGGTGCGGAATAAGCCATTCGAACTTGTTGTACAATCGCTGGGGGAGAGTAAAAAAACATGAGGTGATTTCAAGAGGATGGGTGCTGTCAATGAATGCGAACTATAGTAAACTGCCCTTGAGCATATTCAAGCATGTGTATGATGGCACCCCTTTTACTTTTTCCTGACTTCATTTGTGATACAGGACCATGACAGCCTTTAGAGGCATGTAAACATGCTGTTGTAATCCCAGCATCACTGAGATACCAGGTCGTGCATTTTTCAGTTGGCCTTGTTGAGAATGTAGCGCTAAGAGCATCGTTAGGCAGGTTTGAAATGTACCGCAGAAAAGGATACACACATAAGACTAGGTGTGGACAAAGCAGGGCATTACAACTATTGTCTCTAGCTCGTGGCATTGCTGACAATTTCTAACACGAATTAACACATTTATGTGGCAAACTAGAAGGTAACACGAGTTGACATGAATGTTAATGTACATAAGTTCTATTGCATAATCAATAAAATATAGTGTCCTTCAATGATACAACTTAATAAGGTTATGACGTATGAACACGAATTGACAACATTTATAGCTATTCTAGCTAAATGTTAGTATGGTATAGTTGTGGTTCTATAGTTGTGCTGCGTTGTGATTGTGCTATGAAGTATCAATACTTGGATGTTTCATAATATGTTTTTATTTTGAAGTTATAACACCTTGAAACTAGATGAGTTAAAATTCTAGAAACTGCTAGCCGCTGCTGGCCTGCTGCATTTGCCTTGCGGTATTTGCAATAGCATGGTAGTTGTGGAGGAGTTTATGGAACAACTTATGCAAAGTGTAATATGTTTTTTCGTTCTTGTAAGAGTTACGGGAAATCTATACCAATTAAAACTTTAAGGCATTGAGTATTCGTCTCTCAAAATCTTGGACTGCTTCGTTAATATGATCAAACATAATCTGCTCCTCAACTATCTTTTGGTATATGTACTAGGGTGTTGCTGACCACTGGATGACTTGTAATTCCAAAATGGAACCTGAAATTAGAAGCGCCACTTTCTTGGCATGTTTTGATTTGTCTGACCTAAAAAAAATTCATTGATTTGGGCATGTTGACGCTGAATCCGATGCCACAGTCGTCAGTTACATTCCCTCATTGTGCTTCTTGGCGCCTAGCGCAATGAATATCGATACACCTATGGAGGATGAAAACTACGTGCGTCCTTGTTAGGTCAATAATCAAAACCATCTTGTCGGCGTTTACGTTTCAAGGCTCATTGATTCGATCTTTGAACTTGTCAACGTGGAAATCAAAACTGGAGACATGAAAGGCCTGTGATTGAACTTGTCGTGAGCACGCGGGTTGAGGATGAGGATGTTGAGAGTGACCGAGTAGGAATCGTGTTTGTCATTTTGAGAAGATGTTTGCTCCAAGTCTCCAAGATTCCGATACCATCTCTTGAGAGAGAAAAAGAAGGCAAGTAGGATCCAACTGAAGTCCACTCACCAACTTGGCTCTAGACATAATATGAGGAGGTAGGGGTGACCCAATCTTAAGGAGCCCTTCCTCCTCACTGGAGCATATACCTAAGGGGAAATTGTAGTCGAGGTCTCATAATCATGTAGCATGTGTTGATTAGTGGTCGCAAAAGGGTGGATCGAGTTCGTATTGGGTTTGGCATAAGTCGATAATTTTTTGTTTATTTAATTCAATTAAACCCCTTTATTCTTGTATTGTCCTATTTAAATCTCATTGAGCAATACCCATGACAGCCATTAATTTATCTTATTTTAACTTTTCTAAGATTAAGTACGGTTTCGATCCTCTAAATTTTATTGCTTGTGCGAATTGATTCTCTAAGCTTACTTTTGTACAATTGAGTCGTTTATGTCTTTGGCTTTATTCAATCAGGTCTTCCGTCAATTGTCTTGACTATTGGCAGCGACCCTCACCGATAGTTCTGTCAATAGTTGCATAGGGCGATGACACCTCGTGTCACATGCTCTCTCTCTCTCTGTCTCTCTCTCTCTCTTGAGTTTTCCTTTTTTGTCTTTTTTAATTTTGTCATTGGTGTTTGCTAATGTAGCCCTTATTGGGCATCATCCGTGGGTATTACTCTACAAGAGAGAGAGAGAGAGTGAGTATCTCTTTACGGGGGGCGCAACCACCTATTCCTACTATTGGCGAGAGTCACCCCACCCTCGCTACCAAAGATGAGGCTTTGACAATCCTTTGTAATGGTAGCAACCCTCACCGATAGTTGCAGAGGGCGACAACACCTCGTGTCACATGCTCTCTCTCTCTCTCTCTCCCTGAGGTCCGAGGACCCTTGACTGAGTGCCACAAGGGTTTGTCGATCCCGACCTATATCAAGTGATACAGTCAAAATCTCACCAATGATTGGAGGGCAATCGCCACCCCATTCTCTCTCTCTCTCTCTCTCTCTCTCCTCCAGGGTTTTCCCTTATTTTTTTCTTTTTTAATTTTTTCATTGGTGTTTGCTGACGTGGTGCTTAATGGGCATCATATCAATGTCTCACATCATCACGTGCAACATGGGTGATGCCATGTTACCAATTCAGCAGGAGGTCCGATTAACTAAATAAATAACGGAGGACTCGACTGCACCAAAATAAAGAAGATTTACAAATAACACAAACGGTGGAACTCAGATAGTCAAAACTGTAACCGTCAATTCTGGGTTGGAACATCTTGATTGGACAAAACGTGTTATCGAGTCAAAAAGACGATTTTTTTGTTCTAATAGTTAAAAAGAAGATTAAATATTGAATTTTGAAAAAGAATCTATCTATAGAAATGTAGTAAGAGAGAGGTACGAGAGAGTTTAATTCAGTTTGGCGATTTGTAACCATATTGAACTGCAAGTGTGATATTAGTCCAATAAGAACATGACACGCTATGTTCCAACGAGAACTTCAAGCCACCATGTTTTGAAATTGCCAAAATAAGAGAAAGAAAAAATAAAAAATGATATAGAATAGAAGGACAGTAATTATTTAATGAAAAATACCCATTCAACCTAAATTAGATGAAAATCCATGAATTAATTATAACATATAAAAATTTGTTAAGGAATATATCTATACAAAAACAACGATACATCCTAGAGTTAAAATTATGAATATTTCAAAGATACCAATAACCAAACTTAAAATGTGAAAAGAAAATTATTATTCATTTGTATTTAAAATAAATCTTTTGTGAGAATAAATTTGATAAAAAAAAAATCGATCATTCACATTCAAAGATAGGAGAAAAATGTTAAAAGGAATTAAGATCAAGTAGAAATTTTTCAATATTTCATTGACCGCAAGTCGAATTTCCAATACTGAGTAAGTGAGTCGAGATGAGCTTGAACTTGACACTATAATTTTCCTTTTAAGTAGTTTTAAATGCTATCTTTCAAGTGAATGAGGAAACATATTAAACAATGAATAAATTCTGATAAAGACCAAAACATGATTAACGTAATCAAGTCTTTGAATATAAAACCTTTGGTTTGCAGAAGAAAGGCGGGCTCCCGCATCTTACTTGGCTTCTAACTGGTCAAGGATATATTAGTGAGGACTCTAGTTAAAATCTAAAGAATAATAAATGAGAAACCAGCTTGCAGTCGTCAAGGCTTGAGGAAATCCATGTGAAACATAAGCGCCATCTCGAAAGAGGGTTACTCGTGCCAGTTTAACAATCCGTTAAACTCCATTAGGGTTCACCTTGGAAGGGTTGCGACATGGAGCTTCCTAAGCTTATGAGGTATTGATGTATTAAGGAATTATTATTGAGCAAATTTGTTATTTAATGTAGAGGCGACCTACATTAAAGGAGGTGGTTCATTCACTTTAAGTATCACCTCAAACTTGCTCCTCCACTCAATGTGTGATGCGGCGTTGCTACCGTGGTCTATGCGGGTGGCAATCTGTTTATATGGCCTACTGATTCTGTTCGGATGCCACCATCAGATGGTATGGATACGCACGAGTTTTGTGATACAAGAGATAAGTAGTCCCGGGAGAATCAAACATGACAGAATCATTCATGATAAGTCATAATCACCGAACTCCAGCACAATATTACCGAGTGCAACATCCCGTGTTGATTCATCATTGTGCGTGCATTTTTTAGGGCAACATAAAACTCGCGAAGTGAAAGCGAAATAGAGTACCATGATCGAGATTGATAGTGAGCTAAAATTTATCCATTTTCAAAATCTAAGTGATCAGATAAGTAGTTGATTTTCTTTTATATACGAGATCTCATTTGTTTAAATATCATTTTGAAAATTCATCCATCATTTAATAAACTCACTTTTTAACATCTGTATTAGCATATCTTTCCGTCTATGCTCGATTTTCACGTAAAACGTGATAATTCCGAAGTGACGATTATATTCGTATAGATAATTAGATCAAGGACTATACCTATCTTGTTACAAAAAAATTTAAGTGGGGTGAGTGAGATATTTCTTGTACTCGATATTTGCCTATCAAAACAAAGATGATGCAATTTTCCCCATGAGTTGAGTTGTGCACCTTCTGTAAAAGTTGCAATCCAGCAACCGACCAACTCATTGTTCGTGGTTTTGGCTCAAAGTAGATCGACTGAAACAGAAAATGACACGGCTGATTGACCCTGTCTAATATAACAACCTGTAAGTCTCGTACAAAGCTCTTTAAGCAACAAGCATGAAGGGGTCTCATCATAAGCAACATGCAATAATGCAATGCCCACGTTAATAAGAAGAGAGAGAGAGAGAGAGAGAGAGAGAGAGAGAAACGTGCCCATTGAAAAAGAAGAGTTCATAACTAACTTTAACGGGTGAGAGGAAAGTGAAATTAGTGTGTTTAGCAAGAATATCAAACATGCTAAAGCACGAGCAACATAATCATCCGTCTTTAGCATAAAGGTTACATAAAAAAGAGTGGAAGCATCATAATTACACATCCATTTAGTCCATTCAATTTTACAAGTCTGAATAGAACTTAAGAAGAGTAAGGAAAAACAAATCTCTATGCCTTGCTTTTCCAATGGGAAGAAAATTTCTATTTTAAGTACGAGGTTGTTAACGCTTAATGAAGATAGATGCGCCACAAACGGTGCAAAGCCGACAAGTATTGTCCATTCTACTTGTGTCTATATTGATGTCTTAACAAATTTCAACCGTCAATATATTGATCGTATATTTCACAACTACCCTTAGTCATATGGATAAATGGACGAGCCACCAAATCGAGCAATGGGGATACAAGATCTCACACTGTGCGAAGAACCATTTTTACTAATAAAAAAATGAGACCTCAAAAATGTTTTATCCGTTGATCATATGAGTCCCATCAATAGGACCCGAATAAACAATTAATGACTAAAATAATATTGGTCCATGTGATATATCCTATCGACCATGGAATATTATTCTCTAGGAAAGAAAGAAAACAATATAAAACATTTAGGGAAATTTGTCCAAAAAGCGCTAAACATATTGTACGACAGTTAATTTAATCTTAAGCTTTCAATTATACCAATTTAACCTTAAACCTTTTGATGATTTGTCAATTTAGTTCCTCCTACCAATTTTAACTAGAATTTGCTAACGTAAACGTTGATCTCCCTATGTGGTAGGATAGCACTAACATGGATACTAGCTGCTCTCGTAGCAAGATAGCATTGAAGTGGATGCTGGCTATTCTGCATGTGCTACATAAGGTAATCGGCGTTCATGTCAAAGATTTTCAATCAAAATTGGTTAAAAGGATTACATTGATCAATTGTTAAAAAATTTAGGACTAAATTGACATAATTAAAATGTTTAAAATTAAATTTGTCACCATATAAGAAGTTTAGGATTTTTTAGACAACCATCCCTTACCCTTTACCATGTAGATGATCATGTGGTATGCTTTATTCTTTTCTCTTTATAAATAGAGACTGATAATATTGGAAATAGAAGTCCACTATAGTAGTCTTCTTTTACCCTACCAGTTGATGCCTGAGGACCTCTCTTAGATTGGCTAGCAGACAGAAATAACACTAATGGAAAAAGAGAACTCATGCATGTTCATCTCTTTTTGAAACACATTTATTAATACAAGATTCGGTGCCTGGTCATTATTAACGTCTGACAAAGTTTTTTATTTGAGGGGACTCCTAATTGATGGCTCAAAAGGGGTCAACTCACACTTCCAATCATTGTATTTATCGAATTTTTCGGACAGAAAATTGAAAGCCTGGACTTCTCAAGATTCTCCCGTGCTAAGGATATATATTCCGTCAGATATGCTTCTGTTGAAATCATGGTCGACGTTGTACCTCATTATTAAGATTTAGGGGTGTCAAAATCGAACCGAAATATGAACCGAATCAAATCAAATCGAAAATTTCGTCCATTTCGGTTTGGTTTCGATTTCGGTTCGGATCATCAAAATAAATCAAATTTTCTTTTCGGTTCGGTTTATTTCGGTTCGATTCGGATCGAACCGAACTAAAATAAACACTTCAGTTTAGGACTATTTTTCCCTCTCTCTCCCCTTCTCTCTCTCCTCTCTCCTCTCTCTTTGCTTAATAAACTTGAAACCGAAAACCGATCCGAACCGAACCGAACCAAACTGAACCAAATCGAGTTTTCGGTTTGGTTCAAATTCAGTTCGGATCAAATTCGGTTCGATTTAAGGGGGCACCCTTAATGATTCGGTTCGGTTCGATTTTCTCGAAAAACCGAACCGAACCGAACCGAACCATTTACACCCCTATTAAGATCTATTCCATAAGAAATTAGATGAATTATTTAATCCATAAGGTGTATATTTGTATAATAATCATATTCATAAATGGAAGAGCATCTTATAGTTGGTCAAGGTGAGTTTAACGGTTAAACATTTGATATGGATAAAATTTACTGTATTTAAATCACAGCATCTCCCACTTAGTTTGATCTTAAAAGCCACTCTAATCATCTTGTGAGTAGAGTTTTAGTTGGCACCGTTGAGAAGATAATTTGTGTTTTTACGAGGACTAGTCAATTCAAAATTCTTGTTCTAACGAAAGGAAAATTAAATATGCTTGTATACACTTCTCGCTTTGTACACTCATTTGATCTTGGGATAATGACACAAACAGTCTCTGAACTTTTGTTCAATATGTAATTTGGTCATTAAATTTTTAATTTGTTCAATGTAGACCCTGAACTTTAGTCTAATATTCATTGTGGTCCCTGAACTTTTGGTACATGTTCAATTTAGTTCCTAAACTATTTGAAAATGTACAATATAATCCATGAACTT
Organism: Syzygium aqueum; assembly: GCA_031216185.1. NCBI lineage: Eukaryota > Viridiplantae > Streptophyta > Magnoliopsida > Myrtales > Myrtaceae > Syzygium > Syzygium aqueum. The sequence goes on from CM062236.1 coordinate 15,596,758, forward strand.
GAATTAATGAAATGACTACATTGAACATTTTTATAAAGTTCAGGAACCATATTGAATATGTATCAAAAGTTCAGTAACCACATTGAACAAGTGTCATAAATTTTGTATGATGCAAACTTGCATGCCATACTGCCATATAACTTTTTAATCGATTATTTGAGTGCCATAAATTTTTTAAAATGGTCACCACAAGTACCATACCGCGTCAAATTCCCGACACTTGGATGAATTTTTTAAAAAAAGTTATGACACTTAAGTAATTAATTGAAAGTTATGGCACTTAAGTTGATTTTTTTTTAAAAGTTATGGCACTTAAGTGGTCGAAAAAAAAGTTATGCCATTCAAATGAGCGCCGTACAAAGTTATGGCACTTGTGGTGTCATTATCCCAAAATAACTGAATATGGTTCCTAAAGAGTAGAAAATGATTTTTTTGTCCAAAAAGTCTTGGCCAAAAATTAAAATCATGCAGTGAGATTACCATATAGTACATGGATATTTGCCCCCTGTAATAGAAGGGACATCCTAATTTAAAATCTTGTCCTTTCTTTATATTATAATGCAACCTAATTTAAATTTATATTCCTCAAATGTCTAATGTAATGAAAGAATGTGGAATTCCGGTTGTAGCAGTCAATCCAATTGTGAAAAAAGAACAGATTACTCCATGGAATATTTGGCGGTGAAACTTTTCCGTTTCTTACACAAGTGACTTAAAGTTTGATATGGCCATCCATTTATACGTCAAATTATCTCTTATATGCACACATATCTGAAATTGAATATCGCTTATGTAAAGAAAATCTGCATCCCCGATGTAAACTACAAAGAACCAAATGAACAATGGTGTATTGTTGTTGCTTTTTGTCGTAAGCCCATCTTTATTTGATGCTCATGGACACTTTACTTTTATCTTATATATATTTTATGATTTTAGGGGCATAAATACATAAATTCCATTACTAAGAGATCCATGAAACACTCTACAAGTATCATGTACCGTAAAGAATGAGAGGAAGAAGATGTGGAAGAGGAGGCCAGATAGAGAAGGGGGAGGGGTGTAGTGGTCAGTGGCAGACGGATATAGAGGTGACGTACTGGCAGCACCAAGCTTAGACAATGGGGAAATCGGCTGAGTTCGGTGGACGTGACAGCTGTTGGTGATGGGTGATGGAGGTTTGATGACAATATATGTGGAATTTGGAGGATTTTGTTAACATAACAGTTTTTAAATTGCTACGAGAATAATAACATGTTATGAATCATAAATTCTTGAAACAATGAATCACATAATAATTTATAATTATTTGTTATATTTTTTTGTGATTCAGAACATGGTATTAATTTCACATGGATTAATGACTGTCACTTAATAATTTCTTATTTGGGGCTGCTTGAGGAATTTCCAAAAAGAGGGTTGTTTGGTCTTTCCGTTTTTTGGTTTAGTTTGGATGTATTTTTGAAAATAGAGACATGTACGTGGTATATGAGAGAAAAGTGATGTATTTTTGCTATTTTTCCATTTATTAATTTGCAAATAGAGGGTAATGTGCATGCATGTGCAATAATGTTCTTGGCCGAAAGAACCAGAAGGGGGAAATGGCTAAGATGATGCGAATATCTCGCACTCGTACGGCCACAGGTTCGTGCCCTGAACAAAGTGTTGCAAAAAGTTTTTTCTGGTAAATTTCTATTGAAAAGCTGCTCACCTTGAAAATTCTCAATATATATTACTAATTCAGTAAGATTGAAATGATATTGTGGAGAGTTGAATTGCGATAATATCATGAGAGTTTCCTCTCTTTAATAATTATAGATTGTTCTTCTTAATGATGGTGAAGGAAATCAGGATCGGCCTTACTTACACCGATTACGACGAGTAAACCCCCATGAGGTGCCGGTAGAGTCCCTCCCCTACACTGGCTAAGTCAAAATTGACAACGTGCGGAGGATTTTTAACTCTGACACCCGGAGGTGGGATCGAAGGAGCACCTCCACACACGCCTCAATGCATATTGCAATTATATGATAAAGCAAGTGTGTTTCCCTGTAAGAGTTCAAATATCTCCACACAAACTTTTAAAAGATCACAAAAGAATTCGCCAAACTGAAAATGCAATAAAAGTTTGATATAGTTCGTTAGTATTTGATACAATTGTTAAGGAATTTTATGTTTCTTCATTCCTGATTTGTGGAATTGGGCCTCGTATTCGTGCTTTTGACATATGGATGCAAACTTAACTAAACAATTATGAGTGATGCGTAGTTACAATCTTTAACTAGAAAATTTCTCCAACTAAAAGATGGTGGAAAAATATACCCCTTATTTGACTATTCACAATCTTTACACATTTATTCCCCAGTTGACCCTAGAAGCCAGTTGGAACCGGACGGTTCTATTCTAGGCTGGGGCCGGCTTCAAGGTCACTAGGGTTGGTTCCCGGTTTCAAAAATAAGAGATTTTAGGTTTGGAATTTAGCCACCTTGAAACCGGTAACATTAGATCTAAAGGAGCCAATTGTAGTCCAAAACTATGTGGAAACCCTCGTTTTTTATGTAAGACCTTAGGTGAATCTCATTATTTCTTGACATATGAGGTACATTAATTAAGGGTGGAGCTATTTCCATCTTCTATACGACTAAATTTGCTCATTTTTACTAGATAAACAAAATTGTATTTAATTGTTTCCATATTTGCACAGTTTTCTTCAATCTAGTTGTTTTCCTATTATGTTTTTCCTTTGAATTTAAACTTATTGGCATTTAGGAAAAAAACAAATCTCTTCTTTATTATTGCACATATAACAACTTATCCGTTCTTCATTACTTCTACCTCAAAAGCTCACTTTCACGGTGAATTTGTTATCTTTTATTTATGTCATTTAAAAAAAATCAAATCTCTTCATTTTCTATATCGGAAAAGTTGGTGTTTTTTCATAATATTAGTGAGACACATTTACACAAACGCATGTAAGACGTCATAGGTTTATGTAGAAGTACACTAAAAATATGACGTAGAAAAGTTAAGCACACTAAAGCTCCTTGAGTTTTTTTTCCTAAACACACCATGGATGATGTCAGCGTTTGTCAATCCAAAATCAATAAAATTTAATTGGCATTGTTTTTACATTTTATACAAAGTTTTGATTAAATTAATTTTCATCTTTTAAATTTTCATATCGGGGATTGCAATTGCGATTTTGTTTTGGAAAATATTTAAAATGTTTTTTTTTGTTTCATCCCATCATCCCATTATACATATATAAAAGGAAAGTGATAAAAAAGAGTTTGATAGTGATATACATAAAGAAAACAAAGATTATAAACATATAACTCTGTTAAAAAGTTGTTTATGTCAAAAAATTTCAGATTCTACTTGTCAATTAATCCATGAATTTACTTGACAGTGTGAAAGAGAACTAGGTTTGTTGGAAATTTCTCTCTTCATTTGTACAAAGAAATGCTATAAACATGGAAAAAAAAGGCCCAAATAATACCTTTAATTACACAGTACCCGCTTAAAAATGAGCAAAAGGAAAACATGCAATATTCTTAATCATGGAAACTAAATCCTACGTAAAATTAAAAGAACCAAAAAAAGGAGAATGTAATTAAATATGGGACTCACCATATTAAGTTTCACGTGGATAATGTTGTTTGGTCGAAATTAGATGTGAATGATTAAGGACCAAAAATGGTAGTCATATAGGAAATGTATATGCCCTGCCCATTTAATCATTTCTTAGTTGGAAACTACTAGGACTTAACCACAATATCCCTCTTTAGGCCCCATGCGTGGGTGGGACCAGTACTTCAAAAAAAGACTTGCTCTTTTCTCTCTCTTATATGCACCGCAGTATTTATATCTTACCTTGCTCCTGCTCTTCATCACCCCATTCTCTCACTTGACCCTTCTCAATTGAGCTTGTTAAGCCCCTCAGATTTGATGGCCGACATGGTGCCCGGTGGCTCTAGAAGAATGTGGTGTTCGGTGCCAGAGCGGCTCCAGCTGCACTTGGCCATGTTGGCCTTGCAATTCGGCTACGCCGGGTTCCATGTGGTCTCCAGAGCCGCCCTCAATATGGGCATCAGCAAGATCGTCTTCATTGTTTACAGGAACATCATCGCCTTGCTCCTCCTCCTCCCTTTTGCTTATTTTCTTGAAAAGTACGTGCTCGTGTCATTTAAAGGCCTCTCTTCTTGAATTTCCTCTCCTCCTTTCTTGTGATTCTCGTAAAAGCATTTCAACAAACACCCTTTTTCTCTATCAGTTCAGTTTTTTGGATGCGCTCATGACAAATCCCCCATTTTTACACCTTCTTTAAACGTACTTAGGACTCATTCACATGCTTATCGCATTTTATTTGGTGTCCAGGAAAGAGAGGCCTGGGATCACTCTTAAATTCTTGGTGCAGTTCTTTCTCCTTGCCCTAGTCGGGTACGACCTTTTTCTTTTCTCTCCCAATTTTGTGATTGCTAGCAATTTTAACATTCTCAGTAGAGTTCCTTTTTCCTTTTCTTTCGGCATATAAAATTACTGTCTATAGTTTATAAGGGACGATTTCATTTTATTTTTGTGTGGTCAACATATCGAAACAGGATAACCGCAAACCAAGGATTCTACTTCTTGGGTTTGGACAACACTTCACCCACCTTTGCTTCAGCAATCCAGAACTCTGTCCCAGCCATTACATTCCTCATGGCTGCCCTACTCAGGTGACCATCATTTAGCTTACATGTCCCATACATGAAGTTCTTTCTGTGGAAGCCTGCTTAACTAACCATTGGCTCAAAATTCTTCAATTCATTCCCTTTATATGATGTAATTTGCCTTCTATAGTCTCAAGGTTGGGAAAATCAACATATTAGGCAGACTTCTCACATTGTACATCTTAGAGGTTTTCTTTTAGGCCCTTTGGTGGATTACTTTTTGGTTGGAGAAAAATCATTGGTTGAATGAGACTGAAAAATTCTCTGGAGCAAGGAATTCCAACAGCTAATGGAAGTGGATTCAGCCTGAATACAAACAGAAAAGAAATGAGAAGGAAAGAAAGAGAGTGAAAGGAAAGGGACCATGTCCTTCAAAAGGAACTACAGAAAAGAATGTGAAAAAGAAGGGCAAAAGTACATAATTGTTGATAAATCTTATAGGAAATAAAAATCTCGATTCTCATCAACGTCATTTGAGTGCAATTGGCTTGATACTTACCATCCGGAATATCCATGAAATAAAGAAAAATCACATAGTTGACTCAGCTAACATTTTCTTTGGCACAAAAAACCAATGTGATGTTCAGAATAGAGCAAGTTCGGCTCGACCGGAAAGACGGCATCGCGAAGGTCATCGGGACCATCTTCTGCGTCGCCGGAGCATCAGTCATCACCCTCTACAAGGGACCAGCCATATTCACTCCGGTGCCACCTCTCCATGAACCCACAAAATACGCAAGCGTGTTCCTTTCCTTAGGCAACGCGGAAGGCAAGAACTGGACCTTGGGCTGCATCTTCTTGATCGGACACTGCCTCTCCTGGTCTGGTTGGCTCGTGCTGCAGGCCCCAGTCCTCAAGAAATACCCAGCCCGGCTCTCGGTCACATCGTACACTTGCTTCTTCGGGCTCCTACAGTTCTTGATCATAGCTGCTTTCACGGAGAGAGACCCACATGCGTGGCTCATTCACAGCGGTGGAGAGCTCTTCAGTGTCTTCTACGCGGTGAGTTCATGCATGGATGCATGATTTTGGGGCAACATATCATGGCTTACAGGAAATTTCCTTTTAGAAACAATTTCTTCCTTTTTTGAGCACATCTGCAATCCCAATGACTTTGAGCAACCTCAGCATTTGTTTAGTAGGTTGACAGTTCATTTTGAATAGTTTGGAGAAAGCATATGAGGAAATACAATTATAATTCAAAAGCCAAGATGAACTAATTTTGTTAGCGAAAAAACAATTTTTCTTGCTCATACTGAAAAGTACTTGGTGATAGTTTTGTGTTGCGCATTTCCCAGCTTATACAAGGCAGATCTAAATTTCTTTGTCAACCACTAGTATAGAAACCGTCCCCCGATCCCCCACTCCCTCCCAAAATTTTAAAAAAAAAGACCACTGGTTCATACACAGTTATTCAACAAAATTTAAACGAAAATTATGTAAGTTACCATGCGTCCTATTTACGCACTCCATTAATTTGTAGTAGGGTCCGCAGTATATCCTACGAAATTGCGAGTTCAATGACGAAAAATCATCTTCAAGCTTTGAAATTACATGCACTGACATGATCGAGTTTTTCTTGATGAAAAATATAAAATGTGCAGGGAGTGGTGGCATCAGGGATAGCTTTCGCAGTGCAGATATGGTGCATAGACAAAGGCGGGCCAGTGTTCGTCGCCGTGTACCAACCTGTGCAGACGCTTGTTGTCGCCATCATGGCCTCAGTCGCTTTAGGGGAGGAGTTCTACTTGGGAGGGTATTAATTAGTCTCTCCCTCTCCCATCCATCTTTCTTCTCAATCACGCACCGCTGGGGCCAGCAGGCGCCATCATCTTTAATCCTAGGATCGAAAGATCCATGTTTTGCTCATCGAAACTTAGTATTAACTTTCCCAAACCATCTTCGGAGGACAATCGCCCAACGAGTGTTAGATAGGACCAACAATGTTTAGTGACTTCCCCTCAAGTTATAAACATGAAGAAATGATCGTCCTATAACTATTTACGTGTCTCGAAACATGTTCAATGGAGAAGTTCTGAGAATCTCTGGTTCTTTTTGGTTATGGAAGGAAGAAAGTACACTAACTTGTTAGTTCTGGCTTCCACAGGATTATCGGTGCGGTGCTTATCGTAGCAGGTCTCTACCTGGTCCTGTGGGGTAAAAGCGCAGAGAGCAAATTCGCAAAGCAAAAGGTAGCGATCCAGTCCACTCAGGACCACGGGAACAACAGGACTGCCTGCCACATCACACCGTCCCTCGCTCAGCCACTGCTCGCACCGACGTCCGATGATGTTTGACCGGCAAGCATCTTTGACTTTTGAGTTGGTTGAAAGGAAATGTGGGCCCATCTGTCAGGGATCGGGATTTCATTTTTTTATTTCATTTTCTTTTTGGGTTTGTTTGTGTTCTGAACTAAATTACAATCCCTTCTTAGGCCTGAAAAGGAGCGATTTTCAGGGGATGAAAGTTTGATGATTAAGGTCATTTAGCGTGGGAGACATGTTGCCATCTGCCCATATGCTTTTACATGTTTTAATTATACATGGGTTTTGATTTAATAAAGGATTATCTGCGAAAATTGTGGACATTATGATGTTCATTCATGTGAGCCTAGAATTTCATTATGCTGACTGCTGTTCGTTTTACTGATGTTGAGAATATGTAGACTGACATTTTCTTTTTGAGAATTTTCTCCTTTTTTGTTGGGACGTGTGGTTATCATTAGATGTTCTTCGAATTTGTTCTTATAATCTGATTCAATGTGTGACTATGAAATTATATATAGTTAGTTAAAGTAGAATCAATTCGATATGAAATACGATATGTCACATTGAACATAAAGTGGCGCAAATCTTATTTCGTGGACAATCGTTCGAACTATGTACATTGTGCAAAGGGAACACCCAAAATGCCATATTTGCTCTGTAAGGGTTGAAACTTCAAATTTTTTCTTAAAATTTTTAAAAAAAATTAATCAGCTAATTTTGGGGTTGAGTGAAAAACAATCTTTCACCATGAAAAATGGGTCATGCTCGTGAAAAATGGGTCTTTTAACACCTATATAATTAGACCTGTCATTCAGTTAAAAAAAAATAAATCTGTCAAATGAGTGAATCGAGTTGAGTCATGAATAGTCCAACCCAAATTGACTCATTTAATCCGTTTATGCTCCCATTTAATGTAATGCAAATTTCACAACTCATGCCTAACTCAATCCATGCCCAATCCGACCCATATTACTAAAACACTTTTATATTTAACCAAATATTGAAAAACTTGTTTCATATGATTTTTAAAAAAATTGTATTATTAAAACACTTTTTGACACTTTTTATAATTTTTACTGATTTTTTTAATTTTAATTTTTGTTTTCTATATATATTTCTTATTTTTCTTCTAAATCCGGTTAGGGCCATTGAGACCGGCGATAGTGATTGGCAGTTTAAGTTTTTATTTTTTCTGTTTGTCCTATTCTAACTCTCAACTCATTTTTTAGACTTTTGCCATGCTTTTTTGCAGAGTGTAGGAGTCGAAACCCACATCTGAAACTAATCGACTCCATCTCTAACCCTTTGAGAAAGTAACGAATCCCACATCTGAAACTAAACGTCTCTATTTTTAACCCTTTGAGAAAGTATAGAATTGAACTATCCACCTCTCCCTTCCCAAATAGGAAGGGTGGCCAATAGGGCAAACCCTACTGGTTGGCAGTTCAAGTTAATAAATTATATTTGTACAAAAAAGAAATAATAAGTTAAATTGGTCCAAAATGGGTTGAATATGGGTTTGTTTCAAACCCACAAAAACTTAGTCTTTAGTGTGTAAAACCCATTTTGACCCATTTTAAAATTTTAAGTAACTCATATTCAACCTAGGTCCATTAAATCTGAGTTAAAAAATAAGTTTGTTATCCATATTACCACCTCTTACATAATTACCCAAATCCAACGATTGGCTCTCAAACATTCGAGACCAATCGCCTAATTTTCGTAGCATCAAGAAGTTTGTAATGTTCTGATTTCGAAAACACATCATGAAACTAGAAGTCTCGAGTGTTTCAATGCAAGAAAATTTTGGTTGATTGCACATTGTACGAGGAAGTTATTCGCCAGTCTAATGTCGGTTAAACTTTCCTAATACTTTGAACAAGGTCCAGCTACCCAAAACCACATTTAGAAATGACCGAATCGAGAAATCTTTCAAATCTCCTTGTTATGATACATAATGTTCTTTCATAGTTTTAATTCGCCGTGTCGACACTTGATTCATAGACTCAAGCATACAGTTTTTAAGATTAGAAAGGCATGCCTTGAAGCCTTTGAAGAGTTTTCGGCAACATAGGGACAAAGCTCCGAGGTCTCCAAGGCACGAACTTTGTTCCTGTGCATCCTACTGCGATTTTTTCGTCATTCTAATGTGACGTTCAAGGTCATTGTGCCCTTGAAATAAATTGTTTGCACCAAAAATGAGCAAGTCGTTGACATGGATATGCATGTAATTAGAGCATAAATACCATTGAGCACATGACCCACTATCAACGACTACAGGTAGGGGTGTTTTCGACTTGACCCAACCCGAACCGGCTCTGACTAAAAAATTCAGGTTATATTCGGTTCGGGTCTCATTCCGATTCAGGTAGTGAGAAAAAATGGTACCTCAACAAATTGGGTTAGTTCGGGTCTGTTCAGATACTCATAATAACTTGAAATATATTAAATATCAACATGAAAGATGTCACGCCCCGAACTCCATCGAGCATGCGACATCCCACAAGCTCGGTTGAATTAGTGCGACGTCCTAGGAAACGTCACCTACCCAAACGATCTCATCAGAGTTCGATTGCGACGGAAACATTCATATCAACCCGGACAATAAAATTTTGAGGTATTAGGGAGAATTAAATTACCAAACCACCAACCATTAAAAATACCTCGATATATTTACAATATCCATATAATATACAATCCACTAAATACACATGCTTACCGAACTTCAGAACTATATACCACTGATATCAAAAAGATCAGCAACCTGGGTATACCCTATATTCTAAAAATGGGACACTAAAAAAGGGCCTCCGCTTAACTCTTAAAGCCCTTATGCCCTCTAGAAGGCATCCACTCTGACCTGCTCTCGTCAGAATCCGAATCTGAATCCTCTTGCAGCACGTGCTTATCTGAAGACTCAGAGTTGGCCTCAATCTCAATAGGGTTATCCTCATCCCCCGACTCTAATGGAACCTTAATCCGCTCTACCTCATCAGACTCCTCCTCAGGCTCATCCTCTAGCTCAATCTCTGGGGCCTCCTCATGTTCTCTATAGGTTCTTCCTCGGGTATCACGGCTAGATCCACCTCCATAGGATTATACCCTGCCTGTGATTCCTCCGGCTTTGGATCAAGCTCAGCCACTAAAGATCCAGGTGATGCGGGTGCAGGCTGATGTCCAAATTGTGCCAGACTAGTTTCTAGATTAGTCATCTCACCATCAGGAGGGGGTATAGCTGACGAATCCCAATCCCCCACTCCATCAAAAGGCACATCAAAGTCGCGGATGGGGCCGAACTCGTCCATTCCGTCCCTAAACATCCAGACTGTATAGATATAGGCCTGTCAAAGAGGTAACCCCACGTCTACCCAGACTACCGTAGTATGCTTAGCCCACATCAAATTCTCATCTATCGGATATTCTACAACGTCATGGTCGGTGTGCATGGGAATCCCAAAATGCTGAAGCAGCGACGGTGAAAGGTTCATGGCTCAGGCAGGAGCTTTGAAATTGTTTGGTTGAAACAATGATAAGAACGCGTCTCAGCAAGTACACCCCCTAAACCTCACCTAGGCTAACACGTACCTCCAGACAAGTCCAAACACCATCACATTCAACAATCACATAACAAGCACACAATTAGCACTAACCTGGGCTTTTAATACGTACAATCTGCACGTTAGCCACAATAGCACAAATTCCAACCACATGCACACTTCAAATTAATTCTTGTGCCCAATACACATATCGAACTCATGACATTTCCAAATCCCACATTTCACATACTCGTTCATTCCTCATCACATTAATTTCACTCTACTCACTAGTGACCTGCGTAATAGTATCACCTCAGGTCCATTGCAACCATCTCATATTCACAACACTTCTTAGCCTGCGTAATGGTACCGCCTCAGGTTATGTATCTTGCCCACGTAGTGGTACCGCCTCAGGCTCAACATCCACTACCTACAGCATAACCCACGTTGAAGTACACGCCTCAGGGTGGCAGTCTTTCGGTAATACCGGGCATCGTCCCGCGTAATGGTATCGCCTTAGGATGGCACAATTTCCCGCGTTATAGTACCGCCTCAGGGACTTTCGTGACCACATGCACGACGCATCACACAATTCCTCATGCTCAATTAACACTCAATCATGGCCAATTGCCAGTCAAATCAATTCAGCTCATGCGTGCATACAACAATTCACATTTTAATCAATTAATTCACGGACTAACGAGCACGCAAGGCCGCCATCGGGCCCACAATCACAGCCACAATCACGGGCATAATTTCAACATTTCCATGCTTATTTCAAGCCATAACAAGCACCACAAACCAGCCACATCACAATGCACCAAACCGACTCAATTAGTCCTTAAATTGGGCCATATGCTTATCAATGCGAGCCACAATTTCCAGCACCCAATTTAGCATCAATTCAATCTCGAATCATCACTATTTGACCCACAAATCAGCTAACATTACCCCTAATTCAGTCCACCCAAAATAGCCCTTAATAGCCACTAATTAGTCCAAAACAGCCCCTAATTAACCTGATCTAACAACTAATTACGTCCATCGATACCCGATATCCTAAATAGGGTTCAGGGGGCAACTTACACGAAGTCTTAGGCTAGCTCGGGCAAGAAATGAGGGCGGCTGGTTGGCGGCCACATAGCGGCAGATGGTGATGGCGAGCGGCTGAATAGCATACGGCGACGACGGTGACTAGCTGGACGGTGGCTGATCCCCCACGGCTGGACAAGTCCGAAGGGCTGGTGGTGGTGTTTGGTGAGGGGGAAAACAGGGGAGAGAGAGAGAGAGAGACGGTGAGGCGAGTGGCGATGGCTCCGGCATGCGGCTGATCCGGCTCGGTGGGGAAGCGGCGGCAATGGCTGGCCTAAGCGACTGGCCACGATCACGGTGAGGTGGGGAGAAAGCTCGGCCGGGAGGGAGTAAGGGAGAGAGAAGCTGAGAGAGTGAGAGAATGAGGGGTAGAGAGAGAAAATGGAATTAAATAGATTTAAGGCCAATTATTGGTGTCTAATCTCCATGCAAAATGACCATCATACCCCTATCTCTAATTTCCAATCAACGGCCAAGATTCGATGTTATCCTAAGATTGACGGGTCCAGATTAATCCTGACAAAAAATATCCAGGGGCAAAATTGGAATTTCACAAAATCCCTAAGGGCAAAATTGTCCAAAAATCTCTATCTCCAATGTAGATGTAAAATGACCAAAATGTCCCTCCCCCTTTTATTATAACATCCCGAAATTCGACTCAATCTCTGGAATGAATAGAACGAGTCTTATTCAATATTTCATTTTTCGTAAGTCTCGCCCGGAGCTGATCACTCTTGGGATACTGACCAAATGGGAATGGCTAACTAGGAATAGGTACGTGAACCAGGGACCTGATCGCGAATTAAGCCTGATTTCGAGAAAAGACGAGGAAGTATTTTGAGCCAGTATGGACCGATCTTCGAAAGGTAACGAGCTCGGTTTGACCGAGGCCAACGATGTATGGTCGGATAGCAGGTGATTCTGCAAGACCAAGAATACACGTGGCCAACTAGTCCCAAACTTGAACCGGACGATCTTGTCTCCGGAACTAATGATAATTCCTCTCGTTCTCTTGACAATCGAGATTGCCATGATTTGGACAACCCGAGGTCGATACGCGTAACTCCTAAACGGCTGCCCGTTAGTGAGAGATTTGAAAATTGGAAATTTGGCAAATTTGATCGTGAAATTTAATCAAGACTTCGAGATTGATTTTCGTGGGTTACGGGATGGTTTTTATAAAGACGACGTCGAATTATGTTGGCCACTTATATATAGGGTTAATACGGTCGAAAAATGGCAATTCGACCTGGTATCGGAAGAAATTGACGGATTTACCTTTGGGCCCTCTAGTATTCCGAATTTTGGGGTTTTTAGGGGTTTTGTTTATTGGTTTTTGTGGAGATGTGACAGCCCTAGGGTGATGACACTTGTCATCATCCTCCTTCCCCATGTGTGTCCATCATTGCTAGTTCAACTTTTCTTCCTACTCCTTGGTCTTTCCCGTGCAAGCCATCATCACCTTTCTCATTCTCTCATTTTCCCACTCACTTCTTTCTCTCCTCTCTCTCTCTCCCCTCTTCATTTCCTCTCAAGTCAGCCGGCCACTCTTCTCTCTCCCCTCTCCCGTGAGCTTCCCCCTCCCGGCCTCACGCCACCGTTCGCTGCTCGCCGGAGCCATCGCCCGCCGGTGCCGCCGCCGTGAGCCGCCGTCCTCCTCGTCTCACCACTACCCACGATCACCCTCACACCATCATTGACCACCTGAACTGCCATCCGCTGTCCACCCTCGCCGTTGCTTCGCCGAAGTAGCCGTTGCCGTGCCAAGGCTCTTGTTTGCTCCCTTGCTAGGTTGTCTTGCTTAGGCTCTCTTGTAAGTGACTTCCTAATCCTTGGTTAGGCTAGTGGGTTACTAATGGCATGTCTAGGGATGGATTAGGGGCTGTGCATGGTTGGTTTTGTGGTTGTATAAGCTTGATTTGCTTAATGGTGCAAGTTTTATGATTCTCGGATTTCTGGTTGTTACTGTACCTCCGTGCATTATTATTTTTTTGGTGATCATTGTAGGCCGAATCTGAGGAAGTGTTCTTCATGAAATTTGTTCCCAACATCTTCAAGTATAACATACTTTAAATTCAGAATTTTTGGAATTTTTTTGGGGTCATTCGGAGGTCGGTTTTCAGACCGTCACAAAACTGCCCAATTTACTGTTCACCCGACCTTTTTTCCTTTACGAATTTTTATAAAATTTTTCAGACCTTATTTCAACAAACTTCCTTCACGAAAATTGTTCAAAACACTTGTGTCTATGACCTATAAAAATTTCAGGGCTTTCCAAAGTGATTTGGGTACTGAATGAGCTGTATTTTTGATGGTCTAAGGGGCTGTTCGAGCGAACTGGGTTCTGTCCGGCTTTGAGTATCAAAACGAGGTGTTTAAGGTTGGAACTGGGTTTCGAGTTCTCATAGAAAATGTTTATCAAGATGTTTTGTACAACATATCCAAATTTCATAATTTTTGGAATTGATTTGATATTTATTTCAAATAGATTTCTGTCACTATGCAACTACCCAGTTTGGACCCGATTTTATATATTCTCGGTTTTTCTCTCTCGGACTGATTAGTGGCTGTCCATTGTGGATTTAATTGGGCCTTGTACGGCTAATATGTGGTTTGTTCGTGAACTTCCATGTGTGATTGGTTGGGCCGTGTAGTGGCTGATTTGTATGTGAATTATGCTTGATTATGCAATGCCATGTTGCAAGCTTGTGTGGCTGACCGTTATGGAGTGCGATTGATGATTTGTTAATGTACATCATAATGCCCGAATACGTCATAAGTGCCAAATATGCATGTGATGCCCCATGGTGTTGGTTGGATTAGTTAAGCATATGACATGGATCGTTGAGCATGAATTTGTGGCATTGAATTGTGTTGCACATTGTGGAACATTATGCTCGTGGTATATTGCACCAACATTCGTGTGCGAAATTGCATGGCCACGCATTATGCATGCCGAGTGTGAGGCTTGTATCGAAATTATGTGAGAGTGCGTGTTTGCCATGGACATGTGATCACCTAATTATGCCCTGACGCGTTTACGCGGGGTTCAGATAAATACTGGTTGTGTGAATGTGTGATCACCTTTCGCCCTGATGCGTTTACGCGGGGTGTGCCGTCCTCATGCACTTTGGAGCAGGACGATGCCCGGTACGTCTGGAAGACGACCAACCTGATGCGTTTACGCGGGCTCTGGTTCGTAAGGAGATCGGTGTTGCGCCTGATGCGTTTTGATGCGGGCTAGAGACACTGGGCCTGAGGCGTTTTTACGCTGGCCACGGAGTGTTGTGATTGGTCTTCGGATCGTGATCTTCGGATCGGATCTTTGGATCGGGCCTTCGGGTCGTGGTCTTCGGACCGGGCCTTCGAGTCGAGTTAATGGATAAATGATTACGTGCGATGCATAGTGCCTAATTATACGATGGAATCTGCTAGGTATGGTATGAGACGTATCTAAGTGGATTCTATTCTATAATCGGAACACGCGCGAATTGATTACGTGTGATGCATAGTGCCTGATTATATGATGGAATCTGCTAGGTATGGTATGGGACGTATCTAAGTGGATTCTATTCTATAATCGGAACACGCGCGAATTGATTACGTGTGATGCATAGTGCCTGATTATACGATGGAATCTGATGGGTATGGTATAGGATGTATCTAAGCGGATTCTATTCTATAATTAGAACACGCGCAAATTCCTGTGCCGAATGCTATTTGAGCTGAATTGTGAGCATATGCATAGTGATGGCACGTGTGCAAGAGTGCATTAACGAGTGCAAGCATGTGCATGGCATGTGTTCGTGGCCAATTGATATGTGTACATGTACCATTGTTGGGCTCAGAGCCAGTATTATTATGTGCCTAACCTGCAGGGTTAACATATGTTTGATTTAGGCCCGAGGGCCTAAGTCGTGTGGTTGTTCTATTATGTGTTTGGGTAAGACTTGTCTGGGTACGCATTGGCCTAGATAGGGTTTAGGGTGTTGCTTATTGAGACTCGTTCTTATGGTTATTATATAACCATTTCAGACCCCCGACTCCGACCATGAATGGTCCGTCACAGCGTTTTAGGATCCCGAGGAAGAGCCGATGGAGCAAGATCCCGAAGAGGAGCCCATGGAGTTGGTGAACCCTTTTTGTATAAGCTAGGGTAACCTACCCGACCACTTGCCCCTTTTGATGATGGTGGTTTTAACCCTAGTGGCCTTTATATGTAAGGTTGGATTTTATAAGTACGTGCCGTTGAATGAAGTATGTGGTTCATTTGTTCAAGTGTTCTACTACCCTTGGTCTTTAATCTTGTCTGGGTGCTTTTAATCGTTTTCGCTTGCGTTTTATGTTTTGATGTTCGCATGGGTCGGCGACGAGTCCTGGGACGTCGCATTTTCAATACGACCATCGAAGGGGTGTCGCGAGCCCGACGGGGTCCAGGGTGTGACATTTATACTTGGCCTTAACAAAGTCCCAGGGGTAAAGCATTCATTTTTTATTTCTCGCCAAAATTCAGTTTTTCTGAAGGATTTGGACAATTCTAAGGCTAACCATGCTAATAACAATGTCGTCCAGATGTCCTATCATGACTTTCTAAATTTCCAATGCCTAACTTGATCTCTAATTAATGATTAAATTTTAAATCAGCTTAACTTAAGCATATCTCAGACTAACGGGTTGCTTTCGGGAAATTCACATGTTCGACCTGTGACTGATACTAAATCAAGCCACGTGTAAGTTCACTCGGATCGTGATGACCTCGGTTGTCATGTAATCGTGAGGATCGATCGCTAGTTCCGACGAGTACGATCGTTTGGTATAGATTCTGGATCGTTTGCTAATTCACCTTGTTGTCAAACGGAATCACCCATGATCTACTCGTATGACGACGGCGAGACGATCCCTAGCTATCCTTAGATCAGCCCACATTGGCTCAAATATCACCTCGACAATTCTATGATCGAAAGTCAGTTTATGATTGAATTCCTGTGGTTGCGCGAATTTTAAGTCCTTAACTAGCCTTTCCCTAATGATCAGTATCTCAGGAATGATCAGTTCTGAACGAGATCTAACTGCAAGCACGTCTATAAAATCGTCCATTTCATAAATTCTAAGTGGGCAAATTTTATAATGTCACAACTCTTCCCCCTTATAAAAATTTCATTCTCGAAATTTACAGTCCAACCTACTACTCAATTAAATGGGGGTATTGACGTTGTATTAGCTCTTCACTTTCCCAAGTTGCACTTTCTGTCCCGTGATGTTCCCAAACAACCTCGACCATCGGGATCGTCTTGTTACTCAAAACTCGTTCTTTCCGATCTTCGATCCTTATTGGTCTTTTAACATACGACACCCTATCGTCAACTTCTATCTCTTCATAGTTCAACACATGAGTTGGGTCCGGTTCATATTTTCTTAGCATCGATATGTGGAACACATTAAGCACTTGTTACTAATTTGGCAGTAACGCAAGGCGATAAGCTAAGTCTCCAATTCTTTCCAACACCTCAAAAGGTCCCACGTACCTCGGACTCAACTTCCCTTTCTTGCCAAATCGGGACAATCCCCTCATGGGCGACATCATAAGGAATATGTGATCCCCAACTTGAAATTCCAAAGGTCTTCGCTTTCTGTCTGCATGACTCTTTTGATGGCTTTGCACTGTTTTCAACCTTTCGCGTATAATCTTAACCACCTCAACCGACTGTTGGACTAATTTTGGCCTGGTTATACTCTTTTCTCCAACTTCGTCCCAATGTACGGGCGTTCCACAGGCCTTATCATATAGCGCTTCAAAAGGCGCCATTGCAATACTCTACTGAAAACTATAATTATACGCGAATTCCGTCAAAGGCAATTGTTCCTCCCATTTGCCTTAAAAGTCCAACACACATGCCATAGCATATTCTCTAAAGTCTGAATTGTCATGCCCCGAACTCCACAGCATGCAACATCCCTCTCATATGTCGGTATGGTGCGACATCCCAGGAATGCGTTGTCGCAGTAGCATGCTACATACTCATGGGTCTCGGAATGTGTCGTACCCACATCTACTCCTATTAGGGAATAATGTCTTATGTACATTTCCCTATTCCCTATGGGGTGTATGGACATAGTATGCTCTAATTCAAAAGGGATCCCAAAACACACTCGAGCATCTAGCATCGTCACGGGCGAGGGTCTGAAAGGTTGGGTTATAAAAACCATGAGACGACTCTCAGTGAGTAGGCTTCCTAAATCGAAACTAGGCTAATATGCACCTCCGGACAAGCAAATCAACACAACAATGAATTAATAATGTCAATCAAATGACCTAGGCCTTAGAGTTCCGATCGCTTACCTTGCTGACCCTGCAGGTTAATCATTTTAATAGAATAATCAAATCCACACACAAACACTTCATTCACACGTACGTCACGCGTATGCTCATACTCTTCAGTGTTCGTACCACATGCTTTTCATTGAGTCTCACATACCTGCACTCTGGCTCATACATAATTATGTATACAAATGTCACTGCCATGCTATGCACACAATTCCACTCAAATGGTATTTAGGCACAAGATTTCGCGCGTGTTTCGATTATAGAATAGAATCCACTTAAATACGTCCCATACCATACCTAGCAGATTCCATCGCATAATCAGGCACTATGCATCATACGTAATCATTTATCCATTAATTTGGCCCGAAGACTCGGTCCGAAGACCCGATCCGAAGACCATGACCTGAAGGCCCGACCCGAAGGCCAATTACAACACTTCGTGGCCAGCGTAAAAATGCCCCCGGCCCAGTGTCTCTAGCCTGCTACAAAGTGCATGAGGCGCAACACCGATCTTCTTATGAACTAGAGCCCACGTAAAACACATCAGGTCATTCGTCTTCTAGACGAACCGGGCATCGTCCTGCTATAAAGTGCATGAGGACGGCACGACCTGAAGGCCTTAAGTGATCACACTGCACACTGCCAATTTTTTATTTGAACCCAGCGTAAAACGCATCGGGCAATTTGGTGATCACATGCTCATGTCAGGCACGCATTCTCGCACAATCTCATCTCATGTCCCATTCTCGGCATACACAATACATGACCATGCAATGTCGTGCAATGCAACATGAGTATTCAATTTCAGCATGGAATTTCAACGAACCTGTCAAATCGACA
Source organism: Syzygium aqueum (assembly GCA_031216185.1). Taxonomy (NCBI): domain Eukaryota; kingdom Viridiplantae; phylum Streptophyta; class Magnoliopsida; order Myrtales; family Myrtaceae; genus Syzygium; species Syzygium aqueum. The sequence goes on from CM062236.1 coordinate 15,615,527, forward strand.
TGCTCAAATAGCTAATCAATTGCCCATACTCATTCGCATAACATGTGCACTTGGCTTACTAATACCATGTGGTCCAAAACATAATTTACGCACTTGGACAATAAACATTCACACCAATGACTGGTTAATTACCCACCGCATTGCTCGAACACGAAATTAGGTAGCATGGCATTAAACAATTGAGCATGACAAAATACCATTCAACCACCGAGTCGCTCAAACGAGGCACCACAAAATTTAATACAATCAGCATAATTTGTACCTAAATTAGCCATTATATGGTCCAACCATTCACACATGGTAATTCACGAACAAACCACACATTAGCCGTACGAGACCCAATTAAACCTTAATGGACAGCCACTAATCGGTCTGAGAGAGAGAAAATCGGGAATATACAGAATCGGGTCCAAACTGGGCTGTTGCACAGTGACAGAAATCCATTTGAAATAAATGGTAAATCTATTTAAAAAATTTTGAAATTTGGATATGTTGTAAAAAACATCTCAATGAACATTTTTCATGAGAACTCGAAACCCAGTTCTAACCGTAAATATCTCGTTTTATTACTTGAAGTCAGAAAACAATCAACCCGTCTGGCCAGGCCACCTGACTATCAAAATGTATCTCATCCAGTATCCAAATCACTTTGGAAAACCTTGAAACTTTTTATATGTTATAGCCACAATTGTCCTCAACAATTTTTGTGAAGAAAGTATTTTGAAAATAGGCCTGGAAAAATTTATAAAAATTCGAACAGACTCGAAGGTCGGGTGCACAGTAAATCGGGCAGACCCATTTCAGTCCAAAAACGGACTTCCGAATGGCCTCAAATGATTTCCAAAAATTCCCAAATTAAAATATGTTATACTTAAAGATATTGGGAACAATTTTCATGAAGAACACGTTTTTAGATTCGGCCCTTAATGATCACAAAAAAAATGACAAAGCGCAGAGGTACAGTAAAATCAGTAATCTGAGAATCAGTAACTTGCACCATTAAGCAAATCCAACTCATACAACCTCTAAACCAAGTCTCCACAGCCTTAAAACCATCCCTAAATCATCACCTTAGGCCCTTAAAATCACCACAACATCAGCCCAAATCAGCCCCTACTAATTAACCCTTAAAACTTGTCCAAAGTGCACATAATCCTAATTAAGGATTAGGATTTCCATTCGCCTAATCCAAGCTTGAGACGGCTAGGAACGGTGGCCGATCACAGGTAAACGATTTAATCGGCAGCACGATCCCAAAGGGCAACGGCGAGCGACTACCGGCGGCCCTCGGCTCTCATGGGCGACGGCTCACGGTAGCATGGCGGCTCCAGTGGTGAACGGCGGTCCTCCTCCACACAGCCGAGAAGGGGTAGAGACGGAGAGGCAAAGAGAGAGAGAGAGAGGCGTTGATGTGATGATGGTGGCTACTAATGGTAGCAAGGCGTAACTGACGTTAGGGAGGGAGAGGAAGAGTCTCGGCTTGAAGGAGAGTTAAATGAAGAGAGAGAGAGAGAGAGCTGGAAGTGATGGGCATTTTAGTCCAATCCACAAATTAATTAATTTGGCTTTTCCTCATAATTGTCCAATAAATAAAACCTCCAAAAATCCACTCAAAATTCGGAACACTATTTTGGCTTAAGGGCAACTTTGTCATTTCTCTCCGATTCCGAGTCGCATTGTCGTTTTTCGACCGAGCCAACTCCATACACAAATGGCCAACATAATTTGATGTCGTCTTTGCGAAAACCATCCTGTAAATCCCCGAAAATTGGTCTCGAAGTCCGAATTTAATTTCACGATCAAACTTGTCGAATTTCGAATTTTCAAATCTCTCACTAACGGGCGGTCGTTTAGGAATTATGCGTATCCACCTAGGGTTATCCGAGTTATGAGGGTCTTGATTTTTGAGAGAACGAGAGGAATTATCACTAGTTCCGGAGATCACGATCATCCCATTTAGGTTCGGGACTGGTTAGCCACGTGCAATCTCGGTCTTGCAGAATCACTTGCTATCCGATCATACATCGTTGGCCTTGGCCAAATTGAGTCCGTTATTTTTCGAGGATCGGTCCACATTGGCCCAAAATATTCCCTCGTCGTTTCTCAAAATCAATGCTCAATTCGCGATCGGGTCCCTGGTCCACATACCTATTCCTAATTAGTCCTTCTCATTTGGTCAGTATCCCGAGAATGATCAGCTCTGGGCGAGACTTACAAAAATGAAATAATAAATAAGACTCGTTTTATTCATTCCGGAAATTGAGTTGAATTTCGGGATGTTACAATTCTTCCCCCCTTAGAAAAATTTCGTCCTCGAAATTTGCAACCCATACTAATCTACTCGAACAGCTGGAGGTGTTGACATCTCATGGTCTCTTCACTTTCCTAAGTGGCGCCTTCTGTTCCGTGGTGCTCCCAAACTACCTTGACCATTGGGATTGTCTTGTTCCTTAGCACGCGGTCTTTTCTATCCTTGATTCTGACCGGTTTTTCCACGTATGACACTTTGTCGTCCACGTCTACTTCCTCGTATCTTAAGAAGTGAATCGGGTCTGGTTCATATTTCCTCAACATTGACACGTGAAAGACATTGTGTACTTGGAATAGGTTAGGAGGCAAGGCTAGTCGGTATGCCATATCCCCAATCTTTTCTAAGATTTCAAATGATCCGACGTACTTTGGACTGAGCTTTCTTTTCTTGTCGAATTAGGATAGTCCTTTCATTGGCAATACTTTGAGGAAAACATGGTCTCCTACTTGAAACTCCAAGGGTTTTTGTCTCTTGTTGGCGTAACTCTTTTGGCGACTCTAAGCAGTTCTCAGTCTATCCTGGATAACCTCCACTACTTCTACCGTATGTTGTACTAGCTCGGGACCTACGATACTTCGCTCACCAACTTCGTCCCAACATAGTGGCGTCCTACACACTTTACCATACAAGGCTTCGAAAGGGGCCATATGAATGCTTTGCTGATAGCTGTTATTATAGACAAATTCCACTAAATGTAGCTGCTCTTCCCATTTGCCTTGGAAATCCAGTACGCAAGCTCTTAGCATATCCTCTAGAGTTTGAATCGTTCTTTCCGATTGACCGTCTATTTGCGAGTGATAGGATGTACTGAATTGCAACCATGTACCTAAGGCCGTTTGTAGACTTTTCCAAAAGTTGGTCGTAAATCTTGGATCGCGATCTAAGGTGATAGTCACCGACACTCCGTGAAGACGCACTATTTGCCGCACATACAATTCTGCATACCTTTCCAATTTAAGGTCCTTTCTTACCGCTAGGAAGTGCGTAGACTTTGTCAGGCGATCCACTATAACCCATATCAAGTCATGTCCTCTCTGGCTTCGCGGTAAACCCATAACAAAATCCATCGTAATGTGTTCTCATTTCCATTCCGGAATTCCAATGGTCGTAATAATCCACCTGGCCTGCAATGCTGTGCCTTCACTTGCTGGCACGTCAGACACTTGGCCACATGCTTAGCCACGTCTTTCTTCATGCCATTCCACCAATAATGTTGACGCAGATTCTGGTACATCTTCGTACTACTCGGGTAGATGCTATACTGACTATGATGAGCTTCGCTCAGAATCTCCTCCTTAAGTCTATCACGCTCCGAACTCCACGGCACGCAACATCTTGCGCATAGGTCGATATGGTGCGACGTCCCAGAACGCGTCGCCAACCCGTCTCCCATAACAGAGCATAAGGCACATGAGGAAGTAATAATTAAAACACCCGTACAAAAACAAATACGAGAACCAGGAACGCAACACAAGGAAAACTTTAGACAACTTACAAATCCATAAATCCATTAGAAACATTCTTACAATCTCCATTTAAATAGTAATAAAAAGGAGATGTGCAACAAAAGGTCTTGTCAACTGCTACTATTGGTCAAAAGGGACAAGTGGCTAGGAGGGAAACGCTGCAAAAAGAAAGGAGGGCTAAAATTCTAAAAAGTGTCTACCCTCACATCATGACTAAGTCTAGCCTAGGGCACCCAGTCTGGATCGGAATCGTCAGACTCTGATGAGCTCTCCGGTAACTCTAAGTCCTCGCTGGAATTCTCCTCCTTGGACTCTTCGGTATCCATCGGCTCAGCTTCGTCAACATCCATCGACTCCAAAACCGGGTCCTCCACTATTGGTTCATAGTCTACTCCTCTTAGCTCCTCATCCTCGGTAGCCTCATACACACCATAAGATCCCATGCTCCATTCCGAACCCATGTCAGCATCCATGATATCTCTATCTGGACACTGCAGATCCAACTCACCCACTACGGTAAATGGGACATCCATAGTACGAAGAGGTCCATACTTGTCTCCAAAATGATCTCGAAAACACCGCGCTACATACTCATGGGTCTCAGGATGTGTCATGCCCACATTTACTCCTATTGGAGAATAATGCCTAAGATACACCTCCCCATTCCCTACGGGATGTGCGGTCATAGTATGCTCGAACTCGACAGGGATCCCAAACCGCACTGGGGCATCCGACATCGTCACGGATATGGGTCTGAAAGGTTGGGTTATAAAAATCGTGAGACACTTTTCAGAGAGTGAAAAACCCTTAAACCTAAATTAGGCTAACATGCATCTCCCGACGGGTAAACAAAATTACACACAAGGATAACTTAGGCCCTTGGGCCCAAATCGGCATTCTGAATGACCCTGCAGGTTAGATAAACTGATAATATCACGTCACATACGCGGCACTGCCAGTCATACGTATGTCATACGCATGCTCAATATCTTAAGTGTCAGTCCTGCATGCGAATCATCGGATTGTACATACTCACACACTAGCCCAGGCATATAAATGCATGTAATGTCACGCCCTGACCTCCTAGGCACGCGACAACCCGCTCGATGGTCGATATAGTACGACGTCCTAGGACTTATCGTCGTCGACCCATTTCCCATAACAAGTCATAAAGTACATGCAAAAGCAAAAACTTTAAAACACCCGTACAAGTAATCATGAGAACCAGGGAAGCAACACTAGGAATACTTAAGTAACGTATACATCCATCACAAAAATCGTCAGAAACATATTTACATCGTTCCAAAGAAAACCACAATAGAAAATAGGGTGCAACAAAGAGTACTATCACGTGAGTCAGAAGGGCTGAGAAACAAGGAGGCCAATTGCTACAAAGTAAAGGGTCTGAAGTCTAAAAATGTCTACCCTCACAAAAGACTAAGCCTAGCCTAAGGCGCCCAGTCTGGATCAGAGTCGTCGGACTTTGATGAACTCTCGGGTATCTCTGAATCTTCACTGGGAATATCCTCCTCGGACTCTTCAATATCCATCGGCTCGGCTTTGTCGACTTCCATTGGTTCCACCACTGGATCTTCCACTACTGGTCTACACCTCCTAACTCCTCGTCCTCGGTAGCCTCGTACCAACCGAAAGGACCCATGATCTCCTCCGAATCCATCTTAGAATCCACGATCTCGCCACTCGGGCACTGTGGATCTACCTGGCCATCTATGGTAAACGGAACATCCATAGTACGGAGAGGTCCATATTCCTCTCCAAAACGGTCATGGAAGCACCACGCTATGTATTCATGAACTTCAGGATGTGTCGTACCTACGTCTACACTAATTAGAGAATAATGCCTCAAGTACACCTCTCCATTCCCTACTGGATATGCAGTCATAGTATGCTCATACTCTAAGGGGATCCTAAAACGTACCAGGACAGGTGGCTTCGTCATGGACGTAGGTCTGAAAGGTTGGGTTATAAAAACCGTGAGACACTTCTCAGTAAGTGAAAACCTCTAAACCTAAACTAGGCTAACATGCATCTCCTGACGGGAAAATAAAATCACATAAAATGACTTGGACCCTTAGGCCCAAATCGGCATTCTCAATGACCCTGCAGGTTAGGTAAAACCAATAATATCACTTCACATACGCGGAATCTCCAGTTACACGTGCGTCATACGCATGCTAAAAACCTTTAGTTGTCGGTTCAAAGTATGAATCACCGAATCGCACAATTGCACACGCTAGCTCATGCATTCATATGCACGCAAATGCCACTACCTTGCCATGCTCATTATTTAATTCATACGGCATTCCGGCATAAGATTCCGTTCGTGCTCCGATTATAAAATAGAATTTGCTTAGACACGTCCCATACCATGCCCAGCAGATTCCATCGCATAACCAGACACTATGCATCACACATGATGGTTTATTCTGTTAATTCGACTCGAAGGCCCGATCCGAAGACCACGATTCGAAGACCACGACCCGAAGGCCCGACCCGAAGGCCACGATCCGAAGATCCGATCCAAAGACCACGACCCGAAGGCCCGACCCGAAGGCCACGATCTGAAGACCAATCACAACACTTCATGGCCAGCATAAAGACGCCCCAGGCCCAGTGTCTCTAGCCCACGTAAACGCATCAGGCGCAACACCGATCTCCTTACGAACCAGAGCCCATGTAAAAGTATCGGGATGGTCGTCTTCCGGGCACATCGAGCATCGTCCTGCTCCAAAGTGCATGAGGACGCCACGATCCGAAGGCTACGATCCGAAGGCCTTAAGTGATCACATGGCACACTGCCAATTTTTATCTGAACCCGGCGTGGAACGCATCAGGCAATTAGGTGATCACGAGTCCATGGCATGCACACACTCTTGCACAGTTTCCACAAGCTTCATACTCGACATGCATAATGCATGGCCATGCAATTTCGCACACGGATGTTGGTGCAATATACCACGAACATAATGTCCCACAATGTACAACACAATTCAATGCCACAAATTCCTGTTCAACGATCCACGTCATATGCTTAATTAGCCCATGGGGCATCACATGCGAAATTGGCACTTATGACGTATTCGGGCATTAAGATGCACATTAACAAATCATCAATCACAATCGAACACGTCGACACACGGTTCAACCATCCCGACAATCCCGGCACTCTAATCCATCCAATCCTCGAACTATCGATAAATGGGCCATCAAATCCCGATGTGAACAGCAGCTATTCCTCCTCATTTCGGCCTCTAATCCACCTCTAAGTTCCATTTTGTTACTTCCCCAATAATTTCCCGACACCCACTAATCACATATAATTTCATGCAAGTCCTAATCGACTAATAATCACACCCTATGCCCGTTAAAACACATTACCGTCCTAATTAGGATTTAGAGGTTTACACCCACATATTAGTCGCACAATGCCCAATTAAATTCGCAATGGACAGCAACTAATCAGTTCGAGAGAGAAAAACCGAGAATATACAAAATCGGGTCCAAACTGGGCAGTTGCACAGTGATATAAATCCATTTGAAATAAATAGCAAATCAATTCCAAAAATTATAAAATTTGGATATGTTGTACAAAACATCTTGATAAACATTTTCTGTGAGAACTTGAAACCCAGTTCCAACCGTAAGCACCTCGTTTTGACACTCAAAGCCGGACAGAACCCGGTTTGCTCAAACAGCCCCTCAGACCATCACAAATACAACTCATTCAGTACCCAAATCACTTTGGAAAGCCCTGAAATTTTTATATGTCATAGACACAAGTGTTTCTAATAATCTTTGTGAAGGACGTTTGTTGAGATAGGGTCTAAAAAATTTTATAAAAATTCGGAAAGACAAAAAGGTCGGGTGAACAGTAAATCGGGCAGTTTTGTGACGGTCTGAAAACCGACCTCCGAATGACCCCAAATAATTTCAAAAAATTCTAAATTTAAAGTATGTTATACTTAAAGATGTTGGGAACAAATTCCATGAAGAACACTTTCTCAGATTCAGCACACAATGATCACCAAAAAAATAATAAAGCACAGAGGTACAGTAACAACCAAAAATCCGAGAGTCATAAACTTGCACCATTAAGCAAATCAAACTTATACAACCACAAAACCAACCATACACAGCTCCTAATCCCATCTAGAGCGCATAGTCGTCCTAATTAGGGCTTAGAGGAATACGCTTACTTAATCTGAGCTCGGGACAATGAGGAATGGAGGCCGATCACCGGTAAACGGTTTAACCGGCGGCACGTTTTCAAGGGTGGCGGTGAGCGGCGATGCGGCTCCGACGGCGAATGGTGGTTCTTGGCTCTCACGCGGCAGAGAATGAGAGGGAGAGACCGAAATAGAGAGAGGGCGAGACGGAGAGGAAATGAGAGAGAGAGAGAAGGGGGAGATGTTGATGGTGGTTTGTAACCGACGTGAGGGAGAAAGACGAAGAGTCTCGGTACTAATTGTAGTAAGGTGTAACCGATGCGAGGGAGGGAGATGAAGAGTCTCTGCTTGAAGAGAGAGTGATGGGTATCTTCTAAATTTCGGAATACTATTTGGGCTCGGGGGTAAAGCTGTCATTTCTCTTCGATTCCGAGTCGTATTGTCGTTTTTCGATCGGGTCAACCCCATACATGAATGGCCAACATAATTTGATGTCGTCCCTATGAAAACCATCTTGTATACCCACGAAAATCGGTCTCGAAGTCCAGACCCGAATTTCGGGATGTTACATGTAAATGCTGAATTATTCTTTACTGCAATCCTGGTAGGGACGCATGATTTCTTTTCCTTTATCATAACACTCCGTGGCCAGCGTAAAAACACCCTAGGCCCAATGTCTCTAGCCCGCATCAAAACGCATCAAGCGCAACTCTGATCTCCTTACGAACCAGAGCTTGCGTAAAACGCATCAGGTTGGTCGTCTTCTGGACGAACCGGACATCATCTAGCTACAAAGTGCATGAGGACGGCAAACCCCGCATAACACGTATCAGGGTGAAAGGTGATCACACATTCACACATCCAATTTTATCTGAACCCCGCGTAATACGCATCAGGGTATAACTAGGTGGTCACATGTCCATGGCAAACACGCATTCTCGCACAATTTCGATACAAGCCTCACACTCGGCATACTCAATGAGTGGCCATGCAATTTCGCACACGATTGCTGGTGCGATGTACAATGAGCATATTGTCCCACAATATATAACACAATTCGATGCCATGAATTCATGCTCAACGATTCACGTCACATACTTAACTGGCCCATTAACACCATGGGTTATCACACGCATAATTGGCACTTGCGACATATTTGGGCATTATGATTTTCATTAAACCAATACTCAATCGCACCCCACAATGGTCGGCCGCACAAGCATGCGGCATGGTAATCTCAAATCATCATGGTTGAGCAAAACGACAAACAATCCAATCACCCCGGCAATCCCGGCACCCTAATCGAGCTAATCCTCGAACTTCATGATAATCTGGCCAATAAATTCGAAGGGGACAACAGCTAGACCACCTCGTTTCGACCTCTAATTCACCTCTAAATTTCACTTGGTAACCCACCGATACTTTCCCGACACTTGCCATCAATGTATTATTCCATATATGCCTTAATTGTCACTAACTGACTATTAACCATACCTTAAGCCCGCTAAAATACATTATCGTCCTAATTAGGATTTGGAGGTTTACACCCACCTAATCCAAGCTTGGGATGATGAGGAACGGTGGCCGATCACCGGTGAACGATGAAACCAGCGGCAATAATTCCCAACGGGCGACGGTGAGCGGCGGCCGGCAGTCCACAGCACCCACAGGCGGTGGCTCACGGTCGGCGTGGCTGTCGGCACACGGCAAGGGAGGCGGACGAATGACGGAGCAGCGGTGGACAGCAGCCACTCACGGCGGCGATCGGTGAGAAAGCGAACGAGTTGCAGCGACGCGAAGGCAGTAGCGATGGTCGGCCTCCAAGTAGTCAAGAGAGAGGTGCTCGGTCGGAGAGAGAGAAAGTGAGAGAGAAAGCTGCTAGTGGTGGTGGTCTTTGGCGGCGGCGGCCTCGGCGTCACGGCGGCGGATGGCGTGAGGCGGCAGCGAGGGGCTGTCGGCTTAGTGATAGACGGGAGAGGGAGAAGGAGAGTGAGAGAGATAGCGGCGAGGGTGAGGCGACAGTGAGAGGGCAACAACGGCGGCGGTGGCGTTCCTTGGCAGGAAGACGAACGGTCGCCGCCCTCCTTGGCGGTCCGGCGTTCACCCTTGCATGCAACCGAGAGGGAGGGATGGCGGAGAGGAAGGGTGAGGGTGGACGGAGGTGGAGGCGACGGTGAGCTCGGCGGTGGCGCGGCGGAGCTGGTCTCGGTGGTGTTCGACCGGTTATGGAAGGAGAGGAAGAGAGAGAGAAGAGAGAGAGAGAGGAGGTGTTGATGGTTTGCATGGGGACGTCCAAGAGGTGAGAAAGAAAAATGGACAAGCAATGATGGACACACATGGGGAAGAGGGATGATGACAAGTGTCATCACTCTAGGGCTTGTCACATCCCCACAAAAACGAATAAACAAATCCCCGAAAAACCCCAAAATTCGGAACACCAAAGGGCTCAAGGGCAAATCCGTCATTTTCTTCCGATACCGGGTCAAATTGCCATTTTTCGATAGTATTAACCATATACATAAGTGGCTAACTTAATCTTGATGTCGTCCTTGTGAAAACCATCCCGTAACCCACGAAAATCGGCTTCGAAGTCCGGATTAAATTTCACGATCAAAATTGCCAAATTACTAATTTTCAAATCTCTCACTAACGGACGGCTGTTTAGAAGTTACGCGTATCGACCTCAGGTTGTCCGAATCGCGACGATCTCGCTTGTCGAGAGAACGAGAGGAATTATCGCTAGTTCTGGAGACACGATCGTCTGGTTCAAGTTTGGGACTGGTTGGCCTCGTGTATTCTCGGTCTTGCAGAATCACCTGCTATTCGATCATACGTCGTTGGCCTTGGCCAAATCAAGTCTGTTACTTTCCGAAGATCGGTCCACACTAGCCCAAAATAGTTCCTCGTCTTTTCTCGAAATTAGGCTTACTTCGCGAACGGGTTCCTGGTCCACGTTCCTATTCCTAGTTAGCCATTCCCATTTGGTCAGTATCCCAAGAGTGATCAGCTCCGGGCGAGACTTACAAAAATGAAATATTGAATAAGACTCGTTCTATTCATTCCGAAAATTGAGTCAAATTTTGGGATATTACAATTCTTCCCTCCTTACAAAAATTTCGTCCTCAAAATTTGTAAACCACACTAATTTACTCAAACAGTTAGGGGTGTTGACGTCGCATGGCCTCTTCACTTTCCCAAGTGGCACATTTCGTTTCATGGTGCTCCCAAACCACCTTGACCATCGGGATTGTCTTATTCCTTAGCATGCAGTCTTTTCTGTCCTTAATTCTGACTGGCTTTTCCACGTACGACACCTTGTCATCCACGTCTACTTCTTCGTATCTTAAAACGTGAGTCAAGTCCAGTTCATATTTTCTTAACATCGACACGTGGAAGACATTGTGCACTTGGGATAGGTTGGGAGGCAAGGCTAGTCGGTATGCCATATCCCCAATCTTCTCTAGGATTTCAAATGGCCTGACGTATCTTGGACTGAGCTTTCCTTTCTTGCCAAATCGGGATAGTCCTTTCATTGGCGACACCTTGAAAAACACATGGTCTCCTACTTGGAATTCCAAAGGTCTTCGTCTTCTGTCGGCGTAACTCTTTTGGCGACTCTGAGCAGTTCTCAGCCTATCCCGGATAACCTTTACTACTTCTACCGTCTGTTGGACTAGTTCCGGACCTGCGATACTTCGCTCACCAACTTCATCCCAGTACAGTGGCGTCCTACAGGCCCTACCATATAAGGCTTCGAACGGTGCCATCTGAATACTCTGCTGATAGCTATTATTGTAGGTAAACTCCACCAAATATAATTGTTCTTCCCATTTGCCTTGGAAATCAAGTACACAACCTCTCAACATATCCTTCGGGGTTTGAATCGTCCTTTCTGACTGGCCGTCTGTTTGCGGATGGTAGGCCGTACTGAATTGCAATCTCGTTTCTAAAGCCATTTGCAGACTTTTCCAAAAGTTGGCCGGAAACCTTGGATCGCAATCTGAGGTGATAGTCACCGGCACTCCATGAAGATGCACTATTTGTCGCACATACAACTCCGCATACCTTTCTAGTTCAAAGTCCTTCCGTATTGTCAGGAAGTGTGCAGACTTAGTCAAACGATCCACTATGACCCATATTGAGTCATGTCCTCTTTGGCTTCGTGGTAATTCTGTTACGAAATCCATCGTAATATGCTCCCATTTCCATTTCGGAATTTCCAATGGTCGTAATAATCTACCTGGCTTGCAATGCTGTGCCTTCACTTATTGGCACATCAGACACTTGGCTACATGCTTAGCCACGTCCTTCTTCATGCCATTCCACTAATAATATTGACGTAGATTCTGGTACATCTTCGTACTACCCGGGTGGATGCTATACTGACTATGATGAGCTTCGCTCATAATTTTCTCCTTAAGTCCTTCGTCATCTGGCACGCATAGTCGACCGCGGAATTTTAAAGTCCTATCCTCCGACACTTGGAAATCAAACTTCCTCTTTGTCGCATCCATATCCATAATCTTTTGGATCTCGTGGTCCGTAGACTGAAGTTCCTTGATCTTGACCTAAATCTCCAGTTCGATTCTTAATGTCGTAAACAAGCTAGACACTCAGCTCACTTCAAATCTAAACTCTGAATCTCTGAGCCTCTCCAGTAACATCCACTCCTTGACTAACAAATGTGCCATGCTCGACTTGTGACTTAAAGCATCTGTGACCCTGTTTGCCTTACCTGGATGATACAGGATGTCGCAGTCATAGTCCTTCAACAGTTCCATCCATCGACGCTGTCTCATATTTAACTCCTTTTGTGAGAATATGTACTTGAGGCTTTGGTGATCCGTAAAAATTTGGAACTTCTATCCGCACAGATAATGTCTCCAAATCTTAAGGGCAAAGACGATCGCTGCCAGCTCCAAATCATGCGTTGGGTAATTCATCTCATGAGGTCTCAATTGATGTGACGCATACGCTACCACTTTCTCATGTTGCATGAGTACACATCCGAGCCCTCTTAACGAAGCATCACTATAGATCTCAAATCCTTCTAGCCTGGACGGAATGGTCAAAACTGGTGCGGTCGTCAGTCTATGCTTTAACTTTTGAAAACTTCTTTCACACTTTTCATCCCAGACGTACTTCGTTTCCTTCTTCAGCAATCTAGTCAAGGGCATGGCTAATGACGAAAATCCTTCCACGAATTGTCTATAATAGCCAGCTAAACCGAGAAAACTTGGGATCTCTATTACAGACATTGGCCTAGGCCACTTTGTTATTGCTTCAATCTTAGTCGGGTCCACGGAAATTCCATCTCCAAAAATAATATGCCTGAGAAATCCTACTTGGTTGAGCCAAAACTCGCACTTGCTGAACTTGACATATAGTGCGTGTTCTCTTAAGGTCTGTAGCACCATTGCCAAGTGTACTTCATGCTCCTTGGGACTTTTCGAATACACCAAGATATCATTGATAAACACTATGACAAATTGATCTAGAAACTCTCTAAACACTCTGTTCATCAAGTCCATGAGGGCAGCTGGGGCATTTGTCAATCCAAAGGGCATCATTGTAAACTCGTAATGTCCATACCTCGTCCGAAAAGCAGTCTTAGGAATGCCCTCCTTCTTGATTCTCAATTGATGGTAGCCTGTCCTCAAATCTATTTTGGAGAACACTGAGACTCCTTGCAACTGATTGAACAAGTCAACGATCCTTGGAAATGGATACTTATTCTTCACTGTCACTTGGTTCAACTGCCGGTAGTCTATGCATAGTCTTAACGTCTCGTCCTTCTTTCTCACAAATAGGACTGGTGCTCCCTATGGAGATGTACTGGGGCGGATAAAACCCTTGTCCAACAATTCTTGCATCTGAACCTTCAATTCCTTCAATTCCGTTAGGGACATTCGATACGGTGCCTTTGATATTGGTTCGGTTCCGGGTGCCAATTCAATAACAAACTTCACTTCTCGCTCGAGTGGTAAACCCGGCAATTCCTGAGGAAAAACTTCAGGGAAATTGCATACTATGGGTATATCCTCCAATTTAGGCTCCACCACTGTTGGATCCACAACATTCACCAAATATCCTTCACACTCATCATCCAACAATTTACTCACTTCCAACGAAGATATCCAAGGAGTCGAGGTTCTTCCTCGGTTTCCCTGGAACTCAAAACTAGGGCATCCATATGGACTAAATCGGATCGTCCTATTGCTGCAATCCAATATAGCTTTCTGCCGGACTAACCAGTCCATCCCTACAATCACGTCAAAATCGAACATGGCCAGAACTGTCAAGTCGATACTCTCTTCCTCACCCCCAATATTTACCTTACAACTAGGGCATCCAAAAGAGACTAGCACCCTATCATTCATTGGTGTTGTCACACAAAGCACATTCTCTAGCAATACCGGTTCTAAACCAATCAACTTAACAAATTGCTCTGAAATGAACGAATGGGTTACCCCCGAATCAAATAATGCGTAAGCGGCGTGACCACACAAGGAAATTGTACCTGTGACTACGCCCGACGCATTCTCTGTTTCTCCATACGCTACTGCATAGATCCTTCCTTGAACGGGCGGTCGTCCTTGATTAACCGGTGGGGGATTCCCAGCTTGGTTCCCTGCTTGGGGCTGTTGCTGCTGAGGTGCCATGTACGGTCCCGGGGGATGCCTCTGCGGGCAATTATGAATCTGATGCTCCGTGCTCTCACACTTAAAGCACGCCCCAAATCTTCCCGTCTGATTACTTGGCTTCTCAATATTCCACCTAATAGGGGGAACAAATCGTCGATTGCCTGCCACTGGCTTCTTCCCTAAACGACGATTATCCTTGCCCTGGACAAACCGTGATCCAGAAGCGGTTGCCTTTTCCTGCTAATCTCGCTCAATTATCTAGGCCTGCCTAAACATTTCTCCATATTTCTTAATGTCGTGCGACAGAATCTGGCTCCGAAGATCCAGCTTCAGTCCATCCTGGAATCTTTGAGCTCTATCTCTTGGATTCACTACCATTGTCGGTGCAAACTTTACCAGCCTTGCAAATTCTGCCTCATATTGGTCCACAGTCATTTGGCCTTGGCGCAACCGCATGAATTCCATTAACTTCTTCTCTTGGGCATTCTCTGAGAAATACTTCTCATAAAAGTTATTCATAAACACCGTCCAAGTCGGGGCCGTTCCTTCATGAAACACTCCACCTTCCGTAGCATTCCACCAGTTGTTGGCACCATTGTGAAGCTGATACACTGCCAATGCTACCTTCTCTTCATCGTTACACCCAAAAACCTTAAGGGTCTTTTCTAGTTCTTCCACCCATCTTGGCGCGGTCTCGGGGTCACCACGACCATGAAACTTGGGCGGCTTCATCTTCATAAATTGTTCCACTAACTGGGGCATTTGCCTAACCCTCACTGGATGATCTTGCCTCTGCTAGGCTTGATTTCCCCCATTCCCAGCGATTGCTGCAGCCTTGGCAGCTTGGGCATGGGCAGCGGCTCTCTCTTGCGCTTGCAACCCAAAGATGTGTCCTATTTCTCGTAGGGTCTCCATAACCTCATCGAACCTGGGGTCCCTTGCCTCGCAGACTCCTTCACTAGGCTGGGCTTGAGGCTCCTTTCTTCTTCTCCTACTCATCCTGACAACTTCGGCTGCTTAACCTCCTGCTGTAATTCCATTAAGGAATTAAAGACTTAAACCAATCTATCCCGGTCTAAGTCCTAGGCAGGTCCCAAACAATAATCAAACAACCAGCATGTGGCTTAAAAAGGATTGCTCAATACATCACCCAAGGGATTTACATACTCACCTCAAGTCCTGCCGCACCTGCACATTACGGGTCATATTCACACACGCCAAATCATCATACACTATCGGGAGATACACGTAGCACACGAGGTCACCTTACTGGCTACCTATGGTCTCATCGCTCTTTATCACTCCAGGCTTCGACCTAATTGGATCGAGCTAACCTTGCTCTGATACCAAATTCGAACGGGGGATGTCACGCCTCGAACTCCACGGCATGCAACATCTCGTGCATAGGTCGATATAGTGCGACGTTCCAGGACGCATCGCCGACCCCGTCTCCCATAACAGAGCATAAGGCACATGCGAAAGCAATAATTAAAACATCCGTACAAAAACAAATACGAGAACCAGGGAAGCAACACAAGAAAAACTTTAGACAACTTACAAATCCATAAAATCCATTAGAAACATTCTTACAATCTCCATTTAAACAATAATAAAAAGGAGAGGTGCAACAAAAGGTCTTGTCAACTGCCACCATTGGTCAAAAGGGACAAGTGGCTAGGAAGGAAAAGTTGCAAAAAGAAAGGAGGGCTAAAATTCCAAAAAGTGTTTACCCTCATATCATGACTAAGTCTAGCCTAGGGACCCAGTCTAGATCGAAATCGTCAGACTCTGATGAGCTCTCCGGTAACTTTAAGTCCTCGTTGGAACTCTCCTCCTCGAACTTTTCGGTATCCATCGGCTTGGCTTCGTCAACATCCATCAACTCTAAAACCGGGTCCTCCACTATTGGTTCGTAGCCTACTCCTCCTAGCTCGTCATCCTCGGCAGCCTCGTACACACCATAAGATCCCATGCTCCACTCCGAACCCATGTCAGCATCCATGATGTCTCTATCCGGATACTGCGGATCCAACTCACCCACTACGGTAAATAGGACATCCATAGTATGGAGAGGTCCATACTCGTCTCTAAAACGATCTCAGAAGCACCACGCTACATACTCATGGGTCTCAGGATGTGTCGTGCCACATTTACTCCTATTAGAGAATAATGCCTAAGATACACCTCCCCATTCCCTACGGGATGTGCGGTCATAGTATGCTCGAACTTGACAGGGATCCCAAACCGCACTGGGGCATCCGGCATCGTCACAGATGTGAGTCTGAAAGGTTGGGTTATAAAAACCGTGAGACACTTCTCAATAAGTGAAAAACATCTAAACCTAAATTAGGCTAACATGCATCTCCCGACGGGTAAATAAAATCACACACAAGTATGACTTAGGCCTTTGGGCCCAAACCAGCATTCCTAATGACCCTGCAGGTTAGATAAACCAATAATATCATGTCACATATGCGGCACTCTCAGTCATACGTACGTCACACGTATGCTCAATATCTTGAGTGTTAGTCCCGCATGCGAATCACCAGATCGTATATACTCGCACACTAGCCCAGGCATATAAATACATGTAAATGCTCAATTATTCTTTACTGCAATCCTGGTAGAGACGCATGATTTCTTTTCCTTTATCACAACACTCCGTGGCCAGTGTAAAAATGCCCCAGGCCTAGTGTCTCTAGCCCGCGTCAAAACGCATGAGGCGCAACACTGATTTCCTTACGAACCAAAGCCTACATAAAACGTATTAGGTTGGTCGTATTCCGAACGAACCAGGCATCGTCCTGCTACAAAGTGCATGAGGACGACACACCCCGCGTAACACGTATCAGGGTGAAAGGTGATTACACATTCACACATCCAATTTTATCTGAACCTCGCGTAATACGCATCAGGGTATAATTAGGTGGTCACATGTCCATGGCAAACACGCATTCTCGCATAATTTCGATACAAGCCTCACACTCGGCATACTCAATGCATGGCCATGCAATTTTGCACACGAATGCTGGTGCGATGTACAATGAGCATATTGTCCCACAATGTATAACACAATTCGATGCCATGAATTCATGCTCAACGATTCACGTCACATACTTAACTGGCCCAATAAACACCATAGGGTATCACACACATAATTGACACTTGCGACATATTTGGGCATTATGATTTTCATTAAACCAACACTCAATCACACCCCATAAGGGTCGGCCGCACGAGCACGCGGCATGGTAATCTCAAATCATCACGGTTGAGCAAAACGACAAGCAATCCAATCACCCCGGCAATCCTGGTACCCTAATCGAGCTAATCCTTGAACTTAACGATAATCTGGCCAATAAAACCGAAGGGAACAGTAGCTAGACCACCTCGTTTCGGCCTTTAATTCACCTCTAAATTTCACTTGGTAACCCACCGATACTTTCCCGACACTCGCCATCAATGTATTATTCCATATATGCCTTAATTGTCACTAACCGACTATTAACCATACCCTAAGCCCGCTAAAATGCATTATCGTCCTAATTAGGGTTTAGAGGTTTACACCCACCTAATCCAAGCTCAGGATGACGAGGAACGGCGGCTGATCACCGGTGAACGATTAAATCGGCGGCAATAATTACCATGGGGCGACGATGAGAGGCGGCCGGCGGTCCACAGCACCCACGGGCGGTGGCTCACAGTCGGTGTGGCTGTCGGCTCACGGCAAAGGTGGCGGATGAACGACAGAGTGGAGGTGGACGGTAGCTACTCACGGCGGCGCTCGGTGATAAGGCGAATGGGCGGCGGCGGCGGCGCGAAGGTAGCACCGGTGGTCGGCCTCTAAGCAGCTAAGAGGGAGGTGCTCGGTGGGAGAGAGAGAAAGCGAGAGAGAAAGCTACTGGTGGCGGTGGTCTTCGGCGATAGTGGCCTCGGCGTCATGGCGGCGGATAGCGTGAGGTGGCGGCGAGAGGCTGTCGGTTCGGTGATAGACGGAAGAGGGAGACGGAGAGTGAGAGAGATGGCAGTGACGGTGAGGCGATGGTGAGAGGGTAGCAACGGCAGCCACGGCAAGCGGTGGCGGTGGCGCTCCTTGATGGGAAGGCGAACGGTCGTCGCCCTCCTTGGCAGTCCGGCGTTCACCCTTGCATGCAACCGAGAGGGAGGGACGGCGGGGAGAGAGGGTGAGGGTGGACGGAGGTGGAGGCGTTGGTGGCGCGACGGCAAGCTCGGCGGTGGCGCGGCAGAGCTGGTCTCGGTGGTGTTCGGCCGATCATGGAAGGAGAGGAAGAGAGAGAGAAGAGAGAGAGGGGAGGTGTTGATGGTTTGCATGGGGAAGTCCAAGAGGTGAGAAAGAAAAATGGACAAGCAATGATGGGCACACATGGGGAAGAGGGATGATGACAAGTGTCATTACTCTAGGGCTTGTCACATCCCCACAAAAACGAATAAACAAATCCCCGAAAAACCCCAAAATTCGGAACAAAGGGCTCAAGGGCAAATCCGTCATTTTCTTCCGATACCGAGTCAAATTGCCATTTTTCTACAGTATTAACCATATACATAAGTAGCTAACTTAATCTTGACGTCGTCCTTATGAAAACCATCCCGTAACCCACGAAAATTGGCTTCGAAGTTCGGATTAAATTTCACGATCAAAATTGCCAAATTACTAATTTTCAAATCTCTCACTAACGAGCGACTGTTTAGGAGTTACGCTTATCGACCTTAGGTTGTCCGAATCGCGACGATCTCGCTTGTCGAGAGAACGAGAGGAATTATTGCTAGTTCCGGAGACACGATCGTCTGGTTCAAGTTTGGGACTGGTTGGCCTCGTGTATTCTCGGTCTTGCAGAATCACCTGCTATTCGATCATACGTCATTGACCTTGGCCAAACCGAGTCTGTTACCTTCCGAAGATCGGTCCACACTAGACCAAAATAGTTCCTCGTCTTTTCTCGAAATCAGGTTTACTTCGCGATCGGGTCCCTGATCCACGTTCCTATTCCTAGTTAGCCATTCCCATTTGGTCAGTATCCCAAGAGTGATCAGCTCCGGGCGAGACTTACGAAAATGAAATATTGAATAAGACTCGTTTTATTCATTCTGGAGATTGAGTCGAATTTCGGGATGTTACAAAGTCCTTCGTCATCTGGCCCACATAGTCATCGATGAAATTTTAAAGTCATATCCTCTGACACTTCGAAGTCAGACTTCCTTCTTGCTGCATCCATATCCATAATCTTTTGGAACTCGTGGTTCGTAGACTGAAGTTTCTTGATCTTAATCTGAATCTCTGGTTCGATTTTTAGTGCCATGAACAGGCTGGACACTCGACTCACTTCAAATCTAAACTCTAAATCTCTGAGCCTCTCCAATAATGTCTACTCCTTGACCAACAAATGTGCTATGCTCGACTTGCGACTTAAAGCATTTGCAACCCTGTTTGCCTTACCCGAATGATATAGGATGTCGCAGTCATATTTAACTCCTTCTGCGAGAATAGATACTTGAGGCTTTGGTAATCCGTAAAAATTTGGAACTTCTCTTCGCATAGGTATTGCCTCCAAATCTTAAGTGCAAAGACAATCACTGCCAGCTCCAAGTCATGTGTCGGGTAATTCATCTCATGAGGTCTCAATTGGCGCGAAGCAAATGCTACCACTTTCCCATGTTGCATAAGTACACATCCAAGCCCTCTTAACGAAGCATCACTGTAAATCTCGAATCCTCCTAGCCCGGACGGAATGGTCAAAACTGGTGCTATCGTCAGTCTATGCTTCAACTCTTGAGTATTTCTTTCACACTTATCATCTCAGACCTACTTCATTTCCTTCTTCAGCAATCTAGTCAAGGGCATGGCTATTGATGAAAATCTTTCCACGAATTGCCTGTAATAGCCAGCCAAACTAAGAAAACTCTGGATTTCTATTATAGATGTTGGCCTAGGCTACTTTGTTACTGCTTCAATTTTTGTCGTGTCCACGGGAATTCCATCTCCAGAAATAATATGCCCGAGAAATCCTACTTGGTTGAGCCAAAACTTGCACTTGCCGAACTTGGTATACAGTGTGTGTTCTTTTAAGGTCCATAGTACTTTAGTCAAGTGTACTTCATGCTCTTTTGGACTTTTCGAATAAACTAAGATATCATCGATAAACACTATGACGAACTGATCCAGAAATTCTCTAAACACTCTGTTCATCAAGTCCATGAAGGTAGCTGGGGCAGTCGTTAATCCAAAGGGCATCACTGTAAACTCATAATGTCCCTACCTTGTCTGAAAGGCAGTCTTAGGAATATCCTCCTTCTTGATTCTCAATTGATGATAACCAGTCCTCAAATCTATTTTGGAGAACACCGAGGCTCCTTGCAGCTGATCGAACAAGTCATCGATCCTTGGAAGATGGTACTTATTCTTCACTGTCGCTTGGTTCAACTACCGGTAATCTATACATAGCCTTAATGTCCCATCCTTCTTTTTCACAGATAGGATCGGCGCTCCCCATGGAGACGCACTAGGGCGAATAAAACCCTTGTCCAACAACTCTTGCATCTGGACTTTCAGCTCTTTCAATTCCGTTAGGGACATTCAATACGGCGCCTTCGATATCGATTCAGTTCCGAGTGCCAATTCAATAACAAACTCCACTTCTTGCTCGGGCGGCAAACCCGGCAATTCCTGAGGAAAAACCTCGGGGAACTTGCATACTATGGGTATATCTTCCAAACTAAGCTCTGCCACAGTTGGATCCATAACGTTCACCAAATATCCTTCACACCCATCACCCAATAGCTTATTTACTTCCAAAGAAGAAATCCAAGAGGTTGAGGTTCCTCCTCGGTTTCCCTGGAACTCAAAACTAGGACGTCCATCGGGACTAAACCGGATCGTCCTACTGCTACAGTTGAATACAGCTTTTTTGTTGGACTAACCAGTCAATCCCTATGATTACATCAAAATTGAACATGGCTAGAACTGCCAAGTCGATACTCTCTTCCTTACCCCGAATATTTACTTTACAACTAGGTCATCCAAAAGAGACTAGCACCCTATCATTCATTAGTGTCGACATGTAAGCACATTCTCAAGCAATATCAGTTCTAATCCAATCAACTTAACAAACTGCTCCGAAATGAATGAATAGGTTGCCCCCGAATCAAATAATGCATACGCGGCGTGACCACACAAGGAAATCTTACCTGTGACTATGCCTGGTGAATTCTCCGCTTCGTTACGTGCCACTGCATAGATCCTTCCTTGAACGAGCGGTCGCCCCTGATTAGCCGGTGGGGGATTCCCAGCTTGGTTCCCTACTCGGGGCTATTGCTGTTAGGGTGCCATATACGGTCCTGGGGGACGTATCTGTGGGCAACTGTGAATTTGGTGCTACGTGCTCCCACACCTAAAGCATGCTCCAAATCTTCCTGACTGATTACTTGGCTTTCCAATATTCTGTCTAGCAGGGGGAACAAATCGTCGGTTGCTTGTCACGGGCTTCTTTCCCATATGATGAATATCCTTGTTCTAGGCAAACCGTGATCCAGAGGCGACTGCCCTTTCCTGCTGGTCCCTTTCAATGATTTGGGCCCGTTGAAACATTTCCCCATATTCCTTAATGTCGTACGACAGAATTTGGCTCCAAAGATCCGGCTTCAGACAGTCCCGGAATCTTCGAGCCCTATCCCTCGGATTCACAACCATCGTTGGTGCAAACTTTGCTAGCCTTGCAAATTCTGCTTCATATTAATCCACGGTCATTTGACCTTGGAGCAACTGCATAAATTCCATTAACTTCTTCTCCTAAGCATTCTCTGAGAAATACTTCTCATAGAAATTCTCCATGAATACCGTCCAAGTAGGGGCCATTCCTTCCGAGAATAGTCTACCTTCAATGGCGTTCCACCAGTCATTGGCACCATCTTGCAACTGATACACTGCCAATGTTACCTTCTCTTCATCATTACATCCCAAAACCTTAAAAGTCTTCTCCAGTACTTCTACCCATCTAGGCGCGGTCTCGGGGTCACCTCTACCATGAAACTTAGATGGCTTCAGTTTCATGAATTGCTCTACTAACTGGGGCATCTGCCTAACCCCCAAAGGATGAGCCTGTCCCTGCTGGGCTTGATTCCATCTATTCCCAGCAATTGCTGCGGCTTCAGCGGCCTGAGCACTAGCAGCGGCTCTTTCTTGCGCTTGCAATCCAAAGATATGTCCCATCTCGTGCAGGGTCTCCTAACTTCGTCAAATCTAGGGTCCCTTGCCTCATGGACTACCTTACTAGGCTGAGTCTGAGGCTCCTTTCCTCTTCTCTTACTCATCTTGACGACTTTGGTTGCTCAACTACCTGTTGTAATTCCATTAAGGAATTAAAGACTTAAACCAATCTATCCCAGTCTAAGTCCTAGGCAGGTCTCAAAACAACAATCAAACAACCAGCATGCGGCCTAACAAGAATTACTCAATACACCACCCAAGGGATTTACATACTCACCTCAGGTCCTGCCGCACCTGCACATTACGGATCATATTCACACAAGCCAAATCATCACACATTGTCAGGAGATATACGTAGCACACGAGGTCATCCTATTGGCTACCCATGGTCTCATTGCTCCTTATCACTCTAGGCTTCAACCTAATCGGATCGAGCTAACCTTGCTCTAATACCAATTCAACAAGGTGGATGTCACGCCCCGAACTCCACGGCACGCAACATCCCTTACATATGTCGGTATGGTGTGACGTCCCAAGAATGCGTCGTCGACCCAAAAACCCAATCACATAACCTTAGCACAATCGGAAGTGACAAAAGAATAAATACAACACCCGGATAAAACAAGTATGAGAACCAAGGGAGCAACACAATGGAAAACTATAGACAAATTACACATCTATAAAACCATTAGAAACATTCTTACAATATCCATTTAAACAGTAAGAAAAATTGGGGGGGGTGAAATAATAGAGTACAGTCAACTGCTACCATTAGTCATAAAGGGGTAAGTGGTTAGGAGGGTCAACTACAAAAAAAAGGAGGGCTATAAATCAAAAAGTGTCTTGCCCTCATAAAACATGGCCAAGGTCTAGTATAGGTTGTCCAGTCTGGATTGAAACCGGCAGACTCTGATGAACTCTTTGATAACTCTGAATCCTCGCTAGAACTCTCCTTCTCGGACTCCTCGGTATCCATCGGCTCAGCTTCATCAACATCCATCGGCTCCAAGACCGGGTCCACTACTACTGGCTCATAGTCTACTCCTCCTAATACCTCATCCTCGATTGCCTCGAATGCACCATTGGAACCCATGCTCTATTCCGAATCGAGGTCTGAATCTATAACGTTGCCATCCGGACATTGCGGATCCAATTCGCCCTCCACGTTAAACGGGACATCCATAGAATGGAGAGGTCCATACTCGACTCCAAAATGATCACAGAAGCACCACGCTACATACTCATGGGTCTCGGAATGTGTCGTACCCACATCTACTCCTATTAGAAAATAATATCTTATGTACATTTCCCCATTCCCTATGCTCTAATTCAAAGGGATCCCAAAATGCACTAGAGCATCCGGCATTGTCACGGGTGAGGGTCTGAAAGGTTGGGTTATAAAACCGTGAGACGACTCTCAATGAGTAGGCCTCTTAAACCAAAACTAGGCTAACATGCACCTCTTGACAAGCAAATCAACATAACAACGAATCAATAATGTCAATCAAATGACCTAGGCCTTAAAGCTCCGATCGCTTACCTTGCTGACCCTGCAAGTTAATCATTTTAATAGAATAATCAAATCCACACACGAACACTTCATTCACACATACGTCACGCGTATGCTCATACTCTTTAGTGTTCGTACCACATGCTTTTCATCGAGTCTCACATACTCGCACTCTGGCTCATACATAATTATGTATATAAATGCCACTGCCATGCTATGCACACAATTCCGCTCAAATGGTATTCAGGCACAAGATTTCGCGCGCGTTCCGATTATAGAATAGAATCCACTTAGATACGTCCCATACCATACTTAGCAGATTCTATCGCATAATCAGGCACTATGCATCACACGTAATCATTTATCCATTAATTCGGCCCGAAGGCCCGGTCCGAAGACCTGATCTGGAGACCATGACCCGAAGGCTCGACCCGAAGGCCAATCACAACACTTCGTGACTAGCGTAAAAACGCCCTTGGCCTAGTGTTACTAGCCTGCTACAAAGTGCATGAGGCGCAACACCGATCTCTTTACGAACGGAAGTCCGTGTAAAACGCATCTGGTTGGTCGTCTTCCAGATGAACCGAGCATTGTCCCGCTACAAAGTGCATGAGGACGGCACGACCCGAAAGCCTTAAGTGATCACACGGTACACTGCCAATTTTTTATCTAAACCCAGCGTAAAACGCATCGAGCAATTTGGTGATCATATGCTCATGTCAGGCACGCATTCTCGCACAATCTCATCTCATGCCCCATCCTCGACATACATAATGCGTGGCCATGCAATGTCGTGCAATGCAAGATGAGTATTCAATTTCAGCACAGAATTTCAACGAACTTGTCAAATCGACGTGCTCAAATAGCCAATCAATTGCCCATACTCATTCGCATAACATGCGCACTTGGCCGACTAATACCGTGTGGCCCAAAACATAATTTACGCACTTGGGCAATAAACATTCACACCTATGATTGGTCAATTACCCACCGCATTGCTCGAACACGAAATCAGGCGGCATGGCATTAAACAATTGAGCACCATAAAGTACCATTCAACCACCGAGTCGCTCAAACGAGATACCATAAAATTTAATACAATCTGCACAATTTGTACCTAAATTAGCCACTATATGGTTCAACCATTCACACATGGTAATTCATGAACAAACCACACATTAGCCATACGAGGCCCAATTAAACCTCAATGGACAACCACTAATCAGTCCAAGAGAGAGAAAATCGAGAATATACAGAATCGGGTTCAAACTGGGCTGTTGCAAAGTGACCGAAATCCATTTGAAATAAATGGTAAATCAATTCTAAAAATTATGAAATTTGGATATGTTGTACAAAACATCTCAATGATTATTTTTCATGAAAAACTCGAACCTAGTTCTAACTGTAAACACCTCATTTTGTCACTTGAAATCAGATAAAAATCAACCTGTCCGGCTAGGCCACCTGACCATCAAAATGTATCTTATCCAGTACCCAAATCACTTTGGAAAACCTTGAAAATTTTTATATGTTATAGCCACAACTATTCTTAACAATTTTTGTGAAGGAAGTATTTTGAGAATAGGCCTGGAAAAATTTTAAAAAATTAGAACAAACCTGAAGGTCGAGTGAACAGTAAATCGGGCAGACCCATTTTGGTCCAAAAATGGACTTCCGAATGGCCTCAAATGATTTCCAAAAATTCCCAAATTAAAATATGTTATACTTAAAGATATTGGAAACAATTTTTATGAAGAACACTTCTTCAGATTCTACCCTTAATGATCACAAACAAAATGACAAAGCACAATGGTACAGTAAAATCAGTAATCCGAGAATCAGTAACTTGCACCATTAAGCAAATCCAACTCATACAACCTATAAACCAAGTCTCCACAGCCTTAAAACCATCCCTAAATCATTACCTTATGCCCTTAAAATCACCACAACATCAGCCTAAATCAGCCCCTACTAATTAACCCCTAAAACTTGTCCAAAGTGCACATAATCCTAATTAAGGGTTAGGAATTCCACTCACCTAATCCAAGCTCGGGACGACAAGGAACGGCGGCCGATCACAGGTAAACGATTTAATCGGCGGCATGATCCCAAAGGGCGACGGCAAGCGGCTACCGACGGTCCTCGACTCTTACGGGCGGCGGCTCAAGGTGGCATGGCGGCTTCGGCGGTGAACGACGGTCCTCCTCCATACGGCCGAGAAAGGGGAGAGACGAAGAGGCAAAGAGAGAGAGAGAGAGAGGCATTGATGTGATGGTGATGGCTACTAATGGTAGCAAGGCGTAACCGACGTTAAGGAGGGAGAGGAAGAGTCTCGGCTTGAAAGAGAGTTAGATGAAGAGAGAGAGAGAGAGAGAGAGACAGAGACAGAGACAGAGAGACAGAGAGTTGGAAGTGATGGGCATTTTAGTCCAATCCACAAATTAATTAATTTGGCTTTTCCTCATAATTGTCCAATAAATAAAACCTCCAAAAATCCACTCAAAATTCGGAACACTATTTGGGCTTAGGGGCAACTTCGTCATTTCTCTCCTATTCCAAGTCGCATTATCGTTTTTCGACCGAGCCAACTCCATACACAAATGGCCAATATAATTTGACGTCATCTTTGCGAAAACCATCCTGTAAACCCCTGAAAATCGATCTCGAAGTCCGGATCTAATTTCACGATCAAACTTGTCGAATTTCGAATTTTCAAATCTCTCACTAATGGGCAGTCGTTTAGGAATTACGCATATCGACCTAGGGTTATCTGAGTCATGAGGGTCTTGATTTTTAAGAGAGCGAGAGGAATTATCACTAATTTCGGAGATCACGATCATTCGGTTTAAGTTCGGGACTGGTTAGCCACGTGCAATCCCGGTCTTGTAGAATCACCTGCTATTCGATCATACATCGTTGGCCTTGGCCAAACCGAGTCCGTTATTTTCCAAGGATTGGTCCACATTCGCCCAAAATATTCCCTCGTTGTTTCTCAAAATCAATGCTCGATTCGTAACCGGGTCCCTAGTTCACGTACCTATTCCTAATTAGTCCTTCCCATTTGGTCAGTATCCTGAAAGTGATCAGCTCTGGGCGAGACTTACGAAAATGAAATAATAAATAAGACTTGTTTTATTCATTCTGGAAATTGAGTCGAATTTCGGGATGTTACATGAATCGTTTTATTCATTCCAAAATCTTCTGAATTTCTTGGTCCGTAGACTGTAAATCCTTAATCTTCGATTGAATTTCCGGTTCAATCCTTAGCGTGGCTAGCAGACTCAAACTTGACTTATTTTAAATCTAAATTCCGAGTCTCGCATTTTTTCCAATAAGGTCCACTCCTTGACCATTAAATGCATGATGCTTGACTTCCGACTCAACGCATCTGCTACCCGATTAGCCTTTCCGGGATGATACAAAATATCACAATCATAATCCTCAAGTAATTTCATCCACTGACGTTGTCTCACATTCAGCTCCTTTTAAGAAAACAGATACTTCAAACTCTGATGGTCTGTATAAATCTGAAATTTTTCTCCACATAAATAATGTCGCCAAATCTTAAGGGTGAATACTATTACGGCTAATTTCAAATCATGCGTAGGGTAGTTCAATTCATGCGATCTTAACTGTCTTGACGCGTAGGCCACTACTTGTCCATTTTGCATGAGTACACACCCTAATCCTTTCAACGATGCGTCGCTATAAACCTCATATCCTCTAAGTCCTGATGGAATAGTCAACACTGGTGTTGTTGTCAATCTATGTTTTAATTCTTTAAAACTCCTTTCACATTTGTCGATACATTCATACCTTGTTTCCTTTTTCAACAAATGTGTTAACGGTGTTGCTATTGCCAAAAATCCTTCCACAAAGCATCAGTAATATCCGGCCAAACCCAAAAAGCTTCGAACCTCTATTATCGTCGTTGGCCTTGACCACTTAATTTGTAACATCCTAAATTCGACCCACTTCTGGGATAAATGAAATTGATGTTTTTTGTCATTTCATTTTAGTGATTCTCGTCTGGAACTGATCACTTTTGGGATACTAATCGATGGGGAATGGCTAACTAGGAAAACACTGCGTGGACACAGGAACTCAATCGCAAATTGAGCTTCGATTCAGAGAAACGACGAGGAAATATTTTGGGCAAATGTGGGCCGATCCTAGGAAGGTGACGAAATTGGCTTGGCCAACGACGTATGATCGGATCGCGGGTGATTCCGCACGACCGAGAGTACGCATGGCAAACAACCCCGAACATAATCCGAACGATCGCGATCTTCGAAACTAGCGATAAATCCTCGCGTTCTCTTGGTAATCGAGATCATCATGACTCGAATAACCCTAGATCGATACGCGTAACCCCTAAATAGCCGCCCATTAGTGAGAGACCCTAAAATTATAATTGAGCAAATTTGATCGTGAAATTAGATTCGGACATGAGTGTCTAATTTCTTAGATGTACGCAATTATTTTGCGAGGACGACGTCGTTTTAGTGTGGCCAACCATAATAGGGATCGGTATAGTTGAAAAATAAAAATTCGACCCGGAATCAGAAAATTACCAAATTGCCCTTGGACCCTAGTCTTGTATTCCGAATTTTGGAAATTATTAGAGGGCACATTACTCATTTTCAGCCCCCCTTGTGACCGAAAAACCCTAGGACCATTCTACCCCTCTTGGTGAGTGGAGTTGACCTTTTGAAGCCCTTGGATCAATTGGATGATGGGATCTTAGCCGTTGGATCTAATTTTGAGAGGAATGGGCATGATGGTCATTTTTGGAAGTTGTTCAACCACCCCACTCACCACTAGCCTATACACTCTCAACTCTCACTCTCTCTCCCTCATTTCTCACCATCACTCATCCGGGCACTCATCCCCTCCCCTATGCCACACTCTCTCCCTCTTATTTCCCTTTCGACCACGTAAAAGCAGCCACACCGGAGCTGCCGCCGACCGCCGGAACGCCTCATGCCGTCGCCATTCCGCCGTTCAGCCCCGCCTTGCATCATCACCACCCGACCATCATTCTCTCTCTCTCTCTCTCTCTCTCTCTCTCTCTCTCTCTCTATTTCCCTTTGGTTGCATGAGGATCAACCACACCTTAGTTGCGCCCCCCGCCAACCGCTGGAGTGTTAAGCCGCGGCCGCTGCCGCACGAGACCGCCAACTACCATCCGCAATTTCGCCTCACCATCAAGCCACCCTTACCTCCCTCTCTTTCCCAACCGCCACCGACCAGCACCACCCTCTCCCCTCTGCAGATGTGATCGCTGCCTTGGACTATCGATCATCGCTGTTGCTCACAAAGCCGCGGGAGCTGCCGTCTGCCACCGTGAACCGGTGATCAGCTGCCCGTTTTCCCAACGGTTTAGCCCATTAAATTAGAGCTCAGGAGTGTATGAGTAATTACCCTTAACCCTAATTAGGCCATTATGCATTTCTAGATAGGTTTAGGGTTAATTTAGGGGTTAATTAAGGGAAATTAGTGCTAATTAGTGGTCTGTTTGGAAGCGGCTGATTATGCGATTAATTGGGAGATTAAAATGTTAATTTGGAAGTGGAATAAGGGCCTAGATTGGCCTGATTTGGTGGCTGCCCATGATGTGCTTAATTGACCTATGTTCGGTAAATTTAGGGTTTAATGGTGGTAATCCGGAGCATGCTTTGTATTGTCCTTGTGGTGGTTGATTTTTGCTCGTTGGTAATCAATTTTATTATGTCATGTCGTGTGCCTAGTGTAGCCAAGAATGGAGGAGTATGGTGGGCCTCGAGTGGGTGAATTTACATTGTTCTAATCGCGTGAACTATGTGTCCCAATCATGTGTCGAGGCCGTATTGGATTGAATTACTTAATTGGGCGTGTGAATATGCTAATTGGGTGCAGTGTGACTAGGTAAGCATGTTAATGCACATATTGAGCATGTTATGGCTTAATTGAGTTATTGGATTGATTAGGCAAGTTGGTTTGTGGTATTGAGCATGTTGAGATGCACATTGAATTAGCATTAATTGATTGTGTGCCTATGTGAAATCGAATGCTCATTGTGCATTATGTTGTTGCCCGAGTGCCAGACTACATGGCCACACATTTCATATGCTGAGCATTTGCTTGATACGAGAATTGTGTGTGTATGCATGCCTGATATGAGCATATAATCACCTAATCACCCTGATGCGTTTTACGTGGGGTTCAGATAAAAACCGGTGTATGTGTGCATGTGATCACATAAAATCCTGATGCTTTTTACTCGGGGTATTGAACCCGTCCTAATGTGTTTTACTCGAAATGATGCCCGGATTACCGGAAGACGACTAACCTGATGCGTTTTACGCGGGCCATGAAGTATTAAATATTGATGGACCTAATACATTTTATGCGGATCAGACTTGATGCGTTTTACGACGGTCGAGTATTAAATGAGAAATTGGCAGTGTGCAAGTATGCATCACTAAGCTTGAGCATGAGCATCGACATGGTGACGGCATATGAGTGCAAGCAAGTGCGTATTGGTGACTCGTGTGTGATGCAGGCATTAATGAGCATGAGCATGTGCATGGCATATGTGTGGTTAAGTATGTTTGCGTATGTGCCATTACTATGATTGTTATATGCCTAACATGCAGAGTCATTTGTGTGATCGATCTGAGCTTGAGGGCCTAGATCAGTTGACTGTTATACTGGATTGTGTGATTTGTTTGCCTGTCAGGAGGTGCATGTTAACCTAGTTTAGGTTTAGGGGTTTTACTCACTGAGATTCATTCTTACAGTTGTCGAAACCCAAACTTTTCAAACCCCCGGCCTTGAGGATGTCAAAAGTTCCCATCCGTTTTGGGATCTCGTCCCGAATAGATCGGGAGGTGATCGAGTTCCCCGTAGGGAACTGGGATACGTATATTAGGTATTTTAATACCGTATAGGTTGACAGGGGCAAGTAGCACTTCCAGGCCTACGAGTACATAGGTTGGTGCTTTAGGGACTACTCTGGGACTTACGGAACTCTTAGGACCTTTGATGTCTCGTTCAACGGGCTAGGTGACATAGACCCTCAGTGTGCCGATGGAGATTTGGCGAGCCCAAAAGCTTCGTTCGGAGAGGATTTTGACGATGGGCCTATTATTTGGGAGGTTGACGAGCCAGACCTGATGGATGAGGAGTCGGTAGACTGGAATTTCGACCCGGAGCCTATGGATTCGAATGGCGAGCCGGAGGGCGAGCCATAGGAGGTCGATTCAGAAGAGGAGCCGGCAGAGGTCGAGTTCGAGTTGGATTCCATGGACTTTGAGGACGAGCCATCTGACAGCTCTTTTAAGTCCTCGAGATCCGACCCGGACTGGATACCTTAGGGTTTAGTCGTAACCCTAGTTAGGTTGGGCTGATAGCTTTTTGACTGAAGCCCTTTCTTAGTTTAATAGTCTGATTGCCCGGGCTACCTACCCCTTTTTTTCGTTAGTGGCCATTGACCCGCTTTTAGTTTACTATGTGTTTTTGTGTAATGGATATTGTATTCTCTCTGTTTAATGCAAGTGTATATTTGTGTATCCTGTTGTTATGTTGCTATCCTTGGTCATGTGTTTTATATGGTATGGGTGTTTATGTTGCTTCTGTGTGTGCTTGATTCTTTGTTTGGTTTTTTGGGTGGGCGACGCATCTTGGGACGTCACACAAATTAGACCTCGGTTGGGATGTTCGCGTGCCGTAGGGTTCGGCGCGTGACATCCCTCGTTCGACTTGGTATCAGAGCAAGGTCAGCTCGGTCCAATTCAATCGAAGCCTGAAGTGATAAGGAGCGATGACTTTGGGTAGCCAATAAGGAGATCTTGTGTGCTACGTGTACCTCATGACTGTCTGTGTGTTGATCGACTAATTATCTGAACTGACCTATGAAGTGCAGGTGCGGTAGGATCCGAGGTAAGTATGCATACCTTCTTGATTGAGGTCCTATGCTGCTTGTGTTTGATCGCATGCTGAGTGATTGTTTATTGTTGTGGATTCCCTTCTTAGGACCTTAGACTGGTTTAGCTTGGCTTAGGTCTCTAATTCCTGAATGGAATTATAGCAGGTAAGTGAGTAGTAAGGACTGTAAAGATGAGAAGAAGAGGAAAGGAAACCCGAGGGCAGTTGAGTGCTATGGGCCAAGTGGCCAGAGATCCAAGATTGGATGAGGTTATTCAGACCTTACAAGAAATAGGAAATCTAATGGCTAAGCAGGCTCAAGAGAGGGCCGTCAATATTGCCCAGGCTGTCGAGGTTGTAGCAATTGCTGCTATTAACGGGAATAATGCCCACCAAGGATAGGACCAAATTGTCATTGTCGTGACCTAAAAAATTTCTCATTTTTCGGGCTAATGGATTATTAAGACTAATCTTAACTCAAGCCCTCCCAAGCCCTACCAATTCGCAACTTGGGATTTAAGTCTTTAACATGCAAATGTTTTCATGCTTGGAGTCGCCACTAATCTATTTACGGTAGGTCGATTAGAAACCTAAATAAAACATAGGGAGATATGTTTTATTCCTACGAACCAAATATTCTAAGTCCGGGGACTTGATTATGCTAGATCTAGTCTAACGCTCTTTCAATACCTTTTCTTTTCAAAAAATGTTTTTTGGCAGGCAGTTTGGATTTATTTCAACTTAGTCATTAACATGTGAGGTGTTTATGCAGGTGTGCAAACCACCAATTTAACACCCAAGAAAGCGTTAAATAAATTGCAAGATTGGAAGAATGACTTACCTGAAGCAACGCAAGCATCTGCATTGTTAGCTAGAAAATCACATTGACAATCCTAATATGATTTCTAATTAACAAGCAATTCACTCAATTTTTTTGAATTTTTGCTTATTTAAATGAAAGCTAATCTATATGCAATGACATGCAAAAATGACATGTGATTAATGCAACCTAACATGCAAACTATATATCATGCGACAACGTGACTTAATTCTAATAACAGACAAATGATTTATTTTTGGTATTTTCTCATTGAAATTCAGAATAATGAAAATGCCTAAAATAACATGCAATCTAATGACTTCTTTTTTTTTTTGTTTTTCTATTAAAATTCGAAATTAAAAAATTTAAACAATTTAAACAAAGATAACATCCATATTCAAAACGACCACGCGATCCACCAGATTTGTTTCAAACTCGAATTAGGCACAGAAATCGAACTAACGATCATATCTATAGGGTTATATATATTGATGGAAAGCCGATCATTTAAATTTGGAAAGCGGATAAAAATCATCATCGTATCCAAGTGATTATAGATAGGAGAGTAATTTTTCGTATTGCTGCGTATCGTACCTTAGGGATAAGGTCGGATAGTCGTCCAAATAAGTTGCCGAATTAAGAAATTTTCCTAATTTTGAATATTCAAAATATTACGGATATCACAAACATTATCCTAAGATATCTAAATCCACATGATGTTCATGAAATATTCAAAACACAAAAATTAGGAAATTAAATATTTTGAAAATTTATCGGATAATAATCTTACCTAATTTGCGGATAATTCCCAAATTCTAATCGGCTCGGGATGAGCTTGCGAATCGGGATGGGACAATCGGCGACGGCGATGTCGGGACACAGCAACACCGGCGGGACTACCCGGCGCGACTGTGGCGTGGCAGGACAGTGTCTTTGGGGCAGCTATAGACGTCCGGCAGGGTGCCGGTGGGAGGTTGCAGTGGTGGTGTGGAGCTCCAGGCAACAGTGGCGAAGCGGTTGCTTCCGACGGATGTACGGCGACAGGCGACAACGCCGGCGTAGCGGGTCTCTGAGTGGCTAGCGACGATGTCGGCGGAACAGCGATGCAGCGTTGGCGTGGCCGTGGACGGTAGCTTCGATGTGGCGAGGGGAGCATCGGCGACGAGGTGCACGGCGATGTCTAGCAGGGACACGGCAAGGGCGACGCCAACGGTCTTGAGTGGTTGAGGTTCGGCTCTCCGGCGGAAGGGGCTGCAGCGGTGAGCAGTAATTCTCCGGCATGGTAGCAACGACAGTGGGGCAGCTGGCTACTTCGGACAGCGACGACGGCGAGGCGGCTGCTTTGGGCGGAACGGTGAGGCAGCATAGTCGGTGATGATGGCTACGCCGGTGGTCCATATGGAACAGCAGTGCACAGCGGCAAGGGCAACTCCGAGTAGCGGCGTCAACCGGGAACAACACGGTGCAGTGAGTTCCGACGGACGACGACGCATAGCGGGAAACGGCTGCACGCGGCGGGAAGGGCTGAGGCGAGGATCAGCAAGGTGGCAATGGCGAGAGGGTTGAGGCAACAGCGGAGCACGGCATGCAGCAAGGCAGCTCCGATGGCGCACGGCGTGCGGCGTACGGTGGCGACGGGAGTGAGGGCGCCGGTCTTTCCCTCTGTCACTCTCACACGTGTTTTTTTTTTCTAAATTTTCTGATCTGAACTGTGTGTCCTTTCCTTACAAAAATTTGACCTAAACATGTTTATATAATGCTAACCTATGTCAATTAGATGGACTTGCTGGTTTTAATGGGCTTAGGTTTTAATTTAATTTAACCAAGCTAAATTAACTTGGTCTTTCATTTAATTAAGCATAATAAATTGAATTAAGCTCAAATTAAAATAATCGAGTCCGTTTAACTTGTGATTCTCGGCCTTGGCCTTTCGAGCGTGGTGAGTCTCGTTCGATGAAATTTAAGCTTATTCGCCATCGTCAATCCGATGCAATAATGCAATTAAATGAACCTAAACTATATGCTATACAATTTAAATATTTTTTTAGGGGTTAAAAGTTAATCCCTAATTTTCTATGCAAATTACACTAAATGGTCGTCAAAATTTAGGTGTCAACAGCTGCCCCTCTTTGAAGGTGAGCTTGTAGAGGTTGCATTTAAAGATTAAATGATACCTAAATTTTAACTATGCAAGTGCAATGAATGTTGTTTTTGTCGGGATTATGAGTCCCATTTTTTAAATGCAATAAGAAATGATGTATGCCAACATGCATGAAAAACATACCTGGAATTACTTACCTGACATAAGCAAGATAATGCAATTTGAGACACGACTCTGACTTTATATGTTGTTTGGCAAATGTCTGAGCTCAGTCCTATAGGTATTGCCTGATACATACTGATGAACTTCGGTGATCTGCAATTAAGTCAATACACACGAAGAAAGCTCGACGTATCCAATCATTCTGGATTTGTGAGAACAGTTTTTTAATAAAGAAAATGTAAAACGTTTCGACCTTTACAAAACACCTATATATCTCCATAGGATTTTACAAAGATTTGGCCGCTTTACTTATACCTGCTCATAAGTGAACTGCGGGGGAACTTTTGAAATCAAGAGGATATTCCGACCTTTATGAGATACATATACATCTCCATAAGTACTCGTAAAGATTTGGCCGCTTCACTTATACTTGCTCATAAGTGAACTACGGGGGAACACCTAGGATTGAGAGAATATTCTGACCTTTATGAAATACATATACCTGTTCATATGCATTCATAAAGATTTGGCCACTTCACCTATACCTACTCATAGGCGAGTAGCGGGGGAACCTTTAGGATAATGAGAATATTCCGACCTTTACTAAATACATATACCTACTCATATGCATTCATAAAGATTTGGCCACTTCACCTATACCTGCTCATAGGCAAGTAGCGGGGGAACATCTGAGATAAGGAGAGTATTCTAACCTTTACGAAATATATATACCTGCTCATATGCATTCATAAAAATTTGACCGCTATGCCTATACCTGCTCATAGGCATATTGCGGAGGAATACCTGAGATTAGAGAAATATTCCTACCTTTATGAAATGCACATACCTTCTCATACGCATACATAAATATTTGGCTGCCATACCTATACCTATTCATAAGCGTGTCGTGGGGGAATCTTCTCGAGATTGTTTGAAAATATGATTTGGTGAACAGAAGGGCTAGCCCGAGTGTTCAAGGGTTCTTTGACAAAGTACTTGGACATCATCAAAGGTACCTAAAAAAACTTGATCAATAGACACCTAAACATCATCAAAGGTGTTTAGAGATCGCAACAAAATGATTAAATGTGGGGGCCTAACGATTGCTCGAACAGGTTAGGGATACCTGGATAGTTATAGACATCCAAGGGATAGAGATATACTTACCTGGTGATACCTCTAACTCTTGAGGGTGTGTCTCCTGCTAAATACGATTTTAGGCAAGATGTAATATGCATTCGCGCACTATCAAGAACACATATACTCATGCATTATGATTTTAACTGGTTTTTATGCACGATGGTTTTGTCAAATCGGCATTCTAAACTTTGCTGGGGAAAAATCATGACAAGACAATCCGAACTCACGAGCGGACATCTTGAAAATGTCGAATGAGGGGCTTCCGATCCGAAAGGGCTTTCTCTCATTCTCATAAAAAAATGCTGATTTATGAAAATCGCTCCATCTTACTATCATCATGTTGACAAGGGTTTGAGTATTCTCGCAAGCAATACGATCTTACCAATTTGAAAGGTCTTTGTAGGACTATAATATGAGCCCGGTTAATGGCTTAGCAAAAGGGACTCTTCGAGTCAAGGCTATTGAAAGAAAATACTCTGCAATTGTCTCCAGGTTTACAAGTCAAAACCTGTAAAATGAGATAGAAATGGACTTGCTCGCACTTCTTCAAGCTAAGCTTATAAACATCTGAAATTCTACGTTAGTTCAAGTGCCATAATATGAAGAGACTTTGCAAGTGACGTAACGCAGGCTAGGCTCATGGGTTGAGAAATGAATGGATTATTAGGCTCAAAATGTATATAACTGGGGTGAATAAGTTGGTGATCATCTCGGCATTGTCACCGGTCTTCTTCTTCACTAGGGATTGTCTCCTCGATAGATGTTTCATTGGCTTCAAGAGTTCATCACTTGATTCCTTTGAGACTTGTAGGACTACTGCTCTACTGGGGATGATCTTGACATGTCATATCCTTTCATTAGGCATTGGCTTTGCTTTTACTAGGCACATTGCTTTTTCTTGCCCTCCTTTTTTTTTACAATATAAACACTGGCTAGCTATATCTGACTGAATGACTTGTCATTGGAACTCTTAAGGATTCTCGTCTTCTATCGACGATTCGGATATGCTATTTGAACAATGATGACCTTTTGCCTTGCCTTAATGTGGGGGATGATCACCAACTGGATTTATATGAAACGAATTTACAGGCTCAATTGGGCTTAGCAAAGGATAAAATGTGTATAGGATGGAGAAAGAAATGCTTTTCGTCATCCAAAGGCACTTGAACTTTGCGTGAATTCATCTGAAAAAGCAATACTCGAAGATTGATGCAAGTGAGAGCAAGAAAACTTCTATTCATTTTTCACCTTATGATGCTGATTTACCT
Organism: Syzygium aqueum; assembly: GCA_031216185.1. NCBI lineage: Eukaryota > Viridiplantae > Streptophyta > Magnoliopsida > Myrtales > Myrtaceae > Syzygium > Syzygium aqueum. Next base: position 15,653,265 of record CM062236.1, read on the forward strand.
CCAGTTTGCCCCGACGTGGGGTGATTTTTGACAGGGGTAATTTGAATGAATTTTTCTAAGTGTTTAGGCTCAAAGAGGCAAAACAAGAGATGACTTGTAGTATTTAAGGTAGAGAAATGAAATGCCTCTTGTCATTTCGGTCACCGTACCTTTTGCGAGATAACTCTTTACCTTGCAAGACATGGATTTTTTTTTTCAACTCAACTCACTGAAAACTAGTGCATGGGACTGTGTATAGGATAGTGCTTGCCTTCCATCATCCCGATGTACCTCATTCGCCACATTCAATTCATTACACATGAGTTATCAGATTGTCTAAATAGACTTCCCCTTTGAAGTCAATGATACTGATTGACAAAATAACCATGCAGAAATTAAAGCCAATGCAAACATCTTAACTTGAAATTGATTGAAACCATTTATTCATCAGTGAAATGTTTGCAATTCAGAAGTATAAAAAACAAACACTTAAAAACTTTTGCTGCAAAATGATAGATTTTATCAAGGATAATACATCTTTACAGCATCAGAATTAACAGGATTGGAGAACTCACGACCGTCCATTTCTGCGAGAATCAGGGCACCTCCGGGAAACACCTTCTTAACCACATATGGATTGATATAGTTTAGAGCAAATTTACCTCTAGGAATAGGGAAGATTGGCAGCACCTTCCTTATGACTAGATCATTTACCTCGAAGTGTCTTGGATGCACCTTTTGGTTGAAGGATCTAGCTATCCTCTGCTGATAGGTTTGACCATGGCAAATGGCTTTCAACCACTTTTCATCATTCAGGTTTAACTTCTCGTGTCTTTGTCGTATCCATTCCACTTTAAATAACTCCACTTGGGATAAAACACGCAGGGAAGGGATCTCTATTTCAATGGGCAGGACTGCTTTCATGCCATACACCAAAGAAAAAGGGGTTGCACCAACAGAGGTTCGGATGGAAGTCCGATATGTCATTAGTGCAAATGGCAATCTTTCGTGCCAGTCACGATAGTTTTCAGCTATTTTGGCCAGGATCTTCTTGATGTTCTTGTTAGCGGCTTCAACTGCTCCATTCATTTATGGACGATAGGGAGATGAATTCAAATGATGGATCTTGAACTTATTGAACAACTGATCTATGAACTTGTTATTTAAATTCGTCCTATTATTGGTGACAATAGCCTTGAGGACACCATAACGAGCGACTATGTCTCGCCTGATGAATCTCACAACATTCTTTGCAGTGACGTTTGCATAAGATGCCGTCTCAATCCACTTGGAGAAATAATCAATCGCGACTAAGATAAATCGGTGTCCATTTAATGCCTTGGGATTGATTGGGCCAATCCATCGATGCCCCACATTGAAAAAGGCCATGGCTCGGACACTCAACGTAACTCCGTGGGGGGAACATTTATTTTATCCTCGTGCATTTGACAGCGATGACATCTTCGAATATGTTGAATGCAATCACTCTCAAGACTGAACCAATAATAACCCAACCTCATGATTTTCTTAGCTAGCATATGGCCATTCATGTGTGGACCACATATCCCCTCATGTACTTCTTGCATAATTCTGGTAGCATTAGTTGCGTCCACACACCTCAGCATGATCGAATTATAAGATCTTTTGTACAGCTTTTCATCACTGACAAAGAATTTTGAAGCCATTTTTATTATGTACTTCCTATCGACCGGAGTGCTTCCCTTATGAAATTCTTGTCTTTGGATGTAACTCATGATATCGTAATACCATGGCTTTTCGTTAGGTTCTCCGTTCACAACCATACAGTGGGTCGGCATTATTAAGACTTCGATCTTCAAGGGTTCTACTTCTACTCCACCGATTACTTGCAGCATAGATGATAACGTAGTTAGTGCATTAGCGAACTAATTATGGGATCTTGACAAGTACTTAAAGGAGGTATCTTTGAATTCTTTTATGATTTCTTCGAGGTATTTATGGTACGGCACCAATTTGGTGTCTTTTGTCTTCCATTCGCCTATAGTTTGGAGAATAATCATAGCGGAATCACCAAACACTTTCAACTTGGTTATCTCCATTTCCACTGCGGCTTGAAGTCCGAGGATGCAAGCTTCGTACTCAGCTATGTTGTTGGTACATGGGAACACCAACTTGGTTGCTATTGGATAATGCTACCCATCTGGGATATCAAAACTGCCTCAGTGCCGAAACCAGCCAAGTTCACGGCTCCATCGAAGAACATGGTCCATGTATCTTTCTTTATTATCAAAATGCGATCTTTTAGGGAAAATCTATCATCATCCGAGATTCTAGGATTCTCGGCTAACATATCAGCAATTACTTGGCCTTTGACTGACTTCTGTGGCATCATTTGAACATCAAATTCTGAAATAAAAATCTGCCATTTGGCTAGCTTCCCTACCAAAGCCGGTTGATCAAGTAAATACTTGATAGGATCATTCTCAGTCACAAGCAAAGTCTGGTGATGCAATGTATATTGTCGCAGCCTATGGAGCACCCAGACTAGTGCAGCATAAATCTTCTCGACTTCAGGATAATTTAACTCCGAGACGATAAACTTCTTACTCAAGTAATAAATGGCTCGCTCTTTTCCATCTTCAGAATTTTTCTAGGCTAGCATCACACCCAGAGACTTGCTATGAATTATGAGGTAAAGGATCAAAGGCTGGCCTGGCATTGGAGGGACCAACACTGGGGGTTTCATCAAGTACTGCTTCAGTTCATTAAACGTTTTCTAGCAATTATCGTCCCATTCCACTTGAGCATTCTTTTTCATAAGTTTGAAGAACGGTTTAGCAGTTTCAGAGACCTAGAAAATGAAACGGGCTATGTAGTTCAATCTACCCAGGAGGCTCCGCACTTTTTTCATAGTCGACTGGGGTTGCAGCCCACATATAGCCTTTACTTTGGAAGGATCGACTTCAATCCCTTTACTGCTTACTACGAACCCGAGTAATTTACCCGACGTTGCTCCAAATATACACTTCGTTGGATTGAGACGGAGTTTAAATTCACGAAGTCAGTCGAACAGTTTCTTTAGGGTATCAACATGACTTTCTCCGAATCGAGACTTGGCAATCATGTCATCAACATAGTTCTCGATCTCCTTATGCATCGTGTCATGAAAAAGAGTCACCATTATGCGTTGATATGTTGCCCCGGCATTTTTAAGACCGAAGGGCATGACTTTTATAGTGGAATGTCTCCCAAGGAGTGATGAACGTTGTTTTTCCTTATCGCTGTCCTTCATTCTTATCTGATTATAACCTGAAAAACCATCCATGAAGAAAAATAGTTCAAATCCAGCAATACTGTCTACCAGAACATCTATGTGCGGTAATGAAAAGTCATCTTTAGGGCTAGCCTTGTTCCGGTCGTGATAATCGATGCAAACCCGAACTCGGCCGTCCTTCTTCATGACTGACACGACGTTGGCCATCCAGGTAGGGTATTAGGTAACTTCGATGAATCCCACTTTCAGGAGCTTCATGACCTCCTCTTTTATTTTCTTTAAAAGCTCAGGCTTGGTTGTTCGTAGCATCTGTTTCTTGGGTGGCATGCTTGGATTAGTAGGCAAGCCATGCTCCACAATAAAAGGGTCTAAACTCAGCATATCGGCATATGACCAAGCCAAGATATCCTGGTAATGCTTCAGCAATTGGATTAAGCATTTGGCTTCATCTTCGGGAAGGGTTGCCCCTATCTTCACCTTTTTGGGTTATTCGAAATCACTTAGTTAACGGTGATAGTTTGATCTACCATTAAGACTTTAGGTCTTTCATGCCGCTCTAGATCGCGTTGAATATATGAGGAATCATCGAGTTCTCTGGCATCAACGGGACTAAGCTCGGTTGCATATAATTCATCATTTTGGACCGTTCCCATACCCTCACATGTCATAAGATTACCCCTGAAACATAAAGTAATGGATTCAGAAGGACAAACAGGGGTAAACATTGCATTTTTTGTAAATTTTTTTGGCTTTTTACTCTTTTTTTTGTTTTTGAAATTCTTTTCGAAAAAGTTTTAACACGAGGAAGCATGAAGAAGCCCAGGCCTCAGAATTCTCCTTAGATTATATTTTCTTTTATCGGTTGGATATCATCACCGGGCTGGTTTGATGTACCTTAACATGCCCTCAAAAAACTGAAAATAGCTTGTAATTTCATTGATTATTTCGAAATGAATTACATTTATTGAATGTAAATTGCAACAATCAAGTCCTAGAAATGAAAATGAAAAGCAGCACCTGAGACAGGGCAAGTCCTAAAAAGCAATAAAAAATTCCCACGCAAGGGAGTGTGCGAAAAAATAAAGATTTTACTCTTGTGGGCTAGTGCCCATTCCCTCTAACGGTCCTTCTTCGATAGCTCCAATGAAGACATCGTCAAACAGGGCAGTGATTCCCTCCATTGCATCATCAGAATCTTCTGTCATTTGAGGTGTTGGATCATCCATACCTCCCCATTCGTTAGGGACAATATCACGAGGATCAACATAGAAGCTCGGGGGCACTGAGTATTTCACATAATAGTCGAACTTGCCGCTCGGTTGCCCCAGAGTGTCAATCACCTCTTTCTCTTCGTGCATCATTCTCGTAGGGCCTGGGAATATGGTACGGATATGTGGAGGCAACCTATCATGCCTATTATTTTGGGCAATTCTACGCCCACGTTCTTTACCATTCAGCTCTTCTTGGGATTGCTGTTTATTATGCTCGTCTCCTTGACCTCGACCTTGACCACGTCCACATCCACGTCCCTCATTATTCGATACAGCTGACCCCTAATACCCTAATCCAGAAATACGGGCCCTTTGAGAGACTTCCACCGGTTAGTGGATACCTTGACTATTCCTGCCAAGGCCTTTGCCCGGAGTAAAGCCATGGGATGCCATTACTCTTCCAACCATTACTGTAGCATTTGACGCCTCAGGAATGGGCGGTGATGATCCTCTAGCCGTATGTATGGTTGATACGAGCTCAAGCGACTGATAGCTCGATTCTATTTTACAATCTGGCTCGACATAAGGGATAGCCGTTACATGATAAATTGGGTGCTCTTCTTCACCGTGTACCGTAACTAACTTTCTTTCCACAACGAACTTCACTTTCTGGTGTAGAGTGGATGGTACAGCTCCGGCAGTATGAATCCATAGACGTCCCAACAGAAAATTGAATGCAGTGGGAATGTCCATAACCTGGAATAGGATATTGAACACTGTTGATCCTATCTATATGTCAAGGTGGATTTCTCTCATCATTTCTTTCTTCGTTCCGTCAAAAGCTCGCACGGAGGTTTTCGCAGAATTTATTCTCGAAGGATCATTCTTGAGGTGATGTAAAGTCTCCAAAGGACAGATGTTCAAGGCTGATCCATTGTCGATGAGTACCCGGGCTACGTTCAAGGCCTTGTATTTGACTGAAATATACAAAGTTTTGGTATGTCATCTGCCTTCTAGAGGGAATTCCTCATCCGAAAAGGCTATAAGGTCTTTGAGGAGTATAGAACCTACAAATTCCTCCAGTTTCTCATGATCAATCGTCTCTGGTACGTGGACTTCACTTAAAACCTTCATCAGGGCCTTTTGATGCTTGACAGATGTTTGGAGGAGTTTAAGCAGAGAGATTTGCGCAGGCATCTTACGCAACTGCTCAACTATGTTGTACTTACTAGCCTTAATCACAGTCAGGAACTCTTTAGCTTCCTCATCAGTGACAGGTTTTGTAGGCTAAGCATTAGCTTGGCCATAGGTACGTCCAGATCTGGTGACTAAGTCGACATCGAGACGGTAGGACTAAAGGACTGCTTTATCATCAGAGTACTCATACGGTTGAGGTATCTTGATCACTATCCCTTCATTAACTGCGAGCGTGTTTATTACGATCTCTTCATCATCGATCGCGTCTTCGAGCGGAGGCATGTCTTTAGGCAAAGGGTCGAGCTTGTCCTTCCTGGTGTCCAACGTAGCGAACTCCTCATCCCAATTAATAACCACTTCGGAGATAGTGGAAATGATGCTAGTGTGATCAGCATAAATGTTCATCCCAACTTCTACCATCCTTGAGATTCTTTCTCTCATGATAGCCAGAAAAATGGCCTTATTACTCGGGTAATAACCGGCTTTCACTAACTCACCATAGACGTTGGTGGTGTATACCTTGACATTCTTGATTCGACCAGCATTAAAGCTAAATATGGCATTCACATTGCTCACGTAATCGGGGAGCGGATTATTCTGAACATTCAGCTTAGCGGGTTGGAATGAGAAAGCCTTCGTGTCAAGGAGGTTCTGGATTTGATGCTTGAGGACGTAGCAATCGTCGGTTGAGTGTCCCAGCTCGCCCATGTGATAATCACATTTCTTTGACGAGTCGTAGTTATAGAACTGCTCGGGATTGGGCTACTTTAGCTTGGTAGTAAGCAAGCCTTTCTTCCAGAGCACTACCAATACTTGAGACAACGATTCGGGGAGAGGGGTGAATTGCTTCTTGTTGTTTCTCCTCTGAAAAAGTTGACGACCCGTGTTTTGTTACTGAGCTTCTGCTACTTAGATTGCCGGGGCGGAGTTAGTATTCCGTCGGCTCGGTTGGTTATAAGTTACGTTCACCTCAATTGCCGGTTCTTTCTCTTTTCTCGTACTGAATCTTTTGGTCGACGAAGATGGCTCCATAAACCACCCATCCTTCAGTCCTATCTCAATTTGTTCGCCTATGGAGATGAGTTGGTTGAAGTTGTTAGCTGGAATGACCACCATCCGATTACGGTACTCGAATGGGAGAGTTTTCACGAACATCCTCTTCAACTCACTGTCTATGGGTTCCAGGATGACCTGAGCGGCTATATTTCTCCATCTGATGGCATAGTCTTTAAAGGACTCAGTCTTTTTCATCTGAGCACGTTCGAGATCATCACAGGTAGGCATGATGTCTGTTATGAACCTGTACTGCTTTAGGAACGCTTCACTAGCTTCCTTCCAAGTTTTGAGGCCATTTATCTTCTTCATAAGATACCAGTTCAAAGCAGGACCCATCAAACTTGCTTGAAACGCATGGATCATCAGGAGTTCATTATCAACGTACGAGGTTATCTGTATGTGGTACAACTAAAGGTGGGCTTTTTGGCACGTGGTGCCATTGTACTTGTCAAAGGCCGGCATCTTAAACTACTTTGGGATTTTGATCTATGAGTACAGGGACAGATCTATCGAGAGTGAATCCTATGAACCCTCCAGTTGCTTCACTCTCTCTTCAAGTTTGTTGACTTGTTCATCGGGCTTATGTTTGTTGACGACGATATGGACGGGGTCATCTTCCACATTGGGAATATCGTCATCTTCCTCAACATCAACATTCTTTCCACCTTTATGCTTTGGAGCTGATGCCTCGAGGGATGTTGGAATGGGAATCGACCGAAGAGCTTTGATCTCAGCAGACATTTGTTGTATTGCGATGACGACTTGCTTTATCTGGTCCTACATGCCAACAACACGATCTCGGAGGTCAGTTTGATCGGCCATTCTAGCTCTCGAACGCGTACAAATAGGCGATCATGATCGGTCCATAATTACCTAATTTTGGAATGAAACAGGCATACATAAGTGTGAAGCAAAAACACATGCCGATCCATGACATTGGTCTAACCACTTTGAATTGAAAAGACCTCTTTTATTGAAATGACGAGAATTTTTACAATGACTAATAACTTGAAATCACTTTAAACTGAATAAAAAAGCAAATGACTCAATTCCTAAACAAATTGAAAGACTGAAACTAGCATGAGAAAACAACTTTAAGCTTTTTCATTTAGCTTGATCTATAGACATATGGGAGGTGACTTCCTTCTTCAACTGTTCATAAACTCGAGCTATCTTGGCTGCATTTTCTTAAGCTTCTTTGGCCTTCCTTTTGAGACGGTTGTTTTCTGAGCGGGTGACGGTCTTGAGAGGCACCTTGGGTATCTTCGGGAGTAACTCCTGCGGGATTTTGTGCCGTCGAATGTATTGGGTCGTTGCAAAATAGAACTTTTGTTCTATCATAAGCTCTCCTTTGGGCCAAGTTATCTTTAACACACGGCATTTCTTCCACATCTTATTGAGCTGCGCTACGGTCCCTTCATGTTCTTTATCATCATCGGTGAAGTTGACGAGGAGGAGTTCCGGTTGAAGTGCCAGAGGGAGCCCCTAGAGAATCTGGTACTGTCGGGACACTCTGGCAGGGTAGTATTCGATTGCACCAGTGAAGCCCAAAAGTGGCACCGGTCCAACACCATTACACGTAAGTCGAGCTTCCTCGACTTTGAACCAGTTAGCATGTCATTGGAAACCTTGGGGTCTAGTGTTTTTCATGAAAATAATCCATTCAGAGTAATGATAATCAAGTGCATTCCCTTATTTTTCTTTATAGCTTAAAATGGGATGGCTGGAATCACTAAGTTCAGATATTTTGAGTAAATCGCCACATCCTTTTATGTGAGACAAAAACCAAATTTGTAATAGTTCAAGAGGTGCATGAAATGTTTTGTCAACATTTTGCTTGAATTTAGTGAGAGAAATGAAAGTCTCGGCTAAAATGGTGTTGACAAAATTCTTTTCAAGGTAGACTTGTCAGACCAACCATGCAATTGATGGGTTAAATGAATTCTTGCAATGCGGAAAAATCACGAACCCGAAAAATGCTAGCAAGAAAGTTTTGCCTTTTTGAAATGGCGTGGCATTATCAAGACATTGACTTAGGAATGAAAAAGGACATGTTCCACGGTTTGCTTTCAAAATTTTTTACAATTAATGCTTTTCGACATTCAGAAATTCAGAGAATATTAAGTTGGAATCGATTCCCAAATGTGATGTAATTAACTCTGACCCTAAAGGTATTTCAATGATCACACTATATTCTTCCAAAGTCGGGGTGAGCTCATGCTTATTGAATATAAAGGTGGATGTCTCGGGGCACTAGAAGTACACTAATACTCGAACGAGGCCGGTACGGACTTTGACTTCCAGTAAGGGGAGCAGCCTCCCGATATGGCCTTCAACTAGCTTACTGTTGGTTGGACTGAGCAGATTCCACCAGGCACAGAGCTCGTCCTTAGGAGCATCAAGAATCCGGATGTCTGTCCCTCTCATAGTGTATAGACCAAGACTCACGACCGATCTAATGTCATGGACCGACCAAAGGAAAAGGACGAAACATAAATAAATTACGAGATAAAGGTTGAAGAAAATTTACTTTCACCGAGTAAGGAAATGGCAATCACATAGACATGCGCATGAAATGTGAGGTTTGATTTCTATTTAGACTCTGGCTTGCAAAGTGGAGACGCGAGAATTACCGAGCTAAACCAGTCATGTGGTGGTTAGGCTGGGATTTCCCTGACTCTGGCTTAGTCAAATAGCCGATCCGGGTTGCAAGGGACGCAACCGTGGTGGGTATTCAATGACATCATGAAAGAAAATTTCGAGACTAAGGAGGGCAACTCGTAGCACATATTTTTGGTCGGGGTATCCACTATCTCAGTGCCATCCTAAACCTATGCCGCCCAGGTCTGGCAGCAGGTGGTATGTGCGGTGTAGTGTAAATGTAAGGCATGGACAACAGGTTATATCAAATAGCGCTTCGTGCATAAATTAAACCATACATCCAAACACCTTCCTGCAAATGTTAACTCGGGTCCTCCCAAGCCCTACTAATTTACAACTTGGGGTTTAAGTCTTTAACATGTAAATGTTTTCATGCTTGGAGTCGCCACTAATCTATTTACGATAGGTCGATTAGAAATCTAAATAAAACATAGGGAGATATGTTTTATTCCTACGAACCAGAGATTGTAAGCCGGGGGACTTGATTACGCTAGATCTAGTCTAACGCCCTTTCGGTACCTTTTATTTTCAAAAAATGTTTTTTGGCATGCAGTTTGGATTCATTTAAACTTAGTCACTAACTTGTGAGGTGTTCATGCGAGTGCACAAACCACCAATTTAACACCCAAGAAAGCGTTAAATAAATTATAAGATTGGAAGAATGACTTACTTGAAGCAACGCAAGCATCTACATTATTAGCTAGAAAATCACATTGACAATCCTAATATGATTTCTAATTAACAAGCAATTCACTCAATTTTTTTGGATTTTCGCTTATTTAAATGAAAGCTAATCTATATGCAACGACGTGCAAAAATGACATGCGATTAATGCAATCTAATATGCAAACTATATGTCATGCGACAACGTAACTTAATTTTAATGACAGGCAAATGATTTATTTTTGGTATTTTCTTATTGCAATTCAGAATAATGAAAATGCCTAAAATAATATGCAATCTAATGACTTCTTTTTTTTTGTTGGTATTTTCTATTAAAATTTGAAATTAAAAAATTACCCAAATTAAGAATGCAATCTATCCTAATTTAATCTATCCTAAGATGACTCTTTTTGGGATTTTTATTGAAATTCGAAATTAAAAAATAACCTAAATAATCTATTAAGATTAGAATATTACTTAATTTAAATTAGAAAATAGATGATCTCAAGTCCTAATTTAAATTAAATAATTATCCTATTCCTTTGAACAAATTAAAAATTCCTAGATATGCAAAATTCTAATTTAAATCCTAACTGATATTTTTTGAATTTTCTTTTTTATTTGAAAAGGAAAAACAATTTAAACAAAGATAACATCCACATTCAAAATGACCAAGCGATTCGCCAGATTTGTTTCAAACTCGGATTAGGCACAGAAATCGAACTAACGATCATATCTATAGGGTTATAGATATTAATGGAAAGCCGATCATTTAAATTTGAAAAGCGGATAAAAATCATCATCGTATCCAAGTGATTATGGATAGGAGAATAATTTTCCATATAGCCGCGTATCGTACCTTAGGGATAAGGTCGGATAGTCGTCCAGATACGTTGCTGAATTAGGAAATTTTCCTAATTTTGAATATTCAAAATATTGTGGATATCACAAACATTATCCTAAGATATCTAAATCCACATGATATTCATGAAATATTCAAAACACGCAAATTAGGAAATTAAATATTCTGAAAATTTACCGGATAATAATCTTACCTAATTTGCGGATAATTCCCAAATTCGAATCGGCTCGGGATGAGCTTGCGGATTGGGATAGGACAACCGGTGACGGCGACGTCGGGACACAGCAACTTCGGCGGGACTGCCCAGCGCGGCTGTGACGTGGCAGGACAGTGTCTCTGGGGCGGCTGTGGACGTTCGGCAGGGCGTCATCGGGAAGCTGCAGCGGCAGTGTGGAGCTCCGGGCAGCAGCGGCAAAGTGGCTGCTTCAGGCAGATGTGCGGCGTTCGGCGGTAGGCGGCAACGTCGGCGTGGTGGGTCTTTGGGTGGCTATCGACGACGTCGGCGGAACAGCAGTGTAGCGTCAGCGTTGCCATGGACGGTAGCTCCGACGTGGCGAGGGGAGCGTCGATGGCGAGGTGCACGGCGATGTCCAATAAGGACACGGCAAGGGCGGCGCCGACGATCTTGAGTAGCTAAGGTTCGATTCTCCAGCAGAAGGGGTTGCAGTGGTGAGCGGTGATTCTTTGGCATGGCAGCAACGACGACGGGGCAGCTGGCTACTTCGGATAGCGACGACAGCGGGGCGGTTGCTTTAGGCGGAATGGTGAGGCAGCATAGTCGGTGATGGTGGCTACGCTGGCGGTCCAGACGGAATAGCAGTGCACAGCGGCAAGGGCAGCTCCGGGCAACGGCGTCAGGCGGGAATAGCATGATGCAGCGAGCTTCGGCGGACGGCGACGCACGGCGAGAAGCGGCTGCACGCAGCAGGAAGGGGTGAGGCGAGGATCAGCAAGGCGACGACGGCGAGAAGGCTGAGGCGGCAGCGGCGCATGGCGTACAGCAAGGCAACTCCGGCAGCGCACAGCATGCGGTGGCGGCAGGAGTGAGGGCGCCGGTCTCTCCCTCTGTCACTCTTACACGTGTTTTTTTCTCTAAATTTTCTGATCTGAATTGTGTGTCCTCTCCTTATAAAAATCAGACCTAAACATATTTATATAATACTAACTTAGGTCAATTAGATGGGCTTGCTAGTCCTAATGGGCTTAAGCTTGGGCTTATGTTTTAATTTAATTTAACTGGGCTGAATTAACTTGGGTTTTCATTTAATTAAGCATAATAGACTGAATTAAGCTCATATTAAAATAACCGAGCCCGTTTAACTTGTGATTCCCGGCCTTGGCCTTTCGAGTGTGCCGAGTCTCGTTCGATGATATTTAAGCTCATTCGCCATCGCCAATCTGATACAATAATGCAATTAAATGAACCTAAACTATATGCTATGCAATTTAAATATTTTTGTTTAGGGGTTAAAATTTAATCTATAATTTTCTATGCAAATTACACTAAATGGTCGCCAAAATTTAGGTGTCAACAGTCATGAATAGGCAGATGCTACAGTTGGTGGAACAGATTTTGAAGTTGAAATTGCCCAAGTTTAATGAAAGAGATGACCCCGAGGCTACACCACGTTGGGTAGAGGAATTAGAGAAAGCCTTTCAAGTTCTGGGGTGCACCGAGACTGAGAAAGTGACCTTGGCGGTGTATCAGTTACAAGACAATGTGAACAATTGGTAGAAGGCCACCAGGGAAAGAGTATTCCCAGAAGGTACTGCCTAGACTTGAGCCGTGTTTACCGAGAGTTTTTATGGAAAGTATTTCTCTGAAAGTGCCCAAGAAAGGAAATTAGCGGAGTTCATGAGACTTCGTCAAGGGTCAATGACAGTGGATCAATACGAGGCAAAAATCGCAAGAATAATGAAGTTTGCGCCTAGGAAGATGGAGAATCCACAGGATAAGGTTCGGAGGTTCCGGGATGGGTTGAAGCCAGACCTTCAAAGCCAGATGATTTCCCTGAACAGTCAGGATTACGGGGAGATGTACGAACGAGCTCTAGCCATAGAACGGGATCAGTTGGAAAGGGTAGCCGCTTATAGGTCGCGGTTTGCCTAGAATAGGGACAACCGCCATTTTGAAAAGAAGCTGATGGCAGGAAACAGGTGATTCGTCCCATCGGCTAGAAAGAACATCGGGAAGCCGAACCATCAACAGAACATGTTTAGGGCTTGCTTCAAGTGTGGAAGTTTAGAGCACTAGATCAGGAATTACCCCTATCAATGCCCTTCAAGACCTCCAATGCAACCGTAACAACTCCATATAGGAAATCAAGCCGGAAATTCCCTACTGGCCATCCGAAGAAGACCGCCAGCGCAAGGAAGAGTTTATGCGATGGCACGAAGGGAGGTTGAGGACACGCCAGGTGTGGTCACAGATACAGTTTCTCTCTGTGATCATGCTGCGTATGCCTTATTTGATTGGGGGCGACCCACTCGTTTATTTCAAAATAATTTGTTAGGTTGGTTAGAATTGAGCTGGTATTGCTTGAGACTATGCTTTGTGTGAAGACCCCGCTGAATGAGAGAGTGTTAGTTTTGTTAGGGTGTCTTAACTGTAAGATAGTTATCGGTGGTAGAGAAGAAAAGATTGACTTGGCAGTATTGGCCATGTTTGATTTTGATGTGCTAATCGAAATGGATTGGCTAGTAAGGCAGAAAGCCGTAATGAATTGCGGTAGTAGGGTGATCCAATTGAACCCGATTGGACATCCTCGATTTGAATTTCAGGGAAATCGAGGAGGAACCTCGATCCCTTGAATTTCCTCGCTCGAGGTGACCAAGTTGTTAGACGAAGGTTGCGAAGGATATTTGGTAAATGTGGTTGATCCGACAGTGGCAAAACCAAAATTAGAAGAGATACCTATAGTGTGTAATTTTCCTGAGGTCTTCCCTCAGGAATTGTCGAGTTTGCCACCAAAGCAAGAAGTAGAGTTTGTAATAGAATTAACCCCAGGAACTAAGCCGATCTCGAAGGCGCCATATCGGATGTCTTTATCAGAGTTGAAGGAATTGAAATTCTAGATGTAGGAGTTGTTAGACAAGGGTTTTATCCACCCGAGTATGTCTCCATAGGGAGTGCCGGTCCTATTTGTAAGGAAGAAGGACAAGACCTTAAGGTTGTGCATAGACTACCATCAGTAGAACAGGGTAACAGTTAAGAACAAGTACCCATTGCCGAGAATCGACGACCTGTTCGATCAGTTACAAGGAGCCTTAGTGTTCTCTAAGATCGATCTACGGATCGGGTATCATCAGTTGAGGATCAGAAAGGAAGATATACCCAGGACTGCCTTTAGAACGAGGTACGGGCACTATGAGTTCACAGTGATGCCCTGTGATTTAACCAATGCCCCTGCTGCCTTTATGGACCTAATGAATCGGGTGTTCAAAGAATTCTTGGATCGATTCGTCATAGTCTTCATTGACAATATATTGGTATACTCAAAGAGCCCTGAGGAGCATAAGGTACACCTGACTGAAGTGCTACGAACCTTAAGAGAGCATGCACTTTACGCCAAGTTTAGTAAGTGTGAGTTTTGGCTCAATAGAGTAGCGTTCCTTGGACATATAATCTAAGAAGATGGAATTTCAGTAGACCCGATAAAAATTGAGGTTGTAACTAAGTGGCAAAAACCGATGTCAATGATAGAGATTCAGAGTTTCTTAGGTTTGGATGGCTATTACCAACGCTTTGTAGAAGGATTCTCATCGATAGCTATGTCGCTGACATGGTTACTCAAGAAGGAAACCAAGTTTGAGTGGGATGATAAGTGTGAGAGGAGCTTTCAGGAGTTGAGGCATAGACTGACAACCACCTCGGTATTGACCATTCCGTCCAGACCAAGAGGATTTAAGGTCTACAGTGATGCTTCATTAAAGAGGACTGGGTTGTGTATTGATGCGGCATGGAAGGATAGTTGCATATGCGTCATGCCAGTTGAGGTAGCACGAGATGAATTATCCGATACATGACTTGAAACTAGCAGTGATCATCTTCACTCTCAAGATTTGAAGGCACTATTTGTACGAGGAAAAGTTTCAGATTTACATGGACCACTAGAGCCTCAAGTACTTGTTTTCGTAGAAGGAATTAAATATGAGGCAACGTTAGTGGTCGGAACTTCTCAAGGATTATGACTGCGACATTCTGTATCATCCCAGAACTGCGAATCGAGTAACGAATGCGCTAAGTCGAAAGTCAAGTATGGCGCATATGATGGTCAAGGAATAGACCTTGTTAGAAAGACTAAGAGATTTAGAATTTAAATTCGAGGTGAGTCGGATGTCGAACTTGCTTGCCACGTTGAGGATCGAATCGGAGATCTAGGTAAAAATTAAGGAATTGCAGTCCACGAACCAAGAAATCCAAAAGATTGTGGAAATGGATGTTGCTAGGAGAAAATCGGACTTCTAAGTATCCGAGAACGGAATCTTGAAGTTCCGCGGATGATTATGCATGCCCGATAATGCGGAGCTTAAGAAGGAGATTTTAAGGGAGGCACATCGTAGCAATTATAGTATCCATCCGGGCAGTACGAAAATGCACCAGAATATGCAGTAGCACTACTAGTGGAATGGAATGAAAAAGGAAGTGGCCAAACATATGGCGAAATGCCCGACTTGTCAGCAAGTTAAGGCATAGCACTGTAAGCCTGGAGGGTTATTGCGACCATTGGAAATTCCCGAATGGAAATAGGAGCATATTACAATGGATTTCGTCACGGGATTACCGAGGAGCCAGAGAGGGCACGACTCTATTTGGGTAATAGTAGACTAACTGACTAAGTCAGCACACTTCCTGGCAGTGTGAAAGGATTTTGAGTTAGAGAAGTATGCAGAGTTATATGTGCGACAGATTGTCCGACTTCATAGAGTACCGATGATGATCACTTCATATCGTGATCCGAGATTTACGGCCAACTTCTGGAAAAGTTTGCAAACGGCCTTAAGAACGAAGTTGCAATTCAGTACGGCCTATCATCCATAGACGGATGGCCAGTTAGAAAGGATGATCCAGACCTTGGAAGACATGCTGCGTGCCTACGTATTGGATTTCTAGGGTCAATGGGAAGAGCAGCTACACTTGGTAGAGTTCGCCTACAACAATAGCTACCAATAGAGCATTCAGATGGTGCCGTTTGAGGCATTGTATGGCAGAGCGTGTAGGATGCCAGTATGTTCGAACGAAGTTGGCGAGTGAAGTATAACAGGTCCAGAATTAGTACAACATACAGTCAAAGCTGTCGAGATTATTCAAGAAAGGCTAAAGACAGCATAGAGTTGCCAGAAAAGCTATGCAGATCGAAGAAGACGACCTTTAGAGTTTTAGATGGGCGATCATGTGTTTCTCAAGGTGTCGCCAATGAAGGGACTATCTCGATTCGGCAAATAAGGAAAGTTGAGCCCAAGGTATGTCGGACCGTTCGAGATTTTGGAAAAGATTGGAGATCTAGCCTACCGACTAGCCTTACCATCCAACCTGTCCCAAGTGCACAATGTATTCCACGTGTCGATATTGAGGAAGTATGAACCGGACTCGACCCACGTTCTGAGGTACGAGGAGATAGACATGGACGACAATGTGTCGTACGTGAAAAGACCTGTGAGGATCGAGGACAGAAAGGATCGAGTGCTACAGAACAAGACGATCTCGATGGTCAAGGTCATGTGGGAGCATCATGGAGTAGAAGGTGCCACCTAAGAAAGTGAAGAGATAATGTGACATCAACACCCCTATTTATTCGAGTAAATAGGTTTAGATTGCAAATTTCGAGGATGAAATTTTTATAAGGGGGAAGAGTTGTAACATCCTGAATTCGTCTTACTTCCGGGATCAATGAAATTGATGTTATTTCTCATTTCATTTTAGTGAGTTTCACTCAGAACTGATCACTCTCAGGATACTAACCAATAGGGAATGACTAACTAGGAAAACGGTACGTGGACCTAGGAAATATTTTGGGCCAATATGGGCCGATCCTAGGAAAGTGATGGAATTGTTTTGGCCAACGACGTATGATCGAATCGCAGGTGATTTCGCACGATTGAGAGTATACGTAGCAAACAACCCCAAAATTAATTTGAATGATCGCGATCTCTAGAACTAGCGATAAATCCTCGCGTTCTCTTGGTAATTGAGACCGTCACGACTCGAGTAATCCTAGATCGATACGCGTAACCCCTAAACAGTCGCCTGTTAGTGAGAGACCCTAAAGTTATAATTGAGCAAATTTGATCGTGAATTGGATCCGGACTTGATCGTCGAATTTCTTGGACGTACGTGACTATTTTGAGAGGACAACGTCATTTTAGTGTGGCCAACCATAATATGGATCAATACAGTTGAAAAATGGAAATTCGACCCGGAATCGAAAAATTACCAAATTGCCCATAGACCCTAGTCTTGTATTCCGAATTTTGGAAATTATTAGAGGGCACATTGGTCATTTTCAACCCCATTTGTGGCCGAAAAACCCTAGAACCATTCTACCCCTCTTGGTGAGTGGAGTTGACCTTTTGAAGCCCTTGGATCAATTGGATGATGGGATTTTAGCCGTTGGATCTAATTTTGAGAGGAATGGGCATGATGGTCATTTTTGGAAGTTGTTCAACCACCCCACTCACCACTAGCCTATACACTTTCAACTCTCACTCTCTCTCTCTCATTTCTCACCATCACTCATCCGGCCACCCACTCCCTCCCCCACGCCACACTCTCTTCCTCTCATTTCCCTCTCGGCCGCGTGAGAGCAGCCACGCTGGAGCCGCCGTCGCCCGCTAAAATGCTACATATCGCCGTCGTGCCGCCGTTCAGCCCCACCTTGCATTATCACTACCCGACCACCATTCTCTCTCTCTCTTTCCATTTCCCTTTACCCGTGTGAGGATCAGCCCCCGCCTTAGTCGCGCCGCCCGCCAACTGCCGAAGCGCCAAGCCGCGGCTGCTGTCGCACAAGCCTACCGGTCGCCATCTGCCATCTTGCCTCACCACCAAGCCACCCTCACCTCTCTCTCTCTCTTTCCTGACTGCTACTGACCAGCACCACCCTCTCCCCTCCGCCGCAGCCGTGATCTCTGCTTTTGACAGCCGATCACCGCCTCGAGAGCCGCCGTCCGCCACAATGAATCAAGGATCATCCGTCCGTTTTCCTACTGGTTCAACCCACTAAATTGGAGCTTAGGGGTGGGTGAGTAATTACCCTAAACCCTAATTAGGCCATTATGCGTTTCTAGATAGGTTTAGGGTTGATTTAGGGGTTAATTAAGGGAAATTAGAGCTAATTAGTGGTCTGTTTGGAAGTGGCTGATTATGCGATTAATTGGGAGATTAAAATGTTGATTTGGAAGTGGAATAAGAGCCTAGATTGACCTGATTTGGTGGTTGCCCATGATGTGCTTAATTGGCCTAGGTTCGGTAAATTTAGGGTTTAATGGTGGGAATCTAGAGAGATGCTTTTGTATTGTCCTTGTGGTGGCTGATTTATGCTCGTTGGTGATCAATTTTATTATGCCATGTCGTGTGCCTAGTGTGGCCCAGGATGGAGGAGTATGGCGGGCCTCGAGTGTACGAATTTACATTGTTCTAATTGCGTGAACTATGTGTCCCCATCATGTGTCGAGGCCGTATTGGATTGAATTGCTTAATTGGGCATGTGAATATGCTAATTGGGCGTGGTTTGGCTAGGTAAGCATGTTAAGGCACGTATTGAGCATGTTATGGCTGAATTGAGTTATTGGATTGATTGGGCAAGTTGTGTCACGCCCCGGACCCCACTGGGCTCGCAACACCCCTTCGATGGCCGTACTGAAAATGCGACATCCCAGGACTTGTCGCCGACCCATCTCCCAATTTCAAAGCATAAGGCACATGCGGAAGCATTAATTAAAACATCCGTACAAAAACAATACATGACCAAGGGTAGTAGAACACTTGAACAATTGAACCACATACTTCATTCAACGGCACGTACTTACAAAATCCAATCTTACATACAAGGCCACGAGGGTTAAAACAACCATCATCAAAAGGGGGCAAGTGGTCGGGTAGGTTAGCCTAGCTATACAAAAAGGGTCCACCAACTCCATGGGCTCCTCTTCGGGATCTTGCTCCATCGGCTCTTCCTCGAGATCCTAGAACGCGGTGGCGGACCGCTCATGGTCGGAGTTGGGGGTCTGAAATGGTTATATAATAACCATGAGAACGAGTCTCAATAAGCAACACTCTAAGCCCTACCTAGGCTAATGCGTACCCAGACAAGTCATACCCAAACACATAATAGAACAACCACACGACTTAGGCCCTCGGGCCCAAATCAAACATATGTTAACTCTGCAGGTTAGGCACATAATAATATCACGTCACATACGCAGCATCCTCGATCACACGTACGTCACACGCATGCTCAAAACCTTTAGTGTCAGTTCAAAATGTAGATCACCAAGTCATACAAATTCACACACTGACCCATGCATTCATATGCATGCAAATGCTACTACCTTGCCATGCACGCGATTTAACTCATATGGCATTCCGGCATAAGATTCCATTCGTGTCTTGATTATAAAATAGAATCCGCTTAGGCACGTCCCATACCATACCCAGCAGATTCCATTACATAATTAGGCACTATGCATCACACGTAATAATTCGCGTATGTTCCGATTATAGAATAGAATCCACTTAGATACGTCCCATACCATACCCAGCAGATTCCATCGTATAATCAGGCACTATGCATCACATGTAATCATTTATTCCGTTAATTCGACCCGAAGGCCCGATCCAAAGATCCGGTCCGAAAACCAATCACAACACTCCGTGGCCAGTGTAAAGACGCCCCAAGCCCAGTGTCTCTAGCCCGCGTCAATATGCATCAGGCGCAACACCGATCTCCTTACGAACCAGAGCCCGCGTAAACGCATCAGGATGGTCGTCATCCGGACGTACCGGGCATCGTCCTGCTCCAAAGTGCATGAGGACGGCACACCCCGCATAAACGCATCAGGGCGAAGAGTGATCACACATTCACACAACCGGTTTTATCTGAACCCCGCGTAAACGCATAAGGGTATAATTAGGTGATCACAATCTATGGCATACACGCATTCTCGCATAATTTCCACAAGCTTCATACTCAGCAAGCATAATGCGTAGCCATGCAGTTTCGCACACGAATGTTGGTGCAATGTACCATGGCATAATGTCCCACATAATTCAATGCCACAACTTCATATTCAATGATTCACGTCATACGCTTAATTAGCCTAATCAACGCCTCGGGGCATCACATGCGAATCTGGCGCTTACGACGTAATCGGACATTACAATGTACATTGACAAATCATCAATCACATTCCACAACGGTCGGTTCACACGAGCACGTAACATGGTAGACCCAATTCATCACAATTGACCAACCGACATACAATTCAACCATTCCGGCAATCCCGGCACTCTAATCAATCAATTTCCCGAACTACCGTTAATTGGGTCGTCAAGTCCTGATGTGGACAGCAACTAATTCTGCTTCGTTCGGCCTCTAATCCACCTCTAAACTACCTTTCGTCACTTACCGATGATTTCTCGACACTTGTTATTAACGTATTAATCCGAACAAGTCCTAATCACCTATAATCGACATGCCCTAAGCCCGTTTAAAATGCATAATCGTCCTAATTAGGGTTTAGAGGTTTTCACCCACATATTAGTCGTACAAGGCCCAATTAAATCTGCAATGGACAGCCACTAATCAGTCCGAGAAAGAAAAATCGAGAATATACAAAATCGGGTCCAAACTGGGTAGTTGCACAGTGACAGAAATCCATTTGAAATAAATAGCAAATCAATTCCAAAAATTATGAAATTTGGATATGTTGTACAAAACATCTTGATAAACATTTTATGTGAGAACTCGAAACCCAGTTCCAACCGTAAGCACCTTGTTTTGACACTCAAAGCCGGACAGAACCCGGTTCGCTCGAACAGCCCCTCAGACTATAAAAAATACAACTCATTCAGTACCCAAATCAATTTGCAAAGCCCTAAAATTTTTATATGTCATAGACACGAGTGTTTCTAACAATCTTTGTGAAGGACATTTTTTGAAATAAGGTCTGGAAAATTTTATAAAAATTCGGAAAGGCAAAAAGGTCGGGTGAACAGTAAATCGGGCAGTTTTGTGACGGTCTGAAAACCGACCTCCGAATGGCCCCAAAAAAATTCTAAAAATTCTGAATTTAAAGTATGTTATACTTAAAGATGTTGGGAACAAATTTCATGAAGAACACTTTCTCAGATTCGGCCCACAATGATCACCAAAAAAATAATAAGGCACGGAGGTACTGTAACAACCAGAAATCCGAGAATCATAAATCTTAGACCATTAAGCAAATCAAACTTATCCAACCACAAAACCAACCATGCACAGCCCCTAATCCATCCCTAGACATGCCATTGGTAACCCACTAGCCTAACCAAGGATTAGGAAGTCACTTACAAGAGAGCCTAAGCAAGACAACCTAGCAAGAGGGCAAACGAGAGCCTTGGCACGGCAACGGCTACTCCGGCGAAGCAATGGCGAGGGTGGACAGTGGATGGAAGCTCAGGTGGTCGGTGATGGTGTGAGGGTGACCATGGGTGGTGGTGATGACCGAGGGGGACGGCGGCTCACGACGGCGGCACCGGCGGGCGGTGGCTCCGGTGAGCGGCGAACGATGGCGTGAGGTCGGCAAGGGGAAGCTCACGGGAGAGAGAGGGGAGAGGAGTGGTGGCCGGCTAAGTTGAGAGGAAATGAAGAGGGGAGAGAGAGAGGAGAGAAAGAAGTGAGTGGGAAAATGAGAGAGTGAGAAAGGTGATGATGGCTTGCATGGGGCAGACCAAGGGGTAGGAAGAAAAGTTGGACTAGCAATGATGGACACACATGGAGAAGGGGGATGATGACAAGTGTCATCACCCTAGGGCTGTCACATCTCTACAAAAACCAATAAACAAAACCCCTAAAAACCCCAAAATTCGAAATACTAGAGGGCTCAAGGGCAAACTCGTCATTTTCCTCCGATACCGGGTCGAATCGCCATTTTCCAACCGTATTAACCCTATGTATAAGTGGCCAACATAATTCGACGTCGTCCTTATAAAAACCATCCTGTAACCCACGAAAATCGGCCTCGAAGTTCGGATTAAATTTCACGATCAAAATTGCCAAATTTTCAATTTTCAAATCTCTCACTAACGGGCGGCCGTTTAGGAGTTACGCGTATCGACCTCGGGTTGTCCGAATCGCGAAGATCTCGATTGTCGAGAGAATGAGAGGAATTATCGCTAGTTTCGGAGACACGATCGTTTGGTTTAAGTTCGGGACTAGTTGACCACGTGTATTCTTGGTCTTGCAGAATCACCTGCTATTCGACCATACATCGTTGGCCTCGGCCAAACCGAGTCCGTTACCTTCCGAAGATCGGTCCATACTAGCCCAAAATACTTCCTTGTCTTTTCTCGAAATCAGGCTTAATTCGTGATCGGGTCCCTGGTCCACGTACCTATTCCTAGTTAGCCATTCCCACTTGGTCAGTATCCCAAGAGTGATCAGCTCCGGGCAAGACTTACAAAAATGAAATATTGAATAAGACTCGTTCTATTCATTCCGGAGATTGAGTCGAATTTCGGGATGTTACAAGTTGGTTTGTGGTATTGAGCATGTTGAGATGCACATTGAATTGGCATTAATTGAATGTGTGCCTATGTGAAATCGAATGCTCATTATGCATTATGTTGTTGCCCAAGTGCCGGACTATATGGCTACGTATTTCGTATGTTGATCATTGGCCTGATATGAGAATTGTATGTGCATGCATGCCTGACATGAGCATTTGATCACCTAATTGCCCTTATGCGTTTTATGCGGGGTTCATATAAAAACCGGTGTATATGTATGTGTGATCACATAAAGCCCTGATGCGTTTTACGCGGGGTATTGAACCCGTCCTAATGTTTTTTACGCGGGATGATGCCCGGATTATCGGAAGACGGCCAACCTGATGCATTTTATACGGGTTCGGTCTGTATATAAAGATCGGTGTTGCACCTGATGCGTTTTACATGGGCTAGAGACACTGGGCTGAAGCGTTTTACGCGGGCCAGGAAATGTTGGATATTGATAGACTTGATGCGTTTTACGAGAGTCAGACCTGATGCGTTTTATGCAAGTCGAGTATTAAATGAGAAACTGGCACTGTGCAAGTATGCATCAGTGAGCTTGAGCATGAACATCGACATGGTGACGGCATATGAATGCAAGCAAGTGCGTATGGGTGACTTGTGTGTGATGCAGACATTAATGAGCATGAGCATGTGCATGGCGTACGTGTGGCTTAGTATGTTCGCGTATGTGCCATTACTGTGATTGTTATATGCCTAACCTGCAGGGTCATTTGTGTGATCGATCTAAGCCCGAGGGCCTAGGTTAGTTAACTATTGCACTGGATTGTGTGATTTGTTTGCTTGTCAGGAGGTATATGTTAGCCTAGTTTAGGTTTAGGGGTTTTACTCGCTGAGATTCGTTCTCATGATTGTTGAAACCTAAACTTTTCAGACCCTTGTCCTTGAAGATGTCAGAAGTTCCCAACCGTTTTGGGATCCCGTCCAGATAGATCGGGAGGTGATCGAGTACCTCGTGGGGAACGGGGATACATATATTATGCATTTTACCACCGTATAGGTTGACATGGGTGAGCAGCACTTCTAAGCCCACGAGTACATAGGTTGGTGCTTTGGGGACTACTCTGGGACTCTTAGGACCTTTGATGTCCCATTCAACGGGCTAGGTGACATAGACCTTCAGTGTGCCGATAGAGATTTGGCGAGCCTAGAAGCTTCGTTCGGAGAGTATTTTGATGACGAGCCGATTATTTGGGAGGTTGACGAGCCAGACCCAATGGATGAGGAGTTGATAGACTGGGATTTTGATTCGGAGCCTATGGATTTAGATGGCGAGCCCGAGTCAATGGAGCAGGACCCCGAGCCAAAGGGCGAGCTAAAAGAGGTCGATTCAAAGGAGGAGCCTGCAAAGACCGAGTCCGAACTAGATTCCGTGGACTTTGAGGACGAGCCATCTGACAGCTCTTCCAAGTCCTCGAGATCCGACCTGAACGAGATACCTTAGGGTTTAGTCGTAACCCTAGTTAGGTTGGGCCAATATCTTTTTAATCGGAGCCCTTCCTTAGTTTAGTAGTCTGACCGCTCGGGCCTTTTGCCCCTTTTTGTCGTTAGTGGCCGTTGACCCGCTTTTGGTTTACTATTTATTTTTGTGTAATAGATATTGTATTCTCCCTATTTAATGCAAGTGTATATTTGTGTATTCTGTTATTGTGTTGCTATCCTTGGTCACGTGTTTTATATGGTACGGGTGTTTATGTTACTTCCGCGTGTGCTTGATTCTCTATTTGGGTTTTTGAGTGGGCGACACGTCCTGGGACGTCGCACAAATTCAACCTCGGTTTAGATGTTCGCCTGTCATAGGGTTCGGGATGGGACATCATTACTGCTTCAATCTTTGTTGGATCTATTGAGATTCCTTCCCCAGAGATCACGTGTCCAATAAATGCTAAACTTTACTCAGATGAAACTCATACTCTTCTAAGTTCTTCGAGTATAGCAATATGTCGTCTATGAAGACTATGACAAATTGGTTTAAAAACTCCTTGACTACTCGATTCATTAAGTCCATTAATGTAGCAGGGGCATTCATCAACCCAAACGGCATTATCATAAACTCATAATGCCCATAT
Source organism: Syzygium aqueum (assembly GCA_031216185.1). Classification (NCBI taxonomy): domain Eukaryota; kingdom Viridiplantae; phylum Streptophyta; class Magnoliopsida; order Myrtales; family Myrtaceae; genus Syzygium; species Syzygium aqueum. The sequence continues at coordinate 15,677,986 of CM062236.1, forward strand.
CTCGTCCTAAATGCCGTTTTCAGTATATCCTCCTTTCTAATCCTCAACTGATGATATCTCGTCCTCAGATTAATCTTAGAAAATATCGAAGCCCCTTGTAACTGGTCAAACAAGTCATCTATCCTTGGCAGGGGATATTTATTCTTGATGGTCACTTGATTCAACTGTCGTTAGTCAATACATAATCTTAGTGACCTATCCTTCTTCCTCACAAACAAAATTGGCGCTCCCCATGGAGACACACTTGGACGAATGAATCCTCTGTCCAATAATTCCTACATTTGCACCTTTAACTCTTTTAACTCTGATAACGACACTCTATAATGTGTCTTCGATATTGGCTTAGTTCCAAGGGCCAACTCGATTACAAACTCCACTTCTCTTTTAAGTGGTAATTCCGGCAATTCCTGAGGAAAGACATCAGGATAATCGCACACCACGGCTATGTCCTCTAGCCTCGGCTCCTCAGCTGTCGAATCAATCACAGCCGCTAGAAATCCTTGACACCCTTCGTTCAACAACTTAGTTATTTCTAGCGACGAAATCCATGGGATCGAGGTTCTTTCTCGATTTCCTACAAATTTGAATTCTGGATGTCCAACTGGATTAAATTGGATTACCCTACTACTATAATCCATTACTGCCCTCTGCTTGGTCAACCAATTTATACCCACTATCACATCAAAGTAATACATCGCTAAAATCGCTAAATCAATTCTCTCTTCCCTATCACCAATTATGATCTTACAATTCGGGCACCCCAACGAGACTAGAACCTTATCATTCAATGAGGTAGTAATACATAACACAAAATCAAGCAGTTGCGGCTTCATGCCAGTCAATCTAACTAATTGTTCAGACATAAACGAATGCGATGCCCCCGGATCAAATAAAGCATAAGTAGCATGTTCATAGAGAGAAACCGCACTTGTGACCACGCCTAGCGCATTCTCAATCTCTCTTCTGGCCATGGCGTACACCCATCCTTGGGCCGATGGCCTATGCTGATTAATCAATGAGACAACACCACTCTGGTTCACTTTCCGAGGTGGTGGCAACATAGGCAATCCATTCTGCCTGATATTATGGCAAAACCGTATTTGATGACCAAACCCGCCACATCTAAAACAAGCTCCACCCATGCTCGAACAAGGTCCATTGCCATGTCTTTCTCCATATATCCGACATGGACCATTCTGAAAACGGGTCGATTTCCCTATATTCCTTCTAGCAGGAGGGATGAAACGTCGATTACTTGTCATTGGCCTCTTCCCTAAGTGACGGCTGTCCCTACTCTAGGCAAATCTCTACCTAGAAACGACAACCTTATCTGCTAAATCACGCTCAATCGCTTGAGCCCGATCATAGATTTCGTTATAGTCCTTCAAATTCAGAGAAATCATTTGGCTACGAAGGTCTGGCTTCAAATCATCTCGGAACCTCCGAGCCCTATCCAACGAGTCCTCCACCATCCTAGGGGCAAACTTAGCTAACTAAGTGAAATCAGCCTCATACTGATCCACTATCCTCTGTCCCTGACGAAGCCTCATAAACTCTACCAATTTTTGTTCCCAGGCGCTCTTAGAAAAATATTTACCATTAAAGGTTTCCACAAACATCGCTTAAGTCTGGGCAGCACCAGCTGGGAACATCCTTCCTCTAATGACTTTCCACCAATCACTTGCATTTTCTTAGAGTTAGTACACCGCCAAGGTCACTTTCTCTTCCTCGATGCACCGTAGTACATCAAAAGCCTTTTCTAACTCCTCTACCCAAAGCGATGCAGCCTCTAGGTCACCTCTACCATCAAACTTAGGGGGCTTTAATTTTAGAAACTGCTTAACTAGCTAATGCATTTGCCTGTTCACATTCACTTGCCCATGTCCTTGATTTCCATTGTTGCCATTGATGGCGACCGCTGGGGCGGCCTCAATCGCTTGGGCAATAGTGGCATCTCGCTCCTAAGTCTGCCTACCCATCAAAGTCCCAACTTCCTTGAGGGCCCTTAAAATTCCATCAATTCTGGGGACTGCTGCAACTCTAACGTTAACCTCGAGGTCTTCAACAACTCTAGCATCAACTCTGGGGTCATCTACAGCTTTAGCTCTAGCACTACCTCGTCTCCTTACTCCTCTTCTTACACCCCCTCTTATGCCTCTTCCTGCTCCTCTTTCTACACCTCCTCCTTGGCTGCTCATTGCCACAATTTCTATCACTCTCCTACTTGCTATAGTTCCATAGAGGAATTAGAGACCTAGGCCAACTAAACTTGTCTAGTCCTAGGTAATGAGTTACGACAATAATCCACTTAGCAGGTAATCCACCATCACAACACAAAACCACAATCAATAAGGTTTGTGTACTTACCTCGAGTCTAGACGCACCTACACTTCAATCATTAGAACACTTAATTCATCCAACATTCACAACAAATAGTCTGGAGATACGCGTAGCACTAGACACATCTAGGGCTCACTAAGGTCTCCCTAGCCAACTACCCTAGGGTCTCCACTCATAATTTGGGTTAGGTCAGGTATGTTCGGATACTCATAATGACTTGAAATATATTAAATATCAACATGAAAGATGTCACACCTCGAACCCTATCGAGCACACGACATCTCACAGGCTCAGTCGAATTAGTGCTACGTCCCAGGAAACGTCACCGACCCAAACGATCCAATCAGAGTTCGACCGCAACAAAAACATTAATATCAACCCGGACAATAAAATTTTGAGGTACTAGGGAGAATTAAATTACCAAACCACCACATACGGTACAACCCACATTGAAGTACACGCCTTAGGTTGGCAGTCTTCCGATAATATCGGGCATCGTCCCGCATAATGGTACTGCCTTAGGACAGCACAATTCCCCGTGTTATGGTACCGCCTCAAGGACTTTCGTGACTACACGCACGACACATCACGCAATTCCTCATACTCAATTAACACTCAATCATGGCCAATTGCCGGTCAAATCAATTCAGTCCATGCGTGCATACAACAATTCACATTTCAATCAATTAATTCACGGACTAACGAGCATGCAAGGCCGCCATCGGGCCCACAATCATAGCCACAATCACGGGCATAATTTCAACATTTCCATGCTTATTTCAAGCCATAACAAGCACCGCAAACCAGCCACATCACAAAGCACCAAACCGACTCAATTAGTCCTTAAATTGGGCCATATGCTTAACAATGCGAGGCACAATTTTCAGCACCCAATTCAGCATCAATTCAGTTTTGAACCATCATTATTGCACCCACAAATCAGCTAACATTAGCCCCTAATTTAGTCCGCCCAAAACAACCCTTAACATCCACTAATTAGTCCAAAATAGCCCCTAATTAACCCAATTCAACCCCTAATTACGTCCATCGATACCCGATATCTAAATAGGGTTTAAGGGGCAACTTACATGAAGCCCTGGGCTAGCTTGGGCAGGAAAGAAGGGCGGCTGGCCGACGGCCACACAACGGTGGGCAGCGATGGCGAACAGTTGAATGGCAATGTACAGCGACGGCGGTGACTAGCTAGATGGTGATTGATCCCCCACGGCTGGACAGGACTGAAGGGTTAGTGGTGGTGTTTGGTGAGGGGGAAAATAGGGCAGAGAGAGAGAGAGACGGTGAGACAAATGGCAGTGGCTCCGGCGTGCGGTTGATCCGTCTCGGCGGGTAAGCTGTAGCGACAACTGGCCATGGTCACGGTGAGGTGGGGAGGAAGCTCAGCCGGGAGGGAGTGAAGGAGAGAGAAGCCGAGAGAGTGAGAGAATGAGGAGTAGAGAGAGAAAATGGAATTAAATAGATGCAAGTCCAATTATTGGTGTCTAATCTCCATGCAAAATGACCATCATACCCCTCTCTCTAATTTCCTATCAACGGTCAAGATTCAATCTTATCCTAAGATCGACAATCTAGATTAATCTTGGCCAAAAATATCCAGGGGCAAAATTGAAATTTGACAAAATTCCCATGGGTAAAATTATCCAAAAATCTCTATCTCTAATATAGATGTAAAATGACCAAAATGCCCCTCCCCCTTTTATACTTGGCCTTAACAAAGTCTCGGGGATAAAACGATCATTTTTCATTTCTCGCCGAAATTCAATTTTTCTGAAGGATTCGGACAATTTTGAGACTAACCATGCTAATAACAACGTCGTCCAAACGTCATGTCATGACTTCCTAAATTTTCAATGCCCAACTTGATCTCTAATTAATGACTAAATTTTAAATCAGTATAACCTGAGCATATCTCAGACTAACGGGTGGCTTTCAAGAAATTCACATGTTCGACCCATGACCGATACTAAATCAAGCCATGTGTAAGTTCACTTGAATCGTGACAACCTCGGTTGTCATGTAATCGCAAGGATTGATCGCTAGTTCTTACGGGTACGATCGTTTGGTATACGTTCTAGATCATTTGCCAATTCATCTCGTGGTCAAACGAAATCACCCGTGATCCACTCGTATGACGGCGGCAAGATGATCCCTAGCTATCCTTAGATCAACCCACATTGGCTCAAATGTCACATCGACAATTCTATAGTCAAAAGTCAGTTCACGATCGAATTCTTGTGGTCGAGCGAATTTTAAGTCCCTAACTAGCCTTTTCCTAATAGTTAGTATCCTAAGAATGATCAGTTTCGGGCGAGATCTAACTATAAGCACGTCTATAAAATCGTCCTTTTCATAAATTACAAGTGGGCAAATTTCAGAATGTCACAAAAGAAACCTTTAAAGCTCCCCTGCCTCTCTTAGCCCCTAACTCCATCTCCTTTCTCGTCTCTCCGACTTCAACATTTAGATGTTCCTCAACAAGCTCTCCTTCGTCGTCGCCACCTACACCTTCCTTCGAACCCCCACTCAGCCACCTGTCACCGCTTCCCCAAATTCTCCTGCAACTGTGGCCACTGTGAGTTCCTCCCCCTTGACAAGAAAGAACAAGTGCCTCTGGTTCTCCCACGCCTTCCACGGCCAAGTTCTCTCCCAACGGCACTTATTCGAGTCAATCCGCGATCTGGGCCTCCACCGCAACCACTCCAAGGTTCACCGATTCTGTGACATTCCGGAATTTCCGCCAATTGGAATTTATTGAATAATTGAGTTTTATGAGATGTGCTCGTAGTAAATTCTCGCCCGGAACTGATCATTCCTAAAAATGCTAACCATTAGAGAAAGGCTATTAGGGGAAGTTAAATTCGCTTGACTAAAGAAAAATTCGATCGTAAATGGATTTCGATCATTAAATCGCAGAAGTGATATTTTGAGCCACTGTTGGCCGATCCAAGGATAGTTAGGGGTTAGTTCGCCACTGTCATAGTAGTGGGTTGCGGGTGATTCCGTTGGACCATAAAACGACTTGACGAATGATCCTGAAATTATACTGAACGATTGTACCCCTTAGATCACGTGATTGATCTTTGCGATTTTAATGACAATGGAGATCGTTACGTACCGAACGAACTTGTACGTGACTCGATTTAGTACCAGTCACGAGTCGATTCTGCGAATTTCCCTAGCAAGTCACGAGTTGCGTTTAATAGAATTTAATTATTGAATTTTCACTCAAATTGGATACCGGAAAATTAGGAATTCATGACGAAACGCTAGGACGACGTTGCACGTGACACGTGTCAATTTTTCGTGAGCTTAAATTCTTTGGAAAAATTCGATTTGGGCAAGAAACGGAGAAAGTGACCAAAATACCTGTAGGATTTATTAAAGGGCATGTTTTATGGGCAAAGGGCATTTTTGTCATTTTGTCCTCAAATTTTGGATTGGACAATTTTGCCCTTGGACTTTTTGAGAAATTACAAGTATGCCCTTGGATATTTTTGTGCAAGAATCGATCTCGACCGTCAGATTAAGATAAGATCGAATCGGGATCGTTGGATTAAAAATAATAGGAAAGGGTATTATGGTCATTTCTACCTTTGGTCTAATTTCACTATTTAGGTCAAGAAGACCATTTCTCTCTTCTCTCTCTTCTTTCTCCCTTCTTCCCCGTGAGAACCCCCCTTCTTGTTCTTTTTCTTTTGCCGTGAGACCACCCCCCCTCCACCATACTCTCTTTTTCTCTCTCTCCTTGCCGATCGCTGCTGAGCCATCACCGCCGGTCACCACCGCCGGTCACCGCCACCTGTACGCCGGCACCGCTATCCATTCCGCTACCACTAGCCATCTCTCTCTCTCTCTCTCTCTCTCTTTTTCCTCTCTCGCCGAGACCCTTTTTTTTTTTACCAAGCAAGACCCACGCCGCCGCCGCAAGCCAATCGCCGTTGCCGAGCTTCGCCGCCGCTCATCGGAGGCCATACGTCGTCCCCGTTGTGTCCGTTTATGTGCCTCTGCTCCCCGTTTTAGCCGATTTAGTCTAGAACTAGGTAAGTCTCGCCTAAACCCAATTTAGGACTTCGGGTATCGACGGACGATTTTGGGCGAAATCTATATAAAATTAGGTGTGGAATTGCATGAATTGGGAGCGGAAATTTTATGGCGGGCCTTAAGATTTAATTCGGGCATTATTTATTGGAAATTAGTTAATAACAGTGGCTGTGATTTACTGTTCACGGGGCTGTGATGATTTGATCGGGACGCAAGTTGGATTTTTAGAATCGAGAATTTATGGTGAGAAAGTCCCGTGAAGGACCGAAATCGATTTGACGTCGTTTGGTGGGAGAAAAATAATGATTTCGGTATTAACGGACTAGTGTTCGGCAAATTTTGGGGTTGTTTCGTGGACGAATTTATCGAGTTCATCTTGGGTGAAATTATGGCTAGAATTATGATGGTTTGGGGGTTATTTAGAGAGTAAATAAGGGCTGCCTATGAGAAGTATACATGCTGGAATTTGTGGTTCGGAATAATGTGTTTATGGCTTGATTTATGGTGTATATGTGTCGGATTGTTGTCTGATGTCATGGCTGAATTGTGGGGGTCCTTGTGACTGAAATTACTCGTGATTGTGATGGTTATATGTGTGTTGATGAGCTGTGATCATTAGTGTGTTGGTTGAAAAATGTACGCGTCGATTTATGGATTGAATGAAGGAAATTCGGAATTGATTGTGAAAGGTTGGGCTGAATTGATTTAGTTGAAATTTGGGCATGTTTATGTGATATTTGAGCATGTGGGTATGTATGAATTTACGTAGAGGGATGTTTGTGTGATCACTAAAAACCCCGAGACGGTTAACGTGGGATCCAGATAAAATATAGTGTGTGGTATGCTCATTTGAGCACATAATCCCTGAGGCATTTAACGCGGGGAATCAAACCCGTCCTAAGGCGTGTTACGCGGGATGATGCCCGGTACTACCGGAGGACTGCCAGCCTGAGGCGTGAACTTCTACGTGGGTTGCGCAGTAGGTGGTAGGTGTTGAGCTTGAGGCATGTTACGCGGGCAAGATACATGGCCTGAGGCGTGTACGTGAACGCAGGCCTGAAGTGTTGTGATGAGATAGTCGCAGTGTACCTGAGGCGTGTACGTTTACACGGGTCACTGGCGAGTGATGTGGGAAAGATAAGATGAAACTGAAACGAATGCGCGAGATTATGAGTTAATTATGCATGTGATTGCATTTGATGCGATTTTAACTAATGTGCAGGGAGTGAGCAATATAGACTCAGGTTAATAATTGACATGTTTGATATGTGATGATTTGGCATTTGCGTGTGATTGTATTTCTTTGAAATTGTCTGGAGGTACGTGATAGCCTAGGTGGGGTTTAGGGGTGAACTTACTGAGAAGTGTCTCACGGTTGTTTCAATCGAATCATTTCAGAGCCCCGACTGAGCCATGATCATATTGAGGTCGACATCGGAGCCGTCGAGTAAACAGATAGCTGAGGAGGATTCATGTGGTGATGCTGAGGACAGTGAGTCAAAGTGGATGCCTCTGAGAGGGCGTAGGGACTAGTTTTGGGAGCGAGACAATAAATTGAGAGTGCCCCATTTTTGGATAATGCTGATCTAAGATGATGATCCTTTTTGTATTTTGGAAGTTAATAGCTACTGGTTCGGTGTACTTGTAATAATAAGAGACATTGTAAATATTATGGTGTAAGTTTGGTAATGAGAACAAAAATGTGTATTCTCCCTGATTGATTCCCCAATTTCAAATTGTCCGGGATTAATCGTTAGTATCCGCTGTGGTTGTAGATCTCTGATGGTGATTTGAGGTCGGCGACATTCCTGGGACATCGCATTAATCGACCAGCTGAGGGATGTCGCGGGCTCGGCAGGGGTCCGGGGCGTGACAAAGTCTCCACCAGAGCCGGCCATGAAGTCATGGCACTATCCAAGCCGGGAGTCATTGACGTCTCCGAGGTCGAATTGATCGACTCACCCCTATGGTAAGTGACGTTGATCAGCACAATTTGCCCTTCATTGATGGTGTTTTCAATTTGGCGCTTAGTGGGCATTTAGAAGAGGCTTAGTTCATATTGCGGGTCACGGTAGAGATGGAGAGGATGGTGAGGGTCGAGCAAGGCTTATGTGGTGGTCATTGAGGAGTGTGGTGATACAGAGGTGGAGGATGTTGTGAAAAATCCCTAATTTGTTTTGAAGAATGACAAAACAATCCTTTTTTGCCAAAATTATTCTTAAGTTATTTGATGCAAGATAATACTGAGTCATCAGACTTAGTCAATGAAAGGGCTTTGTCATCAAACTCAAATACTGAGTCATCAGACTTAGTCGATGAAAGGACTTTGTCATCAAACTCAGAATTTCTCATTAGATTTAATAAGTGTTATTTTTGGCAGGTTTATATAGGACAATCAAATTGATATCTTAAGATATTCTATTTTGGTAATCATAAGATTATTCCTTAAACACGAAAAACTACACTTATGAAAATCAAGATTTGATTATATGGGCGATCAAATCACTTGCAGATAATAGTTCTTTCTCTAACGGCTATGCATCTTCTTTTGGAAAGTTTCTCTAACGGGTTGATTTGGAGATAAATCCTCTGAAGACTATCCAACTGGTAGATAGGAAGTGGATGAGTATTTTCACGTTGTGATTTTAGAGAGAAAATTACTTGAGTGTTGAGTATACGTGATAGTGTGATCTATCATCTGAAAAGCAATGCTCTTGTAATCTTTTGGTGATTTAATAGTGAAACATAGCCAATAGGCTGCCAGCGTGGAGAGTGGACATAGGCTTGATAAAGCTGAGCCACTATAAAGATCAGTGTGCAGTCTTCACTATCCCTAAACTCTTATTTATCATTATTATCATCATACTGCATACATATCTTTCAAAAGAGTTCATCAAAACATTATCGTAATCATCAAACGTAATCATCTGACGACAATTTATTATCAGACACATCCATCTGACAAAAATTTTTGTATAAGTTTATCAAACGCAGACATCTTATATTGCGAGTTAAGTTGTTGATCTTGACTATATTCATTCCGCAATTTTAATTTATCAAATTTGATAAAATCACCTATTCACCCCCTTTAAGTGATAGCACTAGGCCTACCAATTGATATCAGAGCCTGGTGCTCACTTTTTTGAAGTATTATGTTACTTCTGAGCTAATGATTCTTGATGGCTAGTAATGCTGAGTCAAGTTAGAAAAACAGACGGCCTTATTTCAATGAAACTAAGTATAGCATTTGGGAAAACAAGATGAAGACATTCATCTTGGGATTAGACTAGGATATATGGGACATCCTTGAACATGGAATCAATCCAAACATTTCAACCGAAAAAAAATCTCCAGAAGCTTCAAATAGGCCAAATGAAACACCTTCTGACGAAGGTAATGGAAGGGACATCAAATCTCCAACTCCACCTCTCTCGGCCAAGGAAATCTCCAAAAGCATCTATTTGGATGCAACGATCAGAATGGCCATATACAATAGTCTAGCAAGTGCTAAATACAAATGAATTGCAAATCTCAAATCTACAAAAGAAATTTGGGATTGTCTCAAACTTGTTCATGAAGGAACAGAGAGAGTCAAGAAGACAAATCTCAACATTCTTCTTAGGCAGCACAAGTCCTTCACTCAAAAACCAATTGAAACAATTTCTAAAATGCAGAGTAGATTCACTGAGATTGTGAACGGGCTTGAATTCCAAAACAATCCCATCTCTGAACCTATGAAGGTGAACAAGTTGCTAAGAGCTCTTTCAAAGGAGTGGAACAAAATCAAAGTCTCTATTCGAGAAAGTCAGGGAATCAGACCACTCACAGTGGACGAACTCATCGTAACTCGTCAATCCTATGAAGCTAAAAAGTTCATAGAAACTAAAGAACCCAAAGGTAAGAAATCCATAGCTTTGAAAACTAACATTGATTTTGATGATACGGATTCGGAAGAAGATGAGGATGAAGATGAAGAGTTGGCTCAAATGGTTAAGAAACTGAAAAAGATGGCAAAAAATGCAAAGATGAATAAGTCAAAGAAGCAATTCAAGAATTTTGAGCCATCAAAAGCCAAGAAGCTAAACCTTCAGCAGAAATCGAGTGCCGAAAGTGAAGTAAACAAGGATGTGATATGTTTCCACTGCAAAAAGAACGGACACATAAAGCTCAAGTGTTCTCTTCTCAAAAAGAACAAAGGGAAGTATAAATGATATAAGGAGCCTTTTAAAGCTGAAACATGGAGCGACTCAGATGATGATGAATACGAATAAGAGTATGCTAATATTTGCTTTATGGCAAAATCAGACTTTGAATCAAGTCCTGATGAAGAAGATGAGGTAAGTAATTCCAAAATTCCTGAAATAGTTGTAAATTATATTGACGAATTAGTCTCTGTCAATAAAACTGCTTTCAAAAAGATTTCTGTATTGAAGAAGGAAATTTCATGTTTAAAAAGTGCCGCTCAAAACAAGAAAATTGATGAGTCAATCGCAAATGAAAATGAATGTTAAAATTGCAAGATATTTCGCAAAAGGATAAGATTGATTTTTTGCGAAAAGAATCTAATCTTATCAAGGAGAATAAAGAATTTCTTGAAAAGAAAAATGATTTATTGAAAAAGGAGATTTCTAATCTTAAAAACATTTCTCAAGATAAGGAAAGTTTTTATTGTATTTCTAAGGGGAAAGTACAGCGCAAGTGCCATAACTTTTGTACGGAGAACACTTAAGTGTCATAACTTTTTTTTTGCTCACTTGAGTGTCATAACTTCCAAAAAAAAGAGAGCACTTAAGTGCCACTTACGAGCTGATCGTGAGGGCCCAAAACTGCGGCTTTTTTGGTCGAACGGTGACCTTCTCGGCGAGGCGAGCACTACCAGCTTGAAGAGGAGGTGTCGGTGAATCATTCTATGGCCTCCGTTCATTTCAAAATTTCCATTGTAGCCTCTATTGATGAAGGTAAAAATACTTTGTAGTAACACAATTTATCGAGCCAATTTGTGTGACTACGAAGCATTTTTACCTTCATCAACGGAGGCTAAAATGGAAATTTCGAGATGAACGGAGGCCATGAAATAATTCACTAACACCCCTCTTCAAGTTGGTAATGTTCACCTCACCGGGAAGGTCACCGTTCGACCAGAAAAGCCGTAGTTTCAAGCCCTCACGACTAGCTTGTCAGAGGAGTTGGTCGTGAAGGCCCGAAACTATGGCTTTTCTAGCCAAACAGTGACTTTCTCGATGAGGCGAGCACCACCAGCTTGAAAAAGGGGTGTCGGTGAATCATTCTATGGCCTCCGTTCGTCTCGAAATTTCCGTTTTAGCCTCCGTTGATGAAGGTAAAAATGCTTCGTAGTCACACAAATCAACTCAATAAATGTGTGACTACGAAGCATTTTTACCTTTGTCAACGGAGGCTAAAACAAAAATTTTGAGACAAACGGAGGCTATGGAATGATTCACCGACAACTCCTCTTCAAGTTAGTGGTGCTCGCCTCACCGGGAAGGTCATCGTTTGGCTGGAAAAGCCGCGGTTTCGAGTCCTCACAACCAACCCCTCTAACAAGCTAGTCGTGAGGGCTTGAAACCGCGACTTTTTCGGTCGAACGGTGACCTTCCTGGCAAGACGATCACCACCAGCTTGAAGAGGGGGTGCCGGTGAATTACTCCATGGCCTCCATTCGTCTCGAAATTTCCATTTTAGCCTCCGTTGACGAAGGTAAAAATGCTTTATAGTCACACAAATAGGCTCGATAAATTATGTGACTACGAAGCATTTTTACCTTTATCAACGGAGGCTAAATGGAAATTTCGAGACGAATAAAGGCCATGGAATGATTTACCGACACCCCTCTTCAAGATGGTGGTGCTCGCCTCGCTGGGAAGGTCACTGTTCGACCGGAAAAGCCACGGTTTAGGGCCATCACGATCAATTCGTAAGTAGCACTTAAGTGATTTTTTTTTCGGAAGTTATGGTACTCAAGTGAGCCAAAAAAAAAGTTATAGGACTTAAGTGTCCTCCGTACAAAAGTTATGGCACTTGTCCGTATAAAAGTTATGGCACTTGTCTATACAAAAGTTATGGCAATTGCGCTGTACTTACCCCTATTTCTAAAGAAAACGAACTTTTGAAAAAGGAAATCTCAAATGTTAATAGAAAGATCTCTCTCAATTCGAAAACTTTAAAGCATATTCCTTTCATACAAGTTCTGTCTTTTCCAAAATCTGGACTTGGTTTTGAAAGGAAAAGTTTGATCCAAAATGATTTTCAAAATGTCAAAGAAAGATTGAGGCATAGATCTTCAAAGTTTGCTTACAAAAATCATTTTAGAAAACATTTCATAAAACATGTTGGCCGAAGTTCCTTCAAGTGTTCAATCTGTGGGGATCCTAGTCATTTTGAAAATGATTGCCCAAAGATTTGGAAACCAACTTGGAGAAACTGGATAAGAACAGGTTATTCTACTAACTCCCAAGGACCTAAACAGATTTGGGTACCAAAGAATAGATGATATTGCTCTTTTTGCAGAGAAAAATGTGTAAGTAAAGGTATGTTGTTATATTTTTAATTTGTTTTGAAAACATACTTTACATAGCTACAAATTCCCATTGTATTTGATATTCTTTTGGCATGTTCTATAATTTCTCAATGTTGATTTGTGTGGAAATGTCGTTCTGATATAAAAGTCAAATTCATTTTGGTGTGATGTTTTTTCCAAGAACTGAGATCAATAATATACACATGATTGATTGATATCTTACTTTCAATTTAGAGATAATTTGGTCGATGAATAGCTACTCAATGATATTATTCTCTCTGACCTTATCTTGTTTTGCCAAGTGAGAATTTATTTTACGAAATACTATTGTGCATAATATTCTTTAAATGATCTGGTAATTTGAGTTTGGATAGAAATTTGGTGATAAAGTTTCCTATTTTGCACCTAACAAAAGGAAAGGATCCAAATCTATGGATACCAAAAAGGAAATGAGTTAATTGCAGACAATTATACAAAGGAAGCATGATTGCAAACCTATGCAAATCATGATGCATTCAAAGAAGGATTTTAAGTGAGGAATTCTTTTCTAAAAAGGAAAGATATATTCTGCACATGCATATTGGGATATGAATCAGTAATTTCTATTGCCATGTGTGTAAGATATTGCATAAATTTAATGCTTGAAATATCTACATTGCTTTTGTGAAATTTGTTAATGTCATATTATCTTTATGCATTCAAGATTCATGCCTAAGGAAAATTCCTACAATCTTGAAAAATATTATTGCATACTTTTTATACTTGCTATATTATTAGAAGATTTATTTTAATTGGCAAGTTTGATCTACAAATCGGAAGAAGGTATGTACGTGATAGATATACTCCTTATTGTTTTTGCAAAGATTATTGTCTCTTCTACAAGAATTTGCAGGTCGTAAAGGAATCTTTCCATGTGAAATTTGGAAAGCTTGATCTAAAAATTGTGGAGATTTTGCACTATTTCCGAAGGATAAAGAAAATTCCACTTTGCACAATTTTCTGACAAATTATTGGAGGCATGTTAAAATACTATGAGCAAACGCTTAATGTGTCATATGAAAGGATAAGTTGCTTCGGAATGAAATTTTTTATACTCTTATATATCCTATTCAATTTATTTATTCGAAAGAAAGGGCATTTTATATTATGTGAGAAATTATATCTTTAACTGCAAAATCGTGCAAAAAGTCTATTGAGTTTATGCAGATTAAATTCGAGAAGAGCATGATTGAAGAAAACAAATTTCTTTCTCAAATTTATTGCAAACAAATGTGGCGGATGTTTCTGCTACAAAGAAAATAGAGGAACAACATTCTGTTCGATGTGCACAAGCCACAATGAAAGTTATTTGCAAAAGCTGTCTTGACGACAGAGGGAGAAAAACAAAGAGGCGAAGAGCAAAAAGTGAAAAATGCAAAGGAAAGGGGGAGAATCATTATCACCTCAAAATAGCATCAATTTAAGGGGGGGCATAGATCAAGTATGGGAAAACCCTGATAAAGTTGATTTAATTTTTAGCCGCTCTTAATTACTATGGAAGAAAAAGGTAATGTCTTTTAGAACTTGCGAAGTTCTACATAATCCAGGTAAGTATTTCTTATATTTCCTTTATTTTTTGTCATTAACAAATCTCTTAGTTATATAATCGTTTATTATGACAAAAAGATTGTGAAATTTATTATGTGCATACGTGCTTGTTGATATGATATTTGATTCTTTAGAACATGAGCTATATTGAATATATGTTATGTTCGTGAAAGATGATATTTTTTAAGGTTGTGTTTCATGCCAAATATATTTTGAAGATAGTATGTGAAGATGAGTTGCATTTATATTCTCTACGTGATACCCTTTCCATTACTATCATTTTTTTATTATGACAAAAAGGGGAGAGAATGTAAATATGCATATGTGCTTACTGGTTAATTATATTTACTCGATGTATAATATTGAGCTGTGATTATACTTCCATATATTGGTAAGATCATTATGGAATTTTTATGCATATATCTTTTTGTGAAACTGACAAAAAGGGAGAGAAATATGCAAATAGATATGCTTTGATATGCTCAAATATGCATATATGATTTGGTTTGATATGCAGATTGTTGGATACAAAAGAAAAGGAGACAAACTGTGATTCTAATTTGGATGTTGAATTCTTATATTGAACTCTTATTGATTATTTTATTATCATGCTACTAATCTTTTTTGTTGATGTCAAAAAGGGGGAGAATGTGTGTTATGACTACACAAAGAATATGAACAGACAATGTGAACACTACACAGAAGCAGTGCTATTATGCCAGAATTTATCATTGCTTAGGTGCTTCAAATGTTATATTCTCTTAATAGAGTATTTGTTCACACAAATGTTATGGATAGTTTTGTCATCATAAAAAAAGGGGGAGAATGTTGTGAAAAATCCCTAATTTGTTTTGAAGAATGATAAAACAATCCTTTCTGACCAAAATTATACTTAAGTTATTTGATGTAGGACAATATTGAGTCATCAGACTTAGTCAATGGAAGGACTTTGTCATCAGACTCAAATACTGAGTCATCAGACTTAGTCGATGAAAGGACTTTGTCATCAGACTCAGAATTTCTCATCAAATTCAATAAGTGTTATTTTTGCTAGGTTTATACAGGACGATCAAATTGATATCTAACGATATTCTATTTTGGTAATCACAAGTTTATTCTTTAAACACGAAGAACTACACTTATGAAAATCAAGATTTGATTGTATGGGCGATCAAATCACTTACAGATAATGGTTCTTTCTCAAACAGCTACGCATCTTCTTTTGGGAAGTTTCTCTAACGGGTTGATTTGGAGATAAATCCTCTGAAGATTGTCCAATGGGTAGATTGAAAGTGGAGGAGTATAAAAGGAGTGCATACGTCATAGAAAGTAGAGAATCAGAATTGAGAATTTCAAAGAGCTTTGATCTTACAGACTTGTGATTATAGTTTTTCACGTTGTGATTTTAGAGAGAAAATTACTTGAGTCTTAAGTGTATGTGATAGTGTGATCTATTATCTGAAAAGCACTGCTCTTGTAATTTCTTGGTGATTTAATAGTAAAACACAGTCAATAAGCTGCTAGCGTGGAGAGTGGATGTAGGCTTGATAAAGCCGAACCACTATAAAGATCAGTATGCAGTATTTTCTATCCCTAAACTCTCATTTATCATTGTTAACATCATACTACATACATATCTTTCAAAAGAGTTCATCAAAACATCATCATAATCATCAAACGTAATCATCTGACGACAATTTATCATCAAACGCATCCATCTAACAAAAATTTTTGTATAAATTTATCAAACGCAGACATTTAATATTGCGAGTTTAAGTTGTTGATCTTGACTATATTCATTCCGTAATTTTAATTTATCAAATTTAATAAAATTTGCCTATTCACCCCCTTTAGGTGATAACACCAGCCCTAATAGAGGAGATTGTGGCTAATTTAGTAAAGGGAGTAAAGTTGCTTCCTGATCATTTTGTTGTGCTTATGCTTCTTGATCTCCCTCACTTGTTGAATGCAACTGAAGTTTGATTGAATTGCTAATGCTTTGTTTTTATAATTTTTTGTGAGCTTGGGAAAGAGAGGGGAGGTGAAGAGACGATTTAGGAAAAAAGATACCCGAAACCCAACCCGATATTTTGGGTTATATACCGTTCGGGCCTCGGGTTGGTTTGGGTCGGGTCAAGCACATTCCTACGGTGTTTCAGGTTGGATCGGATATCATGAAATCCCAACCCACCCATTGACACCCCTACTGTAGGAATCATTGTTGTACATTGATAACCATTGTTGATTAGTTGTCGATATACAATGACGAATGGTTAACAATAGTAAACAAGAATAACAAGGGCAACATATCACCAGTTAAAGCATTAAAAGAGAGAGAGAGAGAGTTGTATGCATGAAGGGCATCGAAGAGCAATTGCAGATCTTAAATCACTGGAGAATCAAGTAGTGGAGGTCGTAGAGCAATTAGAATGCGATTTTTAAGGAATAACCACTTGAAAGTTGGATCGTGGCATCATGACAATATGGATACAAAACTTTCGAAGATGAAGGAACATGGTTACAGCCACTAGAGAAATGCTCAAAGACGGTTATGACATAATCCTATAAATACCACCAATCATCTACTGGAGAACACCCCCCCCCCTCTGGACACAACTCAAACAAAAATTCATTCTTTAATTATTTTTACTTTCTTGCACTGTACTTTTAGTTTCCATACTTGTGTCGTCGAGTAAATTCTAGCATATTTCTTAGCTGCAATTTCTAGATTCGTGTCGTCGATTAATTTCCGGTGTGTATTTTTATTCTAGGTGTTGTGTCGTTAATTTAAATTTAAGTGTAACATCTTTGCGTTTTCAAGCTTTATCGTCAATTAATTTTGGCATGGTTTATAATTGTATAGTCCCGTTTGAAGTAAAGTTGTCAGTTCCGTTATTTATACATGATATCTCCTATCCAAGTCGCCATCAATTTTTATCTTTTTTAGGAGTCGCCATTGGCCTAGGTCGGGGGTCGGTTAGCATACCCAATCAATACGTGGGAATTTCGTATTGATTTCTATGAGAACCAGAGATCATGGATTTTAAGACTAGCTTATGTTAATATTTCTATTAACGCAATTTCGGTATCGCTAAACTTATCATAGTTGTTATTTTAGTTGTCATGCATTTATTTTTACCATTTTCATACTAGAGCTTTAGTCTACCAAGTGATCATGCGTCTTTTTTTTTCATTTAAGATTCTAAATTAATTTTATCTTAGTCTAGAAAAGAAAGAAACAAACAATTCTATTGAAAAGCATTGTGTAAAGTAAACAACCAAGATATTGAAAAAACTAGCTAATTCTAAGTGCAAGAAAGAAAAACCCGTAACTCATCAGGTGTTTATACAACACTAATAAGAAACCCGAGACATATGTCAGGTAATAAATGAATTTTTACAAGAAAATAAATCGGAATGGACATCGACCATCACCGTATACGATGAATAGAGTCGAAATGGACATCTACCTTCGCCATCTTCAAGACCGTTGTCTTCTTGAACCTATTCTAAACCTAATCTAAAACTAAAACTAAAGAAAAAACAACAAACAATATACAATCACAAAGTACACAGCATCACAAGTCAATCAAAGATAACAAACAAGTCACAAAGAATTTCAAAAATGGCTTCGGGGTCGGCCTTTGTTCAAACTTAAATCGATATCTCTTATTATTCACCCATGTTCATTTTAGATACAATTCATGTTTATTAACTACCATTGGTGTTCACCAACATCAATTAATGCCGTGAATCCCTAAGTCAGGTTCTTTGTGTAATCTAAATTTAGACCCATGATCATGCATCGTCCCTAGGCACATATCTAAAAATCACATGCAAAGCGATGAATTAAACATGCAGGCAGGTTGAAAGACCTTGATTCTTATCTAATCACTCAAATTAGTGAACCGACATTAGGTCACTTCATTCAATTTAGCACACGCCAATCACAAGCACATGCACTAGAAAATCGATTATTATAAAAAAAAAATGAAATTTTGCAGGTGAGTGCAATGACAATTTTTGTCACACCCCAAACTCAGCAAGAATAAGGGCATGATACGACCATCCTTTCCCAAAAGGATGCAGCCTAAACATAACCAAAACTCACCTAATATCATAATATATGCATCTACATATATATACATGATATAGAGTTTAATTGGTTATAATATCAGAGTTAACTATAATCCATCAAAAGGCCAAAAGCATAACCAACAACAGGCTAAAACTTAAACTTCACATCCATGTGAATTCGTACCAAAAAGTCCTAACTATCAAAATGTCCTCCCCAACACCAAAACTCTCACACCTACAAGCGTCTCAGTGAAGAACCTGAAAAACAAGTAATATGAGAGGAATGAGCTACCATGGCTCAGTGAGTAATACATTTCTTCTAAGTAGATCGAGCACCCATTATGCACATGGTTATAAGACCAAACGAAAGCTCAATTAACCCAACTCCAACATATCACAAACTCCAAGGTCAAAATACATTATATACCACTTAAACATAACCTTTTCATAATAGGAAATCTCGTTTTAATTAATAATATCAAAGAAAAAACAATGGTCAATTCCATCGGCCAATCTCGTCGAAAAGTACACGCCAATGATCCATTCCATTGGCCAATCTCATGCTCAGAAATCTAAGTATAATCACGGATAACGCCCCATGAAAAGCGACCAAGATTCCCCTCTTGATAAGGTCTCCACCTACTATAAGCCGGTGGCTCGACCCACAAGGATATCCTAGATTAGTATGCGCATACCCACAACCCCTTATTTGGGTTCACAGAGACACTGAGCATCAAAATACACAACAATATTATCTACCAATCTACAAAACCCATTTCAGAAATCATTTCATAAACCGATATAAAACCTTTCATAAGCTACATTCAAATGCAAGAATTCCTCATGAGTATTCCTCAAAAGGTTTCGCAAACCTATTTGCATTCAGTAAATTCAAACTGGAATCAAAAGATAATCTTTCATTTCAAATACACAAGATAACAGTAAATGCTCGATCCAACTTTATGAAATCAAAATGCCATTTCTTATATGGTAACATGTCTAATACATATCATTTTCTAAACATGAGTTTACAAATTCAAAGAAGAAATAGTACCACTCACCTTAAAAAGCTGAAAAACTAACCTACGGCTGTTTCTCGAGCCAATGCACCCAAATACCTAACAACAAGTTGAAAAACGGTATCAAAACCAAGTAAAATGTTACTTTAACTACGACTCGGCTCAACTAGGCTTAATCGCTAATATAACAACTAAAAGACACCCCCAAATCACTCATCCAAAGCGATTATCCAAATTTGTCCACGACGTGAAACTTGAGCGCGAAACTTGATTGCGCCGTAACTTTCTCCACTAAACTCCGTTCTAAGCGAACTTACAGTCAAGAGAAAGCTTATTCAAAGCATTACAAGAACCCCAACTTGGCGGCCCCAAAATCGAGCAAAAAACTGACGAAAACCGGCCTAAAAGCTTCTGGTCGTGCACTCTTCACTGCACGCGTTCAACTTCAAAAATTCATATCCGGCAAACCGTAAGTCCAAATCAGGTTCCGTAAAAATCCCACGGCCTCGCAACACCCTAAACTATCAATTCTATAAAAATACGCAGCTCTACGACTCAAAAATCTAATTTCGCCGCTCAAATAACGCATAATTCCGAATTACGAGCCCTAACCCCAAAAATGTTCCGATAAATTAAACGAGGGGTGCAAATACTTACGGAGCATTGCGATATGAAGTCAAATCGGCTAGGTGAGGTTTGCACGGCACAAAACCCTCCATTTCTTCTTCTTCTTCTTCTTCTCTTCCTCTCCTTTCTCCTCTTTTCCTCTCTGTTTTTCTATTTCTGTTTCGTGCTCTTGGCTTCTTAAAAAGAGCCGAACATCACTGTTGCTTCTTTTGACTTGTTGACTCTTTTTTTTGTACCCATATTTTACAATTTTAATAAGAATTTGAGTCGAAATTCTTGGGATATAAATCCAAAATCCGGGTGAGAAGTTCTCAAGTACACTGATCGAGTTCCATGAATCATCAAATTAGTATCAATTCTATTAAATTGGCATTAAAACAAAATTTAGGGGATCGCTGCACAACCCCTTTTTATTTTCTGAAAAATTAACGAAGTTCATGAAATGAGGATTAAAACTCGTGAAGACGTTAAAAACCAGTTCAGCATGCATTATTTTCTAAAAATCCTAAAACAAAAGACAATTCATAAAGGAAAAACAAAAACAGCAGAAGAGGGGATTCAAGATGCATTCAATCGAAAAAGGACCCATGGTTAAAGAGTTCTGGAAAGTTTATAGTACATCAAGCACATAACAACGAACATTTTTTTGTGAAGAAAACTTCCTAAGATAAGCTACACATGAATTTACAAATATTACAGAACATGAGGAAGTGCATCAGAACAGAACATAGGAGTAAATTTTCATAGCAACCTCATGGAAATTTGGGCATGTTAATGATGTCCGAAAATTCTCAAATTTTGTCACGACCTGTGTCTAGGAATGACAAACAAAGTCCATGGGGAACTCATTATCAAAATCTTTATTGAAAAATTCACACAAAATCAGCAAAGTGCAAACACAAAATCAAGCTTATATGTATTCCGAATCTGCCATTCTCCTGATTCTAAGTCAAACTTGGCAAAACTGGAAATAGAGTCTATTGACATGCAAATGATGCAATCTTAGCATTGCTGGAAAGCTCAAGACGTGCTTTAGGATCTCCTAGAAGGCACTGAATTCAATTAACATCAATTTCATGATCAATTAAAAGGATTTCTATAATGATGCATGTCAGTAATGAATTACAGCAGATAAGCCTATAAGATGCATGTCATTTACTATCCTCATGACATGGAAAAAATGTGAAATAAATTATGTGAATAGTATACAACATGATGAATATTTTTCGTGAAGAGACCTAAGCTTAGATCTTAGCAGAAAAATAAAAAAAATCGACAACGGTGCAGGTCGGGCAAAATCAGCATGTGCAGAAGTGAAATTTCATGAGATTTCCACACTTAAGCATATTCCAAAAATTCCAAGGAAAATCTATGTTATAACCAACCTGATTTAGATCATTTTTCATGAAGACAACTCCTATTGAATCTCAACACACAAGGCAGCAAAAAATCAACAAGCCAAAATCCCTGATTCGTAGTAATCAGTGCAAAAAGCCATTTCAAACCCTAGGTCGATTTACAGAGGATTTCATTCATTTAGACTCGTCAGAAAAATCTTAAAAAAAAACATGTTGTAGTCAAGATGATTCTCATCAACTTTCATGAAGACCACAACATCCAGATCCGAACAGAAAAATCAGCAAAAAATTAGCAAATTTGCTCAAATCATGAAAAAACCTGAAGAAATAGAACAACAGAATTAATTATTCTGATGCAAATTTTAGAATAGGTTTTCAAATAGCAACCTATACCAAATCGAATACCGTAAGATATCAAATTGAAGCTCTTGAAGCGTATTACGAGAGTTCAGAAGACGTCAAGATCCAGAAATGATATTTAACAGGTAAAAATCATCAAAACAGAAAACAGGTCTAGAAACTCAAAATTGCAGATCATCTTCTAACTTAAGAACATCATCATCAAATCATCAAACATGTAATTAGCAACCATAAATCATCAATACGGAGTCCATCGAAAGCCCTTGGGTGAATCCTAGCCTCGGTTGGCTTTTCCAAGCTTGCCTCATCGAATTTGGGACCGAGCGATTACCTTTTATTATCGCGCAAAACCGTGATCAATCGATTTGTGTCAATCGATGTACAAGGCACTCCTAGGGATCTCAGCTCACCAAGGACAGACGTCAACCACCAGAGGACACCTGGGAGGGTCTGGTGACGTCGGATCGACGCCGGAGCAATGCCGGCGAAGAAGAGGGATCGGATTGGTCTGGTTGGACAGATCTAACTCGCCGAGGGAAAATGAGCCACCATAGTTTCTCCGGTGGCTTTCTGATGAAGCCCAGATCACAGCAAGATCAGGGACACGCCAGAGGAGAGATCAACGGTGGTTGGACAGCCTCAAGACCACCGGTCACTGCCAGTTTTGGTTTGGTTCTTGACTGGATGCTGGATCGACTCCACTTTGTTGTTAAGGTGAGGATCAACGAAAACAGATAACTCCGGGGACTATCCGACGAGGTGCAGAGCACCAAGGGATCGAGAAGAAGCTAAGGAGGATTGGCAAAGTGATCGGAACACCTGGACTAGCCGCAATCAGCAGTAGCAAGCAAACCAGTTCAATTTGCTGGTCTTGAGCTCGATCGGCTGAGGGAGCTAGATAGGATAGCAGAGGCAGCAACAGGAGCTGCTGCTACTTCAATGATGTCAAGGAGAGATCGAGGAACACCAAGGGGTATGACATCGCTCGAAAACTTGTCAGCATCGGTGAGAAATCACCAAACCGCTTGAAACGGTTCACTCTCAAGAGAAAGAGAGAGCAGAGGGAGAGAGCCATAAAACAGGAGAGAGAGAGAGAGAGAGAGATTTGAAAGAAAAGTTTTACTTCAGGTCTAAGTTTGTTGCAAATGTGGCCCTGCTTCCAAATTTTGGAGAGAAAATGGGTTATATACTCCCCTTAAGGTTCAATTTCAGCTGTCAATTTGATCCGACGGTCGAGATTTGTGTTTATCCTTTATTTCGAGGTTAAGCAAAGACCTCATTTTACATGTGTTAATTTGAATGGCCATGATTTAATCTCATCAGCGGTCTTGATTAATTTTGCATTTAAGGACCTAATTAGGGGCATTTTTTTAATGTCACAAAATCCAGGGACTTTTTTGCAAAATCTAAAAATTGGAGGGCATGAGGGAATTGTTGAAAG
This sequence comes from Syzygium aqueum, assembly GCA_031216185.1. Classification (NCBI taxonomy): domain Eukaryota; kingdom Viridiplantae; phylum Streptophyta; class Magnoliopsida; order Myrtales; family Myrtaceae; genus Syzygium; species Syzygium aqueum. Next base: position 15,701,392 of record CM062236.1, read on the forward strand.
GACGGGTCATTGATCGCCGGCGACCAAGAACCGGTTGGAGGAAGGTCGAATCGGCCTCCTTCGCTGGTGATCGGTCGAACCAGTCCGATCGGTTTGGTCTTCTCCTTGGGCGGTTGAGTCTCAATTGTTCCAAATTTATGCAATTTAGCCCTTGAAAGGAAAGATTTGTCAATTTTGAGGAAAAAATAGTCCAATTTGAAGAGAAACAGTTCAATTTTGATCCAATTAGGCTAATTAAACCAAACCTACAACTTTTATGGGTTTAATTATCTGATTGGTCATGAAAAAATTGGATTCATGCAATAGGTGCACCAAATTGGATTTTTCCCAAGCTAAATTGGACAATTTCATGCAATTTCTTGCCAAAATTTGCAAATTAATCGAAATTGAGTTCAATTGGACATGCGAAATGCTTATTGAACCAATTGCCCATAATTATAGCGACCTATTGCATTCAAATTAACATTAAAATGGATGCATGACCTTCATGTCAAAATTAAATTGAAGGCCAATGTTGAGATTAAACCTTAATTCATCAAATTAAACCTTAGTCCTGAACGGGTCAACTTCAGTTTCATCAATTGGACATCGATAACCCCAATCCCAAAATTCAAGTGAGCTAAGGTTTTGACATAGATCAAATAGAAACAAGTTTAGACAATTGGAAGGCCCGAGGTCAACCCTATCAATCCTAGCCGACTCAAGTGGGCCTAATTGGGTCGAAGCAGCCTAGCCCATCAGTGTGGTTCGGCTGGCCCTCTCCTTTTTCCATTTAATTACAAGATTTCCACTCTCCTTAATTACAATAAAACCATGCCATGCATTAATCATAGAGAGAGCCAATCTTAGCCACTCATTTTTCTTTCGAACTTGGCCATTAAGAGTGATATGTCATCCATCCTGGTCACCCAAATTTAGCCGATGAGCTATATTCTTGCCCCATTGGGGAAAGAATAAGAGCCATTGGATCAAGGGATGACATGTAGGGTTAAAATTAAAGCTTAGTTTAAATTTTCTCTCCAAATTCTCTCTCTATTTTACCTTCTCCAACCATTATGAGCGCACTCTCTCTCTCTCTCTCGCTTCTCTTTGGCTTAGTGTCCCTCTTTCTACCGAATTTCCACTGGATTCCGGCCAATTGCTGGCCTCGTCCTGCCATTCTAGCCTTGAGACCACCATCCTCAACATGTTCTTAGGTAGTTCGTGGCGGTTGCCGCCGATGGTTTTCGCCGAAAGCTTGCCAATTAGGCTTGTTTCTTTTAAGTGCCCACAAGTAATTCAAGTATAGGTAGGAGATCAAATTTTGTTTTATCAATTCCTCGCGATCATCCAATGATGCTAAGTTGAATCATAGGACAACATTGAAGCTTTGTCTTCAACCTATGATCAATATAAGTTGGGATGTGATGGAATTAATTCAAATCGAAATGAAAATCGCTTTAGAACTTAGAATTGTTTGATGAAAGCATGAATTGATTGCATGTTAGAATATCTTAGGATCTCCAATTCACATTTGGCTGAAACATCTTGGATGACTGTCGAGTACGTTTCAAGTTAATTTTGTGGTAATTGGGTTTGATTTTGTATGTTTGTTTTTGAGAGTTGGTTCAGGTAATAGTTGATAGTATGATTTGCCAGTTCAATTCTTCTTGGAATTTAAGTGTGGCCAAAATCCATACCAAGATTATTATGTTAATTCATTGATAATTAGTCCTAGGATTAAGGCACGTGAGATGCATGTTGATTAAGCTTTCATGTTGATAGCCTTGAATTCTAATGAGTTTGTTATTTGTTTTGGTGTTCATTGGGTTAAGATGTTTGTATGTTAACTTGAATTTTCATGAGAAGAGTTTGAAGATGTTAATAATCTAGAAAAACACTCATAAAATAGCTAGAAGATGCTAAAATGTGTTTGAAGATGCAAAAGAATTTCTGAAAAATTGGAGCCAGACTAACCTTTGCATGTTGATAAAATTTTTCAAAAAAATCTAAATCAAAGTTATCTCCATAATATTTGTAGTTAAGATCATAAGCTTTCCAATAATATAAAGATCTTCAAAATTGAAATTTTTTTGGTCCGTCAAAACTTTGATGAAGTACCGAAGAAATTCGATGATTTGATTTGTAAAATATCATCCCGCATTGGCCTGATGAGTTTTAACAATTTAAATTCTTAATGGCCTCTTTTGCAAAAAATCAAAAAATGAAACTTGTTGGGGAAGGTCTTTGTCGCGACCTAATTTTTCGCAGGCTAATGAATTATTAAGACTAAACTTAACTCGGGCCCTCCCAAGCCCTACCAATTCGTAACTTAGGATTTAAGTTCTTAACGTATCAATATTTTCATGCTTGGAATCGCCACTAATCTATTTGTAGTAAGTCGATTAGAAACCTAAATAAAACATAGGGAGATAAGTTTTATTCCTACGAACCAGAGATTCTAAACTCGGGGACTTGATTACGCTAGATCTAGTCTAACGCCCTTTCGGTACCTTTTCTTTTCAAAAAATGTTTATGCATCAGTCTGGATCCATTTTAACTCAGTCACTAACATGTGAGGTGTTCATGCGGGTGCGCAAACCACCAAAGTAACACCCAATAATTAAAACATTAAATTGCAAGATTGGGAGAATTACTTACCTCGAAGCAACGTAAACATCTGCATTGTTAGCTAGAAAATTACATCAACAATTCTAATATGATTTCTAATTAACAAGCAGTTGACTCAACATTTTTTGGATTTTCACTTATTTAAATGGAAGCTAATCTATATGTAATGACGTGCAAAAATTGATATGCGATTAATGCAACCTAACATGCAAACTATATGTCATGCGACGACATAACCTATTTCTAATGATAGGCAAATGATTTATTTTTGGTATTTTTTCAATAAAATTCGGAATAAAAAATGCCTAAATTAACATGCAATCTATGATAATTTAATCTATTCTAAAGTGACTTCTTTTTAGTATTTTTATTAAAATTCGAAATAACTAAATATGCTAAATAATCCACTAAGATTAAAACAATCTTTAATTTAAATTAGGAAATATGCTACCCTAAATCCCAATTTAAATCAAATAATTATCTTATTCTTTAGGATATATTTAAGAATCCCTAAGCATGCAAAATTTCTAATTTAAATCTAACTAATAGATTTTTTTATTTAGTTTTCTTTATTTAAAAGGAAAAACAATTAAACAAAGATAACAACCACGTTTAACCAATCCACACAATCCGTAAGATTCTTCTTAACAAATTCAAATTAGGCAAAGAAATCAAACTAATGGCCATATCTATAGGGTTATAGATATCGACGGAAAGCTGATTGTTCAAATTTGGAAAACAAATAAAATCTATTATCATATCCAAGTGATTATGGATAAGATAACGATTTTCCGTATCGCCGCGTATCATACTTTAGGAATAAAGTCGGATAGTCGTCCCGATACGTTGTCATATTAGGAATGATTCCTAATTTTGAATATTTTCAAATATTGCGGATATCACAAATATTATCCTAAGATATCTAGTAAACCAACAAAGAATATCCATGAAATATCTAAATTATCCAAAAACTTGAAAATTAAATCTTTAAAAGAAATATTCGGATAATCTTACCTAATTTGCTGATAATTTCCAAATTCGAATCACCGATGGATCGGGATTGCGAATCGGGAGCGTCGAGAACGATGTCGGGATCGGCGGTGGTGGGACAACGGTGGGCGTGCCGCGGCAGTGGTTCGCACGGAGGAGTAGCAGCTCGACCAATGGAGTAGTGGCAGTGCGTCGGGCGTCTCCGGCGGTGATAGGCGAAGCGGGACGTTTGGTGCGGCGATGCAGCTCTGGGCAGTGCGGGCAAAGGTGAAATGGGAGCGGTTGTGCTGTGGCAGAGCACGGATGTCCAGGCGGCGGTGCAGAGCAACGGCGGCGGACGTGCTATTCATCGGCGGCACTGGCAGGTTCAGACAGCGGCTCCGAGGGTGGCGGTGTGGCGGTAGGCAGCAACGTCGGTCGAAGGCAGCGATGCACTGCGGGAGCAGCAGCGTCGGCCAAAGGCAGCGATGCACTGCGGGAGCAGCAGCGCGTGGCGCGGCGGTGCGGTGAGGCACGACGGGAGGCGGCAGCATCGTGCAGCGGCACGGAAGGGCGGAGTAGCGAGGGTGTAGCGGCGGTGCGAGGCGTAGCGTGCGGTGACGAGGCGTGCGGCGGCACGACGGCGGTGGGGTGCGAACGGTGGCAGCAGTCACCAGTCTCCTCTCTCTCCCTCTTTTCTCTCCCTTTTGCTCTCTCTAAAGAGATTCTGATTTGCAATTATGGGAACTCCCTAGATTATGACACGTAATGACATATTTATAATGTAAACCTAGGTCAATTAGCTGGGCTTTTTAGTCCTAATGGGCTTAGGCTTGGGCTTTACCCATTAATTTCATTTAATTATAAGCGAACTGAATTAATTCAGGCTTTTCTTTAATTAAGTTTGATGGGATAATTTATGCTCAAATTAAGACAACTAAGCTCTTTTTGACGTGTGATTTTCGGCCCCCATCTTCCGAGTGAGCCGAGTTTCGTTCGGTGCTCGAGCTCGATTTACGCCACGGATTTTCAATTTTCTCACCATCGCCGATTCGATGTGGAATGCAATTAACCTACATGATTCTAAACTATATGCTATGTAATTTTGATTTTTTTTAGGGGTTAAAATTTAATCCCTAATTTTCTATGCAATGAACGACTAATTAGGTTGCCAAAATTTAGGTGTCAACAGCTGCCCCTCTTTAAAGGTTAATTCGCAGAGGTTGCATTCAAAGACTAAATGATACCTAAATTTTTACCATGCAGATGCAATGAATGATATTTTTGTTGGGACTATGAGTCCCGTTTTGAAATGCAATAAGAAATGATGCATGCAAATAATAAAAACGTATCTGAAGTTACTTACCTTGCAAGAGTGGTAGAGTAATTCGAGGCATGATTCTGGTTCTGTAGGTTGACGATCACTTGGGTATTGTCCCAAAGATGTTGCTTGATAACTATTAGGGGGGTTCTGGTGTCCTGCAATTCAATCAAGACACACAAAGAAAACTCGAGGCATCCAGTTATCGTCTGAGGTGCCTGAAAGAAAGATTTAGCGAAACGGAGTTCATTCCGACTTTAACGAAATACCCAGTTATCGTCTGAAGTATTCGTTAAAGTTTATCCGTCACACCTAGATATCATCGTAGGTGTTTGACGGGGGAGTTTGTCCAATTCGTATAAATGTTCCGACCTTTACAAGATACCCATACTTTCTTCATGGGTACTCGTAAAGATTTGGCCATTGTGCCTAGTTCTTATCATAGGCGTGACACGGGGAAACTCTAGATAGATTGGAAAAATGTTCCGACCTTTGCGAGATACCTATACCTTCGTCATAAATACTCATAAAGATTTGGCCGCTGCACCTAGTCATCGTCATAGGTACAATGCGAGGGAACTTTCCAAGATTAGGATAATATTCCAACCTTTACGAAATACCTATATCTTTTTCATAAGTACTCGTAAAGATTTGGCTGCTGCACTTAGTTATCGTCGTAGGTACAACACGGGGGAATCTTCCCAAGATTGTGTGAAAAGTGTGCCTAAAAAATATATAGTTATCATCTGAGATATTTGAAAGGACTTGATTGATAAATACCTGGATATCGTCAGAGGTATTTAACAATTTGGCGAACAGAGGGGCTAGCCCGAATGCTCGGAGATTCCTTGACAAAGTACCTGAATATCATCTGAGGTACCTGAAAAGGCTTGATCAATAGATTCCTAAATATCATCAAAGACATCTAAAGATCGTAACAAAATGACCAAATATGGCGCCTGATGATTGTTCGAACAAGTTAGGGATACTTGGATAAACATTTAAGGGATAGAGATATACTTACCTGGTGATATCTTCGACTCTTAAGGGTGTGCCTCCTACTAGACATGATTTTTAGGTGACATGTAACATGTATTCATGGATAATCAAGAACACATATACCCATGCACTATATAATTCAATCGGTTTTCATGCATGACGGTTTTGTCGAATTGGCATTACCAAACTTCACTGGGGAGAATTATGATAAGACAATCCAAACTCACAAGTGGGTGTCTTGAAAATGTCAAATGAGGGACTTTCGGTCCGAAAAGACTTTCACTCATTCTCATTGAAAAAGACTGATTTATGAGAATCTCTCTATCTCACCATCATCATGTGGACAAGGGTCTGAGTATTCTCGCAAGCGGTATGACCTTACCAATCCGAGAGGTCTTTGTTAGGACCGTAACGTGGGCTTAGTCAATGGCTTAGCAAAAGGAGACTCTTCAAGTCGAGGCTATTGAAAGAAAATATTCCGCAATCATCTTTGGGTTTACAAGTCAAGAACTCCACAAAATGAGATAGAAATAGACTTGCTCGCACTTCTTTGAGCTAAGCTTATAAACATTTGAATCCCATGTCAGTTCAAGTGTCATGATATGAAGAGACTTTGTAAGGGACGTAATGTAGGCTAATCTTATGGGTTGAGAAATGAATAGATCATTAAACTCAAAATGTGTATAATTGAGGTGAATAAGTTGGTGATCATCTCGGCATTATCACCAGTCTTTTTCTTCACCAGGGATTGTCTCCTCGGTAGATGCTTTATTGACTTCGAGAATTCATCACTTAATTCCTTTAAAACTTGTAAGACTACTGCTCTATTGGTATTCATGACTTTGATATGTCATATCTTGACATTTTTTCTCTAATGATCTCCCTTTTTTTCGACCCCTTTTTTATATTTTTTTTAGGGGCATTGGCCTTGCTTTTACCAGACACGCTGCTTTTTTTTTGCCCTTCCTTTTTTTTGACTTTTGACACGCACTATCTACAATGCATATATCGGCTAACCACAATTTGGCTTGTTTTTATCAAATTACTCGACATTTGGACTCTCAGAAGTCTTCATCTTTTATCTACGCTCCAAATATGCTGCTTAGACAATGATGACTTTTGTCTTGCCCCAGTATAGGGGATAATCACCAACTGGATTTAAGAAACGAATTTGTAGGCTCAATTGAGCTTATCAAAGGGTAAAGCGTGTATAGGATAGAGAAAGAAATGCTCTTCATCGTCCTAAGGCACTCGAACTTCGTGTGAATTCATTTGAAAAAGCAACAATCAAAGATTGATGCAAGTGAGAGCAAGAAAATTTCTACTCATTTTTCACCTTATAATGTTGACTTACCTCCAGTTTGCCTCGATGTGAGGTGATTTTTGACATGGGTAATTTGAAAGCATTTTTCCAAGTGTTTAGACTCAAAGTGGCGAAACAATAGACAACTTGTAGTGTTTAAGGTAGAGAAATGAAATGCCTCTTGTCATCTTGGTCGCCATACCTTTTGTGAGATAACTTTTTACCTTGTAGACATGGAATTTTTTCAACTCAACTCATTGAGAATTAGTACATGGGATTGTGTATAGTATAGGACTTGCCTTCCATCATCTTGATGTATCTCATTCGACACATTCAATTCATTCCACATGAGTTATCAGATTGTCTAAATAAATTTCTCCTTTGAAGTCGGTGATACAGATCGACAAAATAACCATGCAGAATTTAAAGCCAATGCAAACATCTTAACTTGAAATTGATTGAAACCATTTATTCATTAGTGAAATGTTTGCAATTCAAAGTATAAAATCAAACACTGAAAACTTTTGCTGCAAAATGTTAGATTTTATCAGGGATAATATATCTTCACAACATCAGAATTAACAGGAGTGGAGAACTCACGACCATCCATTTCTACGAGAATCAAGGCACCTCCGGAAAGCACTTTTTTAACCACATATGGACCAATGTAGTTTGGGGCAAATTTACCCTCAGGAATAGAAAAGACTGGCAGTACTTTTCCTAGGACTAGATCATTTATCTCGAAGTGTCTTTGACTCATTTTTTGGCTGAAAGTCTTACCTACTTATGCGGCAACTGGATCGAGCGTTGTGTCTCACTCTCAGGGGGATTTGCCCCTCTCTTCACTTCTCTGGATTCTCCAAAATCACTTAGGTTAACAATGATAGTCTGGTATGATGTGAGGACTTTAGATTTTTCATGCTACTCTAGATCGTGCCGAATATCTGAGGAATTGTCGAGTTCGCTGGCATAATTGGGATCAAGCTCGGTTGCATATAATTCATCATATTGGACCATTCCCATGCCCTCACGTGTCACAAGATTACCCCTGAAACATAAAATAAGGGATTCAGAAGGACAAACAAGGCTAAACATTACATTTTTTGTAAAATTTTTTTGTTTTTTTATATTTTTTTTTAAATTCTTTTCAAAAAAGTTTTAGCACGAGGGAGCATGAAAAAGCCCAGGCCTCAAAATTCTTCTTGGACTATATTTTCTTTTATCGGTTGGATATCATCACCGGGCTGGTTTGATGTACTTCAACATGCCCTCAAAAAATAAAAATAATTTGTAATTTCATTAATTATCACCAAATGAATTACATTTATTGAATAGAAATTGCAATGGCGAGCTCTAGAAATGAAAAGTCCTAAAAAGCAGCTCCCGAGACGGGACAAGTCCTAAAAAGCAGTAAAAATTCCCACGCAAAGGAGTGTGCGACAAAACGTAAAGGTGTTACTCTTGTGGGCCAGTGCCCATTCCCTCCAACGATCCTTCTACAATAGCTCCAATAAAAAAATCATCGAACAGGGTAGCGATTCCATCCATTGCATCATCAGAATCTTCTGTCATTAGAGGTGTTGAATCATCCATACCTCCCCATCCATCTGGGACAATGTCACATGGGTCAACATAAAAGCTCGGAAACGCTGAGTACTTCACATAATAATCGAACTTGCCGCTCGGTTGCCCCAAAGTGTCGATCACCTCTTTCTCTTCATGGATCATTGTTGCAGGGCCAGGGAACGTGGTGCGGATGTGTGGAAGCAACCTGCCGCGCCCGTTATTTTGGGTAATTCCATGTCCACGTTCTTCACCATTCGGCTCTTTTTCGAATTGCTGTCTATTCTGCCCGTCTCCTTGACCTCGACCTCTACCACATCCACGTCCACATCCATGTCCCTCATTACTTGGCATACTTGACCCCTGATACCCCAATCCAGTAGTGTGGAGCCTCCGAGAGACCTTTACCGATTGGCAGATACCTTAACTATTCCTGCCAAGGCCTTAACCCGGAATAAAGCCATGGGACACCATTACTCTTCTAACTATGACTGTAGTATTTGACACCTTAGGAACGTGCGGTGATGATCCTCTAGATGCATATATGGTCGATACGAGCTCAAGCGACTGATAACTTGATTCTATTTTGCAATCCAGCTCAACATAAGGGATAGCCGTCGCATGATAAATTGAGAGTTCTTCTTTACCTTGGACTGTGACTTTCTCTCCACAACGAATTTCACCTTCTGATGTAGACTGGATGGTACAGCTCTAGCAGTATAAATCCATGGACGACCTAACAGAAAATTGAATGCAGTGGGAATGTCCATAACTTGAAATAGAATGTTGAACATTGTTGGTCCTATTTGTATATCAAGGTGGATTTCTCCCATTACTTCTTTCTTTGTTCCGTCAAAGGCTTGCATGGAGGTCTTCGCAGAATTTATCGTAGAAGGATCTATCTTGAGATGATGTAAAGTCGCCAGAGGACAGATGTTCAAGGCTGATTTGTTGTCAATGAGTACTTGGGCTACATGCGAGGCCTTGTATTTGACAGAAATGTAAAGTGCTTTGGTATGTCCTCTACCTTTTAAAGGGAAAACCTTCATCCGAAAAGGCTATAAAGTCTTTGAGGAGTATGGACCCCACAAATTCCTCCAATTTGTCATGATCGATCGTCTCGGGCACATGGACTTCACTTAACACCTTCATCAGGGTCTTTTGATGTTTGACAGACGTTTGGAGGAATTCAAGCAAAGAGATTGGCACAGGTATCTTGCGCAATTGCTCAACTATGTTATATTCACTATTCTTGATCACGGCCAAGAACTCCTTGGCTTCTTCATCAGTAATAGGTTTTGTAGGTTGGGCATTAGCTTGGCCATAGGCACGTCTAGATCTGGTAACTAAGTGAACATCAAGACTGTAGGACCAAGGGACTGCTTTATCATCATAGTACTTGTGCTGTTGAGGTATCTCGATTACTATCCCTTCATCGATTGTGGGCGTGCTTACTATGATCTCTTCATCATCGGTCGCGTCTTCGGGCGGAAGCATGTCTTCAAGCAAAGGATCGAGCTTGTCCTTCCTAATGTTCAATGTAGCAAACTCCTTATCCTAATTAATAACCACTTCGGAGATAATGGAAATGATGCCAATGTGGTCAGCATAAACGATTATCCTAGCTTCTACCATTCTTGAGATTCTTTCTCTCATGATAGCCAGGGGAAGGACCTGATTACTCAGGTAATAACCGGCTTTCACTAACTTACCGTAGACATCGGTGGTGTATACCTTGACATTCCCAATTCGACTAGCATCAAAACTAAATATGGCATTCACATTGCCCGCGTGATCAGAGAGCGAGTTACTCTGAACATTCGGCTTAGTGGGTTGAAAGGAAAATGCCCTTGTATCAAGCAAGTTCTGAATCCGATACTTGAGAGTGATACGATCATCAGTTGAATGCCCTATTTCACCCATATGATAATCACATTTCTTGGACGGACCGTAGTTATAGAACTGTTCGGGGTTGGGCCACTTTGGCTCAGTGGTAAATAAACCCTTCTTCCGGAGGACCTCTAGCACTTGAGACAATGACCCAGGGAAAAGGGTGAATTGCCTCTTATTGTTCTTCTTTTGAAAGGGTTGACGACCTGTGCTTTGTTGTTGACTTTTTGCTACTTGGATTGCTAGAGCGACATTAACATTCTTCCGACCTGGCTGGGTATATGTCACATTCACTTTAGGTGTCAGTTCTTTCTCCTTTCTTGTGCTAAATCTTTTGGTTGAGGAAGGCGACTCCACAAACCATCCATCTTTTAGCTCTATCTCAATATGTTCGCCTATGGGGATGAGTTGATTGAAGTTGTCAGTTAGAATAGCCACCATCCGATTACGGTACTCAAATGAAAGAGTTTTAATGAACATCCTCTTCAATTCATTGTCTATAGGTTTCGGGACAACTTGAGCAGCTATATTTCTCCTTCTGAGCATCCTCTTCAATTAATCTTTAAAGGACTCAGTCTTTTTCATCTGAGCATGCTCGAGGTCATCGCGGGTGGGAATAATGTCCGTTATGAACCTGTATTGCTTTAGGTCGCTAGCTTCCTTCCAGGTTTTGAGGCCATTTATCTTCTTCTTGAGATACCAGTTCAAAGCAGGACTCGTCAAACTTGCTTGAAATGCATAGATCATCAGGAGTTCATTATCAACGTGCGAGGTCATCTGTATGTGATATAACTATAGGTGGGCTTTTGGGCAGGAGGTGCCATTATACTTGTCAAAATCTGGCATCTTGAACTTCTTTGGGATTTTGATCTGTGAATACAGAGACAGATCGATCGAAGGTGAATTCTGTGAACCTTCAGCTGCTTCACTCTCTCTTCAAGTTTGTTGACCCATTCATCAGGTTTGTCTTTGTTAACGATAATCTGGACGAAGTCATCTACTAAATCAAGAAGATCGTCATCTTCCTCAATATCTGCAAATTTTTCACATTTATGCTTTGAGGCTAATGCCTTAGGGGATGCTAGAATGGGGCTAAGCCGAAGGGCTTTGATCTCAGCGGATGTCACATCCTCAATTTCAGTCCCTGGGAAATGACTATGGTTTAAGTTTGGTGGTTTTCCAACCGAAACTAATTTTTACTCTTGTTTTGGGAAACCCAGTTTTGGATCCTGTGTACCCCTTCCTTTTGTTATTTTTGGAGAGAATTTTGTGGTCCGAATTTCTAAGTACTTTCTTCTTGAAAGTTGTTTCAAATATCTTGAGGTTTTATATAATTTAATTTCAGAATTTTTGGAATTGATATGAGTGGTACGATGGCCTGATTTTCGGACCATGGGAAACTGCCCAGAATGGGTATTTCTGTGCTGTTCAGACCGTATTTATTTTCTACAAGCTTTTCTAGGCCGATTTTGGACAAGTTTCCTTCAGAAAAGTTGTTGAGAACGTCCTTTTCTATAACGTGTATAAATTTGGGAATTTTTCAAGATCAATTGGATTCTGGACAGAGCTTAATTTGAGAAACAAGAATTCTATTCCAGTGAAGTATTTTTGGTCTGTCTTTGAGCTACTGAAAGTGGTGTTTATAGAGAGATTTAGATCTTGTGTTCTTCATGAGAAATGTTTACTAATGCCTGATTTATGACATATTCAAGGTTGAGAATTTTTGAAGTCTATTTACTATATTTTCAAGTCCGATTTCGTGAACAGTGCAAAACTGTCCGGTTTTGTCAGATTTCAAAGATTTAGCATTTTCTATATGAGAACATTGGAATTTCGACTTAATGTCTTTTGGTGATTTAAATTACATGTTCTGAGCTTTCAAATGAGATAGTTTATGCTTTGATTGGAGGTCGGCTCATGGGGAAACCGAGAGAGAGAAATAAGCTTGGAATTGAATGATTCTAGAGAAGTCTAAACTTGAAGCCCAAGTTTGGAAATAAATGGCTTAGAATTTTCATCATGACTTTTGGCCTTTGTGCATAAATGAGTATAAATGACCTTATCTCTTAGTGACATAAGCCATGACCCAAGCAAAGGCCATTCGGCCAAGGGGAGGGAGAGAGAGAGAGAGTAGCCGTGAGGAAGGGAGAGAGAGAGAGAGTAGCCGTGAGAGAGGAAGAGAGAAAGAGAGGACCAAAGTTGGCTTCTTCATCATTTTATCCAATTAATGACATTAATTACATGCCATCATGAAATTTGACTAAGAGGCTTAGTCCATTAATGGCATTAAATGAAAGCCATGATGAGTTTGGACTTTGAGACCTTGTCATGATGGTCATCTATCTTCTTAGGCAAGCTTGGATTAACAACTTGGTGAGCAAGTTTGAAGTTCTATAAATAGAGGAAGCCTCCCCTCTCTCTCTCACGGCACTTCTTCTCCATCCTCACGCCACTCTCTCCTTATCCTCACGCCAACTTCATCATCCTCTCCCTTTTCTTTTGTTTCTTGGCCCAAGAGATTCATGCCCAAACGAACCCCGAACCGGCCCGTGTTTCTCCTCGTTTCCACCCAAAAGCCCACGGTTTGTCCTTCGTAGGCCTAGGTTGTTTGGCCAAGCAAAAAGGAAGCAAGGAGAAAATCGAAAACTCACTCGAGCCCGCCGTTTCTAGCTCGTTCCCTAGTTTGTTTGTTGTTGTGTAAGTAAACTTCCTAATATCAGGAAAGGAAGTTGTAATACGTTGTGACACGGTTTGCTTGGACCGTTTCTCGATCATTTGGTTGATTGTGGTTGGTTCATTTCTCGATTTAATCATGTTTCATGTTTGACGTTTGTTTTGGAAATAGAATCGAGACTTGAGTGGCAAGGTGCACATGTTATAACCATGCTTGATGTTCTCTTGTATGAACTTTGCAATTGATCTGCCATCAATGTGGATGCGGTAAGGGCCGACTTGTGCTAACGGCGATCCCCTCGTCCTCGCTTGGTATTAGTAGGTTTACTTGCTGAGTCTCCCCGACTCATCCCCCGTTGTTTTTCCCCTTTTTCAGGTCCGTAGGATGGCCTCTCCCCCAGCTCGCGTTGGCAATCCCGTGGAGCAAAAAGTCGAAGTGCTTACCGTGACGGATGCTGGAGAAGGCCATGCCCACCGCCGAATCACGACGTTTGCTAAATTCAATAAGGGCCTAACGGACTTGGTGCCTCATCCATGCATAGGTTCAACGGTGCTTTGGCGGTGCGGGCAGGCCGGCTACGGGATAAGGCCACGAGTGGGATGTAAGATGGCCAGGCGGACGGGACCGGGATAGAGGTGAAGAAACGATGAGCGAGAAGCCGTAGTGGGAATAGGACAACCCAAGTCGAGTTTTGCTCTTTATAGTCGGTGATGAAATATGCTTTATTTGCTATGGCCCGAAGGGCTTGTTAAAACATGTTTACATGTTCTCTAAATATAAGGTTTGCTCATGATGCTGTTTGTATTGTTTCCGCTATTGTTTTGAACGTGATTGTCCCGAGATATGCTTCTGCTTGTGTGTAAAGAAAGATAACAATGAGCGGGATGTCACGTTTATAACCCCGAGGTGGAGGCGTTACAGCGGACATCTGTTGCATTGCGGTGAGGACTTGCTTCATTTGGTCTTCAATGCCAACGACACGATCTCGTAAGTTGGTTTGATCAGCCATTTTAGTTCTCGACCGCGTACGAATAGGCGATCGTGATCGGTCCGTAATTACCTAATTTTACGGATAAAACATGCATACATAAGTGTCAAGAAGAATCACACGCTGATCCATGACATTGATCTAATTGCTTTGATTAGAAAAGATCTCTTTATTGAAATGACGAAAAATTTTACAACGACTATAACTTGAAATCACTTGAACAAAAATGCAAAAACAAATGACTCAATTCGTAAATAAGTTTAAAGACTAAAACTGAAATGAGAACATAAATCCAAGCTTTTCTATTTAGCTTGATCCATAGACATATAGGAGATGACTTCCTTCTTCAACTGCTCATAAGCTCGAGCTATTTTAGATGCTTTTTCTTGAGCTTCTTCGGCCTTCCTTTTGAGACGGTTGTTCTCTGAGTGAGTAGTAGTCTTGAGAGGTACCTTGGGTATCTTCGGGAGTAACTCCTACGGGGACTTTGTGTCATCGAGTATACTTGGTCGTCGCGAAATAGGACTTCTGCTCCCCTTTGAACTCTTCTTTAGGCCGAGCTATCTTTAAAAGAAGACACTTCTTCCACATCTTTTTGAGCTAAGCTACGGTCCCTTCGTGGTATTTATCATCATCGGTGAAGTCGACATGAAGGAGTTCCGATTGTAACGCTAGAGGGAGCCCTTGGAAAATCTGAAACTGACGAGACACTTTGGCAGGGTAGTATTCGATTGCACTAGTGAAACCTAAAAGAGGAACCAACCCAATACCATTACATGTAAGCCGAGCTTTCTCGACTTTGAACCAGTTAGCATGCCATTGGAAACCTTGGGGTTTAGCGTTTTTCATGAAAATGATCCATTCGGAGTAATGATAATCAGGTGCATCCCCTTGTTTTTCTTTATATTTTAAGACGGGATGGCTAGAATCACTAAGCTTGGATATCATGAGTAAATCGCCACATCCTTTTATGTGAGATAAAAATCAAATTTACAATAGTTCAAGGGGGCATGAAATGTTATGTCAATATATTGCTTAAATTTAGTGAGGGAAATGAAAGTTTCGGCTAAAATGGTGTTGACAAAATTCTTTTCAAGACAGACTTATTGGACAACCATGCAATTGACGGATTACATGTATTCTTACAGTGAGGAAAAATCACGAACCCGAAAAATGCTAGCAAAAAGATTCTGCCCTTTTGAAATGATGTTGCTTTATCAAAATATTGACTTAAGAATGAAAAAGGACATGTCCCGCGATTTGCTTTCAAAACTTTTCTCAATTCATCTTTTCCGACATTCAAAAATTCGGAGAACATTAAGGTGGAATCGATTCCCAAAGGTGGTCTAACTAATTCCGACTCCAAAGGTTTTTCAATTATCACATTATATTCTTCCAAAGTCAGGGTGAGCTCATGTTTACCGAATATAAAGGTAGATGTCTTAGAACATCAAAAGTGTGCTAATGCTCGAACGAGGCCGGTACGGACTTTGACTTCCAATAAGGGGAGAAGCCTCCTAATGTGGCCCTCGACTAACTTACGGTTGGTCAAACTGAGTAGATTCCACCAGGTATGAAGCTCGTCCTTAGGAGAATTAAGAATCCGGATGTCTGCCCCTCCCATAGTGTATATACCAAGACTCACGACCAACCTAATTTCATGGACCGACCCAAAGAAAATACGAAATATAAATAAATTACAAGATAAAGATTCAGAAAACTTACTTCACTATGTAGTATAATGTCAATCACATAGACATGCGCATGAAATGTGAGGTTGAGGTTCTATTTCTATCTAGACTCTGACTTGCAAAGTGGAGATGCAAGGATTACCGAGCTAAACTAGTCATGGTGGTGGTTAAGCTGTGATTCCCCTGACTCCGGCTTAGTCAAGGAGCCAACCGGGGTTGCAAAGGGTGCAACCGTGGTGGGAACTCAATGACACCATGAAAGAACTTTCGAGACTAAGAAGGGCGACCCGTACCGCACAGGTGTGGTCGAGGTGTCTACTGTCTCAGTACTATCTTAAACCTGTGCCGCCCAGGTCCGGCAGTGGGTAGTGTGTGCGGTGTAGTGTAAATGCAAGGCATACACAGCAAGTTATATCGTACAATGCTTCGTGCTTAAAATAAATCATACATCCAAATACCTCCCTGCAAAACATAGGTTAACAATCACATCTCCCCTTATACCTCCCATTCTGCAAAAATATTTAACATCTAAAATATTAGGGACGTACCTGGGATCCTCACTGCCAAGCAAAAAATATTTTTTTGAAAAGAAATTCCCAGTGGAGTCGCCAAGCTGTCGTAACCTAAATTTTTTCTCAGGCTCATGGATTATTAAGACTAAGCTTAACTCGGGCTTTCCCAAGCCCTACCAATTCACAACTTAGGATTTAAGTTCTTAACATGCCAATATTTTCATGCTTGGAGTCGCCACTAATCTATTTGTAGTAGGTTGATTAGAAACCTAAATAAAACATAGGGAGATAAGTTTTATTCCTACGAACCAGAGATTCTAAACTCAGGGACTTGATTACGCTAGATCTAGTCTAACGGCCTTTCAGTACTTTTTCTTTTCAAAAAATGTTTATGCATGCAGTTTGGATCCATTTTAACTCAGTCACTAACATGTGAGGTATTTATACGGGTGTGCAAACCACCAAAGTAACACCCAATAATTAAAACATTAAATTGCAAAATTTGAAAAATTACTTACCTCGAAGCAACGTAATCATCTGCATTATTAGCTAGAAAATCATATCAACAATCCTAATATGATTTCTAATTAACAAGCAGTTCACTCAATATTTTTTGAATTTTCACTTATTTAAATGGAAGCTAATCTATATGTAATGACGTGCAAAAATTGACGTGCGATTAATACAACCTAACATGTAAACTATATGTCATGCGACGACGTGACCTATTTTTAATGACGGGCAAATAATTTATTTTTGGTATTTTTCCAATAAAATTTGAAATAAAAAAATGCCTAAATTAACATGCAATCTATGATAATTTAATCTATTCTAAAGTGACTTCTTTTTTGTATTTTTATTAAAATTCGAAATAACTAAATATGCTAAATAATCCACTAAGATTAAAACAATCTTTAATTTAAACTAGGAAATATGCTACCCTAAATCCCAATTTAAATCAAATAATTATCTTATTCTTTAGGATATATTTAAGAATCCCTAAGCATGCAAAGTTTCTAATTTAAATCTAACTAATAGATTTTTTATTTGATTTTCTTTATTTAAGAGGAAAAACAATTAAACAAAGATAACAACCACGTTTAAACAATCCACGCAATCAGTAAGATTCTTCTTATCAAATTCAAATTAGGCAAAGAAATCAAACTAACGGTCATATCTATAGGGTTATAGATATTGACGGAAAGCTAATTGTTCAAATTTGGAAAACAAATAAAATCTATTATCGTATCCAAGTGATTATGGATAAAATAACGATTTTCCGTATCACCACGTATCATACCTTAGGGACAAGGTCGGATAGTTGTCCCGATACGTTGCCAAATTAGGAATGATTCCTAATTTTGGATATTTTCAAATATTGTGGATATCACAAACATTATCCTAAGATATCTAGTAAACCAACAAAGAATATCCACAAAATATCTAAATTATCCGAAAACTTGAAAATTAAGTCTTTAAAAGAAATATTCGGATAATCTTACCTAAATTGTGGATAACTTCCAAATTCGAATTACCAATGGATCAGGATTGCAAATCGGGAACGTCGGGAATGGTGTCGGGATCGGCGGTGGTGGGACAACGGTGGGCATGTCGTGGCGGTGGTTGGTACAGCGGAGCAGCAGCTTAGTTAGCGGAGCAGTGGCGATGTGTCTGGCATCTCCGGCGGTGATAGGCAGAGCGGGATGTCCTGTGTGGCGGTGTAGCTCTGGGCGATGCGGGTGGAGGCACGGTGGGAGCAGCTGTGCTGTGGTGGAGCACGAATGTCCAGGCAGCGGTGCAGAGCAGCGGCGGCGGACGTGGCGTTCGTCGGCGGCGGACGTGGCGTTCGTCGTCGGCGGACGTGGCGTTCGTCAGCGACGCGGGTAGGTTCGAACAGCGGCTTCGAAGGCGGCGGTGTGGCGGTAGGCAGCAGTGTCGGCCGAAGGCAGCGATGTGCGACGGGAGTAGCAACGTGTGGCGGGGCGGTGCGGTGAGGCACGAAGGGAGGCGGTAGCGTCGTGCGGCGGTGTGAAAGGGCGGAGCAGCAATGGTGTAGCGGCGGCGCTGGGCGCGGCGTGCGGTGACGCGGCGTGCGACGGTGCAACGGCGACGGGGTGCAAACGGCGATGGCAGTCACCAGTCTCCTTCTCTCTCTCCCTCTTTTCTCTCTCTTTTGCTCTCTCTAAAAAGATTCTGATTTGCAATTATGAGGACCCCCCAGATTATGACACGTAATGACATATTTATAATGTAAACCTGGGTCAATTAGCTGGGCTTTCTAGTCCTAATGGGCTTAGGCTTGAGCTTTACCTATTAATTTAATTTAATTCTAAGCGGGCTGAATTAATTCGAGCTTTTCTTTAATTAAGCTTGATGGGCTAATTTAAGCTCAAATTAAGACAACCGGCTTTTTGATGTGTGATTTTCGGCCCCTATCTTTCAAGTGAGCCGAGTTCCGTTCGATGCCCGAGCTTGATTTACGCAATAGATTTTCAATTTTCTCGCCATCGCCGATCTGATGTTGAATGCAATTAACCTACATGATTCTGAACTATATTTTTATTTAGGGGTTAAAATTTAATTTCTAATTTTCTATGCAATGAACGACTAATTAGGTCACCAAAATGTAGGTGTCAACGGTCTTGAATTGTAAATTTGGAATTTCATGATATTTGAATAAGATTCGGGTGGAAATTTTGATTAATGTTGGACAAGGTCAATATTAGCCTCCCAAATCGTTCCAGTTTGAGTCTTAGAAATGTGCGATTTAGCTGGGGGGCTTTTTTTTAAAAAAAAAGACAAAAAATGAAAGTGGAAGAGCACGTCCTAAGCTAGCCGTTCATAAAATTTGGCACCATTTTGAAGTTTATTGATATATTTTTCTTGCATTTTGCAAAAACCAGGTTCGAATTGGGTTGGTCTTGAGGGGGCGAATTAAATTGATTAAACTGCACCAATTGGCCATAATTGGGGAAAATGACCTGAATTAAGTTTAAAATAGACTTACTCAGCTTTTATTAAGTTAGTCAATTGTATTAAAACATAATTGAGCAGAAGTAGGAGAAAATCAGAGAAGTGGTCTTCTTGAGTTACTAATTGTTTTGTATGGTTCCTAAGGCGTGTGGACCTAATTGCATGCTAAATTGACTTGGCATGTGGTTGATTGGATGTATGTTAGGTTCAATTACAATTACCAATTGTTGACACTCGATTTTTAGTCAATGCATTGTAATGGTGCAAATCTTGAGATTAAGGTTTCCAATCGCGACAGAACCCAATTCTCAATCAAAAAGAGTCATTCAGCATATGAATTAACATTAGCCATTCTTTTTCTAGCTTTTCACATTTTAATTTCAAAAAGTCAAAGTGTTGACTTTTGGTCAAACTTTGATAAAAAAGTCTTTGACCAAAAATCAACCCTGTAACATCCTCAATTTTAGCCCCTGAGAAATAGCTATGGATTAAATTTGGTAGTTTTCCCAATCGGAATCAATTTTTACTCTTGTTCTGGAAAACTTGGTTTCGAGTCCCTAGTAACACCTCGTTTTGTTATTTTTTTGGAAAATTTTGTGAACTGAATTTCCAGAAATTTCCTTCTTCAAAGTTGTTCCAAATATCTTCAAGTTTAAAATATTTTAATTTCATAATTTTTGGACTTGATTTGGATTGGACGATCACCTCATTTTCGGACTGTGTGAAACTATCTAGAATGAGTATTTTTATGATGTTTACACTTTCTCGATTTTATACAGACTTCTCTAGGCCAAGTTTGAACAAAATTCCTTCACAAAGTTGTTAAGAACTTATTCCTCTATAACATATATAAATTTGGAAATTTTTAGAGATGATTTGGATTCTGAAAAGAGCTTACTTTGAGAAGCAAGGATTCTATTCCAACGAACAGTTTTTAGTCTATATTTGAGCTACTAAAATTTGTATTTACAGAAATATTCAGATTTTAGGTTCTTCATGGGAAATGTTTTTTAAGGCCTTGGTTATGTCATATTCAAATTTGAGAATTTTTTGAGTCCATTTACTATGTTTTCAAGTCTGATTTATTGAACAGTACAAAACTGCCCAATTTTATCAGATTTCAAAGATGCACCATTTCTCACATGAAACCTTGGGAATTGAACTCGAGATCTCCTGATTATTTAATGTACACATTCTGATCTTTCAAATGAGATATGTTACACTTTGTTTGGAGATCATATGAAAGAGGAAATGAGGCTTTACATGTAGTGGTAGAAGCTAAAATGTGTTCTTATGGAAGGCTTCTATAATTGAGTCTTGAGGACTAAGACCATCATTCACGCCTAGCAAGATGGCTCATGGCCAAAGAGAGAGAGAGAAATAAAGGTCATCATGATTTATTTAGGCCTTGAATGAATAGGGCATAATGACCCTAAGGTAGAAACTTGGAGGCCAAGTTGGAAATGAATGACCTTAAATTAAAGGCTTGCACAAGAAGCTTAATTATGAACCTTAGACTTTAGGGTCAATTGCAACTTAAGGACCAAGTTTTAGGATCTTAATTGCTTCTATAGGTCATCATAAACTCTAGATTGAAACTTAGAGCCCAAGCTTAGATTATATGGCTAGAATTAAATTTTGCTCAAGAAGCCAAATTAATGGCTAACACTTTTAAGGCCATTTCATCATGGTCTTTTGGCTCTTCTTCATTAATAGCGAAGATTTTCAAGATCTAGATAATGATGACATTAGACTTTAGAGGCAATTTCATCATGACATTTGTCTTTTCTTTATGAATAGCTTATGTGTTCCTATAGACATTAATGCATGGGCTTAGGTGTTCTCTTGGAATTTAATGTATAGGGTGACTCATATACCCTAACTTAAGGCATTATAACCTTAGTAGGACACTTGATAGTCAATTAGACACTCAAATTATTAAGCTTAAAATTTGATAAGATTTTCTTTAATTATAGGTGACACTTGAATGAAGGTGATTGGACTGTGTGGCAAGTGAGTTATGAAAGCTTGGAAGATTCTAGAGAGTCAAGAACTTGAGAAGCAAGTTTTGACTCTTAACTTGGTGAGCAAGTTGGGTTTGCCTATAAATAAGCTGGTCCCTCCTTAGTTACCATACACCATCTCCCCTTTCTTTCTCATCTCTCATGCCATTCACTCTCTCACATGCCTACCTACCAGTCGGTCACGTCACTATTTGATCCCCATAAAATCTAGCCTTGTCGAGTAGAGTAAGTGAATTCCCTAATGTCGGGAAAGGAAGATGAGATGCGTTGTGACATGGTTTGCTTGGACCGTGTTTGGTCATTTGATTGATCATGGCTGGTTCTTTTCATGTCTTGCCTATGTTTTGTATTTGATATGATGTGGTTTGCTTGGACCGTTTTTGGACTTGTGAATGATCGTTGATTGTTTCATCTTATGTATATACTTAAGACTTGTATATATTTCTCACGTTTTGCAAGAGTCGAGTATGACTTGGTTGCAAGAAAGGCTTTTCTTATTTACGGTTAACATATAATAAAAACCGGAACTTGATTGGTGATACTCATGTGTAATAGCCATGCTTGATGTTCTTTTGTTGTTGGCATGTATTTTGCTATTGATTTGCCATTGACGCCGGTGTGGTAAGAGACAACTTATGTTAACAGTGATCGATTCCTCCTCACTTGACATTAGTGAGTTCACTTATTGGATCTTCCCGACTCATCCTCTATTGTTTTCCTTTTTAGGTTTGTAAGATGGCATCTCCCTTGACTCGTTTTGGTACCTCTGTAAAGATGGAAGTTGAGGTGGTCGATTCTATCGACACCCGTGAACGCCAGGCCTACCCTCGGGTTATTACCTATATTATGGTTGATCAAGGCCTTCAGAACTTGGTCCCCCACAATTACGTGGCGTGATACCACTGATCGAATGGCGACCTGGTTAGACCCCTCTGCAGGCACAATGGCTCCTTTGGTGGAAATGGTGGGCCAACTCTAGGGGGTGCCATGGGCGGGGCGTGAGATAGCTGAGCGGATGGCGGCGGAAAGGGGAGTTTGAGCTATGCTGGAGTTCAAGGAATCTAGGAGCATTGAAGCCATAGTAGCAGGCTTAGGACACCCAAGCCATAACTTTTTTTTTTTTTGGTAAGGCCCAAGCCATAACTTTTGTTATGTATAAACGTCTAAAATCAGTTAAGACCCGTAAGTCGGGTTGTAAAATATTCTTGTGTGTGCCGTAAATACAAGATTTTCTCCTGATGCTTGTCATAATCCCGTTGTTTTTTCTGATTGTGATTGTCTCGAATTAATTTCATCCGCTTGTGCTTAATCAAAGATAATAACGAACGGAACATCGCACTAATAACCCCGAGGTGGGGGCATTACAAACCCAAAGTCAAAATTTGGTTTTTTGCATAAAAACACCCCATAATAGTGTCAATTTCACTTTTGCATTATCAATTTTCAAATAAATTCAAAGTTTAACCCATTAATTGACATTTTAGTAAATAAGTACTAAAATGTTGACTTTTGGTGAACACCTTATCCAAAAAAAATGAAAAAAATTCAAAACCCCCCAAATCAACTCCTTTTTATCTTCATTTCACTTTGGCATAATCAATTTTACAAAAATCGGTTTAGAATCAACATTTCCTCAATTAGCGGAATTTGGTTCAAATCGGCTAAAAATAAAATTACTTCACTTCTAATAATTTTTTAGGATAGTTTCCTTCACGACATTTGATGTAGAGGTCGTCTTATATTCAATTTTCAAATCAATCTTAGAATTCTAAGCCAAGGATGAAAATCCCTAATTTGAGCCCTAATTAGGGGTTCTAGTCAATTCTTCATGACTTGCACAATTAAGCCACGAATGAGCCTGATTTCTTATATGCAATTCAAATCCAAAGTCAATTTTGGAAAATTCACACAAATTTGAGTCAAATTGATCAATTAAGTTAGCTAATGACTTGCAAAATTAAGCTAGATGATCCAATTGAGATAATTCAACTTGACCCACTCTCATCTAGGGTTTAATTTGATGAATTGAGCTGTAATTTGACAATTAAACTCTAATTTCCTTTTGGCGTTTAGTTCAAACCAATATGTGGAAGTCAATTAGGGCTCATTAAAATGTTCTAAATCCATTTGATTGGATCGATTGATTAATTTTCAAATAAATTGGGTTAAATTGAAATCAATTTTATCAATTGAGGAAAAAAATTGTGAAAATTGCATCAATTGATTGAAAAGACCCAATTTGTGTGAGACAACTCAATTAAGATGAAATTGGCATCACCCATGATGTGATTAGAACAAATTCATCCAATCGAGATGTCAGAAATGAATTTAATTGGCTTTAATTGATTGGATTTAAGTTGTTTCACTTTAATTTGATCCATACTTTTGGCAATTGGGTAGAAATTCTTTGCATAAATGATTTGCAATTGAACCCACCAAATCGATCCAAGTTGGTTTGATCTAGCTCGCCCGGGCCAACCGACCCCTATTGCCATTCCGATGAGTATAGTTGGAAAACGGCCATTTCCGGCCATGGTCTAACCACCTTGAGCCTTTGTTGGCCAACCCTTCCTTTGTTCATAAAATTAAACATACGCCCCTTTAGAAATTACTAAAATGCCCTTGTAATCCAAAATTAAGCCAATAGGAGCATTTCTTTAATAATTAAGCAAATTATCTTGGCCATTCATCAAAAGCAAATCCTAGCCATCTATTATGCGATGTCATCTATCCAAGGGATTCAAAACTAACCAATAAGGGATAGCCTTAATCATTAAGGAAGGAATTTGAGCTCTTAGATCAATCCAAAGGCTAAAATTCCAACTAGAAAGAGGTATATAAACTTTTTCCCCCAATTTCTAAGGGGGATGGCCATTTTTAGATTTGAATTCTCTCTCTCTCTCTTGGTTGGGGCTCCCACTACCTGCTCGCCGCTTCCTTCTGACGAGCCACCAACACGCCGGCCTCCTTCATGCCTCCCCGAAAGCCAATCGCAAGGACATCCAGCACAATCTCTCACCGAAGCTCCCCAATCGGCGCCATTTCCTCCGGGTTCAGTCACCGGTGTCCAAGCCAACTCGCTGTCCAGCCAATTCTCGAGGTTGTTCCAACGGTCCAGCAGCCCTTCAAGGCATCCTGAGCCTCCCGAGCATCTTCCTCAGCTCTGGCCTGAGGTTGTGGTGGTTGGCCCAAGCTAAAAAAGCCATTGGATTCCTTCTATCGTACTCGATTTCAGTCCTTAGTTGATCCTTGTTCGTTATACCTTGTCAAGTCACTTTCTCGCGCTCAACTCTTCGTGCTGTGATATAGATTCCGTAGAGCTATACTTGGCACCAAATCGAAGCTTAGTGGTGGCCAAATAGCTTGCACAAGCTCAGCTAGTCTATTGAACAAGGCATGTAATCTAAAACCGAGTTTAGGACTAGATGATAAAACGAGGAGTTTATATACTTACATGAGATAGATCTAAACCTATCACGAAATCATACTCGCCATTTGAATGCCTAGAATGACTTATGTTGATTGTTCTGTGCATAGGAATCATTCCATGAGTGTTTGGATCATTGATTGCATGTTCTGCAATTTTTGTGTACTGATGAGTCAGTAGCCTTCAACTGTTGATTTGAACCTCTAAACATGGAAATCTGGAAAAATGTTCAACTAGAGATTCAAACTAAACTTCCTGAGCTTCGATTTGATGTGTCTTGAACAGAAATCTGGAAATCTTTAGAATATGTGTCTTGAATGGATGTCGTTTACTATGTCAAATTGTCTCTAGAATATTTCTGGAATAATAGTTTCTCTGTTATGTTCCATTGATTCCTGACTGACCTGATTCGATTTTGTGATTTTTACCATTTTTTGAGTTTCTCATTTGCATAAACTTCCTCATGAAAGTTGTAAAGGACACTTTGATCTTTCTGGTATAAAATTTTCAAAAACTTTCACGTTGATTTGGCCTGCACAATCGACACTCAAAGTAGCATTTCCTATGCTGTGAAAGCCGATTTTTGGCTGACCTTTGTATGCTCTTTGATTTTTATAAATTTTGGTGCTCAAAATCTCCAGAAATGTTCCCCATGAAAGCTTTCAATGAGATCCTAAGATTTCCAATAGTATCAATTTTGTCAAAATCGGAGCTTGTATGAATTCTCAAAGGTTTGATCATTGCGTTAATTGGATTCTGTGTTTAGATCCAGAAATTCAAGCCTTTGGGTATCCGATCGTGTTTTTGCAATTTTGTCAAACTTGATGACCTCTTTTGCAAAAATTTAAAACTTCAAAGTTTTTCATTGGGGTATTTATTTGAAAAATGAAAATTTTGAGGACTTCATTGCAACATTTGAGGGGTCAATTTCATAAAAAACTCGGATAAGGTTAATCGTTTTTGAAGAACGGTTTGCAATTGAGTCCAGGGTGAAAATCAATTTGCTGAGAAAAATCATGGTGTTTTTAGCAAAGACTCTAAACATGAAAGTTTTTCAACACATGTTTTCCTAACTACCTGTAAAATTTGGTGCTGTTTGGATAAAATTTGTTATTTTTCCCGCATTTTTTAAAAAAATTTCAGGCCAAAACCGGGTCAAGTCAGGGGTATCCAGCTCAAATCCCAATTTTCAGATAAATCGGGTAGGAATCAGGCGAAGTGGTCTTGATGAACCTTGATCCTCATTTCTTAAGCTTTCTAATGATGCTTGATTAATTTCATTTGGAAATCTTTAAGTTGGTTAATCACATTTAAACAGAATCTACTCGAATTTGACAAATTTCAATTGAATAAATGATTCTCATGAGGCTCACTTCCCATTATTTGCTTGATTGAGAAACAAGGTCATTTGGCCTAATCGCATGTTTAATTCATTGCTTATGCATGTGGTTGTTAAATGAATGCTTAGGCCTGGTGCAAGTTCAGTAGGTAGCCTACGGTGCACACTTAGAACCGACTTTAGGAGTTAATTTATCAACCATCGTTTTGTGAACATAAATGGTAGTTGATTATCATTAATCACTAATCAATCAATCATAGGTGATTAGAGGGTTTAGGCAATCGAAATGCATGAAAGGCAAAGGCATATTCCGAGGTCAATTCAATGTTTTGATTGATTGAATATAATTGCTTTGCTTTGATTGCATTTTTGCATCGTTTGTTAGCAATATATGAGTTTAAATGTAAAACTAATACTTGAGAGGAGACTCATGGTAGAGGAGGCTGAATTCTTGAAGGGCGATGATCGATGTCCAATCCGGTCCAAAATTTTTGTAATCAATTTGATACCCGACTGGGTTTTCCATTAGTATTGTAATAAACACCCGACGAGTTGCGGGCTTTTCATTTCTTGTTCTTAGATTAGCTCGTTTTTATTCAATTACATTGAGTGTTTACTTTATGCACTCGCATTTCAATATAATTGATTGTTAATTTTTCTTTTCTAGACTAAGATATGATTAGTTTAGAACTTTAAATGGAAATCACAAAAACGAGATGCATTATCACCTAGTGGATTAGGGTTTTGACATGAAAATGATAAGAACAAATGCATGACAACTTAGATAAAAACCAAATTAAATTTAGCGTTACTGAAAAGGCATTAATCGAAATATTAACGTAAGCCAATGCCCGAACTTAGATATCTCTAGTTCCGGAGAGATCGAAATGAAATTCCCGCTTTTTGATTGGGTATACTATCCGACAAAAGGCTAGTGGCGACTCTAAATTGTTAAAAAGCATAAAATCAATTCCATGTCATGCGAGGTATGGATTAAGTGAGAATCCACGTTCATTATTAATGGACCTTATGGATGAATGTAAGAATGAAGCTTCGTAAGCCGTCTTTTGAGATGTGCCATTTAGACCATTTCATAAACAATTACCTCTAAACTCACGCCTCTCGAGGCGGCTGTTGAGGGTGGGTCGCGACAGCCTTGACGATTCCACTAGGGACTAAGTTACAAACCTAAGTGGACTAAAGCCTTGTTTACCTTTTGTAGCATCGATTGCATGTCAAGGTCGCATGGAAAATGAGGTAAGTCCACTAACCATGTGTGAAATGATTTTGTAGGTGGGAGATATAAGGGGTGGAGTGTGTGCAAAGTCTTTGTTTTGTAGGTGGCGTTTGGATGTATGATTAAATGTATAAGATTATATTGAAGCGGTGTTTGCTTTAAATTTAAATACATGTTTACGTGCTTTAGCACAACACAATGCAGCTACAACCCGTGGTCTAAAATCCCGGATCGCTTTAGAGAAACCATTAGGAGGTATTGAGCGTGGAACCCGCTTGAGAAAGATTTGTGGTAATCCATTCCTTAATTCTGCTCATCTCGATAAGTAAGAAGTGCACCGACCAACATTATTAGTGAGGGGTAAACTTTTCTTATTTAATCAAGATGGGAACCTTAAATCTTTAGAACTCTACCCTTTAGGTGTCGAACCTCACGTGTCCTCATGCGACATGTCTATGTGATTGCCATTGCCTTTTGATAAGGTTTGTATGTATCGTTTCGATATTTTTCTTATCGCAATTTCATTTATGCCATTTAAATTCCCCATTTTGTTCTTTTTGTAAATATGTGGTGATTAATCTAATTAGGCTTCGTCAATATGTCGGAAATCCAAATCATCCCCGTACTGAGACCTCTTGGGGGCATGTGGGAAAGCCTCGAGCTGAAGCACAAGAAGTACGTGGAAAAGAGGATTGGATACCTCGCCTCAATTTTGTACGTGGAGCCTTGCATTGCCATGATGAAGGCATTGTCTCATTTTTTGAACCCCCACAACATCCACATTTGTCTTTGGTCGAAATAAATTGACCCCTACAATTGAGGAATATGATATTGCCATTGGAAGAGTCGATTCTCTTGGTCTAGTTAGTCCTCTAATCAATGTTGATCTCTTCTCTCTTTCGAGACAATTCTTAGGGGTTGATAATTCCTAAATCAAAGGCATCCTTAAAGTTAAATCCAATGCACTCCCTTTCTCGTTCTTAGAATGACATCTTTCTAGTTTGCCAAAAGAAGTGGATAATCAAATCCTTCGTATTTTTCTTTTAGCATTCTTTGGTTTTGTAGTCTTTCCATACACCAAAAAGATTATGGATCCCTTGATAGTTCACATTGTCAATCAAGTATGTATGTTTAAAAGATTCTCCAACATGATCTTAGGTGAAACCTTTTTGTCATGACATTTTATGCAAAGTTTTGATTTAATTAAATTTTATCTTCTAACTTTTCGTATTGGGGAGTATAATTGTTATCTTGTTTTGGCAAATATTTAAAAATGTTTTTTTATCATCCAATCATCCCATTATACATATATAAAATACAAGTGATAAGAAAGAGTTTGATGGTGATATACATAAGGAAAACAAATATCACAAACATATGACTCTGATAAAAAGTTATTTATGTCAAAAAGTTTTCTAGATTCTATTTGACGATTAATCCTTGAATTTACTCGATGGTGTGGAAAAAAAACTAGGTTTGTTGGAAATTTCTCTCTTCATTTGTACAAAGACATACTATAACAATGGAAAAAAGGGCAAAAAATAGTACCTTCAATTACAAAGTACCCACTTAAAAATGAGCAAAAGGAAAATATGCGATATTAGGAAACTAAAATATAAAAATCTAAAAATAGGTAGAACGCAATTAAATATGGGACTCCTGGTCGATATTAGGAAACAAAATCCAAAGTGAAATAATAAAAATCTAAAAATAGGTCTTTAGGCCCCATTCTCTTATATGCACCGCAGTATTTATATCTTACCTTGCTCCTGCTCTTCATTACCCCATTCTCTCACTTGACCCTTCTCAATTGAGCTTGTTAAGCCCCTCAGATTCGATGGCCGACATGGTGCCCGCTGGCTTTAGAAGAATGTGGTGTTCGGTGCCGGAGCAGCTCCAGCTGCACTTGGCCATGTTGGCCTTGCAATTTGGCTATGCCGGGTTCCATGTGGTGTCCAGAGCCGCCCTCAATATGGGCATCAGCAAGATCGTCTTCATCGTTTACAGGAACATCATCGCCTTGCTCCTTCTCCTCCCTTTTGCTTATTTTCTTGAAAAGTACGTGCTCTTGTCATTTAAAGGCCTCTCTTCTTGAATTTCCTATCCTCCTTTTTGTGATTCTCGTAAAAGCATTTCAACAAACACCCTTTTTCTCTATCAGTTCAGTTTTTTGGATGCGCTCATGACAAATCCCCCATTTTTACACCTTCTTTAAACGTACTTAGGACTCATTCACATGCTTATCGCATTTTATTTGGTGTCCAGGAAAGAGAGGCCTGGGATCACTCTTAAATTCTTGGTGCAGTTCTTTCTCCTTGCCCTCGTTGGGTACGACCCTTTTCGTTTCTCTCCCAATTTTGTGATTGCTAGCAATTTTAACATTCTCAGTAGAGATCTTTTTTCCTTTTCTTTTGGCATATAAAATTGCTGTCTATAGTCTATAAGGGACGATTTCATTTTATTTTTGTGTGGTCAACATAGCGAAACAGGATAACCGCAAACCAAGGATTCTACTTGTTGGGTTTGGACAACACTTCACCCACCTTTGCTTCAGCAATCCAGAACTCTGTCCCAGCCATTACATTCCTCATGGCTGCCCTACTGAGGTGATCATCATTTAGCTTACACGTACCATACATGAAGTTCTTTCTGTGGAAGCCTGCTTAACTAACAATTGGCTCAAAATTCTTCAATTCATTCCCTTTATATGATATAATTTGCCTTCTATAGTCTCAAGGTTGGGAAAATCAACATAGTAGGCTGATAGCTGACGTTGTACATCTTAGTGGTTTTCGTTTAGGCGCTTTGGTGGATTACTTTTTGGTTGGAGAAAAATCATAGGTCGAATGAGACTGAAAGAATCTCTGGAGAAAGGAATTCCAACAGCTAATGGAAAGGGATTCAACCTGGATCCAGAACAGAAAAGAAATGAGAAGGAAAGAAAGAGAGTGAAAGGAAAGAGACCATGTCCTTCAAAAGGAACTACAAAAAGAACGTGAAAAAGAAGGGCAAAAGTGCATAATTGTTGATAAAGCTTCTAGGAAATGAAAATCTCGATTCTCGTCAACATCAATCGAGCTCAAGTTAGCTGACATTTTCTTTGGCCAAAAAACCAATGTGACGTTCAGAATAGAACAAGTTCGACTTGACCGGAAAGACGGCATCACGAAGGTCGTCGGGACCATCTTCTGCGTCGCTGGAGCATCAGTCATCACCCTCTACAAGGGACCAGCCATTTCACTCCGGGACCGCCACTCCACGAGCCCACAAAATACGCAAGCATGTTCCTCTCCTTAGGCAATGCGAAAGGCAAGAACTGGACCTTGGGCTGCGTCTTCTTGATCGGACACTGCCTCTCCTGGTCTGGTTGGCTCGTGCTGCAGGCTCCAGTCCTCAAGAAATACCCAGCTCGGCTCTCAGTCACATCGTACACTTGCTTCTTCGGGCTCCTACAGTTTTTTATCATAGCTGCTTCACGGAGAGAGACCCGCATGCATGGCTCATTGACAGCGGTGGAGAGCTCTTCAGCGTCTTCTACGCGGTGAGTTAACCGAGCATACATCACTACATGATTTTGGGGCAACATATCAGGGCTTGCAGGAAATTTCTTTTTTGAAACAATTTCTTCTTTTTTTGAGCACATCTGCAATCCCAATGACTTTAAGCAACCTCAGCATTTGT
The DNA here is from genome assembly GCA_031216185.1 of Syzygium aqueum. Classification (NCBI taxonomy): domain Eukaryota; kingdom Viridiplantae; phylum Streptophyta; class Magnoliopsida; order Myrtales; family Myrtaceae; genus Syzygium; species Syzygium aqueum. The sequence goes on from CM062236.1 coordinate 15,732,593, forward strand.
TTACTAAGTTGGCTGTTTCATTTTCAGTAGTTTGGAGAAAGCATATGAGGAAATGCAATTATAGTTCAGAAGCCAAGATGAACTAATTTTGTTAGTGAAAAAACAATTTTTCTTGCTCATACTGAAAAGTACTTGGTGATAGTTTTGTGTTGCGCATTTTTCAGCTTATACAAGGCAGATCTAAATTTCTTTGTCAACCACTAGTATAGAAACCGTTCCCCCCCCCCCCCCCCCAAAAAAAAAAAAAACCACTTACATGCGTCCTATTCACATTCCATTAAGTTGTAGTAGGGTCCGTGGTATATCTTAGAAATTGCGAGTTCAATGACGAAAAATCTTCTTCAAGCTTTGAAATTACAAATACTAACAAGATCAAGTTTTTCTTGATTGAAAATAAATAATGTGCAGGGAGTGGTGGCATCAGGGATAGCATTGGCAGTGCAGATATGGTGCATTGACAAAGGCGGGCCAGTGTTCGTCGCCGTGTACCAACCTGTGCAGACGCTCGTTGTCGCCATCATGGCCTCCGTCGCTTTAGGGGAGGAGTTCTACTTGGGAGGTTATTAACTAGTCTCTTCCTCTCCCATCCATCTTTCTTCTCAATCATGCACCGCTGGGCCAGTAGGCGCCATCATCTTTAATCCTAGGATCGAAAGATCCATGTTTTGCTATGGAAGGAAGAAAGTACACTAACTAATTAGTTCAGGTTAATATCGCGAAAAACTCCAAACTATTATGTCTGTGATAATTTTACCTTAAATTAATTTTTTAACCATAAAAAACCCCAAATTGGTACACCCATGACAAATTTATTCTCAATTTATTTCCGTTAAATTTTACAGTCAAATTGCTTTGCTAAATGACACACGGTAATTGACGGATGTGCCAATTTTATGTTTTACCCTTCATTTGCTACAGGCATACCAATTTATGATTTTTTGTGATATTAATTCAATTTAATAGAAACTAATGGAGGGTAAATTTATCACAAATATATCAGGTCAAGATTTTTGGTGGTCAAAAAATTAGTTTTAGGTAAATTTGTCACAAGTGTACCAGTTTGAGATTTTTTATTATTTAAAAATTAGTTTAAGGTAAATTTTCATAAATGTACCAATTTAGAATTTTTCGTAATATCAACCCTATTAATTCTGGCTTCCACAGGATTATTGATTCCGTGCTAATCATCGCTGGTCTCTACCTGGTCCTGTGGGGTAAAAGCACAGAGGGCAAGTTCACAAAGCAAAAGGTAACGATGCAGCCCACTCAGGACCACGGGAACAACAGGACTCCCTGCCACATCACGTCATCGTCCCTCGCTTAGCCACTGCTCGCACCGACGTCCGATGATGTTTGACCGGCGAGCATCTTTGACTTTGAGTTGGATGAAAGGAAATGCGAGCCTTGATGATTTGCGGTTTGTGGGACACAGGTATACTTGGTCCCATTCTTCAGGCGCCAACCGCAAACTCCGGAAGATAGACCGAGTTCTTATTAATGATCTCTGGAACCAGCACTTCTCCTATTCGGAAGCTAACTTCTTAGCTCCAGGCATCTCTGATCATTCCCCCATGATGGTCAAAATCTTACCACCACAAAGTCCCAAGATCCCATTCAAGTTCTTCAAATTCTGGACAACCCATCCAAACTTCTTGGAGTTAGTGGCCCAAACATGGAATACTCACATTGTGGGCTCACCTATGTTTATGGTTTGCTGCAAGTTAAAGCTCCTCAAACCAGTGTTCAGGCAACTGAATAGGAACTCATTCTCTGCCATCTCCTCTAGAATGGAACAAGCCAGGCTCAACCTTTATGAGACACAGGCAGCCCTGGAACTAAATCCCTTTGATTCCGGCCTGAGTACTAGTGAGGTTGAACAACTACGAGCTTTATCTCTCCTTAAGATACAAAAGGAGTCGTTCTTCAAGCAAAAATCCAGAATCTGCTGGCTTCGAGAAGGGGATTCAAACACAAAGTTCTTCCATCATTATGTAAATAAAAGGAGATTACAAAACCGTATCCTATCTGTTTCTACTGAGGATGGGACTATACTAACTGGTCCATTAGAGGTCAGGAACCATATTGTTGGACACTTCCAATATTTTCTCACTGATAGGACTGATCCTGTTCAGGCTCCCCCTTGGGAGATAAGTTCTTTCATCGAAAGGACATTGGATGAGAATCAACGAACTCTCTTATCACAACAGATAACGGATGGGGAAATCCAGTCAACACTCTTCTCTCTTGCAAAAGGAAAGGCCCCAGGGCCGGATGGTTATAATGTGGACTTCTTTAGGTCCTCTTGAGAGATTATTAGGCCATCTGTACTGGAGGCGGTCGGGACCTTTTTTCAAATCGGCCACTTGCTTAAGGAGCTAAATAGCACCATTATCACATTGGTGCCTAAGTCCTCAAACGCTTTTTTCATGAATGATTTCCGGCCTATAGCCTGTTGTAACACTTTATACAAGTGCATTTCCAAAATCTTGGCTAGGCGTATTGCTCAAGTACTCCCAACCTTGATTAGCCACTCTCAAACAGCTTTTGTTAAAGGGCACAGAATTACTAATAATATTTTGATTGCCCAAGAACTATTTGCTGGCTTTCACCACGAGGCTTATTTACCTAAATGTGCTATAAAAGTGGATTTTCGGAAAGCGTATGATACCGTTAACTGGGCATTCATTGAAGAAACTTTAAAGGCACTCCAATTCCCGGCTTTCTTCATTCGAATGGTAATGGCATATGTCACAACTCCAAAATTTTCGATATCGATTAATGGAGAACTACATGGCTACTTCTCTAGCAGCCGTGGTATAAGACAAGGCGACCCGTTATCGTCATATCTCTTCATAATGGTGATGCAAGTCCTTTCTGGCATGATCAAGGAAAAAAATGATTCTTCGGAATTCTGGTGGTACTGGAGGTGTAAAAAAACCCAGTTATCTCATCTTTTTTTCGCGGATGATGTACTCATATTCTTGGAGGGCCATCTAAGATCGGAGAAGTTGATCAAGGAAGCTCTTGCAAAGTTTTCCCTGTGGTCTGGTCTTTTCCCAAATACATTCAAAAGTAATATCTTCCTCTCTGGACGACCACCAAATCTACATGAGCAGCTCCTACAATGCTTTGGATTTCAGCAAGGCATACTACCATTCTGATACTTAGGTGTGTCTATCATCTCATCCAGGCTCAGCAAAGAGGACTGCAAGATTCTGGTTGATACTATTACAGCCCGAGCCCGCTCATGGACACATCGCTTCTTATCCTTTGCGGGGCGCCTCCAGCTCATCAAATCAGTGTTATTCTCCATTCAAGTACATTGGGCTACCATTTTCTCCCTTCCCCAATCGGTGATTCATGGAATTAAGAAAATTTTGAGACAATTCTTGTGGAAAGGTCTTGATCTTGGTATGGGTAGTGCTAAGATTGCTTGGGACTCTATTTGTCTCCCCAAGAATGAAGAAGAGCTGGGGATTCGTCGCCTTCAAGAGTATAATACAGCTATGACCCTCAAACACATATGGCTTCTGTTTACTGATAAGGAAGCCATGTGATGTAAATGGATTCATGCTACCTTCTTACACAACTCCAACTTTTGGATTGTCTCAAAACCTACTTTTTGCTCCTGGACTTGGAAGAAGCTCCTAGATTTGCGCTCGGCTGCCCATGGTTTATTTAGGTGGACAATTGGAAATGGGCGTTCAGTTACTTTTTGGTTTGATTGGTGGCATGCTAAAGGCCCCCTCTTTCGGATTTTCTCAAATTTAAGCATTTATCAATCCAGGATTCCTCGTAAGGCTTCGATGCGAGACTTCTACGATGGCATTTGGCAACCTTCAACAACGCTTGACACCTTCCTTAGCTGGACCGATCTACATCCTAGTTTTATGGATGATATTCCTGATGTTTTGAAGTGGGCCCTCTCTCCCTCTCTCCCCTTTTCCGTTGCTCGAGCATGGAACCACATCAGAACCACCGGTCAACCGGCCCCGTGGCATTCCTTTGTTTAGGATAATCATTTAGCCCCCCGACATGCCTTCCTACTGTGGGTAATATCTTTTAACCGTTCACCCACTCAAACTCTACTCCTACAAAATCGTAGAATTGAAGCCGCCGTATGTGCGTTTTGTGGTGAGGTCCTGGATTCCATCAATCATTTATTCTTTGCATGCTCGGTTACAAGAAGACTGGCTTTTTTTTGGGCGACTAAATGCAACCTTCCATGGTGTAATAAGGCTTGGCCTGAACTTATTACTTGGGCAATGAAAGTCTGCAATACTTCCTCCTTTGCTCATAGCCTATCTAGATTCGCCTTTGACACTCTATGCCACATCATATGGACGGAAAGGAACAATGCCATTTTCAGGAACAAGACTGCTTTTATCCCAGGAATGCGTAAGCACCTCCTCAAGGCTATGAAGGATAAAGCTCTAGCCATGGGGACAATTCCTGATACACCTTCAAATCGGAGAATGCAAATGAATTGGGGCCTCTCGGCCACTATCTTTGCCACTAGTCCAGCTCCTCCTTAGGCTGTTTTCTTCCCTCTGTTGTTGCTTTCCAAGTTATTGGTTGGTTGTATAGTTCCTGCTAAGGCCTTTGACCCCATTTTGACAAGTTGTCCTTGTTGGGTCGATGGGTGCTTTTAGCTTTAGTTTGTAATTGGTTTTATGAAAAGTTATAAAGTCTTTACCTTACCAAAAAAAAAAAAGGAAATGTGAGCCCATCTGTCAGGGATTGGGATTTCTCTTGTTTTTGCGGGTTTGTTTGTGCTTTGAACTAAATAACAATCCCTTCTTAGGCCTGAAAAGGAGAGATTTTGAGGGAATGAAAGTATGATGATTAAGGTCATATAGCGTAGGAGACATGTTGCCATCTGCCCATATGCTTTTACAAGTTTTAATTATACATGGGTTTTGATTTAATAAAGGGATTATCTGGGATAATTGTGGACATTATGACGTTCATCCATGTGGGCCTAGAATTTGATTATGCTGGCTGCTGTTCGATTTGCTGGAGTTGGGAATATGTAGACCGACATTTTCTTTTAGAGAATTTTCTCCTTTTTTGTTGGGAGGTGTGGTTATCATTGGATGTTCTTTGAATTTGTTCTTATAATCCGATCCAATGTGTGACTCTCAAATAGTTAATTAAAGTAAAATCAATTTGATATGAAATATGATGTGTCATGATGAACATAAAGCTACGTTTTTTTGTCATAAAAGCTAGGTAGATTTTACTTGGTGGACAATCGTTCCAACTATAAACAATGTGTAAAGGGAACACCCAATATGCCAAATTTGCTGAGTAAGGGTTGAAACTTCAAAAAAAATTTTAAAATTTTTTTTTAAAGATCAATCAGCTAATTTTGGGGTTGAGTGAAAGTTAACTTGTGTTTGACCACCGAGCTACAAGGTGCAAAACAACCTTTGACCATGAAAAATGGGTCATGCTCGTGAAAAACCAGTCTTTTAACACCCACATAACTACTACCTAAATCCACCGATCAAATTTCAATCTTTCGGGACTGATCACCTAATTTTTGAAGGATCAAGAAGTTTGTAATGTTCTGATTTCGAAAACATGTCACAAAACTAGAAATCCCAAGTGTTCCAAGGCAACAAAAAAATTGGTTGATTGGACATTGTACGAGGAAATTATTCGTCGGTCTAATGTCAGTTAAACTTTCCTAATACTTTAAACGAGGTCCAGTTACCCAAAACCACATTTAGAGATGACGGAATCAAGAAAACTTTCAAATCTCCTTGTTATGGTCCATTATTTTTTTAATAGTTTTAATTCGCCATGTCGACGCTTGATTCATAAACTTGAGCATATGCTCTTTAAGATTAGTGTTGACACCAAAATTTTGGCGATCTAATTAGTCGTTCATTGCATAGAAAATTAGGGATTAAATTTTAACTCCTCAACAAAAATGTCAAAATAACATAGCATATAATTCAAGATTATGTAGGTTAATTGCATTTCACATTGGATCGGTGATAGCAAGAAAATTGAAAATCCGTTGTGTAAATCGAACTCGGGCATCTGAACAAGACTCAGCTCACTCGGAAGGCAAGGGCCAGAAATTACAAGTCAAATGGACTTGGTTGTTTTAATTTGAGCTTAAATCAGCCCATTATGCTTAAATAAATAAAATCTCACATTAATTCAACCCACTTGAAATTAAATGATAATTAAAGCCTAAGCCCAAGCCTAAGCCTATTATGACTAAAAAGCCCGGCTAATTGACCTAGGTTTACATTATAAATACACATTTAGGTCTCATAATTAAGGGTTCTCAAAAATTCAGATCAGAAAATTTTTGAGAGTGAAAAAGCAAGACTGAGAGTGAGAGAGGAGGAGACCGGCACACACCACCACGCCGCGCCATCGTCCCCTGCCGCGTCTCTAGCTGCCGTGCCGCACCGATCAACCACACTGCCGTGCCGCCTGCCACCGCCGGAGACGCCTACAGACCTCCGCCGTTTGAAGCCGCTTGCCCACCGCCTGGAGCACCACTGTCCCCCGTCGCTGCAAGCTACACCGCTGCTGTTGTTCTCGCCTCAGCTCGCCTCCCGCCGCCATATGCTATCACACGCTGCTGTTCCGGAGCCGCACAGCCACATGTTCTCGCCTGCGCCACCCAGAGCTGCATAGCCACTGCTCTTCCGCCTGCCGTTCCACCTAGACCGCTGGTGAAACCACCATCGATCCGTCGCTGTGCTCTGTCTTCCGGAGCCCCCGCCACAGCATAACCACAGTTGCTCTGCCCCCCTTCATAGCTGCTGTATGCCGCACGCCGACGTCCTTGCTGCCCTGCCCGTCACCGCCGAAGCTGTACCAAGCACGCCAACGGCGAAGCCACCGAGCACGTCGCCGCTAGCCATCACCGTTCCCGATGCCGTGCCGTTGTTCCTGACATCATGCCGCTGTTCTCGACGTACCACCGTTCTGCAATCCCGATCTGCGAGTCCAAATTTGGAAATATTTCGAAATTAGGTAAGGATGTTGTCCAATATTTTCAAAATATTTAGTTTCTTAATTTTCGGATGTTTGAATATTCCGTGAATATTTGGCGGATAGCTAGATATCTTGGGATAATTTTCTGAAATCTGCAATATTTGAAAACATTCAAAATTAGGAATTTTCCTTAATTTGGCAATGTATCTGGATGACTATCTGACATTATCCCTAAGGTACGATACGTGGTGATACGGAAAATCGTTATCTTATTCATAATCACTTGGACACGATAATAAATTTTATTTGCTTTCCAAATTCGAACAATCAATTTTCCGACGATATCTATAACCCTATAGATATGACCATTAGTTTGATTTCTTTGCCTAATTTGAATTTGATAAGAAGAATCTTGCAGATTGCGTGGATTGTTTGAATGTGGTTATTATCTTTGTTTAATTGTTTTTCCTTTTAAATAAAAAAAACCAAATAAAAAAATCTGTTAGTTAGATTTAAATTGGAAGTTTTACATTATTAGGGAATCTTGAATATATCTTAAAGAATGAGATAATTATTTGATTTAAATTGGGATTTAGGGTAGCACATTTCCTAGTTTAAATTAAAAATTATTTTAATCTTAATGGATTATTTAGGTTATTTTAATAATTTCAAATTTTAACAAAAATCCCAAAAAGAAGTCACTTTAGGATATATTAAATTTTCATAGATTGCATGTTAATTTAGGCATTTTTTTAATTCCGAATTTCATTTAAAAAATACCAAAAATAATAAATCATTTACCCGTCATTAGAATTAGGTCACGTTGTCGCATAACATATAGTTTACATGTTAGGCTGCATTAATCGCATGTTAATTTTTGCACGTCGTTACATGTAGGTTAGTTTTCATTTAAATAAGTGAAAATCCTAAAAAATTATTGAGTGAACTACTTGTTAACTAGAAATCATGTTAGGATTGTTGATGTAATTTTTTTGAGCTAACAATGCAGATACTTACGTTGCATTAAGGTATGCCATTCTCCTTGGGTGTTAAATTGGTGGTTTGCGCTTCCGCATGATAACCTCACATGTTAGTGACTAAGTTAAAATGGATCTAGACTGCATGCATAAACATTTTTTGAAAAGAAAAGGTACCGAAAGGACGTTAGACTAGATCTAGCGTAACCAAGTCCTCGAGCTTAGAATCTCTGGTTCGTAAGAATAAAACATATCTCCCTATATTTTATTTAGGTTTCTAATCGACATACCACAAATAGATTAGTGGCAACTCCAAACATAAAAACATTTGCATGTTAAGAACTTAAACTCTAAGTTGCGAATTGGTAGGGCTTGGGAGGGTCCGAGATAAGCTTAGTCTTAATAATCCATTAGCTTGAGAAAAACTTTAGGTCGCGACATCTTGGCGACTCCGCTAAGGATTTGAGTTAAAACTCTTAGTGGACTTATGCCAGTTTTTCTTTTCAAAAAATATTTTTGCTTGGCAGCGAGGATCACAGGTACGTCTCTAACATTTTAGGTGTTAGATATTTTTGCAGAATGGGAGGTATAAGGGGAGGAGTGATTGTTAACCTTTGTTTTGCAAGTAGGTATTTAGATGTATGGTTTATTTTATGCACGAAGCACTATATGATATAACCTGCTGTGCATGCCTTGCATTTACACTACTACCCGCTGTCGGACCTAGGCGGTACAGATTTAGGATAGTACTGAGACAGTGGACACCCTGACCACACCCATGTGATACGGGTCGCCCTCCTTAGTCCCGAAAGTTCTTTCATGGTGTCATTGAGTTCCCACCACGGTTGCACCCTTTGCAACCTGAGTCAGCTCATTGACTAAGCCAGAGTCAGGAGAATCCCAGCCTAACCACCACCATGACTGGTTTAGCTCGGTAATCCTCGCATCTCCACTTTGCAAATCAGAGTCTAGATAGAAATCGAACCTCATATTTCATGCGCATGTCTATGTGATTGCCATTATCCTACCTGGTGAAGTAAGTTTTCTAAACCTTTATCTCGCAATTTATTTATGTTTCATATTTTCTTTGGTCGGTCCATGATATTAGGTTGGTCGTGAGTCTTGGTCTATACACTATGGGAGGGGCAGATATCCGGATTCTTGATGCTCCTAAGAACGAGCTCCGTACCTAATGGAATCTACTCAGCCTGACCGACCGTAAGCTAGTTGAGGGCGACATTGGGAGGCTTCTCCCCTTATTGGAAGTCAAAGTCTGTACCGGCCTCGTTCGAGCATTAACACACTTCTGGTGTCCCGAGACATCTACCTTTATATTCGGTATGCATGAGCTCACCTCGACTTTAGAAGAATATAATGTGATCATTAGAAAACCTTTAGAGTCGGAATTAGTTACATCACCTTTGGGAGTCGATTCCACCTTAATGTTCTCTGAATTTTTTAATGTCGGAAAAGATGAATTAGGAAAAGTTTTGAAAGCAAATCGCGGGATATGTCATTTTTCATTCTTGAGTCAATGTTTTGATAAAGCCACATCATTTCAAAAAGGCAGAATCTTTTTGCTAGCATTTTTCGGGTTCGTGATTTTTCCTCACTATAAGAATACATGTAATCCGTCAATTGCATGGTTGATCCAACAAGTCTGTCTTGAAAAGAATTTTGTCAACATCATTTTAGCCGAGACTTTTATTTCCCTCACTAAATTTAAGCAACATGTTGACAAAACATTTCATGCCCCTCTTGAACTATTACAAATTTGGTTTTTGTCTCACATGAAAGGGTGTGGCAATTTACTCATGATATTCGAGCTTAGTGATTCTAGCCATCCCGTCTTAAAGTATAAAGAAAAACAAGGGAACGCACCTGATTATCATTACTCCGAATGGATTATTTTCATGAAAAACGCTAGACCCCAAAGTTTCTAATGGTATGCTAACTGGTTCAAAGTCGAGGAAGCTCGGCTTATATATAATGGTATTGGGCCGGTTCCACTTTTGGGTTTCACTGGTACAATCGAATACTACCCTGCGAGAGTGTCTCGTCAGTACCAGATTTTCCAAAGGCTCCCTCTAGCGTTACAACCGGAACTCCTCTATGTTGACTTTACTGATGATGATAAAGACCACGAAGGGACCTAGCTCGGCTAAAAACGATGTGGAAGAAGTGTCGTCTTTTAAAGATAGCTTGGCCCAAAGAAAAGCTCAAGGGGGAGCAGAAGTCCTATTTCGCAACGACCAAGTATATTCGACGGCACAAAGTCCCGCAGGAGTTACTCCTAAAGATACCTAAGATGCCTCTCAAGACCGCCACTCGCTCAGAGAGCAACCGTCTCAAAAAGAAGGCCGAAGAAGCTCAAGAAAAAGCATCCAAGATAGCTTGAGCTTATGAGCAGTTGAAGAAAGAAGTCGCCTCCCATATGTTTATGAATCAAGCTAAATAGAAAAGCTTGAATTTATGTTCTCATTTCAGTTTTAGTTTTTAAACTTATTTAGGAATTGAGTCATTTGTTTTTGCATTTTGTTTAAGTAATTTCAAGTTATAGTCGTTGTAAAATTTTTCGTCATTCTAATAAAGAGTCTTTTCTAATCAAAGCGGTTAGACCTATGTCATGGATCGACGTGTGATTCTTTTTAACACTTATGTATACCTATTTTATCCGTGAAACTAGGTAATTACGGACCGATCACAATCGCCTATTCGTACGCGGTCGAGAACTAGAATGGCCGATCAAACCGACCTACATGGTGAATAATAATTACTTTCTTTTACATGCTTTAGATCAAAATGAGAAAACTAGATATACAAGTCATTTTTATTCCAAGGAAGGAGCTTTTGGCATGGTGGGTAAACATGACAAAGGACAACAAAACATATGTAAGGGAAAGGCTCGAGTATTTATTCAAGCTCATCAACCTGGAGTACCAAGTGAGTCTGATCTAAGCATTATCCCATTTCTAGGAAGTTACTATTGCCACATTTCAATTGGGCGAGCACGAGATAGTACCTACATTAGAAGAATATAAGGCAACCATTAGGATTGATTTTGAGTCAAGAACCATTGAGCCCCCAGTTAGATTGAAACCCACAAGTGTTATAGCCAAATTTTTAAACTTGAAGACCCCTCAAGTGGAAAAGTTGATTAAGTCGAATATCGAAAGATTTCCTCTATCATACTTGATGGACAATTACTCCAAATTGCCGAAAGAAATGGGAAACACTTCCACAAGGGTTTTTATTCTAGCCTTCTTCGGATTCGTTTTATTTCTGTATCAAGGATGAGATTAAATCTCTCGTTGCGGTAATTGCTAGGCAAGCTTGCCTAAAATGGGACTTCTCCAATACGTTCTTGGCAGAGACTGTCATTTCATTAAACAAATATCAAAATCAACAAAAGGGTGTACTGCAAGCTTCAGTTGGGTTACTTTCTATATGGTTTATCTCTAAGACAAAATGCCAAAGTACTCTTTTCATGAGTGAGCAAACTTCATTAGAGCGTTAATTCCCGATTAGCTTCAATAGAGAATTCGATGGCCAAAGATAACGGAAGCTCAAATTACTACCCAAGAAAGAGTAGCACGAAGGCCTTACCTTGGGAAAACAGACAAAGAACCCATCCGAGAGAAGTGGCTATATTGTCAAGCCCAAGTACTCATCAAGCATCGTTTCCGAAGCAATCAAATGTTGCTTAGAAAAATCCAAGGCAATTGAAGCCAAATAAAAGGCCCGTGAGGCAATGTACACCGTTGCTCTGACCGCTGTCAAAGCTATTACCAATACTTCTGAAAAGGCATTTGGTAGTCAAGAAAGTACCGAGAGACAATCCTGCGAGATTTTCTTGGTACGATGAGTCAAAGACTTGCACCTATCATATGGGAGAAAAAGGACATGATGTAGATAATTGTCCCACTCTAAAGTATAAAGTTCAACAGCTCATTGACAAGAAGATATTGAACTTCTAAGAGCCCGAGCCAAATGTACATCAGAATCCTCTTCCTGAGCACAATACAGTAAACATGATCAAGGATAAAGAAATAGTGATAAGGTCTGATGATGAAGATGATTACGAAGTCAAAATTAAAGCTTCTCGATTAGGGGATTCTCACTGTCATCAAGAAGCACTCCTAAAAGGTGAGAATGTAGACAACTTGAGAGAAGACTCCGGAAAATATAACTTCCAAGTAAAATATATCCCACCACCATGGGCATTTAAAAATGAGGTAATTGTGCTTGATAGCTAGGGTGGTATAGACGATGAAACTAGTCCTGAGGAGAAAGCTCTACCTAAGAAAGAAATGCTTCAAGAAGAAACATATCAGGATGAAAAGAAGAAAGAAAAAGTCCATCAGGGTGAAAGACGTTTCACCCAAAAGTCATCTGTTGAAGGCAAAACTGTAGACTTACTTGGTCAAGACAATAGTAAATATAATTACCGTGTCAAATATACACCATCACCATACGCGTTCAAAAATGAAGACATTGTACCAGACGGATAGGGTGGCATGGATGAGGTCCCGATTAACCAAATGAATCTCGAGGAGAATGAAGATCAAGAAGAGAAAAAGAAGAAAAGACTTGCTGAGGTAATAGGCAATTTGTTCGAAAAACATGAAGAGAAGGTGAAGTTGTTGATTTTCTGGGTCAAGATAGTGGTCGGTATAATTATTGTGTCAAATATACATCTCTTTCATGGGCATTCAAGAGTGAAACAATCACACCTGATGGCTGGGGTAGAATAGATGCTGACGAAGCCAATAGAGGTATGGTATCCATGATTACACCGTTTCTAATCAAGATTGATGAGATAGATAAATATAAGGAGGAGAAAGGTCCCATCACACCAATCACTATCCAACTTCCCATTGATCAGCTAAGGATTGAAGAAGAAGTAACACATCCCGTGATCATCACTCTCCCTCCAAAAGAAAAGTTTGATACTAAGTGTGTACCTTGGGATTACTCTCCTAAAGAAGTCGATGCCATAACCCAATCAGGGAGATGCAATCTCCCGAAGAACAGTGAACACGAAAAGAAAGGAGTAACCAAAGAATATGTTAAACAGTTGCTTTCAATCATGAAGACTAGCGAATTTGAGGTAATTGAGCAGCTAAGAAAGATGTCGGCACAGATTTCTCTATTGGATCTCTTCAAAACTTCAAAAAGCCATAAAATGATACTTATGAAGCTTCTCAACGAGGTGCATGTCCTGGAGACGATTAATGAAGTGCAATTGGAAGACTTTTTTGGCATTTATCCTTCTGAAAGACCAAATTGCCTTCTCCGACGAAGATTTCCTAATTGACGGGCATTCCCATAATAAAGCCCTATATATTGCCGTTAAATGCCGAGGCAAAGAGGTGTTGCGGGTGCTGATTGATAATGGTTTTGTACTTAATTTGTGTCCACTAAGCACACTATATCGTTTGGGGATTAGTAAAGAGCTCATCAAGCCTTTCAAGGTAATAGTACGCTCATTTGATGGAATGAAGAAGGACGTTATTGGCGATATCGAGCTCGAGGTAAATATAGGCCCTGTGCCTTTTTTGATTGACTTCCAAGTAGTGGATATTCCGAGGACTTTCAACTTATTACTCAAAAGACCTTGGATTCATATAACTGGTGCCATTCCTTCAAGTCTCCATCAAAAGGTCAGGTTTGTCATTAATGGCAAGATGATCACCGTACACAGGGAGAACAACCTACAAAGAGAGTGTCATACCGTATGTCAAACCCGAAGTGAAAGAAGAACCAAGTTATTATTCCTTCGAAATGATCTCAATGGTGCAAATTCCTATCGGTTGCATCATAAAATCCCCGGAGTTCTCAACACCATCCATTGGATGTTATGCCAGTATGGATTTACTCCCGGTAATGATTTTGGATCAAAATCTCAAGGGATCAAAGAACCTATTATTCCACTTGCTACAAGAATGAAGCACAGAGTAGGTTATATTCCAGATGATACTAAGATCACCATGGAGGCCAAGGCCGAGGTCGAAAGAACCATGGAGGCTATAGGGGCCGAGGTTATTGCCTCATTAATCCATCCATATGGAAGGGCAAAGTTAGAGAGCTTCCCTATCATTAGATTCACATCAAGAAAACTTTTCTCGAACCTTCCAAGCTACTTCAAGAAGAGGACTTACATGCAGAGGAAGAATCTATTCTACCAAGTTTATTCAAGGAGAATACCATCAACGTTATCATAACTGAGGCGGAAAATACCTACGCACTAGAGTAGGAAAATTCTCTTGAACTTTTGCTACAAACGTTTTTTTCCATTGCATTTTGTTGATTGCTATTTCAAATTTCTTGTTATTTCATTTGCAATTTCAATTCAGTTGCAATTTACATTCCTTTTGATATAGATGTAATCACATTTTTCAATTCAATAAAAGTGGTCAAATGTTTTGTTAAGGACATGTAGAAATAAAACCAAACTTATAATGAACATCATCCTCATTCGTGAGGCTTAAGGCTTTGGATTTCTATATTGCTCCTCATTGCGAAAATGATTTTAAGAACAAGAAAGTCTGATGATATGAGGACTAGCTCTATGTTTATGTTCTTTCAAAATAAATTTCAAAATGAATTTCCAAAAGGGTTTTCATAGGACCACGTGCGTTACTTATTTTGTATGCAATTACTAATCATATTTGTTACATGTCAAGCATGAGCATTTGCATATCCATAGTAGGTTCATATGTGACCCAAATCTTTTCGAAGAGATCACTTGTGATATTGAAGTGGATAATGAAGATGAGGAATGGATCAAAAGAGAATGGATCCGTCATGAAGAATCAAAGCCACTCATGTTAGAAAAAACAATCACTGTTAATCTGGATGATGAAAAGAATCCCAAAGAGGTTAAGATTGGGGAAAGTCTTCTCTCAGCAAAGGCAGAAAGGATTACAAATTTGCTCAAGGAATATCAAGATATATTTGTATGGTCCTATGCTGACATGCCAGGCCGGGATCTAAGCATAGTTGAGCATGTTTTGCCAATTGATCAAAGTATTCCACCAAAGAAGCAAAAACTGAGGCGAACAAAGCCAGAATTGGCAAAGAAAATAGAAGAAGAAGTGATGAAATTACTCAAAATTGGTTTCATCGAAGTAGTACCATATCCAGAATGGGTTGCCAACATAGTACCCGTAATGAAGAAAGATGGTCGAGTACGGGTGTGCGTTGATTATCATGACCTAAATAAAGCAAGTCCTAAGGATGATTTCCCGCTTCCATATATCGATGTATTAGTGGATAGTACTACTGGATCCGAAATATTTTCATTCATAGATGGTTTCTTAGGATATAATCAAATCCTCATGAAGAAAGAGGATAAGGTGAAAACATCCTTCATAACACCACGTGGAACATTTTTTTATAAGGTGATGCCTTTCGATTTGAAAAATGCTGGTGTCACATATCAAAGGGCAATGGCAACTTTGTTCCATGACATGATGCACAAAAAAATCGAGGTATATGTGGATGATATGATTGCAAAATCCAAACAAGGAGAAGATCATGTTGAGGTGCTTCGCAAATTGTTCAAAAGAATTAGAAAGTACAAGTTGCGATGGAACCCCAACAAGTGCGTATTTGGGGCAAAATCTAGCAAACTGCTAGGATTTGTGGTCAATAACAGGGGCATCAAAATAGATTGTAACATCCCGAAATTCGACTCAGTCTCTGGAATGAATAAAACGAGTCTTATTCAATATTTCATTTTCGTAAGTCTCGCCCGGAACCGATCACTCTCGGGATACTGACCAAATGGGAATGGCCAACTAGGAATTGATACGTGGACCTAGGACCGATCGCGAATTAAGCCCGATTTAGAAGAATGGCGAGGAAACATTTTGGGCCAACATGGACCGATCTTCGGAACTCGAGCCGGATGATCGCGTCCTCGGAACTAGCGATAATTCCTCCCGTCTCTCGACAATCGAGCTTGTCGCGAATCGGACAACCCGAGGTCGATACGGGTATCCCCTAAACGGCTGCCCATTAGTGAGAGATTTGGGAATTTGAATTTGACGAATTCAATCGTGAAATTTAGTCCGGAGTTCGAGGCCGACTTTCGAGGACTACCGGATGATTTTTGTGAGGGCGACATCAAAAATATGCTGGCCACTTAGGTATAGAACTTATATGGTCAAAATTTGGCGAATCGACCCGGTACCGGAACTTAATGTCGTTTTTACCCTCGAGCCCCTTCATATTCCGAATTTTGGAGTTTCAAGACCTCTAACTCTCTCATTCACTCTCTCATTCACTCTCTCTCATTCATTCTCTCATTCACTCTCTCATTCACTCTCTCATTCAATCTTTCCCTCACTCACTCTCTCTCTCTCCCTATCTCCGACTCTCCCTCTCATTCTCGGCCAAGTGAGAGCCGAGAAACGTCATCCACAGCCGATCCCACCACACCACCGGGACGCCTCCGCCGACCGCCGCCGGACTCGCCGCTCACCGGCGCTCTTAGGAATCGTGCCGCCGGTTAAACCGTTTACCGGTGATCGGCCGCCATTCCTCGTCGTCCGGAGCTCGGATTAAGTGAGTGTATTCCTCTAAGCCCTAATTAGGACGATTATGCGCTCTAGATGGGATTAGGGGCTGTGTATGGTTGGTTTTGTGGTTGTATAATCTTGATTTGCTCAATGGTGCAAGTTTGATGATTTTCGGAATTCTGATTGTTACTGTACCTCTGTGCTTTATTAATTTTTTTTTTATCATTGTGGGCCGAATCTGAGAAAGTGTTATTCATGGAAATTGTTCCCAACATCTTTAAGTATAACATTTTTTAAATTCAGAGTTTTTGGAATTTGTTTGGGGTCATTCGGAGGTCGGCTTTCAGACCGTCCCAAAACTGCTCGATTTACTGTTCACCCGACCTTTTTACCTTTCCGAATTTTTATAAAATTTTCCAGACCTTGTTTCAACAAATGTCCTTCACAAAGATTGTTAGAAACACTTGTTTCTATGACATATAAAAATTTCAGGGCTTTCCAAAGTGATTTGGGTACTGAATGAGTTGTATTTTGATGAACTGAGGGGCTGTTCCAGCGAACTGGATTCTGTCCAGCTTTGAGTGCCAAAACGAGGTGTTTACGGTTGAAACTGGGTTTCGAGTTCTTCATAGAAAATGTTTATCAAGATGTTTTATACAATGTATCCAAATTTCATAATTTTTGGAATTGATTTGCTATTTATTTCAAATGGAATTTCGTCACTGTGTAATTTCCCAGTTTGGACCCGATTTTGTATATTCTCGGTTTTTCTCTCTCGGATTGATTAGTAGCTGTCCATTGCGGATTTAATTGGGCCTTATATGGCTAATATATGGTTTATTCGTGAACTACCATGTGTGATTGGTTGGACCGTGTAGTGGCTGATTTGGGTGTGAATTATCCTTGATTATGCAATGCCATGTTGCAAGCTGGTGTGGCCGACTGTTGTGGAATGCGATTGATGATTTGTTAATGTTCATCATAATGCCCGAATACGTCATAAGTGCCAAATACGCATGTGATACCCCATGGTGTTGGTTGGATTATTTAAACATATGACGTGGATCATTGAGCATGAATTCGTGGCATTGAATTGTGTTGCACATTGTGGGACATTATGCTCGTAGTACATTGTACCAACATTCGTGTGCGAAATTGCATGGCCACGCATTATGTATGCCGAGTATGAGGCTTGTGGAAATTGTGCGGGAGTGCGTGTTTGCCATGGACATGTGATCACCTAATCATACCCTGATGCGTTTACGCGGGGTTCAGATAAAACCGGTTGTGTGAATGTGTGATCACTCTTCGCCCTGATGCGTTTACGCGGGGTGTGCCGTCCTCATGCACTTTGGAGCAGGACGATGCCCGGTACGTCCGGAAGACAACCATCCTGATGCGTTTACGCGGGCTCTGGTTTGTAAAGGAGATCGGTGTTGCGCCTGATGCGTAAGGACGCGGGCTAGAGACACTGGGCCTGGGGCGTTTTTACGCTGGCCACGGAGTGTTGTGATTGGTCTTTAGACCGGATCTTCGGATCGGACCTTCGGGTCGGGCCTTCGGGTCGAGAAATGGATTAAGTGGTTAACGTGTGATGCATAGTGTCTGATTATGTATTGAAATCCGCAGGGCATGGTATGGGACGTGTCTAAGTAGATTTCATTATATAATCGGAGCACGAATGGAAGTTTGTGCCGGAATGCTATGTGTATTCATTTGTGAGCATAGTAAGATAATGGCATATGCATGCACATAAATACATGAGTTGGCATGCTGAATTGTGTGACTCGGTGAACGATACTTGGGATTGTCACGAAAGGTTTTGAGCACGCGCATGGCGTACGCTTGATCGAGATTGCCGTTTGTGAAATGTGATATTACGGATTTTCTAACCTGCAGGGTCATCGAAATGCCGATTTGAGCCTATGGGCCTAAGTCACTTTTATATGTATGCACGTTGCTTGTTTTTCCCGTCAGGAGATGCATGTTAGCCTAATTTAGGTTTAGGAGTTTGCACTCACTGAGATGTGTCTCACGGTTTTTATAACCCAACCTTTCATACCCGCGTCCATGACAAAGCCTCCTGTCCCGGTCCGTTTTGGGATTCCCCTAGATTACGAACACATCATGACTACACATCCGGTGGGGAACGGGGAGGTGTATTATCGACATTATTCTGCGATTAGTGTAAACGTAGGCACGACACATCCTCAGATTCACGAGTATGTAGCTTGGTGTTTTCGGGACCGTTTTGGAGACGAGTTTGGACCCCTACGGACGATGGATGTCCCGTTCACCGTGGAGGGCGAGCTTGACCCGCAGTGCCCGGACGGTGAGATCGTGGACTCCGAGATGGACGAAGAGGAGACCATAGGTCCTTTTGCCTGGTACGAGCCTGCCGAAGATGAAGAGTTAGGTGGTATAGATCATGAGCTAGCGATGGAGGACTCGGTGGTGGAGCCAATGGAAGTCGACGAAGCTGAGCCGATGGACACCGACGAATCTGAAGAGGAGATCCCCAGCGAAGATTCCGAGGTACCTGATAGCTCATCAGAGTCCGACGACTCCGACCCAGATTGGGTGCCCTAGGCCAGGCTTAGTTGTCTTAGGAGGATAGATTTACTTTGGACCCTCCACCTTTTGACTGTTGGCTCTCTTGATTCTCAGCCCCCTGAACCCATGTGGTAGTACTCTCTTGGTTGCACCGTATTTTCCATTGTCATTTTATTTTGGAACATTGTAAGGATGATATTGGTTGTTTTCAGTTATGGATGTGTATGTTGCCGTAGTTCTCCTTATGTTGTTATCCCTGGTTCTCATGTTTATTCTGTCAGGTGTTTTTAAGTTTTACTTCCGCATGTGCTTTATATTCTACTTTGGGATAAATGGGTCGACGACGACTCCTGGGACGTCGTATCATATACTACATCGACCCTTGAGCGGGATGTTGCGTGCCGTGGAGTTTGGGGCGTGACATCCCCCGTTGAAATGGTATCAGAGCAAGGTCGGCTCGATCCAACTAGGTCGAAGCCTGGAGTGATAAGGAGCAATGAGACCCTGGGTAGCCAATTAGGATGACCTCGTGTGCTACATGTATCTCCTGACAATGTGTGATGTTCTGGCATGTATTATTATGACCCCTGATGTGCAGGTGCGGCAGGACCTGAGGTGAGTACGTAAATTCCTTGGGTGATGTGTTGAATAATTCAGGTTAAGCCGCATGCTGATTGGTTGATTGTTGTGTTGAGACCTGCCTAGGACTTAGACTGGAATAGATTGGTTTAAGTCTCTAATTCCTTAATGGAATTATAACAGGTAGTAGGACTGTCAAGTCATTAGGATGAGTAGAAGAAAGGGAAAGGAGCCTCTGGCACAACCTAGTGAGAGTACCCGCGAGGCTAGGGACCCCAGGTTCGATGAAGTCATGGAGACCCTGCGCGAGATAGGACACATCTTTGGATTACAAGCGCAGGAGAGGGCCGCAGTCCATGCTCAGGCTGCTGAAGCTGCAGCAATTGCAAGGAATGGAGGAAATCATGCCCAGCAAGGGCAGGGTCACCCAGCTGGGGCTAGACAGATGCCCCGGTTGGTAGAACAATTCCTGAAGATGAAGCCGCCTAAGTTTAACGGTCGTGGTGACCCCGAGGCAGCTCCCAGATGGGTAGAAGAGCTGGAGAAGATCTTTAAGGTGTTGGGATGCAATGATGAAGAGAAGGTGACATTGGCAGTGTATCAGCTCCAGGAAGGTGCCAATGACTGGTGGAGTGCTACAGAAGGAGGAGTGTTCCCAGTAGGAATGGCCCCAACTTGGACTGTATTTGTGGAGAGCTTCTATGGGAAATACTTCTCGGAGAACGCCCAGGAGAAGAAGCTGTCGGAATTTATGAGGTTGCGCCAAGGCCAGATGACTGTGGACCAGTATGAGGCTGAATTTGCAAGGCTGGCGAAGTTCGCACCGACTATGGTTGCGGATCCAAGGGACAAGGCTCGAAGATTCCGGGATGGGCTGAAGCCGGATCTTCGGAGCCAGATTCTGTCGCATGATATCAAGGAGTATGGAGAGATGTTCAGGAGAGCCCAGATAATCGAACGAGATCAGCAGGAAAGGATAGCCGCTTCTGGATCGCGGTTTGTGCGAGGAAAGGATAACCGCCGCCTGGGAAAGAAGCCTATGACAGGCAATCGGCGATTTGTTCCCCATATCAGAAGGAATATCGGGAAGCCAGCTGCCCCGCCAGGAAGGTTTGGAGCATGCTTCAAGTGTGGGAGCACGGAGCATCAGATTCGCAGCTGCCCGCAGGCGCGCGCCCAGGATCAGTAACGGGCACCTCAACCGTATCAACCCCGACCAGGAAATCAAGCCGGGAATCCCCCACCGGCGAATCAAGGACGACCGCCCGCTCAAGGAAGGGTTTATGCTGTAGCGCGTGGAGAAGCGGAGAACGCACCGGGCGAGGTCACAGGTACGATTTCCTTATGTGGCCATGCCGCTTATGCACTGTTTGATTCAGGGGCAACCCATTCATTCATTTCGGAGCAGTTTATTAAGTTGATTGGCTTAGTACCAGTGATGTTAGAGATTGCACTTTGTGTGACGACGCCAATGAATGATAGGGTGCTAGTTTCATTTGGATGCCCTGGTTGTGAGGTAAATATTGGGGGTAAGGAGGAGAGTATCGACTTGGCAGTGTTGGCCATGTTCGATTTCGATGTAATTATAGGAATGGACTGGTTAGTCCGACAGAAGGCTGTATTGGATTGTAGTAATAGGACAATCCGATTTAATCCTGATGGACGCCCTAGCTTTGAATTCCAGGGGAACCGAAGAGGGACCTCGACCCCATAGATATCCTCGTTAGAGGTGAATAAATTGCTGGATGATGGATGCGAAGGCTATCTGGTGAATATTGTGGACCCAACCATAGTGGAACCCAAGTTGGATGATATACCGGTTGTGTGTAATTTCCCCGAAGTCTTTCCTCAGGAGTTACCGGGTTTGCCACCCGACCGTGAAGTGGAGTTTGTTATTGAATTGGCACCCGGGACTGAATCGATATCGAAGGCCCCGTATCGAATGTCCTTGTCCGAACTGAAGGAATTGAAGGTCCAAATGCAGGAGTTGTTGGACAAGGGTTTCATCCGCCCTAGTGCGTCTCCATGGGGAGCGCCAGTCCTGTTTGTGAAGAAGAAAGATGGGACGTTAAGGTTATATATAGACTACCGACAGCTGAACCAAGTGACGGTAAATAATAAGTACCCTCTCCCAAGAATCGACGACTTGTTCGATCAACTGCAAGGAGCCTTAGTGTTCTCCAAAATAGATTTGAGGACGGGTTACCATCAGTTGAGAATTAGGAAGGAGGACAATCCCAAGACTGCCTTTAGAACAAGGTATGGGCACTATGAGTTCACAGTGATGCCCTTTGGGTTGACAAATACCCCAGCCGCTTTCATGGATTTGATGAACAGGGTGTTTAGAGAATTTTTGGATCAGTTTGTCATAGTGTTCATCGACGACATTTTGGTGTATTCGAAGAGTCCTGAAGAGCATGAGGAACACCTGGCAAAGGTACTATGGACCCTAAGAGAAAACGCACTCTATGCCAAGTTCAGCAAGTGCGAATTTTGGCTTAGCCAAGTAGGGTTCCTCGGCCATATTATTTCTGGAGATGGAATTTCAGTGGACTCGACTAAGATTGAGGCTGTAACGAAGTGGCCTAGGCCAACGTCGGTGACAGAAATAAGGAGTTTTCTCGGTCTGGCTGGCTATTACAGACGATTCGTGGAGGGATTTTCGTCGATAGCCATGCCCTTGACTAGATTGCTGAAGAAGGAGACGAAGTACGTTTGGAATGATAAGTGTGAAAGAAGTTTTCAGGAGTTGAAGCGCAAGTTGACGACCGCTCCAGTTTTGACCATTCCGTCCGGACCAGGAGGGTTTGAGATATACAGTGATGCTTCACTAAGAGGACTCGGATGTGTGCTCATGCAACATGGAAAGGTGGTCGCGTATGCGTCACGCCAACTAAGGCCACATGAGATGAACTACCCAACGCATGATTTGGAGCTGGCAGCAATTGTCTTCGCACTTAAGATTTGGAGGCACTACTTGTGTGGAGAGAAGTTTCAAATTTTTACGGACCACCAGAGCCTCAAGTACCTGTTCTCACATAAGGAAATGAATATGAGACAGCGTCGATGGATGGAACTGTTAAAGGACTATGACTGCGACATTCTGTATCATCCGGGTAAGGCAAACCGGGTGGCTGATGCTCTAAGTCGCAAGTCAAGTATGGCTCATTTGCTGGTCAAGGAGTGGACGTTGTTGGAAAGGCTCAGGGATTCGGAGTTTAAGTTTGAAGTGAGCCGAATATCTAGTTTGTTCGCAACATTAAGGATTGAACCGGAGATTCAGGTCAAGATCAAGGAGCTTCAACCTACGGACCTCGAGATCCAGAAGATTTTAGATATGGATGTGGCAAAGAGAAATCCGGACTTCCAAGTGTCTGAGGATAAGACCTTAAAGTTTCGTGGTCGACTTTGTGTACCGGATGACGAAGGACTCAAGGAGGAAATTCTAAGCGAAGCCCATCGGAGTCAGTATAGTATCTATCCGGGTAGTACGAAGATGTACCAGAATCTGCGTCAGCATTATTGGTGGAATGGTATGAAGAGGGACGTGGCTAAGTATGTGGCCAAGTGTCTGACGTGTCAACAAGTGAAGGCACAGCACTGCAAACCAGGTGGACTGTTGTGACCTTTAGAAATTCCCGAATGGAAGTGGAAGCATATCACAATGGATTTCGTGATGGGATTGCCGCGAAGCCAGAGAAGTCATGACTCGATATGGGTCATAGTGGATCGCTTGACTAAGTCAGCGCACTTCTTAGCAGTACGGAAGGACTTGGAGTTAGAAAGGTATGCGGAGTTGTACGTGCGACAAATAGTGCGTCTTCATGGGGTGCCAGTGACTATCACCTTAGATCGCGATCCAAGGTTTACGGCCAACTTTTGGAAAAGTCTGCAAACGGCATTAGGAACGAGATTGCAGTACAGTACGGCCTACCATCCGCAAACAGACGGCCAGTCGGAAAGGACAATTCAAACCCTGGAGGATATGTTAAGAGCTTGTGTTTTGGACTTCCAAGGCAAATGGGAAGAACAACTGCATTTGGTGGAGTTTGCCTATAATAATAGTTTTCAGCAGAGCATTCAAATGGCGCCTTTCGAAGCCTTATATGGTAGGGCCTGTAGGACACCACTGTGCTGGGACGAAGTTGGTGAACGAAGTATCACAGGACCGGAGCTAGTTCAGCAAACAGTGGAAGTAGTAGAGGTTATCAGGGATAGACTGAGGACTGCTCAGAGTCGCCAGAAAAGTTACGCCGACAGGAGACGACGACCCTTGGAATTCCAAGTGGGAAATCATGTGTTTCTTAAGGTGTCACCAATGAAGGGACTATCTCGATTCGGCAAGAAAGGAAAGCTCAGCCCAAGGTATGTCGGACCATTTGAGATCCTAGAGAAGATTGGGGATATGGCATACCGACTAGCCTTGCCTCCTAACCTATCCCAGGTACACAACGTATTCCACGTGTCGATGTTGAGAAAGTATGAACCGGACCCGACTTACGTTTTGAGGTACGAAGAAGTGGACGTGGACGACAAAGTGTCGTACGTGGAAAAGCCGGTCGGAATCGAGGACAGAAGAGACCGAGTGCTAAGGAATAAGACGATCCCGATGGTCAAGGTAGTTTGGGAGCACCACGGAACAAAGGGTGCCACTTGGGAAAGTGAAGAAGCCATGCGACGTCAATACCCCCGGCTGTTTGAGTAGATTAGTTTGGGTTGCAAATTTCGAGGACGAAATTTCTGTAAGGGGGGAAGAATTGTAACATCCCGAAATTCGACTCAGTCTCTGGAATGAATAAAACGAGTCTTATTCAATATTTCATTTTCGTAAGTCTTGCCCGGAACCGATCACTCTCGGGATACTGACCAAATGAGAATGGCCAACTAGGAATTGATACGTGGACCTAGGACCGATCGCGAATTAAGCCTGATTTAGAAGAATGGCGAGGAAACATTTTGGGCCAACATGGACCGATCTTCGGAACTCGAGCCGGATGATCGCGTCCTCGGAACTAGCGATAATTCCTCCCGTCTCTCGACAATCGAGCTTGTCGCGAATCGGACAACCCGAGGTCGATACGGGTATCCCCTAAACGGCTGCCCATTAGTGAGAGATTTGGGAATTTGAATTTGACGAATTCAATCGTGAAATTTAGTCCGAAGTTCGAGGCCGACTTTCGAGGACTACCGGATGATTTTTGTGAGGGCGACATCAAAAATATGCTGGCCACTTAGGTATAGAACTTATATGGTCAAAATTTGGCGAATCGACCCGGTACCGGAACTTAATGTCGTTTTTACCCTCGAGCCCCTTCATATTCCGAATTTTGGAGTTTCAAGACCTCTAACTCTCTCATTCACTCTCTCATTCACTCTCTCTCATTCATTCTCTCATTCACTCTCTCATTCACTCTCTCATTCAATCTTTCCCTCACTCACTCTCTCTCTCTCCCTATCTCCGACTCTCCCTCTCATTCTCGGCCAAGTGAGAGCCGAGAAACGTCGTCCACAGCCGATCCCACCACACCACCGGGACGCCTCCGCCGACCGCCGCCGGACTCGCCGCTCACCGGCGCTCTTAGGAATCGTGCCGCCGGTTAAACCGTTTACCGGTGATCGGCCGCCATTCCTCGTCGTCCGGAGCTCGGATTAAGTGAGTGTATTCCTCTAAGCCCTAATTAGGACGATTATGCGCTCTAGATGGGATTAGGGGCTGTGTATGGTTGGTTTTGTGGTTGTATAATCTTGATTTGCTCAATGGTGCAAGTTTGATGATTTTCGGAATTCTGATTGTTACTGTACCTCTGTGCTTTATTAATTTTTTTTTTATCATTGTGGGCCGAATCTGAGAAAGTGTTATTCATGGAAATTGTTCCCAACATCTTTAAGTATAACATTTTTTAAATTCAGAGTTTTTGGAATTTGTTTGGGGTCATTCGGAGGTCGGCTTTCAGACCGTCCCAAAACTGCTCGATTTACTGTTCACCCGACCTTTTTACCTTTCCGAATTTTTATAAAATTTTCCAGACCTTGTTTCAACAAATGTCCTTCACAAAGATTGTTAGAAACACTTGTTTCTATGACATATAAAAATTTCAGGGCTTTCCAAAGTGATTTGGGTACTGAATGAGTTGTATTTTGATGAACTGAGGGGCTGTTCCAGCGAACTGGATTCTGTCCAGCTTTGAGTGCCAAAACGAGGTGTTTACGGTTGAAACTGGGTTTCGAGTTCTTCATAGAAAATGTTTATCAAGATGTTTTATACAATGTATCCAAATTTCATAATTTTTGGAATTGATTTGCTATTTATTTCAAATGGAATTTCGTCACTGTGTAATTTCCCAGTTTGGACCCGATTTTGTATATTCTCGGTTTTTCTCTCTCGGATTGATTAGTAGCTGTCCATTGCGGATTTAATTGGGCCTTATATGGCTAATATATGGTTTATTCGTGAACTACCATGTGTGATTGGTTGGACCGTGTAGTGGCTGATTTGGGTGTGAATTATCCTTGATTATGCAATGCCATGTTGCAAGCTGGTGTGGCCGACTGTTGTGGAATGCGATTGATGATTTGTTAATGTTCATCATAATGCCCGAATACGTCATAAGTGCCAAATACGCATGTGATACCCCATGGTGTTGGTTGGATTATTTAAACATATGACGTGGATCATTGAGCATGAATTCGTGGCATTGAATTGTGTTGCACATTGTGGGACATTATGCTCGTAGTACATTGTACCAACATTCGTGTGCGAAATTGCATGGCCACGCATTATGTATGCCGAGTATGAGGCTTGTGGAAATTGTGCGGGAGTGCGTGTTTGCCATGGACATGTGATCACCTAATCATACCCTGATGCGTTTACGCGGGGTTCAGATAAAACCGGTTGTGTGAATGTGTGATCACTCTTCGCCCTGATGCGTTTACGCGGGGTGTGCCGTCCTCATGCACTTTGGAGCAGGACGATGCCCGGTACGTCCGGAAGACAACCATCCTGATGCGTTTACGCGGGCTCTGGTTTGTAAAGGAGATCGGTGTTGCGCCTGATGCGTAAGGACGCGGGCTAGAGACACTGGGCCTGGGGCGTTTTTACGCTGGCCACGGAGTGTTGTGATTGGTCTTTAGACCGGATCTTCGGATCGGACCTTCGGGTCGGGCCTTCGGGTCGAGAAATGGATTAAGTGGTTAACGTGTGATGCATAGTGTCTGATTATGTATTGAAATCCGCAGGGCATGGTATGGGACGTGTCTAAGTAGATTTCATTATATAATCGGAGCACGAATGGAAGTTTGTGCCGGAATGCTATGTGTATTCATTTGTGAGCATAGTAAGATAATGGCATATGCATGCACATAAATACATGAGTTGGCATGCTGAATTGTGTGACTCGGTGAACGATACTTGGGATTGTCACGAAAGGTTTTGAGCACGCGCATGGCGTACGCTTGATCGAGATTGCCGTTTGTGAAATGTGATATTACGGATTTTCTAACCTGCAGGGTCATCGAAATGCCGATTTGAGCCTATGGGCCTAAGTCACTTTTATATGTATGCACGTTGCTTGTTTTTCCCGTCAGGAGATGCATGTTAGCCTAATTTAGGTTTAGGAGTTTGCACTCACTGAGATGTGTCTCACGGTTTTTATAACCCAACCTTTCATACCCGCGTCCATGACAAAGCCTCCTGTCCCGGTCCGTTTTGGGATTCCCCTAGATTACGAACACATCATGACTACACATCCGGTGGGGAACGGGGAGGTGTATTATCGACATTATTCTGCGATTAGTGTAAACGTAGGCACGACACATCCTCAGATTCACGAGTATGTAGCTTGGTGTTTTCGGGACCGTTTTGGAGACGAGTTTGGACCCCTACGGACGATGGATGTCCCGTTCACCGTGGAGGGCGAGCTTGACCCGCAGTGCCCGGACGGTGAGATCGTGGACTCCGAGATGGACGAAGAGGAGACCATAGGTCCTTTTGCCTGGTACGAGCCTGCCGAAGATGAAGAGTTAGGTGGTATAGATCATGAGCTAGCGATGGAGGACTCGGTGGTGGAGCCAATGGAAGTCGACGAAGCTGAGCCGATGGACACCGACGAATCTGAAGAGGAGATCCCCAGCGAAGATTCCGAGGTACCTGATAGCTCATCAGAGTCCGACGACTCCGACCCAGATTGGGTGCCCTAGGCCAGGCTTAGTTGTCTTAGGAGGATAGATTTACTTTGGACCCTCCACCTTTTGACTGTTGGCTCTCTTGATTCTCAGCCCCCTGAACCCATGTGGTAGTACTCTCCTGGTTGCACCGTATTTTCCATTGTCATTTTATTTTGGAACATTGTAAGGATGATATTGGTTGTTTTCAGTTATGGATGTGTATGTTGCCGTAGTTCTCCTTATGTTGTTATCCCTGGTTCTCATGTTTATTCTGTCAGGTGTTTTTAAGTTTTACTTCCGCATGTGCTTTATATTCTACTTTGGGATAAATGGGTCGACGACGACTCCTGGGACGTCGTATCATATACTACATCGACCCTTGAGCGGGATGTTGCGTGCCGTGGAGTTTGGGGCGTGACATCCCCCGTTGAAATGGTATCAGAGCAAGGTCGGCTCGATCCAACTAGGTCGAAGCCTGGAGTGATAAGGAGCAATGAGACCCTGGGTAGCCAATTAGGATGACCTCGTGTGCTACATGTATCTCCTGACAATGTGTGATGTTCTGGCATGTATTATTATGACCCCTGATGTGCAGGTGCGGCAGGACCTGAGGTGAGTACGTAAATTCCTTGGGTGATGTGTTGAATAATTCAGGTTAAGCCGCATGCTGATTGGTTGATTGTTGTGTTGAGACCTGCCTAGGACTTAGACTGGAATAGATTGGTTTAAGTCTCTAATTCCTTAATGGAATTATAACAGGTAGTAGGACTGTCAAGTCATTAGGATGAGTAGAAGAAAGGGAAAGGAGCCTCTGGCACAACCTAGTGAGAGTACCCGCGAGGCTAGGGACCCCAGGTTCGATGAAGTCATGGAGACCCTGCGCGAGATAGGACACATCTTTGGATTACAAGCGCAGGAGAGGGCCGCAGTCCATGCTCAGGCTGCTGAAGCTGCAGCAATTGCAAGGAATGGAGGAAATCATGCCCAGCAAGGGCAGGGTCACCCAGCTGGGGCTAGACAGATGCCCCGGTTGGTAGAACAATTCCTGAAGATGAAGCCGCCTAAGTTTAACGGTCGTGGTGACCCCGAGGCAGCTCCCAGATGGGTAGAAGAGCTGGAGAAGACCTTTAAGGTGTTGGGATGCAATGATGAAGAGAAGGTGACATTGGCAGTGTATCAGCTCCAGGAAGGTGCCAATGACTGGTGGAGTGCTACAGAAGGAGGAGTGTTCCCAGTAGGAATGGCCCCAACTTGGACTGTATTTGTGGAGAGCTTCTATGGGAAATACTTCTCGGAGAACGCCCAGGAGAAGAAGCTGTCGGAATTTATGAGGTTGCGCCAAGGCCAGATGACTGTGGACCAGTATGAGGCTGAATTTGCAAGGCTGGCGAAGTTCGCACCGACTATGGTTGCGGATCCAAGGGACAAGGCTCGAAGATTCCGGGATGGGCTGAAGCCGGATCTTCGGAGCCAGATTCTGTCGCATGATATCAAGGAGTATGGAGAGATGTTCAGGAGAGCCCAGATAATCGAACGAGATCAGCAGGAAAGGATAGCCGCTTCTGGATCGCGGTTTGTGCGAGGAAAGGATAACCGCCGCCTGGGAAAGAAGCCTATGACAGGCAATCGGCGATTTGTTCCCCATATCAGAAGGAATATCGGGAAGCCAGCTGCCCCGCCAGGAAGGTTTGGAGCATGCTTCAAGTGTGGGAGCACGGAGCATCAGATTCGCAGCTGCCCGCAGGCGCGCGCCCAGGATCAGTAACGGGCACCTCAACCGTATCAACCCCGACCAGGAAATCAAGCCGGGAATCCCCCACCGGCGAATCAAGGACGACCGCCCGCTCAAGGAAGGGTTTATGCTGTAGCGCGTGGAGAAGCGGAGAACGCACCGGGCGAGGTCACAGGTACGATTTCCTTATGTGGCCATGCCGCTTATGCACTGTTTGATTCAGGGGCAACCCATTCATTCATTTCGGAGCAGTTTATTAAGTTGATTGGCTTAGTACCAGTGATGTTAGAGATTGCACTTTGTGTGACGACGCCAATGAATGATAGGGTGCTAGTTTCATTTGGATGCCCTGGTTGTGAGGTAAATATTGGGGGTAAGGAGGAGAGTATCGACTTGGCAGTGTTGGCCATGTTCGATTTCGATGTAATTATAGGAATGGACTGGTTAGTCCGACAGAAGGCTGTATTGGATTGTAGTAATAGGACAATCCGATTTAATCCTGATGGACGCCCTAGCTTTGAATTCCAGGGGAACCGAAGAGGGACCTCGACCCCATAGATATCCTCGTTAGAGGTGAATAAATTGCTGGATGATGGATGCGAAGGCTATCTGGTGAATATTGTGGACCCAACCATAGTGGAACCCAAGTTGGATGATATACCGGTTGTGTGTAATTTCCCCGAAGTCTTTCCTCAGGAGTTACCGGGTTTGCCACCCGACCGTGAAGTGGAGTTTGTTATTGAATTGGCACCCGGGACTGAATCGATATCGAAGGCCCCGTATCGAATGTCCTTGTCCGAACTGAAGGAATTGAAGGTCCAAATGCAGGAGTTGTTGGACAAGGGTTTCATCCGCCCTAGTGCGTCTCCATGGGGAGCGCCAGTCCTGTTTGTGAAGAAGAAAGATGGGACGTTAAGGTTATATATAGACTACCGACAGCTGAACCAAGTGACGGTAAATAATAAGTACCCTCTCCCAAGAATCGACGACTTGTTCGATCAACTGCAAGGAGCCTTAGTGTTCTCCAAAATAGATTTGAGGACGGGTTACCATCAGTTGAGAATTAGGAAGGAGGACAATCCCAAGACTGCCTTTAGAACAAGGTATGGGCACTATGAGTTCACAGTGATGCCCTTTGGGTTGACAAATACCCCAGCCGCTTTCATGGATTTGATGAACAGGGTGTTTAGAGAATTTTTGGATCAGTTTGTCATAGTGTTCATCGACGACATTTTGGTGTATTCGAAGAGTCCTGAAGAGCATGAGGAACACCTGGCAAAGGTACTATGGACCCTAAGAGAAAACGCACTCTATGCCAAGTTCAGCAAGTGCGAATTTTGGCTTAGCCAAGTAGGGTTCCTCGGCCATATTATTTCTGGAGATGGAATTTCAGTGGACTCGACTAAGATTGAGGCTGTAACGAAGTGGCCTAGGCCAACGTCGGTGACAGAAATAAGGAGTTTTCTCGGTCTGGCTGGCTATTACAGACGATTCGTGGAGGGATTTTCGTCGATAGCCATGCCCTTGACTAGATTGCTGAAGAAGGAGACGAAGTACGTTTGGAATGATAAGTGTGAAAGAAGTTTTCAGGAGTTGAAGCGCAAGTTGACGACCGCTCCAGTTTTGACCATTCCGTCCGGACCAGGAGGGTTTGAGATATACAGTGATGCTTCACTAAGAGGACTCGGATGTGTGCTCATGCAACATGGAAAGGTGGTCGCGTATGCGTCACGCCAACTAAGGCCACATGAGATGAACTACCCAACGCATGATTTGGAGCTGGCAGCAATTGTCTTCGCACTTAAGATTTGGAGGCACTACTTGTGTGGAGAGAAGTTTCAAATTTTTACGGACCACCAGAGCCTCAAGTACCTGTTCTCACATAAGGAAATGAATATGAGACAGCGTCGATGGATGGAACTGTTAAAGGACTATGACTGCGACATTCTGTATCATCCGGGTAAGGCAAACCGGGTGGCTGATGCTCTAAGTCGCAAGTCAAGTATGGCTCATTTGCTGGTCAAGGAGTGGACGTTGTTGGAAAGGCTCAGGGATTCGGAGTTTAAGTTTGAAGTGAGCCGAATATCTAGTTTGTTCGCAACATTAAGGATTGAACCGGAGATTCAGGTCAAGATCAAGGAGCTTCAACCTACGGACCTCGAGATCCAGAAGATTTTAGATATGGATGTGGCAAAGAGAAATCCGGACTTCCAAGTGTCTGAGGATAAGACCTTAAAGTTTCGTGGTCGACTTTGTGTACCGGATGACGAAGGACTCAAGGAGGAAATTCTAAGCGAAGCCCATCGGAGTCAGTATAGTATCTATCCGGGTAGTACGAAGATGTACCAGAATCTGCGTCAGCATTATTGGTGGAATGGTATGAAGAGGGACGTGGCTAAGTATGTGGCCAAGTGTCTGACGTGTCAACAAGTGAAGGCACAGCACTGCAAACCAGGTGGACTGTTGTGACCTTTAGAAATTCCCGAATGGAAGTGGAAGCATATCACAATGGATTTCGTGATGGGATTGCCGCGAAGCCAGAGAAGTCATGACTCGATATGGGTCATAGTGGATCGCTTGACTAAGTCAGCGCACTTCTTAGCAGTACGGAAGGACTTGGAGTTAGAAAGGTATGCGGAGTTGTACGTGCGACAAATAGTGCGTCTTCATGGGGTGCCAGTGACTATCACCTTAGATCGCGATCCAAGGTTTACGGCCAACTTTTGGAAAAGTCTGCAAACGGCATTAGGAACGAGATTGCAGTACAGTACGGCCTACCATCCGCAAACAGACGGCCAGTCGGAAAGGACAATTCAAACCCTGGAGGATATGTTAAGAGCTTGTGTTTTGGACTTCCAAGGCAAATGGGAAGAACAACTGCATTTGGTGGAGTTTGCCTATAATAATAGTTTTCAGCAGAGCATTCAAATGGCGCCTTTCGAAGCCTTATATGGTAGGGCCTGTAGGACACCACTGTGCTGGGACGAAGTTGGTGAACGAAGTATCACAGGACCGGAGCTAGTTCAGCAAACAGTGGAAGTAGTAGAGGTTATCAGGGATAGACTGAGGACTGCTCAGAGTCGCCAGAAAAGTTACGCCGACAGGAGACGACGACCCTTGGAATTCCAAGTGGGAAATCATGTGTTTCTTAAGGTGTCACCAATGAAGGGACTATCTCGATTCGGTAAGAAAGGAAAGCTCAGCCCAAGGTATGTCGGACCATTTGAGATCCTAGAGAAGATTGGGGATATGGCATACCGACTAGCCTTGCCTCCTAACCTATCCCAGGTACACAACGTATTCCACGTGTCGATGTTGAGAAAGTATGAACCGGACCCGACTTACGTTTTGAGGTACGAAGAAGTGGACGTGGACGACAAAGTGTCGTACGTGGAAAAGCCGGTCGGAATCGAGGACAGAAGAGACCGAGTGCTAAGGAATAAGACGATCCCGATGGTCAAGGTAGTTTGGGAGCACCACGGAACAAAGGGTGCCACTTGGGAAAGTGAAGAAGCCATGCGACGTCAATACCCCCGGCTGTTTGAGTAGATTAGTTTGGGTTGCAAATTTCGAGGACGAAATTTCTGTAAGGGGGGAAGAATTGTAACATCCCGAAATTCGACTCAGTCTCTGGAATGAATAAAACGAGTCTTATTCAATATTTCATTTTCGTAAGTCTTGCCCGGAACCGATCACTCTCGGGATACTGACCAAATGAGAATGGCCAACTAGGAATTGATACGTGGACCTAGGACCGATCGCGAATTAAGCCTGATTTAGAAGAATGGCGAGGAAACATTTTGGGCCAACATGGACCGATCTTCGGAACTCGAGCCGGATGATCGCGTCCTCGGAACTAGCGATAATTCCTCCCGTCTCTCGACAATCGAGCTTGTCGCGAATTGGACAACCCGAGGTCGATACGTGTATCCCCTAAACGGCCGCCCATTAGTGAGAGATTTGGGAATTTGAATTTGACGAATTCAATCGTGAAATTTAGTCCGGAGTTCGAGGCCGACTTTCGAGGACTACCGGATGATTTTTGTGAGGGCGACATCAAAAATATGCTGGCCACTTAGGTATAGAACTTATATGGTCGAAATTTGGCGAATCGACCCGGTACCGGAACTTAATGTCGTTTTTACCCTCGAGCCCCTTCATATTCCGAATTTTGGAGTTTCAAGACCTCTAACTCTCTCATTCACTCTCTCATTCACTCTCTCATTCATTCTCTCATTCACTCTCTCATTCACTCTCTCTCATTCATTCTCTCATTCACTCTCTCATTCACTCTTTCCCTCACTCACTCTCTCTCTCTCCCTATCTCCAACTCTCCCTCTCATTCTCGGCCAAGTGAGAGCCGAGAAACGTCGTCCACAGCCGATCCCACCACACCACCGGGACGCCTCCGCCGACCGCCGCCGGACTCGCCGCTCACCGCCGCTCTTAGGAATCGTGCCGCCGGTTAAACCGTTTACCGGTGATCGGCCGCCATTCCTCGTCGTCCGGAGCTCGGATTAAGTGAGTGTATTCCTCTAAGCCCTAATTAGGACGATTATGCGCTCTAGATGGGATTAGGGGCTGTGTATGGTTGGTTTTGTGATTGTATAATCTTGATTTGCTCAATGGTGCAAGTTTGATGATTTTCGGAATTCTGATTGTTACTGTACCTCTGTGCTTTATTAATTTTTTTGTGATCATTGTGGGCCGAATCTGAGAAAGTGTTCTTCATGGAAATTGTTCCCAACATCTTTAAGTATAACATTTTTTAAATTCAGAGTTTTTGGAATTTGTTTGGGGTCATTCGGAGGTCGGTTTTCAGACCGTCCCAAAACTGCCCGATTTACTGTTCACCCGACCTTTTTACCTTTCCGAATTTTTATAAAATTTTCCAGACCTTGTTTCAACAAATGTCCTTCACAAAGATTGTTAGAAACACTTGTTTCTATGACATATAAAAATTTCAGGGCTTTCCAAAGTGATTTGGGTACTTAATGAGTTGTATTTTGATGAACTGAGGGGCTGTTCCAGCGAACTGGATTCTGTCCGGCTTTGAGTGCCAAAACGAGGTGTTTACGGTTGAAACTGGGTTTCAAGTTCTACATAGAAAATGTTTATCAAGATGTTTTATACAACGTATCCAAATTTCATAATTTTTGGAATTGATTTGCTATTTATTTCAAATGGAATTTCGTCACTGTGTAACTTCCCAGTTTGGACCCGATTTTGTATATTCTCGGTTTTTCTCTCTCGGATTGATTAGTAGCTGTCCATTGCGGATTTAATTGGGCCTTATATGGCTAATATATGGTTTATTCGTGAACTACCATGTGTGATTGGTTGGGCCGTGTAGTGGCTGATTTGGGTGTGAATTATCCTTGATTATGCAATGCCATGTTGCAAGCTGGTGTGGCCGACTGTTGTGGAATGCGATTGATGATTTGTTAATGTTCATCATAATGCCCGAATACGTCATAAGTGCCAAATACGCATGTGATACCCCATGGTGTTGGTTGGATTATTTAAACATATGACGTGGATCATTGAGCATGAATTCGTGGCATTGAATTGTGTTGCACATTGTGGGACATTATGCTCGTGGTACATTGTACCAACATTTGTGTGCGAAATTGCATGGCCACGCATTATGTATGCCGAGTATGAGGCTTGTGGAAATTGTGCGGGAGTGCGTGTTTGCCATGGACATGTGATCACCTAATCATACCCTGATGCGTTTACGCGGGGTTCAGATAAAACCGGTTGTGTGAATGTGTGATCACTCTTCGCCTTGATGCGTTTACGCGGGGTGTGCCGTCCTCATGCACTTTGGAGCAGGACGATGCCCGGTACGTCCGGAAGACAACCATCCTGATGCGTTTACGCGGGCTCTGGTTTGTAAAGGAGATCGGTGTTGCGCCTGATGCGTAAGGACGCGGGCTAGAGACACTGGGCCTGGGGCGTCTTTACGCTGGCCACGGAGTGTTGTGATTGGTCTTTAGACCGGATCTTCGGATCGGACCTTCGGGTCGGGCCTTCGGGTCGAGAAATGGATTAAGTGGTTAACGTGTGATGCATAGTGTCTGATTATGTATTGAAATCCGCAGGGCATGGTATGGGACGTGTCTAAGTAGATTTCATTATATAATCGGAGCACGAATGGAAGTTTGTGCCGGAATGCTATGTGTATTCATTTGTGAGCATAGTAAGATAATGGCATATGCATGCACATAAATACATGAGTTGGCATGCTGAATTGTGTGACTCGGTGAACGATACTTGGGATTGTCACGAAAGGTTTTGAGCATTCGCATGGCGTACGCTTGATCGAGATTGCCGTTTGTGAAATGTGATATTACGGATTTTCTAACCTGCAGGGTCATCGAAATGCCGATTTGAGCCTATGGGCCTAAGTCACTTTTATATGTATGCACGTTGCTTGTTTTTCCCGTCAGGAGATGCATGTTAGCCTAATTTAGGTTTAGGAGTTTGCACTCACTGAGATGTGTCTCACGGTTTTTATAACCCAACCTTTCATACCCGCGTCCATGACAAAGCCTCCTGTCTCGGTCCGTTTTGGGATTCCCCTAGATTACAAACACATCATGACTACACATCCGGTGGGGAACGGGGAGGTGTATTATCGACATTATTCTGCGATTAGTGTAAACGTAGGCACGACACATCCTCAGATTCACGAGTATGTAGCTTGGTGTTTTCGGGACCGTTTTGGAGACGAGTTTGGACCCCTACGGACGATGGATGTCCCGTTCACCGTGGAGGGCGAGCTTGACCCGCAGTGCCCGGACGGTGAGATCGTGGACTCCGAGATGGACGAAGAGGAGACCATAGGTCCTTTTGCCTGGTACGAGCCTGCCGAAGATGAAGAGTTAGGTGGTATAGATCATGAGCTAGCGATGGAGGACTCGGTGGTGGAGCCAATGGAAGTCGACGAAGCTGAGCCGATGGACACCGACGAATCTGAAGAGGAGATCCCCAGCGAAGATTCCGAGGTACCTGATAGCTCATCAGAGTCCGACGACTCCGACCCAGATTGGGTGCCCTAGGCCAGGCTTAGTTGTCTTAGGAGGATAGACTTACTTTGGACCCTCCACCTTTTGACTGTTGGCTCTCTTGATTCTCAGCCCCCTGAACCCATGTGGTAGTACTCTCCTGGTTGCACCGTATTTCCATTGTCATTTTATTTTGGAACATTGTAAGGATGATATTGGTTGTTTTCAGTTATGGATGTGTACGTTGCCGTAGTTCTCCTTATGTTGTCATCCCTGGTTCTCATGTTTATTCTATCAGGTGTTTTTAAGTTTTACTTCCGCATGTGCTTTATATTCTGCTTTGGGATAAATGGGTCGACGACGACTCCTGGGACGTCGTATCATATACTACATCGACCCTTGAGCGGGATGTTGCGTGCCGTGGAGTTTGGGGCGTGACATAGATCCTTCTAAGATCAAGGTAATATACGACTTAAAGATTCCTTCTACGGTAAAAGAAGTGAGAAGCTTGTTGGGGTGATTAAACTACATTGCCCGTTTCATATATCAGCTTTATGAGACTGCTAAAACATTCTTCAAACTGTTAAAGAAAAATGCCAAAGAATATTTGGTATGCCCACTAGTTTTAGTACCATTAATTCTTGGAGTTTCGCTAATCTTATATTTGACAATTCATTATGGGTAGTTAGGAGCGGTGCTTGTACAAAGAAGACTAAATGATAGTAAAGAACAAGACATTTATTACTTGAGCAAGGAGTTCACAACATTATAAGTGAATTACCTAGCAGTTGAGAAGACATGAGTTGCATTGATTTGGGTATTACACAGATTAAGATGGTATACCTTTCATTATCAAATTTTGCTAGTAACTGAGAATGACCCGATCAAGTACTTTCTTGAGAAATCCTCCTTGGTCAAGAAATTAGCAAAGTAGTAAGTCTTGTTATCTGAATTCGACATCAGAAGTTCATCCCAAAAGTCAGTCAAAGGACGAGCAATAGCCGACATGTTGGCAGAAATTTTGCAGAATATTGCAAATTCTGAAGAACAACTTGATGATCACATATTGACACTAGTCGACGATAAATGGACTATTTATTTTGATAGTGCAATTAACTTATTTAGATCAGGAATTGGGATAGTACTGATCTCCCTAGAAGGCCAACACTATCCGGTATCTGCAAAATTGATATTTTCTTGCATCAATAATATCGCTGAATATGAAGCATGCATTCTTGGCTTACAATTAGCCCTTTCAATAAAAGTAAAATGGTTGTAAGTATATAAAGATTCTACGCTCATCATATTGCAAATAACTGGTGAATGGCAAACTCGAGATGCCAAGCCCATTCCTTATCACATATACTTAAAAGAGATGATGGAAAGTTTCGAAGAAATAACATTCGATTATCTCCCAAGAACTCATAATCATTTTACAGATACTTTGACAACTTTGTCATCCTTACTACAAGCTGAAGATGGTATAGATATAAAACCATTGAGAATCAATATTCTTGAATGACCAGCTCATTGCATGATGGTCCAAGCAAAGTTCGACAATGAACCATGGTATCATGACATTAAAAGATATCTTCAATCAGGAGAATTTCCTGAAGAAAGCCAACAGGGTGACAGGAAGTTTATAAGGAAGATAGCCAACAAATTCTTCCTCAGTGGTCAAATCCTCTATAAGAAATCATTTGATTCAACCCTATTAAGATGTATGAATGCTACTAAAGCTGAATAGATCATGAAAGAAATTCACAAAGGTGAATGTGAACCACACATAAATGGATATCTTCTAGCCTGAAAAATTATAAGGTTGGGATACTATTGGATGACAATGGAATCAGATTGCATCCAACACGTGAGATGTTGTCATCAATGTCAAGTTTATGGAAACAAAATCAATGCACCGCCAAATAAGCTACATCAAATGTCCAAGCTATGGCCATTTTCAATGTGGAGCATTGATATGATTGGTCCAATTAACCCCAAGGCCTCCAATGGGCACCGTTCATCCTGGTTGCCATTGACTATTTCACTAAATAGATTGAAGCAAACTCCTACACGAATGTTACTACTAAGAATGTTGCAAGATTCATCAGACAAGACATCATTGCTAGGTATGGAGTTCCAGAAGCAATAATTACGGACAGTGGCTCAAACTTAAATAGCAAGATTGTAGATGATTACTTGAACACTTCCATGTCCGACATCTGAACTCATCTCCATATCGTCCACAAATAAATGGAGCAGTTGAAGCAGCAAATAAGAATATCAAGAAGATATTGGCCAAGACAGCCGAAAATTATTGTGATTAGCATAAAAGGTTATCATATGCTCTGATGGCATATCGAACTTCAATTCGAACATCAACTGGAGCAACTCCATTTTCCTTTATTTATGAAATGGAAGCAGTGCTACCTATCGAAGTAGAAATTCCTTTATTAAGGATATTATCCCATTTAAAGTTTTTAGAATCTGAATGGATTCAACAAAGATATGAACAACTCAACATGATTGATGAAACGAGACTAAGAGTTGTATGCCATGGGCAAGCCTATCAAAGATGAGTGGTTAAATCCTTTAATCGAAAGGTGAAACGGAGGAATTTCAAAACAAAGGATTAAGTAGTGAAGAAAGTCATCTTAAATAATTTAGATTCTCGTGACAAATTCACTCCGAATTATGAGGGTCCATATATTGTCAAGAAAGTTCTTCCCGGAGGAGCATTGATTCTTGTAGATATGACCAGAACAGAATTGGCCTATCCTATAAATGTAGATGCTGTCAAGATTTTCTACCCATAAAATGAAGACGAACATTTAAGAAAAGATTCGGGTCACTTTAGAACATGTGTATATTGTGCATATCATACATACTATGCATTGCATGAACATGTTTATCTGTGTTGTAGAAGAAAGCAAAAAGAATCAAAATCAGTTAATGATTTCAGAATTCCCAATGGAGTTATCAAATAGTAAAGAGAAGTATCACTTCCAATTATATTCTCTATTAATATCCTCTAATGTGCTTTTTTTTATCATCCCCAGGGAAACAAAGAAAAGAGAGCAACAAAAGAAGAATCTCCGGCGGAACCAAAGCAAAAACATACAAACAAGAGAGATCTTGATAAGTTGATCAGATAGGTATCCTCAAATCATGAGACCATGTGTTAAAGAAGTTGCATTTTTAAGAGAAGAATCAAACTTTTTCTTCCCCGAGCGGAATGACCCTAAGACTGAGCAAAACAAAACTTATTGTTTTGAAAAGAAAATACCTTAGAAATGTTTTGAAACACGCTTTCTTTGAAAATGCACTAAGCATCAAAATTCCCTTAAAGGAATAATTTGATAAAAGGCTTTGAAAAATTTCAAAGAGAAAGTTTGGATTAAATCGAATGGAAAGACCTTCAAACGATGAAAGGCAAGCCATAGCTACACACGTCCCTTATACACTTAGAGTTAAAATGGAGAAGTGAGTGAGAAAAACTCATCCGAAGGAAATAAAGGATACTTGCAATGATTACATAGATTGAAATGATGAAAGGCAATCATTTTACTATTCCAAACACATACTTATCCTTTGCAAATCAAATTTGAGCCAAAACAGTGGAGAAGTTTTTCCAAAACAACCCTGTTAAGGACCACCTCACATTAGGGCAAATTAGGAGGTTTGTGGATTAACAGCTATGGAGAATAGGATTAAGAAAGATTTTATTGCATATTCTTGCATCAATCTGTCTATGATAACTTCAGATAAATGCATATGGAAGCTCAAGACATACCAAGAGGAAGAAAAGCATTTTATTTCCTATACCCAAACACATTACTTTTGGCAAAGCCCAATTGAGCATGAATATTCATTTCAGAACCCTAAATTGGTTATCATCTCTTCACACTATAGCATGAGCATATGATCCACTTTAATAGATAAGAAACAAAAAGGCAGAACACAGAGTCCTTAGAATTCAAAAAGATTAAAGGCAAAAGAGTCTGGGGCATGAAAAAGCAGTGTGCTTGGTAAAAGCATGGCCAAATACCCGAGAAAAATGAGAAAGAAAATAGAGTGCAAAAGAAAGCTCAAAATGATAAAAAAAAAAAAAAGTCATGACAAAGCAAAGTCAAAATCATGAGAGATCATAGATCACAACAAGTGAGATGAGCAAAAGAAAAGAGATTGTGATCAATGTTTAGAGGACTCTGATGTTTATAGAGAAAAAGATCTCTAGTGATAAAAGAAGAAAAGAAAAAGTGGTGATGTTAAGAAGATCATCAATTTCATAAAAACCCTGAATTCAAACAAATAAGCATTTTGAGCCTACTCAATACCAACAATACAATCTCTCTCTCCAAGACTCTTTAGATTGGGATGTTGAGAGTAGAAACATGGCTTTATGACAAAAGTCATTATCGAAAGAAGTGTATGCAATAATATCTTATCTTATCCTTGAGGTTCTTAACTTGCAAACCCGAAGTCAATTGTGACAAAATTCTTTTTCTTGGCCTCAGAATGCCTATCCTTTGAATAGCTATTGACCAAACCAATATTACAGTCCTTCGAAAGACCTTATCATTGCGAACATCTTCGAACACCTAAGGAATGATTAAGAAAGATAAAATTGAGGTATATGAGAAAAATTCCCCTTTCAATCAGATGAAGAAAAGACCAAGTTCATAGATTGAAATAAATCCTTTCTAATGAAGGTCTTCCAAATGATCATTTCAAGCATTTCTTGAAAGATTGCAAACATTTTATTCAAATAATTTCTTGAAAAAGAAATTTGATTGTCTGAAATGTATTAATGCAAAAGAATGCATGTTTTTATGCCAGGTTTTAAGAATTTTTGATCAACTTAAAACCAAGTTTTCAAATAGTTTGTAGTAAGTAAAGAAAAAAAACCACATTTCAAACAGTTTTGATTAATTTCAAAACTACTTTTTAAAATAATTTTTGGTCAACTAAAAAACCATATAAAGGTTAGTGAAACCTCAAAATCACATAACTTACGAACAAGGCATTCATTATTTGAAGTCTTCCCAAAGTCATACAGGCGAGGAGCCCCTAGGCAAATTCAAAGTCCTACAGACAATGAGCCCCTAGACAAATTCAAGTCCTACTTGTAACATCCCGAAATTCGACTCAATCTCCAGAATGAATAGAACGAGTCTTATTCAATATTTCATTTTCGTAAGTCTCGCCCGGAGCTGATCACTCTTAGGATACTGACCAAGTGGGAATGGCTAACTAGGAATAGGTACGTGGACCAGGGACCCGATCGCGAATTAAGCCTGATTTCGAGAAAAGACGATGAAGTATTTTGGGCTAGTATGGACCGATCTTCGGAAGGTAACGGACTCGGTT
Source organism: Syzygium aqueum (assembly GCA_031216185.1). Classification (NCBI taxonomy): domain Eukaryota; kingdom Viridiplantae; phylum Streptophyta; class Magnoliopsida; order Myrtales; family Myrtaceae; genus Syzygium; species Syzygium aqueum. The sequence continues at coordinate 15,774,465 of CM062236.1, forward strand.
TGGTCGAGGCCAACGATGTATGGTCAGATAGCAAGTGATTCTGCAAGACCAAGAATATACGTGGCCAACTAGTCCCGAACTTAAACCAAACGATCGTGTCTCCGAAACTAGCGATAATTCCTCTCGTTCTCTCGACAATCGAGAACGTCGCAATTCGGACAACCTAAGGTCGATACGCGTAATTCCTAAATAGCCGCCCGCTAGTAAGAGATTTGAAAATTGGAAATTATGTTGGCCACTTATGTATAGGACTTATAGGGTCGGAAAATGGCGATTCGACCCGGTATCGGAGGAAAATGACGAGTTTGCCCTTGAGCCCTTTAGCATTCCGAATTTTGGGGTTTTGTTTATTAGATTTTTGTAGGTTTTGGCAAACCCTAGGGTGGTGACACTTGTCACCTAAACCCTTCCCCATGCTTGCCATCATTGTTGTCCAACCTTGCACCCTATCTCTTGGTCTTCCCCATGCAAGCCATCATCACCTTTCTTTCTCTCTCTCCCACTCACTTCTTTCTCTCTTTCTCTTCTTTCTCTCTCTCTCCTCTTCACTTCCCCTCAACTCAGCCAGCCACCACTCCTCTCCCCTCTCTCTCCCGTGAGCTTCCCTTTTCCGGCCTCACGCCGCCGTTCGCCGCCCATCGAAGCCACCACCCACCGGTGCCGCCGCCATGAGCCGCCGTCCCCCTCGTCTCATCACCACCACCCACAGCCACTTCACACCATCACCGACCACCTGAGCTGCCATCCGCTATCCGCCCTCGCCGTTGCTTCGCCGGAGTAGCCGTTGCCGTGCCAAGGCTCTTGTTTGCTCCCTTGCTAGGTTGTCTTGCTTAGACTCTCTTGTAAGTGACTTCCTAATCCTTGGTTAGATTAGTGGGTTACCAATGGCATGTCTAGGGATGGATTAGGGGCTGTGCATGGTTGGTTTTGTGGTGTATAAGCTTGATTTGCTTAATGGTGCAAGTTTTATGATTCTCGGATTTCTGGTTGTTACTGTACCTCCGTGCGTTATTATTTTTTTGGTGATCATTGTAGGCCGAATCTGAGGAAGTGTTCTTCATGAAATTTGTTCCCAACATCTTCAAGTATAACATACTTTAAATTCAGAATTTTTGGAATTTTTTTGGGGTCATTCGGAGGTCAGTTTTCAGACCATCACAAAACTGCCCAATTTACTATTCACCCGACCTTTTTGCCTTTCCGAATTTTTATAAAATTTTACAGACCTTATTTCAACAAACATCCTTAAAAAAATTGTTAAAAACACTTGTGTCTATGACATATAAAAATTTTAGGTCTTTCCAAAGTGATTTGGGTACTGAATGAGTTGTATTTTTCATGGTCCAAGGGGCTGTTCGAGCGAACCGGGTTCTGTCCGGCTTTGAGTGTCAAAACGAGGTACTTACGGTTGGAAATGGGTTTTGAGTTCTTCACAGAAAATGTTTATCAAGATGTTTTGTACAACATATCCAATTTTCATAATTTTTGGAATTGATTTGCTATTTATTTCAAATGGATTTCTGTCACTGTGCAACTGCCCAGTTTGGACCCTATTTTGTATATTCTCGGTTTTTTTATCTCGGACTGATTAGTGGCTGTCCATTGCGGATTTAATTGGGCCTTGTACGGCTAATATGTGGGTGAAAACCTCTAAACCCTAATTAGGACAATTATGCGTTTTAAACGGGCTTAGGGCATGTCGATTAGTCAATTATAGGTGATTAGGACTTGTTCGGATTAATACGTTAATAACAAGTGTTGAGAAATCATCGGTAAGTGACGAAATGTAGTTTAGAGGTGCATTAGAGGCCGAACGAAGAAGAATTAGTTGCTGTCCACATCGGGACTTGACGACCCAATTAACGGTAGTTCGGGAAATTGATGGATTAGAGTGCCGGGATTGCCGGAATGCTTGAATTGTATGTCGGTTGGTCAATCGTGATGAATTGGGTCTACCATGTCACGTGCTCGTGTGAACCGACCATTGTGAAATGTGATTGGTGATTTGTCAATGTACATCGTAATGTCCGATTACGTCATAAGTGCCAGATTCGCATGTGATGCCCGAGGCGTTGATTGGGCTAATTAAGCATATGACGTGAATCATTGAATATGAAGTTGTGGCATTGAATTGTGTGGGACATTATGCCGTGGTACATTGCACCAACATTCGTGTGCGAAACTGCATGGCTACGCATTATGCTTGCTGAGTATGAAGCTTGTGGAAATTGTGCGAAAATGCGTGTATGCCATGGATTGTGATCACCTAATTATACCCTGATGCGTTTACGCGGGGTTCAGATAAAACCGGTTGTGTGAATGTGTGATCACTCTTCGCCCTGATGCGTTTACGCGGGTTGTGCCGTCCTCATGCACTTTGGAGCAGGACGATGCCCGGTACGTCCGGATGACGACCATCATGATGCGTTTACGTGGGCTTTGGTTCGTAAGGAGAGCGGTGTTGTGCCTGATGTGTAAGGATGCGGGCTAGAGATACTGGGTCTGGGGCGTCTTTACGCTGGCCACGGAGTGTTGTGATTGGTCTTCGGACCGGATCTTCGGATCGGGCCTTCGGGTCGAATTAATGGATAAATGACTACGTGTGATGCATAGTGCTTGATTATGCGATGGAATCTGCTAGGTATGGTATGGGACGTGCCTAAGCGGATTCTATTTTATAATCGGGACACGAATGGAATCTTACGCCGGAATGCCATATGAGTTAAATCGCATGTATGGCAAGGTAGTGGCATTTGCGTGCATATGAATGCATGGGTCAGTGTGTGAAATTGTACGACTCGGTGATCTACATTTTGAACTGACACTAAAGGCTTTGAGCATGCGGGTGACGTACGTGTGATCGAGGATGTTGCGTATGTGACGTGATATTATTATGTGCCTAACCTACAGGGTTAACATATGTTTGATTTGGGCCCGAGGGCCTAAGTCGTGTGGTTGTTCTATTATGTGTTTGGGTATGACTTGTCTGGGTACGCATTGGCTTAGGTAGGGCTTAGGGTGTTGTTTATTGAGACTCGTTCTCATGGTTATTATATTACCATTTCAGACCCCCGACTCCGACCATGAGCGGCCCGCCACCGCGTTCTAGGATCCCGAGGAAGAACCGATGGAGCAAGATCCCGAAGAGGAGCCCATAGAGTTGGTGGACCCTTTTTGTATAACTAGGCTAACCTACCCGACCACTTTCCCCTTTTGATGATGGTTGTTTTAACCCTCGTGGCCTTTGTATGTAAGGTTGGATTTTGTAAGTACGTGCCGTTGAATGAAGTATGTGGTTCAATTGTTCTACTACCCTTGGTCATGTATTGTTTTTGTACAGGTGTTTTAATTAATGCTTCCGCATATGCCTTATGCTTTGAAATTGGGAGATGGGTCGGCGACAAGTCCTGGGATGTTGCATTTTCAATACGGCCATCGAAGGGGTGTCGAGAGCCCGGTGGGGTCCGGGGCATGACACTACTGGTAAGGAGCCCCTAGGCAAATTTAAAGTCCTACAGGCGAGGAGCCCCTAGGTAAATTCAAGTCTTACTAGTGAGGAATCACTAGGCAAATTCAAAGTCCTACATGAAAGGAGCCCCTAGGCAAATTCAAGTCCTATAGGCGAGGAGCCCCTAGGCAAATTCAAGTCATACTGATGAGGAACCACTAGTCAAATTTAAAGTCCTACAGGCGAAGAGCTCTTAAGCAAATTCAAGTCCTACTGGTGAAGAACCACTAGGCAAATTTAAAGTCCTACAGGCGAGTGTCGCGCCGCGCTTTTCTTTTGACTTTCGGGATATGCGCGCTAAGGAGGTATTTCTGTGTAAGGGTCTCTCTCAAATCATACCTCACGTGATAGTGAAAAGAAATTTCTTATTTAGTCTAGGTTTATGATTTTGGAGTTGCCACTAGTCATTATTGGTAAATAGACTGTAAACCTAATCGAGGTACATGAGAAATACCACGATTCTACGAATCAGAGATTCTGAGTATAGGGACTTGGTTATGTTATTGATCTCAAATCGAGATCCCTAACCCCCTTTCGGTACCTAAGAACGATATGATGTCTAACGTGTCATGTGAATTTCCGAGGCTTACCCATTAATCCTATCTGTTCTAATCGTAGGAAAGACCAAACAAGTATTAAACACACAATCAAAGCCAATCAAGTCAATCAATCCTAAGTATTCTCTAAAACGAAAATCAATCAAAATACACAAACCGAAATGAAGCTCTAAAAACTTGTTCATTTCATGATTTGCACATTTTTTAGGGTTTTAGGATTTTTTAGGGGTTAATCCCTGAATTTGGAATTTTCTAAAAGTGTAGGAATTGAATTTGCCTGAAGGCTCCTCGCCTGTAGGACTTTAGGAAGACTTCAAACAATGAATGCCTTAACCATGAGTTTTGTGATTTTAAGGTTTCACTAACCTTTGCATGGTTTTTTAGTTAACCAAAAACTATTTTGAAAAGTAGTTTTGAAATAGATCAAAACTATTTGAAATGTGGGCTTTTTTAGTTTACCACAAACTGTTTGAAAATTTGATTTTAAGTTGACCAAAAACTTTTTAAAACCTGGCTTTGAAATATGCATTCTTTGTATTAAATGCAATTCAAACAATCAAATTTCCTTTTCAAGGAATTATTTGAACAAAATGCTTGTAATCTTTTAAAAACGCTTGAAATGATCATTTGGAAGACTTTCATTAGAAGAGATTTGTTTCAATCTATAAACTTGGTCTTTTCTTCATTTAATTGAAAGGAGACTTGTCTGATAGCCCTCAATTTTTCTCTCTTAACCAATCCTTAGGTGTTCGGAGATGTTCGCAATGTATACAATCCAAATGATCTGATAAAATCTTTCAAAAGGTTGTAATGTTGGCTTGGTCAATGGCTATTCAAAGGATAGACATTCTGAGGCCAAGAAAAAGAATTTTGTCACAACTGACTTCGGGTTTACAAGTTAAGAACCTCGAGGATAAGATAAGATATTATTGCATACACTTCTTTCGATAATGACTTCTTGTCATAAAACCATGTTTCTACTCCCAACATCCCAATCTAAAGAGTCTTGGAGAGAGGTTGTATTGTTAGTATTGAGTAGTCTCAAAAGGCTCATTTGTTTGAATTCACTACTTGAAAGTCAATCAGGAAAGGCACAGGGCATATGTTTACCTTGAGCTCGATATCGCCAATAACGTCTTTCTTCATTCTATCAAACGAGCGCACGGTTACTTTAGAAGGTTTGATGAGCTATTCACTAATTCCCAAGCGATACAGTGTGCTTAGTGGACACAAATTAAGTGCGAAGCCATTATCAATCAGCACCTGTGACACCTCCTTGCCCCAGCATCTGACGGCAATATACAGGGCTTTATTGTGGGAACGCCCGTCAATTGGAAAATCTTCGTCGAAGAAGGCGATTTGATCCTTAAGAAGAATAGTGCCAACAAAATCTTCCAATTGTACTTCATTAATCGTCTCTGGGACATGAATCTCATTGAGAAGCTTCATAAGTATCATTTTATGGCTTTCTGAAGTCTTGAAGAGATCCAACAGAGAAATCTATGCCGGCATCTTTCTTAGCTGTTCAATTACCTTAAATTCACTCGTCTTCATGACCAAAAGCAATTGTTTAACATCTTCTTCGGTTACTCCTTTCTTTTCATATTCACTTTCCTTCGGGACATTGCAACTTCTCGACCGAGTTATGGCATCGACTTCCTTGGAAGAGTAATCCCAAGGTACACACTTAGTGTCGAACTTTTCTTTTAGAGGGAGAGTGATGATCACAAGCTATGTTTCTTCTTCTTCAATCCTCAGCTGATTAATAGGAAGTTGAATAGTGATGGTGTGATAGAACCTTCCTCTTCCTTATATTTATCTACTTCATCAAGCTTGATTAGAAATGGTGTAATCATGAATACCATGTTTTTATTGGCTTTATCGGCATCTATTCTACCCCATCCATCAGACGTGATTATTTCATTTTTGAATACCCATGAAAGAGGTGTATATTTGACACGGTAATTATACCAGTAACTATCTTGACCGAGAAAACCGATAACATCACCTTGTCTTCATGCTTTTTGAACAAATCGTCTATCACCTCGGCGAGTCTTGTTCTTCTTTTTTTCTTCCTAATCTTCATTTTCCTCGAGATTCAATTGACCGATCGGGACCTCATCCATGCCACCCCATCCGTCTAGTATAATGACTTCATTTTTTAACGCCCATGGTGGTAGTGTATATTTGACACGATAATTGTATTTACCGCTGTCTTGATCGAGTAAGTCTACAGTTTCACCTTCAATAGATGACTTATGGGTGAAATGCCTTTTACCCTGACGGACTTTTTCTTTCTCCTTTTCATCCCGATCTATTTCATCTTGAAGTATTTCTTTCTTGGGTAGAGCTTTCTCCTCAAGATTGGTTTCATCGTCCATACTACCCCAGCCATTAGGCACAATTACTTTATTTTTGAACATCCATAGCACTGGGGTATATTTCACTTGAAAGTTATATTTCCGGAGTTTTCTCTCAAGTTGTCTATAATCTCGCCTTTTAGGAGTGCTTCTTAACAAAAGTGAGCATCTCCTAATCAAGAAGTTTTAATCTTGACTTCATATTCATCTTCATCGTCGGACTCGATCACTGTTTCCTCATCCTTGATCATGTTTACTATATTGTGCTCAGGAAGAAGATTCTGATGTACATTTTGCTTGGGCTCTTGGAAGTTCAATATCTTCTTATTAATACCTTGTACTTTAGAGTGAGACAATTATCTACATCATGTCCCCTTTCTCCCATGTGATAGGCGCAAGTTTTTGATTCATCGTACCAAGAAAATATCACAGGATTGACTCTCGGTACTTCTTTGCCACCAAATGCCTTTCCAGAAGCATGGTAATAGCTTTGATAAGGGTCGGGATAACGGTATATATTGCTTCACGGGGCTTTTATTTGGCTCGAATTGCCTTGTATTTTTCCAAGCAACATTTGATTGCTTCGGAAATGATGCTTGATGAGTACTTGGGCTCGACACCGTAGCCATTTCTCGAATGGGTTCTTTGTCTTTCTTCCCGGGGTAAGGCCTTCGTCTGCTGTTTCTTAAGCCTTCTTTTCTTTCAAACCCCACTCAATTCTTTCATCCACTTTTACCAACATGGTAAATGTTTGATAGCATGATACATAAAGCTTGTTGTAATATTCAGTTGGCAATGATTTTAGAAAAAGCTCAATGAGCTCGTCTTCACTAATGGCGGGCTTTACTTGTGAGGCAATGGTTTTCTATCTTTGAGCATAGGTTCTGAACTATTCATTCTTCCGCTTCTCGGTTCTGACGAGATCCTCTCTAGTTAGGAGTACTTCAACATTAAACTTGTACTGGCAAAAAAATTCTCCCTCTAAATGATCTCATTCAGTAAAGTCTTCTATGTTGAGGGTTGTATACCATGCAAGGGCTGTCCCTCTCAAACTATCTTGAAATGTGATGATAAGAAGTGGCGTGTTATCTTAATATCTTGCCATCTTACAGAGATAATACTTCAAATGGCTTTTGGGACAACCAGTGCCATCATACTTGCTCACGAACTCTAGTTCCTTATAGTTTTCTGGAACAACCACCTTTACGTACGGTGAGAACTTGTCGAACCTTTGAAGCTCATAGCCTTGACTTGTTAAGCATTCTTCAATTTTAGCCAATCTCTTGCCCTCTTCCTCATCATTTGTTTTGGATGACTTTTTGATTTGATCATCCTCTTCCAAATTCACTACCTTAGGTGTAGTCTTTGGAGGATTTTCGTGAATCGATTCTTTGCTTCTGTCTAGGTCCTCAATTGGTGTTTCGGTAGTGTTTGAAGCTCCTACATTTGGAGTAGTGGGACAAGATCCTCGAGATGCGAGAATAAAGGCCTTCATTTCCGCCATCATTGCAACCATTTGAGTAATTTGATTCTCGACTTCAACTAGTCGAGCACAAGTTTTTCTTCCGCCATTCTAACTTGTAGGTGAGTTTGAGGTCTTTTACCTTCCGTTGCTAAACAACCTAATTCGCCAAAAAAGACTTGATATCAGCATAGTAAAATGATCATGAAACCCTACATTCTTTTAATCGTATGGTTTCATGAGATTATCAAGGATAAGAAATTTTATACAAGCCTTAGCTTTGTATAAAATTCTTCATCAATGTCTTTCTCGAGCAATCATACAATTTAAAGAATTGCAATCCATGGTGATTCATTTATGTTTTGAAATCGTGTTCTGAGATTATCTAAGCATGTTTAGAAAATAATCAATCCATCATTGCATATAAAATTTGAAATTGTTTGGCATCATGATTTTAAACTCAAATGGGAATCTAAATCATCCAATCCTAGGCTTCTTGCTAGCTAAGATAGCTTTCGCCTTTTGGTATTCTTCCCATTCCTTGGCTCGAGACTCCCACTCTTCCACATCGATCATGACCTCTTTCGAGACATAGGGTTCCACTCCAGGCATGCTTGGAACAATGTATTCTAGAACATACTCATCTACAGGATATGGTATCACGCTCAATGGGACATATAGCTCGACATCAATTGGACGCTTATTTTCTATCCATTTGATGTATTCTTTAGAGGCCATGCAAATCTTTATGTCTTCTTCCAAGCTTTTTGGCCACTCAACTATTTGTTCGAATGGGTTATCCAAAGATAAGATGATCTTGTGAATTTTGGCTTGAAAGACATTCTTCTCTTCTTCGGGTATAATTCAACTTGGAATGTCAAAGGCAAACTCTTCGGGATTCCATACCGGTGGTACTTGCTGAAGTATCCCAAATTGTCTAATAATCTTTAGAGGGTAATAAGCTACTCCTCCACTTAAACCCAGCAACAGTATTGCATTTCCCTCTCGGCTCGTGATCTTCACCTTATTAATCTTTGGCCAATTGATCTACCATTGGATTTGATCAAGAGTTAAGGCTCTAATGAAATTGGCTCAATTTAAGAAAGATTGTTTAGGTAATTTGCTTTGGAGACGAATATATTGTTCAATTGGATTTATCGCCGAACAAATTTCGCGAATGTTCATGAAACGACACCAAGGTCGAATGTGTGAGATGAACATTAATGACAAAAGTCTAGTCGAAGCTTGAAAGATACCCTTTCCATGATTTTGGTATGTGTTTAAGGAGATGACGGTTTAGGCAAGAAGCATATTAGAGAAGTCCCATTTAAGACATGCTTATCTTGCGATCACAGCTACTAAAGGGTCTAATCCCATGCTAAACACGAGGAATAGAACAAAGCCAAAGAAAGCTAGAATGAACACCCGGGCTGAAGTGTTTCCCATTTCTTTAGGAAGTTTTGAAAAGTTGTCTATTAGGAAGGGTAATGGAAATCTACCCGTGTTTGATTTGATTAACTTTTCTATCTTGGAAGTTTTGAGGTTAAGAAATTCGGCTAAAAGGCTCACAAGATTAAGTCCAACGAGTGGCTCTACGACCCTAGGTTTAGAATTAATTTCGATGGCGGCTTGATATTCTTCTAATGTTGGTACCAATTCATGTTCTCCAAGATGGAATGTGGTGGTGAAAGCCTCCCAAAAATGCACCAAAGCTTTGACTAAACTGACTTGATGTTCCATATGCATAAGTTTGAGAAGGAATGCAAGCCTTTCTTGGACATAAGTTTGGTTATCCTTGGACATGCCTTTCCACCAAGCAACAAGTTCCTTTCGAGGAATGAGAATTACTTGGATGTCTAGTTTTCCTATTGAGCCTAATCATGCAAAAAGATTTGTCATTAATCACCATGGATTGCGAACCAATTTTAATGCCTCAATTTCAATCATATGTCATGTTGGGGTAAAACGGAGGTAAAATACGCTTGCATGCCTCGAAAGTAATGCAAATGTCATTTTGAGTCCGTTTAAACCTTAAAAGAGCATATAGTTGAGATTATGGACAAATTCAATGTATGATGTAAATGCCTCTTCTATCGTACTCCATTTAGACCACAAAATCCTAAACTATGGTTTACAATTACGAATACATGAAAATAAACAAATAAGCATTTGAATTACATGAGAAACCCGCCATGGACCTATACATTTCATCTAAAAATGAAAGAAATGGTCAAATGGAGTATGATACCTTAATCATGCATTGTAAAATGAAAGGGCATTTAGACCAAGTATTGAATGTCATTTAGGCATTTTTTTTTGAAAATGTGCCAATTAACATGCATAATTGTGCCCTTACCAAAAAAAACATGCATAATTGTAAAAGAATGGAATGAAATGATACTTGCTTACCATGATATTTTGGTTTGGTTTTAGGTATACCAACCACAAAGATAAATGAATGCAACCAGTGAAGTTTTGACGCCTAAAAAGGGTAGGATATGCTAAAAGCTCAAGGTCATCACCTTAATGGATAACAAATTTCATTCCATTAGGCAATCGGCCTAAAGTTATGGAATATTATTCCACCTCAGTGAACAGCATTGTATTTAAACGATCCTATGAACAATCGGCTCATAATTTTGCCTAAACACATACCTCTTAAGGGTAATCCTAAATGTAGCAGGAGTTGGACCATGGATGGAGTGTGCAAAACAAAGGTTAGCAAAGACAATACCCCTTATAACACCCGTCTGCAAAACCATTTAACACTATCATTAGCGGGACAAACCTGGGATCCTTGCAAGCACAAAACACAAGCATATCATTCTATCTAGGCATTAAGTCCACTTAGAAAAGGTTCATTCTTCCCCAGTGGAGTCGCCAAGCCTGTCGCACCTCACTTTTCTTTTGACTTTTGTGATTTGTGTGCTAAGGAGGTATTTCCATATAAGGGTCTCTCCTAGACCATACCTCACGTGACAGTGGAAGGAAATTTCTTATTTAGTCTAGGTTTGTGATTTTGAAGTCGTCACTAGTAATTATTGGTAGGTAGACCAGAAACCTAATCGAGGTACGTGAGAAATACCACGATTCTACAAATTAGAAATTCTGAGTATGGGGACTTGGTTACGTTATTGATCCCGAATCGAGATCCCTAACGCCCTTCGGTACCTAAGAATGATATGATGTCTAACGTGTCATGCGAATTTCCGAGGCTTACTCACTAATCCTATCCGTTCTAGTTGCAGGAAAGAACGAAAAAGTATTAAACACACAATCAAAGCCAATCAAGTCAATCAATCCTAAGTGGTCTCTAAAACGAAAATCAACCAAAGCACTCAAACCCTAATGAAGCTCTAAAAGCTTGTTCATTTTATGATTTACACATTTTTTAGGGTTTTAGGGTTTTTTAGGGGTTATAACCCCTGAATTTGGAATTTTCTAAAAATGCCACTTGGGCACTTTCAAAAATTCAAATTTCACTTTTTGTGGTTGGCCACAGTGTTTTTGGACCATCTTGTGAATTTCCAAATTTTTTTATTTTTTTCAGAAAATTTTTTTAAACCAAAAATTGATTTTTTATGATTTTCTGAAAATTTTTTATGAATTTTCCAATTTTTCAATTTTTTATTGATTTTCCAAAAAAAATTTTACATTTTTTTTGTATTTTCTGAATTTTCGAAATTTTTATGAATTTTCTGAAAATTTTTGAATTTTTACAAATTTTCTGAATTTTTATGAATTTTCTAATTTTTTGTGAATTTTCTGTTTTTCTGAAATTTTTTTCGATTTTTTATATTTTCCTGATTTTATTTATTTTTTTTCTGTTTTCTTGTTTTTTTATTATTATTTTGAATTTTTTTCATATTTTTCCCGCTAGGAGGCAAACCGGACCAGCCAAGTTCAACCCGGTTCGGCTTGGCAGAATCGTGCGTCGCCGGCAGTCTTCTCTGGTGAAACTAGAGCCAAAACGGCATTGTTTTTATCCTTTTTTTTCATTTAGGCATTTTCACAAACAATTGGTGGGCATTATTTCCAGTTCAATATTTTAAGGCCATCGGTTTGTGATCACCGCCGATGACCTTCCGGCGACTATTTCACCATTCTGATTACACCATTATGAAGTTTATGTGTTCTATTTTCAATCTAGACTAATTGGAACACCAGCGGACGTTCATTGGCCGGCGAAATTTCAGTCTGAAAAAGCCTAATCCATTTCTAACTAAACTTTGCATTTCCAGAACTCAAACTATCATCATACTCGCCCTAGCTGTTTAACTCGATTCTAATCACTAGCAAAACATCAAACAAGGTTGAAGGATGCTAACTTGACAGGTCTATGGCCATGGTGATGCTCCGACGATGTCACCTGAGCTCCGGCGAGATGGTTCACGAGGGGGTTGACACGATTCATGCATTTTAATACCCAAAAATACAATCAAACAACACCAAAAATGATTAGAAACTAGTAATGAATATCAAAATGTCAAAATTCATCGACGAAATCACACAAACATGCACATCGAGGTTGAAACCAAGTTCTGGAAAATTTTGAAAAAAATGATCGTGAGCCGACTTTACCTTTTTCGTCCGATGATCAAACAAAATTGTTGAAGTGATCCACACCTATAGTGTTGTTCCTTGACACTTGTACTTTACTCTAGTAGCTTCTGATTTGCCGGAGTAGGTCTTAGTGCGCCGAACGGAGCTCGTTTTCAGGCCTTCCGGACTAGTTTTCGTTCTGGTTCACCCGAGGAGGAGATCCTCCTTAGACGGTCGATTTGCCAACACCGTTCAATCAACTGGCGCCAATCACTCGAACCTGGGGTCCTCTCTCTCTCTCTAGATTTCAAGCTTTTTCCTCTCTGGTTCTCTCTCTCTTCTCTTCGGCAATTCATCAAACAGGTTCCTCCCAATGTTCAATTTTTTTTTTCCATTTTGTTGATCGATTTTTTCCCGCCCAAAGTTCATTCCACCGACTTCCGATCGGCTAGAATGATTATTTGGTGCCAGCTGGATATTTTCCAACTGGCCAAACCGATTAAAACGTGCTAAATTTCCCACACTAAGTCAGCAAAGTCTCAGGCGCGAGTTGATTTTTTCTGTGTTTAGTGCATTTTGAGCAAGTCGGGTGAAGAAGATGAGTAACCTAGGTCGAGTCGGGTTGAGTCAGTCAACCCGACAGACCCTGGTTGGTCTAAATTCTCAAATTCGACTTGATTTTAACCCAATTTTTCAAATTTAACCCCAAAATTGAATTCTTTATCATATTCCGAACCCAATTATATAATTTTCCCCAATTTTTATCATAATTGAGTCCAAAATTTTCTCATTTTTGTATTCGAGTTAATAAGTTTTGGTTCAATTTGATGTCCTAATGACCTGATCGGGCGAAATTGATGCCAAAATTGAATTACTCACAATTGATTAACCCTAGAAATGATGGTTTCATATTTCGACAATTTCATATTGGGCACAATTCCCAATTTTGATTCAAAATTCTTAATTTTCAATCGAATTTTGGGAATTTTTTTATTTTTATGTCAAATTGTGTAATTGGATCGACCATTATGCAATTCAAGGTCCCAAAATCATTTGTTGTGAAGACACTATGACTTAAAAATGACTAGAAAAAATTTAATTGCACTTTTGGTTCAATTTGGGTTTAATTTTGCCTAATTTTGGGAAAAACATATACCCGATTGAGAGTTTTCAAAATTGACAATGTATTCAAGAAATTGGATTTAAAATAAGACTAATGACTAGTTTTATGGAATTTTCTAATTCCATTTGCTATTTTTCTTTATTTTCTCACCTATTTTGACTAAAAGAAATTAAGGAAAAATGCAGAAAAATGCTAGAAAATTATTTTTGGTTTACAAATGGGTTTTGAGGCTTGGCCAAGAGTCCTAGTCCTAATTTTGAAATTTTTAAAAATATAAAAAATGAGCTAAAAATTAGGTGTCAATAGCGAGGAACCCCTAGGCAAATTCAAGTCTTACAAGCGAAGAGCTCCTAGGAAAATTTAAAGTCCTACAAGCGAAGGGCCCCTAGGCAAATTCAAAGTCCTACTAATGAGGAACCACTAGGCAAATCCAAAGTCCTATTGGGGAGGAACCACTAGGTAAATCCAAAGTCCTACAGGCGATGAGCCCCTAGGCAAATTCAAAGTTCTACATGTGAGGAACCATTAGGCAAATTTCTAAATCCACAGGCAAGGAGCCTTAGGTGTTCATGGTTTGTGAATTTGTCCTTAAACCACGAAATCCGAATAACCATCATAATCATCACCACCATTAATTCATGCCCTTGAATAAGCAATAAAAGACAACTCACAAATATATAAGTTTCTCTCCCTCAATCATTAAGAACCTTTCAAAATAATTTTTGAAAAGAGAATCGTTGGATTAGATTACTGTCGCGACCTAAAAATTTTTCATTCTTGGGTTAATGGATTATTAAGACTAAGCTTAACTCGGGCTCTCCCAAGCCCTACCAATTCGCAACTTAGGGTTTAAGTCTTTAACATACAAATATTTTCATGCTTGAAGTCGCCACTAATCTATTCGTGGTAGGTCGATTAGAAACCTAAATAAAATATAGGGAGATATGTTTTATTTCTATAAATTAGAGATTCTAAGCCCGGGGACTTAGTTACGCTAGATCTAGTCTAACGCCCTTTCGGTACCTTTTCTTTTCAAAAAAATGCTTTGGCATGCAGTCTGGATCCATTTCAACTTAGTCACTAATATGTGAGGTTTTCATACAAGTGCGCAAGTTACCAATTTAACACCCAAGAAAGCATTAAATAAACTGCAAATTGGAAGAATTACTTACCTCAAAGTAACGTAAGCATCTGCATTGTTAGCTAGAAAATCACATTGACAATCCTAATATGATTTCTAATTAACAAGCAATCACTTAACATGAAATCTAATCTACATGCAATGACGTGCAAAAATTAACATGCGATTAATGTAACTTAACATGCAAACTATATACCATGCGACGATGTGACCTAATTCTAATGACGGATAAATGATTTATTTTTGGTATTTTCTAATGAAATTCGGAATAATGAAAATGCCTAAAAGAGCATGCAATCTAATGACTTCTTTTTTTTGTATTTTCTATTAAAATCTGAAATTAAAAAATTACCCAAATTAAGAATGCAATCTATCCTAAGGAAAATGACTTATTCTACCCTAAGTGACTTTTTTTGGGTTTTTTTATGAAAATTCGAAATAATTAAATATCCTAAATAATCCAATAAGAATAAAACAATTTCTAATCTAAACTAGGAAATATACCACTCTAAATCTCAATTTAAATCAAATAATTATCCTATTCTTTTGGACGTATTTAAGATTCACTAAACATGCAAAATTCTAATTTAAATCTAACTAATATTTTTTTAATTTTCTTTTTTATTTGAAAAGGAAAAACAATTTAAACAGAGATAACGACCACATTCAAAACCGACCACGCAATCTGCAAAATTTGTCTTATCAAATTCAGATTAGGCAAAGAAATTGAACTAACGGTCATATCTATAGGGTTATAGATATTGGCGGTGTCACGACCTAAAAAATTTTCCATTGTTCGGGCTAATGGATTATTAAGACTAATCTTAACTCGGACCCTCCCAAGCCCTACCAATTCGCAACTTGGGGTTTAAGTCTTTAACATGCAAATATTTTCATGCTTGGAGTCGCCACTAATCTATTTACGGTAGGTCGATTAGAAACCTAAATAAAATATAGGGAGATATGTTTTATTCCTACAAACTAGAAATTCTAAGCCCGGGGACTTGATTACGCTATATCTAGTCTAACGCCCTTTCAGTACCTTTTCTTTTCAAAAAATATATTTTGGCAGGCAGTTTGAATTCATTTCAACTTAGTCACTAACATGTGAGGTGTTCATGCGGGTGCGCAAACTACCAATTTAACACCCAAGAAAGCGTTAAATAAATTGCAAGATTAGAAGAATGACTTACCTCGAAATAATGCAAGCATCTGCATCGTTAGCTAGAAAATCACATTGACACCTTAATATGATTTTTAATTAACAAGTAATTCACTCAATTTTTAGATTTTCGCTTATTTAAATGAAAGCTAGTCTATATGCAATAACGTGCAAAAATGACATGCGATTAATGCAACCTAACATGCAAACTATATATCATGCGACGACGTGACTTAATTCTAATGACGGCCAAATGATTTATTTTTGGTATTTTCTCATTGAAATTCGGAATAATGAAAATGCCTAAAATAACATGCAATCTGATGATTTCTTTTTTTTTAGTATTTTCTATTAAAATTCGCAATTAAAAATTACCCAAATTAAGAATGTAATCTATCATAAGGAAAATGATTTATTCTAACCTAAAGCAACTCTTTTTGGTTTTTTTTTATGAAAATTCGAAATTCAAAAATGACCTAAATAATCTATTAAGATTAGAATAATACCTAATTTAAACTAGGAAACAGATTATCTCACATCCTAATTTAAATTAAATAATTACTCTATCTTCTAGATATATTTATAGTTCTCTAAACATGCAAAATTGTACTTCAAATCCTAACTGATATTTTTTTAATTTTCTTTTTTTATTTGAAAGGGAAAAATAATTAAACAGAGATAGCATCCACATTCAAAACGATCACGCGATCTGCCAGATTTGTTTCAAACTCGGATTAAGCACAAAAATCGAACTATCAGTCATATCTATAGGGCTATAGATATTGACGGAAAGTCGATCATTCAAATTTGAAAAATAGATAAAATCATTATCGTACTCAAGTGATTATAGATAGGATAATAATTTTCTGTATCGCCATGTATCGTACCTTAGGGATAAGGTCGGATAGTCGTCCAGAGATGTTACTAAATTAGGAAATTTTCCTAATTTTGAATATTTTTAAACATTGCGGATATCATATAATTATCCTAATATATCTAATATTCCACATAATATTCACGAAATATTCAAACACTCAAATTAGGAATCTAAATATTCTGAAAATTGGATAATCTTACCCAATTTGAAATATTTCCAAATTTTGAATTGGATTGGGATTGAGTTTGCAGTTCGAGTGACGAGCGACGGCGGCAGTGACATCGGCACTTGTGGGGTCAACGGCGGGGACAGCGGCACAACGGCGCTGTGGGCTGACTGTGGTGCGGCAGTGGCTATCGATGAGGCGGCTATTCCGGCGGAAAGGCTGTCCGGCAAGGGGCAGCGTACGGCGTAGTGCAAAACAGCGACAAACAGGCGAGGAGAGGGGGTTGTTCCGTCAGTGACTATTGGCGTGGCTACTCAGGCAGTGGCAGAACAGCAGCTGCGAAGGGGCGGTGCAGCTGCGGAGGGGTGGTGCCACTCCGGGGACAGGTGAGGTGGCAGAACAGCAAAGGAGAGGGCGCGGCAGCAGGCGGTGTCACGCGACTCCGGCGTGCAGCAAGGCAGCTCCAGAATGGCGATAGGTGGCGTCATGCGGCGGCGTGGCAGAGAGGCAGTGACAACCACCGGCGGGAGGCAGCAACGGGCGGTGCCGGGTAGCAGGATTGAGGCGGCACACGGCGGTGGGACAATCGGCTCCGAGACAGCAAAGCAGCGACGGCGAGAGGGCTGAGGCGGCGGCGGCGGCGCATGGCATGCAGCAAGGCAGCTACGGTGGCGTACGGCGTGCGGTGTGCGGCAACGCACGGCTGCGGTGGCGGCGGGAGTGAGGGCACCGGTCTCTCCCTCTGTCACTGTCACACGTGTTTTTTTCTTTAAATTTTTTGATCTTAATTGTGTCGTCCTCCCCAAAAATCTGACCTAAACATGTTTATATAATGCTAATCTAGGTCAATTAGATGGGCTTGCTAGTCCTAATGGGCTTAAACTTGGGCTTAGGTTCTAATTTAATTTAAATAGGCTGAATTAATGTGAACTTTTAATTAATTAAGTTTAATGGGCTGAATTAAGCTCAAATTAAAACGACCGAGCCCATTTGACTTGTAATTCTCGGCCGTTACCTTCCGAGCGAGCCGAGTCCCATTCAATAAAATTTAAGCTCGTTCGCCATCGCCAATCCGATGCAAAAAATGCAATTAAATTAAATTGAACCTAAACTATATGCTATGCAATTTAAATATTTTTGTTTAGGGGTTAGAAATTTATTCCCTAATTTTCTATGCAAATTACACTAAATGACGCGCCTAAATTTAGGTGTCAACAGCTGCCCCTCTTTGAAGGTGAGCTTGCAGAGGTTGCATTCAAAGACTAAATGATACCTAAATTTCAACTATGCAAATACAATGAATGTTATTTTTGTTGGGATTATGAGTCTCATTTTTTAAATGCATTAAGAAATGATGCATGCTGACGTGAATGGAAAACATACCTCGAATTACTTACCTGACAGAAGCGAGATAATGCAATTCGAGGCACGACTCTGACTTTGTATGTTTTTTGGCAAATGTCTGGGCTCAGTCCCATAGGTATTGCCTGATACACTGTGATGAACTTCGGTGATCTGCAGTTAAGTCAACACACACGAAGAAAGCTCGACGTATCCAATCATTCTGGATTCGTGAGAATAGTTTTTTAACAAAGAAAATGTAAAACGTTCAAATCTTTACAAAATACCTATATATCTCCATAGGTTTTTTGCAAAGATTTGGTTGTTTCACTTATACCTGCTCATAAGTGAACTGCGGGGGGAACTTTTGAAATCAAGAGGATATTCCGACCTTTATGAGATACTTATACATCTCCATAGGTACTCATAAAAATTTGGCCGCTTCACTTATACCTGCTCATAAATGAACTGCGGGGGAACATCTAGGATTGAGAGAATATTCCGACCTTTATGAAATACATATACCTACTTATATGCATTCTTAAATATTTGGCCGCTTCACCTATACCTGCTCATAGGTAAATCGCGGGGGAACATCCGGGATAGGGAGAATATTCCGACGTTTATGAAATATGTATACGTTCTCATACGTATTCATAAAGATTTGGCCACTTCACCTATACCTGCTCATAGGTGAATCGCGGGGAACATCCGGGATAGGGAGAATATTCCAACCTTTTATGAAATATGTATATATTCTCATACGCATTCATAAAGATTTGGTTGCTTCACCTATATCTGCTCATAGGCGAGTAGCGGAGGAACATCTGAGATAAGGAGAGTATTTCGATCTTTACGAAATACATATACCTGTTCATATGCATTCATAAAGATTTGGCCGCTTCACCTATACCTGCTCATAGGTGAGTAGTGGCGGAATACATGAGATTAGAGAAATATTCCGACCTTTATGAAATGCATATATCTTCTCATATGCACTTATAAAGATTTGGCCGCTATGCCTATACCTGCTCATAGGCATATCGCAAGAGAATCTTCTCGAGATTGTGTAAAAATATGTGATTTGGTGAACAGAGGGGCTAGCCCGAGTTATCAAGGGTTCCTTGACAAAGTACCTGGACATCATCAGAGATACCTAAAAAGGCTTGACCAATAGATACCTAAACATCATCAAAGGCATCTTGAGATCATAACAAAATAAACCAATATGAGACCTAACGATTGCTCGAATAGGTTAAGAATGCCTGGATAGACATCCAGAAGATAGAGATATACTTACATGATGATATCTCCAACTCTTGATGGTGCGTCTCCTGCTAGACACGGTTTTAGGCAACATGTAATATGCATTCGCTCATTATTAAGAATACATATACACATGCACTATGAATTCAACTGATTTTCATGCACGATGGTTTTGTCAAATCGGCATTACAAACTCCGCTAGGGAAAAATCATGACAAGACAATCCGAACTCACAAGTGGGTACCTTGAAAATATCGAATGAGGAACTTTCGATCCAAAAGGGTTTTCTCTTATTCTCATTGAAAAAGGCTGATTTATGAAAATCGCTCCATCTCACCATCATCATATTGACAAGGGTCTGAGTATTCTCGCGAGAGGTACGACCTTACCAATCTGAGAGGTTTTTGCTAAGACTGTAACGTGGGCTTGGTCAATGGCTTAGCAAAAGAGACTCTTTGAGTCGAGGTTATTGAAAGAAAATACTTTGCAATTGTCTCTGGATTTACAAGTCAAGAACTCTGCAAAAATGAGATAGAAATGGACTTGCTTATACTTCTTCAAGCTAAGCTTGTAAACATCTGAAACTTTATGTTAATTCAAGTGCCCTAATCTAAAGAGATTTTGCAAGGGACGTAACGCAGGCTAGACTCATGGGTTGAGAAATGAATGGATCATTAGGCTCAAAATGTATATAACTGGGGTGAATAAGTTGGTGATCATCTCAGCATTGTTACCGGTCTTCTTCTTCACCAGGAATTGTCTCTTCAGTAGATCCCCCATTGGCTTCGAAAGTTGATCACTTGATTCCTTTGAGACTTGTAGGAATATTGCTTTACTGAGGATGATTTTGATATGTCATATCCTTTCATTGGGTATTGTCCTTGCTTTTACCAAGCACACTGCTTTTTCTTGCCTTCTCCCCTTTTTTTTGGACATTTGTTGCTTACAATGTAAAACTGGTAAACTATATCGAACTGAATGGTTCGCCATTTAAACTCTCAAGGATTTTTGTCTTCTATCGACGCTCTGGATATGCTGCTCGAACAATGATGACTTTTTGCCTTGCCCCAGTGTAGGGGATGATCACCAACTGGGTTTAAGAAACGAATTTGCAGGCTCAATTGGGCTTAGCAAAGGGTAAAATGTGTATAGGATAGAGAAAGAAATGCTCTTTGTCATCCTAAGGCACTTGAACTTCGCGTGAATTCATCTGAAAAAGCAACACTCGAAGATTGACACAAGTGAGAGCAAGAAAACTTCTATTCATTTTTCACCTCATGATGCTGATTTACCTCCGGTTTACCCCAATGTGGGGTGGTTTTTGACAGGGGTAACTTGAATGAATTTCTCCAAGTGTTTAGGCTCAAAGAGGCAAAACAAGAGATAACTTGTAGTATTTAAAGTAGAGAAATGAAATGCCTCTTGTCATTTCGATCCCGTACCTTTTGCGAAAGAACTCTTTACCTTGCAGATATAGAATTTTTAACTCAACTCACTGAAGATTAGTGCATGGGACTGTGTGTAGGATAAGGCTTGTCTTCCATCATCTCGATGTACCTCATTCGACACATTCAATTCATTCCACATGAGTTATTAAATTGTCTAAATAGACTTCCCCTTTGAAGTCAATGATACTGATTGACAAAATAACCATGCAAAAATTAAAGCCAATGCAAACATCTTAACTTGAAATTGATTGAAATCATTTATTGCTCAATGAAATGTTTGTAATTCAGAACATAAAAAACGAACACCAGAAAACTTTTGCTGCAAAATGTCAAGTTTTATCAAGGATAATACATCTTTACAATATCAGAATTAATAGGATTAGAGAACTCACGACCGTCCATTTCCGCGAGAATCAGGGCACCTCTAAGAAGCACCTTTTTAACAACATATGGACCGATGTAATTTGGAGCAAATTTACCTCCGAGAACAGGGAAGATTGGCAGCACCTTCCTTAGGACTAGATCATTTACCTCGAAGTGCCTTGGACGCACCTTTTGGTTGAAGGATCTAGCTATCCTCTGCTGATAGGTTTGACCGTGGTAAATGGCTCTCAATTGCTTTTCATCAATCAGGTTCAACTACTCATATTTTTGTCGCATATATTTCGCTTCTGACAACTCCACTTAGGATAAAACACACAGGGAAGGGATCTCTACTTCAATGGGCAGGACTGCTTCCATACCATACACCAAAGAAAAAGGGGTTGCATCGACAGAGGTTCGGATGGAAGTCCGATATACCATTAGTGCAAATGGCAATCTTTCGTGCCAGTCACGATAGTTTTCAACCATTTTGGCCAGGATCTTCTTAATGTTTTTGTTAGCGGCTTCGATTGCTCCATTCATCTGTGGATGATAGGGAGATGAATTCATATGCTGAATTTTGAACTCATTGAACAACTGATCCATGAACTTGTTGTTCAAATTCGTCTCATTATCGATGATAATAACCTCGGGAACACCATAACGAGTGATTATATCTCGCCTGATGAATTTTACAACATTCTTCGCAGTAACATTGGCATAAGACGCGACTTCAATCCACTTGGAGAACTAATCAATCGCAATCAAGATGAATCGGTGTCCATTCGACGCCTTGGGATTGATTGGGTCAATCACATCGATGCCCTACATTGAAAAAGGCTATGGCTCGGACACCCGATGTAACTCTGTGGGAGGAACATTTATCTTATCCCCGTGAACTTGACAGCGATGACATCTTCGAACATATTGGATTCAGTCACTTTTAAGACTGAGCCAATAATAGCCCAACCTCATGATCTTCTTAGCTAACATGTGGCCATTCATGTGTAGACCACATATCCCCTCGTGTACTTCTTGTATGATCCTAGTAGCTTCAGCTGTGTCTACACACCTCAGCAGGATCGAATTATAAGATCTTTTGTACAGCTTTTCACCACTAACAAAGAATTTTGAAGCCATTTTCATTATGTACTTCCTGTCGGCCGGAATGCTTCCCTCAGGAAATTCTTGTCTCTAGATATAATTCATGATATCGTAATACCATGGCTTTTCGTCGGGTTCTCCATTCACAACCATACAGTAGGCCGGCTTTGTTAGGACTTCGATCTTCAAGGGTTCTATCTCTACTCCATCAGTTACTTACAACATGGATGATAATGTAGCTAATGCATCAGCGAACTGACTGTGGGATCTTGACAAGTACTTGAAGGAGATATCTTCAAATTCTTCTATGATTTCTTCGAGGTATTCATGAATAATCAGAGCGGAATCATCAAATACTTTTAATTTGGTTATCCCCATTTCCACTGCGGCTTGGAGTCCGAGGATGCAAGCTTCGTACTCAGCTATGTTGTTGGTACACGGGAATACCAACTTGGCTGCTACTGCCCATCTGGAGATATCAAAACTGCCCCGGTGCCGGAACCAGCCAAGTTCACAGCTCCATCGAAGAACATGATCTATGTATCTTCCTTTATTACTAGAATGCGATCTTCTAGGGAATATCTATCATTATCCGAGATTCCAGAATTTTTCGCTAACACATCAGCAATTACTCAGCCTTTGACTGACTTCTGTGGTATCATCTGAACATCAAATTCTGAAATCAAAATCTACCATTTGGCTAGCTTCCCTACCAAAGCCGGTTGATCAAGTAGATACTTGATGGGATCATTCTCAATCACCAGCAAAGTCTGATGATACAATGTATATTGTCTCAGCCTATGGAGCACCCATACTAGTGCATCACAAGTCTTCTCAACTTCAGGATAATTCAACTCTAAGACGGTAAACTTCTTACTTAAGTAATAAATGGCTCGCTCTTTTCCATCTTCAAGATTTTTCTAGGCTAGCATCGCTCCTAGAGACTCGCTATAAATCATGAGGTAAAGGATCAGAGGCTGGCTCGGTATTAGTAGGACAAGCACCGGGGGTTTTATCAAGTACTGCTTTAGTTCGTTAAGCGCTTCCTGGCAATTATCATTTCATTCCACTTAAGCATTCTTCCTTAAAAGTTTGAAGAACGGTTTAGCTGTTTTGGAGAGTTAGGAAATAAAATGGGTTATGTAGTTCAATCTACCCAGGAGGCTCCGCACTTCTTTCACGATCGATGGGGGTTGCAGCTCACATATGGCCTTCACTTTGGAGGGATCGACTTCAATGCCTTTACTGCTTACTACGAACCCGAGTAGCTTGCCCGACGTTGCCTCGAATATGCACTTCGCTGGATTGAGACGGAGTTTCAACTCACGGAGTCGGTTGAACAACTTTTTCAGGGTATCAACATGACTCTCTCCGAATCGAGACTTGGCAATCATGTCAACGACATAGATCTCGATCTCCTTATACATCATGTCATGGAAAAGAGTCACCATTGCGCGTTGATATGTTGCCCAAGCATTTTTAATGCCAAAAGGCATGACCTTATAGTGGAATGTTCCCCAAGGAGTGATGAACACTGTTTTCTCCTTATCGCTGTCTTTCATTTTTATCTGATTATGTCGAGAAACCATCTATGAAGGAAAATAGTTCAAATCCAACAGTATTGTCTACCAGAACATCTATGTGCGGTAATGAGAAGTCATCTTTAGGGCTAGCCTTGTTCAGGTCACGATAATCGATGCAAACCCGAACTCGACTGTCCTTCTTCATGACTGGCACGATGTTGGCAACTCAAGTAGGGTATTGGGTGATTTCGATGAATCCCACTTTCAAAAGTTTCATAACCTCTTCTTCTATTTTCTTCGAAAGCTCAGGTTTGGTTCTTTGTAACCTCTATTTCTTGGGCGGCATGCCGGGATTAGTAGGCAAGCCATGCTCCACAACAGAAGAGTCTAAACCCGGCATATCGGCATATGACCAAGCAAAAATGTCCTGGTAATCCTTTAGTAATTGGACCAGGCGTCTCTCTTCACCTTCGGGGAGAGTTGCCCCAATCTTCACCTCCTTGGGTTCTCTGGAATCACTCAGGTTGACGGTGATAGTTTGATATACCACCAGGACTTTAAGTCTTTCATGATGCTCTAGGTCGCGCTGAAGGTCTAAGGAATCATCGAGTTCTCCAGCATCATCGGGATCAAGCTCGGTTGCATATAATTCATCATTTTGGACCATTCCCATACCCTCACGTGTCACAAGATTATCCCTGAAATATAAAGTAATGGATTTAGAAGGACAAACAGGGCTAAACATTGCATTTTTTGTAATTTTTTTGTAATTAATATTTTGATTTTTTTTATGAAATTCATTTCGAAAAGGTTTGAACACGAGAAAGCATGAAGAAGCCCAGGCCTCAGAATTCTCCTTGGACTATATTTTCTTTTATCGGTTGGATATCATCACTGGGCTGGTTTGATATACCTCAACATGCCCTCAAAAATGAAAATAACTTGTAATTTCATTAATCATTTCAAAATGAATTACATTTATTGAATGGAAATTGCAACAATCAAATCCTAAAAACAAATATGGAAAGCAGCACCTGACATGGGGCAAGTCCTAGAAAGCAATAAAAATTCCCACGTAGGGGAGTATGCGAAAAAGTAAAAGTTTTACTCTTGTGGGCCTATGCCCATTCCCTCTAACGGTCCTTCTTCGATAGCTCCGATAATGAAATCGTCGAACAGGGCAGTGATTCCATCCATTGCATCATCATAATCTTTCGCCTTTAGAGGTATTGGATTATCCATACCTCCCTATCCATCAAGGACAATGTCACGGAGATCAACATAGAAGCTTGGGGGCGCTGAGTACTTCACATAATAGTCGAACTTGCCGCTTGATTGCCCCAAAGTGCCGATCACTTCCTTTTCTTCGTGCATCATCCTCGCAAGGCCCGGGAATGTGGTGTGGATGTGTGGAGGCAACCTACCATGCCTGAGTTCTCCATTATTTTAGGTAGTTCCACGGCTACTTCACCATTTGGCTCTTCTTCGGATTGCTGTCTATTCTGCGCATATCCTTGACCTCGACCTCGACCTCGACCACTTCCATGTCCACGTCCCTCATTATTCGGGGCAATTGATCTCTGATACCCCAATCCAGAAGTGCGGGGTCTTTGAAAGACTTCCATCGGTTGGCGGTACCTTGACCATTTCTGCCAAGACCTTTGCCCGGAGTAAAGCCATGGGACACCGTTACTCTTCCAACCATTATTGCAGTATTTGACATCTCAGGAACCGGTGGTGATGATCCTCTAGACGCATGTATAGTTGATACGAGCTCAAGCGACTGATAGCTCGATTCTATTTTGTAACCCGGCTCGACATAGGGGATAGCCATTGCATGATAAATCAGATACTCTTCTTCACCGTATACCGTGACTAACTTTCTTTCCACAACAAACTTCACTTTCTGATGTAGACTGGATGGCATAGCTCCAGCAGTATGAAT
This sequence comes from Syzygium aqueum, assembly GCA_031216185.1. Classification (NCBI taxonomy): domain Eukaryota; kingdom Viridiplantae; phylum Streptophyta; class Magnoliopsida; order Myrtales; family Myrtaceae; genus Syzygium; species Syzygium aqueum. Next base: position 15,800,353 of record CM062236.1, read on the forward strand.
CCATGGACAACCCAACAGAAAATTGAATGCAGTGAGAATGTTCATAACTTGGAATAGGACATTAAATACTGTGGGCCCTATCTGTATGTCGAGGTGGATTTTGCCCATCACTTCTTTCTTCGTTCCATCAAAGGCTCGCACGGAGGTCTTTGCAGCATTTATCCTCGAAGGATTTATCTTAAGGCGGTGTAAAGTCGCCAGAGGACAGATGTTCAAGGCTGAACCGTTGTCGATGAGTACCCGAGCTACATGCGAGGCGTTGTATTTGACAAAAATATATATCGCTTTGGTATGTCCTCTGCCTTTTAGAGGGAATTCCTCATCTGAAAAGGCTATAAGGTCTTTAAGGAGTATAGAACCCACAAATTCCTCTAATTTCTCATGATCGATCGTCTCTGGTACGTGGACTTCACTTAACACCTTCACTAGGGTCTTCTGGTGTTTGACAGACGTCTGGAGGAGTTCAAGCAGAGAGATTTGCGTAGGCATCTTGCGCAGTTGCTCGACTATGTTATATTCACTGGCTTTGATCATGGCTAGGAACTCTTTAGCTTCTTCATCAGTAACCGGTCTTGCAGGTTGGACATTAGCTTGGCCATAGGCACGTTTAGACCTAATGACTAAGTCAACGTCAAGACTGTAAGACCAAGGGACTGCTCTGTCATCACAATAATCATATGGCTGAGGTATCTCGATTATTATCCCTTCATCAGCTGCAAGCGTGCTTACTACAATCCCTTCATCATCGGTCGCGTCTTCGAACGGAGGCATGTCTTTAGGCAAAGGATCGAGCTTGTCCTTCCCGGTGTTCAACGTAGCAAACTCTTCTTCCCAATTGATAACCACTTCAGAGATAGTAGAGACGATGCCAGTGTGGTCAACATAAACAATCATCCCAGCTTCCACCAAACTTGAGATTCTTTCTCTCATGATAGTTAGGGAAAGGACCTCATTACTCGGGTAATAACCGGCTTTCACCAACTCACTATAGACATTGACGATATATGCCTTGACATTCTTGATTCGTCCAGCATTGAAACTGAATATGACATTCACATTGCCCGCATGATCAGGGAGCAGGTTATTCTGAACATTCGGCTTAGCTGGTTGGAATGAGAAAGCCTTTGTGTCTAGGAGGTTCTGGATTCGATGCTTGAGGGCGTAGCAATTGTCGGTTGAGTGTCCCAGCTCGCCCATGTGATAATCGTATTTCTTTGACGGGGCCTGATGATTGCTCGAACAGGTTAGGGATACCTGGATAGTCATAGACATCTAAGAGATAGAGATATACTTACTTGGCGATATCTCCGACTCTTGAGGGTGTGTCTCCTGCTAGACATTGTTTTAGGCAACATGCAATATGCATTCACGCACTATCAAGAACACATATACACATGCACTATGAATTCAATCGATTTTCATGCATGACGATTTTGTCAAATCGGCATTACAAAACTTCATTGGGGAAAATCATGATAAGGCAATCCAAACTCACAAGTAGGTGTCTTGAAAATGTTGAATGAGGAACTTTTGGTCCGAAAGGGCTTTCACTCATTCTCATTGAAAAAGGCTGATTTATGAGAATCTTTCTATTTCACCATAATCATGTCGACAAGGGTTCGAGTATTCTCGCAAGCGGTACAACCTTACCAATCTGAAAGGTCTTTGCTAGGAACGTAACATGGGCTTGGTCAATGGCTTGGCAAAATGGACTCTTCAAGTCGAGGCTATTGAAAAAAAATACTCCGCAATCGTCTCCGGGTTTACAAGTCAAGAACCCTATAAAATGAGATAGAAATGGACTTGCTTGCACTTCTTCGAGCTAAGTTTGTAAACATCTGAATCCCATATCAGTTCAAGTGCCTTAATATGAAGAGACTTTGTAAGGGACATAACGTAGGCTAGATTTATGCGTTAAGAAATGAATGGATAATTAGCTCAAAATGTGTATAATTAGGATGAATAAGTTAGTGATCATCTTGGTATTGTCACCAGTCTTCTTCTTTATCAGAGATTATCTCCTCGGTAGATACCTCATTGGCTTTGAAAGTTCATCACTTAATTCCTTTGAGACTTGTAAGATTATTACTCCACTGGGAATTTTGACATTTTTCTATTTGGCATTAGCCTTACTTTTACTAGGCACACTGCTTTTTCTTGCCCTTCCTCTCTTTCTTCTTTTTTTTTTTTGTTTTTTTTGTGACTGTTGCTTATAATATAAAACTGGTCAGCTATATCTAACTAAATGACTCGCCGTTTAAACTCTTAAGGATTCTTGTCTTCCATCGATGCTCCGGATATGCTGCTTGAGCAATCATGACCTTTTGCCTTGCCCTAGTGTAAAGGATGATCACCAACTGGGTTTAAGAAACGAATTTATAGGCTCAATTGGGTTTAGCAAAGGATAAAATGTGTATAGGATAGAGAAAGAAATGCTCTTCGTCATCCTAAGGCACTTGAATTTCGCGTGGATTCATATAAAAAAGTAACACTCGAAGATTGATACAAGTGAGAGCACGAAAATTTCTACTCATTTTTCACCTATGATACTGACTTACCTCCAGTTTGTCCCAATGTGGGGTGGTTCTTGATAGGGGTAATTTGAAAGAATTTCTCCAAATGTTTAGGCTCAAAGAGGCGAAACAATGGATAACTTGTAGTGTTTATGGTAGAGAAATGAAATGCCTCTTGTCATTTCGGTCGCCGTACCTTTTGCGAGAGAACTCTTTACCTTGCAGACATGGAATTTTTTTCAACTCAACTCACTGAAGATTAGTGCATGGGACTGTGTATAGGATAGAGCTTGCCTTCCCTCATTTCGATGTACCTCATTCGACACATTCAATTCATTCCACATGAGTTATCAAATTGTCTAAATAGACTTCCCCTTTGAAGTTGATGATGCAGATCGACAAAATAAACATGCAGAATTTAAAGCCAATGCAAACATCATAACTTGAAATTGATTGAAATCATTAATTCATCATTGAAATGTTTGCAATTCAGAAGTATAAAACCAAACACTAGAAAACTTTTGCTGCAAAATGATAGATTTTATCAAGAATAATACATCTTTAGAGCATCAGAATTAACAGGATTGGAGAACTCACGACCGTCCATTTCTGCGAGAACCAAGGCACCTCCGGGAAGCATCTTTTAATCACATATGGACCGATATAGTTTGGGGCATATTTACCTCCAGGAACAGGAAAGACTGGTAGCACCTTCCTTAGGACTATATCATTTACCTTGAAGTGTCTTGGACGCACTTTTTTGTTGAAGGATCTAACTATCCTCTGTTGATAGGTTTCACCGTGGCAAATGACTTTCAATTGCTTTTCATCAATCAGGTTCAACTGCTCATGCCTTTGTCGCATCCATTCCGCTTAAGACAAATCTACCTAAGACAAAACTCACAGGGAAGGGATCTCTACTTCAATGGGTAGGACTGCTTCCATGCCATACACCAAAGAAAAAGAGGTTGCACCGACAGAGGTTCGGATGGAAGTCCTATATGCCATTAATGCAAATAGCAATCTTTTATGCCAGTCATGATAGTTTTCATCCGTTTTAGCCAAGATCTTCTTGATGTTCTCGTTAGCGGCTTTAACTGCTCCATTCATCTGTTGACGATAGGGGGATGAATTTAGATGCTGGATTTTGAACTCGTTGAATAACTAATCTATGAACTTGTTGTTCAAATTCGTCCTATTATCAATGACAATAGTTTCGGGAACACCATAACAAGCGACTATGTCTCGCCTGATGAATCTCACAACATTCTTTGCAGTAACATTTACATAAGATGTCGCTTCAATCCACTTGGAGAAATAATCAATCACGACTAAGATAAATCGGTGTCCATTCGATGCCTTGGGATTAATTAGGCCAATCACATCGATGCCCCACATTGAAAAGGGCCACGGCTCGGACAATTGATGTAATTCCGTCGGCGGAACATTTATTTTATCCCTATGAACTTGACAGCGATGGCATCTTCGAATATGTTGGATGCAGTCACTTTCAAGACTGAGCCAATAATATCCCAATCTCATGATTTTCTTAGCTAACATGTAGCCATTTATGTGTGGACCACATATCCCCTTGTGTACTTCTTGCATGATTTTAGTAGTTTCAGCTACGTCTATACACCTTAACAGGATCAAATTATAGGATCTTTTGTACAGCTTTTCATGACTGACAAAAAATTTTGAAGCCATTTTCATTATGTACTTCTTGTCGGCCGGAGTGCTTCCCTCAGAAAATTCTTGTCTCTAGATGTAGTTTATGATATCGTAATACCATGGCTTTTCGTCGAGTTCTCCGTTTACAACCATACAGTAGGCCGGTTTTGTTAGGACTTCGATCTTCAAGGGTTCTACCTCTACTCCACCAGTCACTTGCAGCATGGATGATAACGTAGCTAACGCATCAGCAAACTGATTATGAGACCTTGATAAGTACTCAAAGGAGATATCCTCAAATTCCTCTTTGATTTCTTCGAGGTATTCATGATACGGCACTAGTTTGGTGTCTCTCGTCTTCCACTCTCTTACAGTTTAGAGAATAATCAGAGCAAAATCACCAAACACTTTCAACTTGGTTATCCCCATTTCTATTGTGGCTTGAAGTCCGAGGATGCAAGCTTTGTATTCAGCTATATTGTTAGTACACGGGAACACTAACTTTACTACTACTAGATAATGTTGCCCATCTGGGGATATTAAAACTGCCCCAGTGCCGAAACTAGCCAAGTTCACAGCTCCATCGAAGAACATGGTCCATATGTCTTCCTTTATTACTAAAATGCGATCTTCTAGGGAATATCTATCATCATCTGAGATTCCAGGATCTCGGCTAACACAATAGTAATTACTCGGCCTTTGACTGACTTTTGTGGCATTATCTGAACATTAAATTCTGAAATCAAAATCTACCATTTGGCTAGCTTCCCTACCAAAGCCGGTTGATCAAGTAGATACTTGATGGGATCATCTCAATCACCAGCAAAGTCTGGTGATGCAATGTATATTGTCTCAGCCTATGGAACACCCATACTAGTGCATCACAAGTCTTCTCGGCTTCAGGATATTTCAACTCCGAGACGGTAAACTTCTTACTTAAGTAATAAATAGCTCGCTCTTTTTCGTCTTCAAGATTTTTCTGGGCTAGCATCGCACCCAGCGACTCACTATGAATCGTGAGATAAAGGATCAAAGGCTGGCCCGGCATTGGAAGAACTAGCACTGGTGGTTTTATCAGGTACTGCTTCAGTTCATTAAACACTTCCTGGCAATTATCGTCACATTCCACTTGAGCATTCTTCCTTAGAAGTTTGAAGAATGGTTTAGCAGTTTCGAAGAGCTGGGAAATAAAACGGGCTATGTAGTTCAATCTACCCAGGAGGCTCCGCACTTCTTTCACGGTCGATGGGGATTGCAACTCACATATGGCCTTTATTTTGAAGGGGTCGACTTCAATACCCTTACCGTTTACTATGAACCTGAGTAGTTTGCTCGACACTGCCCCGAATATGCACTTCGCTGGATTGAGATGGAGTTTAAACTCATGGAGTCGGTCAAATAACTTCTTCAGGGTGTCAACATGACTCTCTCCGGGTCGAGACTTGGTAATTATGTCATCAACATAGATTTCGATCTTCTTATGCATCATGTCATGAAAAAGAGTCACCATTGCCCATTGATATGTTGCCCCGGTATTTTTAAGACCGAAAGGCATGACCTTATAGTGGAATGTACCCTAAGGAGTGATGAACGTTGTTTTCTCATTATCGCTGTTCTGCATTCTTATTTGATTATAACCCGAGAAACCATCCATGAAGGAAAATAGCTCGAATCCAGCAGTACTGTCTACCAGAACGTCTATGTGCGGTACTAGGAAGTCATCTTTAGGCCTAACCTTGTTTAGGTCACGATAATCAATGCAAACCCGAACTCAACCGTCTTTCTTCATGACTGGCACGATGTTGGCCACCCAGGTAGGGTATTGGGTGACTTCGATAAATCCCACTTTCAAGAGCTTCATGACATCTTCTTCTATTTTCTTCGAAAGCTCAGGTTTGGTTCTCTATAGCCTTTGTTTCTTGGGTGACATGCCGGGATTAGTAGGCAAGCCATGCTCCACAATAGAAGAGTCTAAACCCAGCATATTGGCATATGACCAGGCAAAAATGTCCTGGTAATCTTTCAACAATTGGACCAGGCGTTTGGCTTCACCTAGGGGAAGGGTTGCCCCTATCTTCACCTCTTTGGTTTCTCTAGAATCACCCAAGTTAACAATAACAGTCTGGTCTGATGTGAGGACTTTGGGTTTTTCATGCCGCTCTAAATCGTGTTGAATATCTAAGGAATCATCGAGTTCTCCGACATCATCAGGATCAAGCTCGGTTGCATATAATTTATCATTTTGGACCGTTCTCATACCCTCACGTGTCACAAGATTATCCCCGAAACATAAAGTAAGGGATTTAGAAGGATAAACAGGGCTAAACATTGCATTTTTTTGTAAAATTTTTTTTTACTCTTTTTTTTGTTTTTTTTAAATTCTTTTCAAAAAAGTTTTAACATGAGGGAGCATGAAGAAGCCTAGGTCTCAGAATTCTCCTTGGACTATATTCGCTTTTATCAGTTGGATATCATCACCAGGCTGATTTGATGTACCTCAACATACCTTCAAAAAAACTGAAAATAACTTGTAATTTCATTGATTATTTCGAAATGAATTACATTTATTGAATGGAAATTGCAACAATCAAGTCCTAGAAATGAAAATGGAAAGCAACACCCGAGATGGGGCAAGTCCTAAAAAGCAATAAAAATTCCCACGCAGGAAAGTGTGCGAAAAAGTAAAGGTTTTACTCTTGTGGGCATGTGCCTATTCCCTCTAACGGTCTTTTTTCGATAACTCCAATGAAGACATCATCGAACAAGGCAGTGATTCCCTCCATTGCATCATCAGAACCTCCTGTCATTTAAGGTGTTGGATCATCCATACCTCCCCATCTGTCAGGGATAATGTCATGGGGGTCAACATAAAAGCTCAGGGGCGCTGAGTACTTCATATAATAGTCGAACTTATCGCTCGGTTGCCCCAGAGTGTTGATCACTTCTTTCTCTTCATGCATCATTCTCGCAAGGCCTATGAATGTGGTGCGAATGTGTGGAAGCAACCTACCACGCCCAAGTTCTTCGTTATTTTGGATAGTTCTACGCCCACCTTCTTCACCATTCGACTCTTCTTCATATTGCTGTCTATTATGCCCGTCTCCTCGACCTCGACCTTTGCCACGTCCACGTCCACGTCTACGTCCACCTCGACCTCGACTAATGACTTAAAGTCACTTTAAACAAAATGTAAAAGAAAATGACTCGATCCCCAAACAAATTGAAAGACTGAAACTAGAATGAGGAAACAACTTCAAGCCTTTTATTTAGCTTGATCTATAGATATATGGGAGGCGACTTCCTTCTTCAACTGCTCATAAGCTCGAGCTATCTTGGATGCTTTTTCTTGAGCTTCGTCAGCCTTCCTTTTGAGATGGTTGTTCTCTGTACGAGTGGCGGTCTTGAGAGACATCTTGGGTATAGTTGGGAGTAACTCCTACGAAATTTTGTTCCGTCGGATGTATTCAGTCGTTGCAAAAATAGGACTTCTGTTCCCCCTTAAGCTCTCCTTTGGGTTGAGCTATCTTTAACACACGACATTTCTTCCATATCTTTTGGAGCTAAGCTATGGTCCCTTTGTGGTCTTCACCCTCGTTAGAGAAATCAACATGGAGGAGCTCCGGTTGCAATGCCGGAGGGAGCCCCTGGAGAATCTGGTACTTTCGGGACACTCTAGCAGAGTAGTATTCGATTGCACCAGTAAAGCCCAAAAGTGGAACCGGTCTAATACCATTACACATAAGCCTTGCTTCCTTGACCTTGAACCAATTAGCATGCCATTGGAAACCTTGGAGACTAATGTTTTTTTATAAAAATGATCCATTCGGAGTAATAATAATTAGGTGCATTCCCTTATTTTTCTTTATAGTTTAAAATGGGATGACTGGAATCACTAAGTTCGGATATTTTAAGTAAATTGACACTTCCTTTTATGTGAGACAAAAACCAAATTTGCAATAGTTCAAGAGGGGCATGAAATGTTTTGTCAACATGTTGCTTGAATTTAGTGAGGGAAATAAAAGTCTCGACTAAAATAGTGTTGACAAAATTCTTTTCAAAATAGACTTGTTGGACCAAACATGCAATTGACGGATTACATGCATTCTTGCAGTGAGGAAAAATTACGAACCCGAAAGATGATAACAAAAATATTCTGCCCTTTTGAAAGGATGTGGCTTTATCAAAGTATTGACTTAAGAATGAAAAGGGACATGTTCCACGATTTGCTTTCAAAACTTTTCTCAATTCATCTTTTCCGACATTCAGAAATTCAAAGAATATTAAGGTAGAATCGATTCCCAAAGGTGGTGTAATTAACTCTGACCCTAAAGGTTTTCCAATGATCATACCATATTCTTTCAAAGTCGGGGTGAGCTCATGTTTACCGAATATAAAGGTGGATGTCTCGGGGCACTAGAAGTGCGCTAATGCTCGAACAAGGCTGGTACGGACTTTGACTTCCAGTAGGAGGAGTAGCCTCCCGATGTGGCCCTCAACTAGCTTGCGGTTGGTCGGACTAAGTAGATTCCACTAGGCATAGAGCTCGTCCTTAGGAGCATCAAGAATCCGGATGTCTGCCCCTCCCATAGTGTATAGACCAAGATTCACGACCCACCTAATGTCATGGATCGACCAAAGAAAAAGACGAAACATAAATAAATTGCAAGATAGAGATTCAGAAAACTTACTTCACCGGGTAGGATTATGGCAATCACATAGACATGCGCATGAAATGTGAGGTTCAATTTCTCTCTAGACTCTGGCTTGCAAGGTGGAGACGTGAGAATTACTGAGCTAAACCAGTCATGGTGGTGGTTAAGCTGGGATTCCCTTAACTCCGGCTTAATCAAAGAGCTGACCCGAGTTGCAAAGAGTGCAACTGTGGTGGGTACTCAATGACACCATGAAAGAAAATTTCGGGACCAAGGAGGGCGACCCGTACCACATGAGTGTGGTTGGGGTATTCACTATCTTAGTACCATCCTAAACCTATGCCGCCCAGGTCCGGCAACGGGTAGTGTGTGCAGTGTAGTATAAATGTAAGGCATGCATAGCAGGATATATCAAATAGCGCTTCGTGCATAAATTAAACCATACATGCGAACACCTCCCTGTAAAACAAGGGTTAACAATCACGCCTCCCCTTGTACCTCTCATTTTGCAAGAACATTTAACATCTAAAATGTTAGAGACGTACCTGGGATCCTCACTGCCAATCAAAAAAATAATTTTTTAAAAAAGAAAAACTAGCCTAAGTTCACTAAGAGTTTTAACTCAAGTCATCAGTGGAGTCGCCAAGCTGTCGTGACCTAAAAAAAATTTTCATTCTCGGACTAATGGATTATTAAGACTAAGCTTAACTCGGGCCCTCCCAAGTCCTACCAATTCACAACTTAGGATTTAAGTCTTTAACATGCAAATATTTTCATGCTTGGAGTCGCCGCTAATCTATTTGTGGTAGGTCGATTAGAAACCTAAATAAAACATAGGAAGATATGTTTTATTTCTACGAACTAGAAATTCTAAGCCTGGGGACTTGGTTATGCTAGATCTAGTCTAATACCCTTTCGGTACCTTTTCTTTTCAAAAAAATGCTTTTGCATGCAGTCTGGATCCATTTCAACTTAGTCACTAATATGTGAGGTTTTCATGTGGGTGCGCAAACCACCAATTTAACACCCAAGAAAGCATTAAATAAATTGCAAATTGGAAGAATTACTTACCTCAAAGCAACGTAAGCATCTGCATTGTTAGCTAAAAAATCACATTGACAATCCTAATATGATTTCTAATTAACAAGCAATTCACTTAATATGAAATCTAATCTACATGCAATGACGTGCAAAAATTAACATGCGATTAATGCAACTTAACATGCAAACTATATACCATGCGACGATGTGACCTAATTCTAATGACGGATAAATGATTTATTTTTGGTATTTTCTAATGAAATTCGGAATAATGAAAATGCCTAAAAGAGCATGCAATCTAATGACTTCTTTTTTTTGTATTTTGTATTAAAATTGGAAATTAAAAAATTACCCAAATTAAGAATGCAGTCTATCCTAAGGAAAATGACTTATTCTATCCTAAGTGACTTTTTTTGGGTTTTTTTATGAAAAATCGAAATAATTAAATATCCTAAATAATTCAATAAGATTAAAACAATTTCTAATCTAAACTAGGAAATATGCCACTCTAAATTACAATTTAAATCAAATAATTATCTTATTCTTTTGGACGTATTTAAGATTCCCTAAACATGCAAAATTCTAATTTAAATCTAACTAATATTTTTTAAATTTTCTTTTTTATTTGAAAAAGAAAAACAATTTAAACAGAGATAACGACCACATTTAAAACCGACCACGCAATCCGCAAAATTTGTCTTATCAAATTCAGATTAGGCAAAGAAATCGAACAAACGGTCATATCTATAGGGTTATAGATATTGACGGAAAGTTGATCGTTCAAATTTGGAAAGCAGATAAAATTTATTACCGTTTCCAAGTTGTTATGGATAGGATAATGATTTTCCGTATCACGCGTATCGTACCTTAGGGTTAAGGTCGGATAGTCATCCAGATATGTTACTAAATTAGGAAAGTTTTCTAATTTTGAATATTTTAAAATATTGCGGACATCGGAAAATTATCCTAAGATATCTAATTATCCACCAAATATTCACGAAATATTCCAAACATTTAAATTAGGATATTAAATATTCTAAAAAAGCATTCAGATAATAATCTTACCTAATTTGAAAAATTTTCAAATTTGGATTGCGGATCGGGATCGGGTTTGCGAATCAAGCGACAAGCGACGGCAGCGGTGACGTCGGCACCGGCGGGGTCAATGGCGGTGGCTTGCGGCGTAGCAGCAGCACGGTGAACGGCATCAGTCCGGTACGATGGGCAGGTGTCGGTCCGGCACAGCGAGGGAGGCGCGGTTGTAGATGGGTACTGTTCCGGTGAACGGTGACTCTCCAGCATGGCTACAGCAGCAGCACGGTGAACAACGGGGTGTGGCGAGCGAGGTCTCCGGTGGTGCTGTAGCTATAGCACCGGCGGTAGGAGCGGTGACTGAGGCTTAGCAATGTGCTTCTCCGACGCGGTTGTACAGGTAGAGGCACGAAGCAGCGGCTGCAAGCTAAGTGTCCGGCTTGGCTAAAAGGCACGACGGTGTATGGTGTGTCCGGGGCGGTGTAGACGGCAACTGTGCTGCTCTGGCGTGGTGCGGCGATCGACGGGGATGAGCAGAAGAGCAGCAGTAGCTGAGGCGCAGCGCGGGGCTCCTTCGGCGCGGCTGTGCAGCGGCGGTGTTCGGCACGGCAAGGAGAACGGCGGTGCAAGGCGCGGTGCAGAGCAGTGGCTTCGTCGATCTCCAACGGTGGCATGACTGTAGAGGGCAGCGACGGTCGTCCGGTGTGACGGTGTGCAGCAAGGTGGGATGCACAGCGGCGTCGGGCACGCGACAAGGTGCGGCACGGCTAGCGGCGGCGTGTGGCGCGTGGTGGAGGTCTCGCCGGCCTCTCTCTCCTTCTCACTCTCACTCTCACTCTCTCTAAAAATTCTTATCTAAATAATTGTGTCGTTTTCCCCAAAAAATTTGACCTAATGACATACTTATAGTGCTAACCTAGGTCAATTAGATGAACTTGCTAGTCCTAATGGGTTTAGGCTTTAATTATCATTTAAATGGGCTGAATTAACATGGTCTTTTATTTAATTAAGCACAATAGACTAAATTAAGCTCAAATTAAAACAATCGAGCCCGTTTAACTCGTGATTTCCGGCCCTTGCCTTCCAAGCAAGCCGAGTCTCGTTCTATAAATTTTAAGCTCGTTCGCCACCGTTGGTCCGATACGGAATGCAATTATTCTAAATTGACCTAAACTATATGTTATGTAATTTTAATATTTTTTGTTTAGGAGTTCAAATTTAATCATTAATTTTCTATGCAAATTACGCTAAATATTGCTAAAATTTAGGTGTCAACAATTACGAATTTTAAAAGCAAGATCCCTAATCAGTTATTGTGAAATTTCCATCTTATCTTGTTCAGTGAATCGACTAAAACTTCAGGTGTCACATTGTTTTTGAGATCAACTTCTAACAAACTTAATATCAAAGAGGGGCAGTTGTTGACACCTGATTTTTAACTTTTTTTATATTTTCAAAAATCTCAAAATTAGGACTAGGAATCTTGTTCATGCCTAGAAACCTATTTCTAAACCAAAAAAATATTTTTTTAGCATTTTTCTGCATTTTTCCTCAATTTCTTTTAGTCAAAATAAGTAAGAAAATCAAGAAAAATATCAAATGGAATCAGAAAATTCCATAAAAATATTCATTAGTCTTATTTTAAATCCAATTTCATGAATACATCATCAATTTTGAAAAATCTCAATCGGGTATGTGTTTTTCTCAAAATTGGGCAAAATTAAACCCAAAATTGAACAAAAAAATGCAATTAAATTTTTTCTAGTCATTTTTAAGTCATAGTGTCTTCACAACAAATGATTCTAGGACCTTGAATTACATAATAGTCAGTCTAATTGCACAATTTTACATAAAAATAAAAAAATCCTCAAAATTCAATTGAAAATTAAGAATTTCGAACCCAAATTGGGAATCGTGCCCAATATGAAATTGTTGAAATATGAGACTATCATTTCTAGGATTAATCAGATGTGGGTAATTCAATTTTGGCATCAATTTTGCTTAATCAGGTCATTAGGACATCAAATTGAATAAAATCCTATTAACATGAATACAAAAAATGTGAAAATGTTGGACACAATTATAACAAAAATTAGGGTAAATCATATATTTGGGTTATGAATATAATGGGAAATTCAATTTCGGCGTTTGATTTTGAAAATTGGGTCAAGATTGAGTTTAATTTGCGAATTTAGATCAACCTCGGGTCTTCTGGGTCGATTGGGTTAACCCAACTCGACCTGGGTTGTTCATCTACCCTACCCGGTTTTCCCTAGAACGTGCAAAAACCTAGAAAAAACATTTCAAGACCGTGACTTTGTCGATTCTTTTCGGCTAATTTGGCACGTGAAAATCGACTGGGCCTACTGGAAAATCTCCAGCTGGCACCAGTGAACCGATCTAACCGATCGGAAATCGGTTATAACCGATTTTGGGCAGGATTTTGGATCAATGAAAAACTGAAAAAAAAAAAAAAAAAAAACTTCAACATTACAAGAGAGTTGTTCGTTGAAATGCCAGAGAGAGAGAGAGAGAGAACGAGACTGCGAAAGAGAGAAAACGAGAGAAGGTAGAGTTGATACTCCTTAAGACCGAGTGATCGATGTCTTTTCGGCCGGAAAAACGTCGGCGAATCGGTCTCCAGAGGTGAGTATCCTCATATGAGACAACCGGAAAACGACTGATCGCCATAACCTAAAAACAAGTCCTTATTAGAGTGTCAAGAGCCTCCCTAGTGGATCTAAGGCCATCGGTTTGAAGCTTAAGAGTTGAGGAACATATTCACGATCGTGGATCAGCTCGAAGAGGTTGTTTGATCGTCGAACAAAATAGGTAAAAATAGTTCGTCACCTCGGTTTTTTACAGATTTCCAAAAATTGACTTTAAACTTAATCTTATAGATCATGCATTTTTTGGGCATTAAAAATGCATAAACCGAGTCGGCCACCTCATGAACTACCTCACTAGAGCTTGGAGAACTTCGCCGGATTGGTCCCTATGGCCTTAAATCGCTCAAGTCAGTTTGTTCTTACTTTGTTTGATGTTTTGATAGCCATTAGACTCGACATAGATGGATAAGGTGATTGGGATCAAGGTTTGTATTCTAGAAAATTCATGTTTGAACAAGTTTATAAATTAGGTTGTTTAGAATGATTTTTCGTTGGCCGGCGACCGTCCGATGGCATAACGACTAGGCTAGATTGATAATAGGTAATATGGACTTCATTGTGGATCAGTTAGAATGGCCAAAAGGTCACCGGAGGCTTGTCGGTGACGTGCTCAAACCGGCGGCCTCGAAAACATCAAACCCAGATTCATGCACACCACCTGCTCAAAGAAATGCCTCAATCAAGAAGGCTAGAAACAGTGCCTTTTTGGCACCGTGCCCGTCGGAGAAGACGATTGGCGTCGGCGCCAACAAAGCCCGGTTCGACCAAGCCAAATCGGGTTGAACCGGGCTGGTTCGGTTCATTACTTCGGCGGGAATTTAAAAAAAACAATAATAAATGGAAAAAAATGAAAAAATAAAAAAAATAAAAAGTTTTCACAAAAAAATTTGAAAAATCAGAAAATATAAAAAATTTTAGAAAATAAAAAAATTTAGAAAAACAGAAAATTCACAAAAAAAAATTAGAAAATGCATAGAAATTGAAAAAAAATTCGTAAAAAATTCAGTAAATTCAAAAAATACAAATAAAAATGTGAAAAAGTTAGAAAATCAATAAAAAAAATTGGAAAATTGAAAAATTCGTAAAAATTTTCAGAAAATCATAAAAAATTAATTCTCCGTTAATAAAATTTTCGAAAAAAAATTCAAAAAGATTCAAAAATGTTAAAAATTCACATAATGGTCCAAAAATACCGTGGCCAACCATAAAAAGTGAGATTTGAATTTTTGGAAGTGCCCAAATGGTATTTTTAGAAAAATCCCAAATTCAGGGGATATAACCCCTAAAAAACCCTAAAACCCTAAAAATATGAATCATGAAATGAATAAGCTTCTAGAGTTTTATTAAGGTTTAGGTGTTTTGATTGATTTTCATTTTTTAGAGACTATTTAGGATTGATTGATTTGATTGACATTGATTGTACATTTAATGCTTGTTTGGTTTTTCCTGCGATTAGAATGGATAGAATTAGTGGATAAGCCTCAAAAAGTCGCATGACACATTAGATATTGTATTGTTCTTAGGTACCAAAAGGGCGTGAGGGATCTTGATTCGGGATCAATAACATAATCAAGTCCACGTACTCAGAATCTTTGGTTCGTAGGATCGTAGTATTTCTCCCGTATCTCGATTAGGTTTCTAGTCTACCTACCAATAATGACTAGTGGCGACTCCAAAATCACAAACCCAGACTAAATAAGAAATCACCTTTCACTGTCATGTGAGGTATGGTCTGGGTATGGTTTGGGAGAGACTCTTACACGGAAATATCTCCTTAGCGCGCAAATCCCGAAAGCCCAAAAAAAAAATAGTGCAGTGCAACAATTCTGTTGTTGCAATTATGTTCGAGGTGAAAGTTGAAATTGATAAGTTTAATAAGAGGAATGATTTTGAGTTGGGCACGTTAACATGCGTGCACTATTAATAACCTAAGGTTTGACAAAAACTTTTGATGACAAAGTTAAGTTGCTGAAAACTATGAAAATGCCGATAAGGATGAGTTAAAGATAAAAAAGAGTATAATATTGTTGAACCTTCAGATAAAGTGTTAATAGAAGTGGTTGAGAAGTAGTACAATGCAGCGTTGTGAGCAAACCTTCATATACTTTACATAGTAAAGAGTTTAACTAATTGTTTGTTCATGTTAAAGAGGATGTTTAATTTTGATATGCTCATCCATCAAATCCCACTTAAATGAGTTCAATAAACTAGTGATGGATTTAAAGAACGTCGAAGAGACCTTATCTAATGAAAAACATGACATGATATTATTGGCTTCTCTACCAAAGTTATGGTAACACTTTGCCAATTCACTATTACCGGGGCATATTAAGATTAACTTGAAAAAGATAGCATTTGCTTTGCTCTTTAAGGAGTGGCAAATGAAGTTGGGAGATGACGGGCTGACACAAAATGTAGCCCAAGAACTACTAATTCAAGGTAGAGATGGACATCAGTGGTCTAGAAAAGCATGTCTAATTCAAAGTAGTGTGTCGTATGTTGTCGAAGAGAGTATCGATGATGTAGAGTCTGTCTCGAGTGAGTCTACTAGTTCGCTAAGAGACAAAGAAGTGCTAGACTTTGAGTGTTCTCATCATACAACAGCTCATAGGAATTGGTTCATTACTTACCAGAATAAAGATGGTAGTAGAGTGCTGATGGGAAATCATAGCGTGCAAGATTGTGGGACAGGGATAGTTCGAATCAAAATGCACAAAGGGGTAGAGCGCACATTGACAGATGCGAGGCATGTACCATAGTTCAAGAAGAACCTTATTTCTTTGGTGACGCTCAATGACATCAAGTGTATATATATCACTAAAGGTGAAGTGTTGAAGATCTCTTGAGGTGCTATGACAATAATGAAGGGGAAGAAAGTGAGTTATTCTACCATTGATTGGGACAAATCGTGACAGTAGCTACTGCAGTTTCATCAAGCTAGTCAGTCTCAAACTCGACTCAATTATAGCATATGTGGTTGGGGCACATGGGGTGAGGCAAATAAGATAATGCTTTATGAGAAGGGGTTATTTTTTTTTTTTGGTCGGAAGCAGTACCCATTTCATTCATTCAAAGACAAATTACACGAGTGTAGCTGACTAGCATCATTACACAATAAATCCCAAAGAGGATGGGGGGGTTTGTACAGCCAATTAGAAGGAAGTTTTTCTTTTCGATGGGACTTAGCAATCCAGTCGGCTACAGAATTGGTTTCACGTGGGCCGTGGGCCAGGGAAATATTTTGTTTTTGGGTAAGAATCTGATGGCAGTCTTCGAATAACTTCCTGGAGGCCCATGGGCTGATGGCCGGTTGTTGAATAAACCGAACGGTCTCCATGCTATCCGTCCAGATAGTCATGTTGACTGCGGGTCTTCTTCCTTCCTCAGCTTCTTCGCACAGACAGGTTAAGGCTACCAACACCGCTGTACCTTCGACTTCCAGAGGAGAATTGGCCGCAGCCCCTTTGGCGAACCCAGCTATAATCACGCCCCTGTGGTCTCTGCAAACTCCTCCAACCGATCCCTCTGTCCCGCCTTCGATCCATGAGCCATCCACGTTGAATTTCCACTCCCCTGTTTTTGGTGGAGTCCAGAATTGTATTGTTGTCTTCTCCGGCCAGGCTTTGCGATCAGTAGAGTTCTGCATGCTCTAGATTCTGCACAGATGGATGGCTTCTTCAATAATAGCTCCCGGGTTTGGGTTAATTCGGTGGAACACTTTGTTGTTCCTGGCTTTCCAGATTTGCCATAAAATGGCCGCGATAAGTTGTCGATGGGGTGAATTCCCTCCCGTGAGTTCTTCCTCTAACCACTTGTCCATTCTTGTTATGTGTGTGGGTGAAACTTCAATCTGTATTCTCTGATCTTCCCAGATTTGTTTTGTCCAGTCGCAAAGGAAGAAGATGTAGGAGGGCCAGCAAATCGAGATGAGAAGGGGTTATTGAAAGGTCAAAATATAGGGAAGCTAGACTTCTGTGGCCACTGCATCTTTTCAAAGTAGTGCTACATTAAATTCACTATAGCTATCCATTCGATCAAGTAACTAGTATATTACATTCATTCAGACTTCTAGGGTTTGTCTCCGGTTCTTTCATAAAGATATGATGACATGCATCAACGATTATTTAAGGAAGGTATTGGTATACTTTTTGAAGCAAAAATCTGATGTGTTCAATTGGCTTAAGAAGTTTAAGGCACTAATTGAGAAATAGTCAAGTGAACAGATCAATTGCCTTAGAACCAATAATGGCATGGAATTTTATGGTAATGATTTTACCGAGTTATGCTTGATAGAATGGATTATGAGACACTACAATGATTAAGACACCATGACAAAATAGCATAACAAAATGTAAGAACAAAACTTTACTTGAGTGAGGTTGATGCATTCTTACGTATGTAAGCCTAAGCAAGGGATTTTAGGTCGAAATAGTAAACATGGCTTGTTACCTAATTAATCTATCTCCATTATCTGCTATCGAGTGGAAGACTCTCAAGAAAGTATGGTAGGGGAAACCTATTGACTACTCTAAATTAAGAGTATTTGAATGTCTTATGCATGCTCATGAAAGTGATGGTAAGCTTAAGTCGAGGTCAAAAAGTGCATATATCTATTTATGCACATGGTGCAAAAAGCTACTAGTTATGGTACACTAATCCCATATCACTTGATTTTCTAGTCAACAGTGATGTGATCTTCAATGAGGTTGCTATGACAGAGGAAATCTAGGACACAATTAGTAAAGCAAGCGATCACATGTTAGGTAGTGATGTGGGGATTCCGAAGACCGTAGAGGTAACAAAAGGTACGACTACAGATAAAGTCACAGTTCCTGAAGTCATTGATAGATAATAACCAATAAAGCCATAGCACACTATAGTCGTGAGTAGACAGAGAAGGCAATCAAACCCCCAGTACATTATGGTTATAAATATATTCCATATGCATTAATTCTAGGTGATGAGGTGAAGACAAATGAATCTTTATCTTACCCTTAGGCAATGGCTATTGCTCAGTTGTCATAGTGGCTAGAGGCTATAAGCGAAGAGATAGAATGTAACGTTTTGAAATTTGACCCATTTGGGATTTATGAAATGAATGATTTTGTGGATGTGCTTGAAGTTAGATCTCGTCCGGAACTGATCACTTCTGGGATACTAACCATTAGGGAATGGCTAATTAGGGATTTAATTCGTGAGACCAAAGAAACTCGATCGTGAATCGACTTCAACCATAAAAATTGTCAATGTGACATTTTGAGCCAATGTAGGCCGATCTAAGGATAGCTATGGATCAATTCGCTGTCGTCATATGAGTGAATCATAAGTGATTCCGTTCGACCACAAGATGAATTAACAAATGACCCTATACTATGCCAAACGATCGTGCTCATCGGAACTAGCGATCAATCCTCGTAATTACATGACAACCGAGGTCATCACGATCTGAGTAAACTTGAACGTGTCTTGATTCAGTATCGGCCACGGGTCAAATATGCGGAAATCCCAAAAGCCACCCATTAGTATGAGATATGCTCAAGTTACGTTATTTAAATTTAATCATTAATTAGAGATCAAGTTTGGGCATTGATCTTTACCAAAAAAAAAAAAGGTTTGGGCATTGAAAATTTCAAAAGTCATGACATGATAATTGGACGACGTTGTTATTAGCTTGATCAGCCTCAAATTTGTCCGGATCCTTCAGAAAAATCTAATTTCGGCAAGAAATAGAAAATGACTGTTTTGCCCCTAGGATTTTGTGAAGGCTAAGAATAAAAGTGCAATGGCATTTTGGTCATTTCACCCCCACTTTAGAAATGACAATTTTTGGACAATTTTGCCCTTAGACTTTTTTTAAATTCCCTTTTTCCCTTGGATATTTTTGGGTAAGAATCGATCTCGGCTGTTGATCTCAAGATAAGATCGAATCGAGGCCATCAAATGGAAAGTAGAGAGGAGGGTAGGATGGTCATTTTGCTAAGGGAGACCAATAATTGAGTATATAAGTCTCTCTCTCTTTCTCTCTCACCCCCTCATTCCCTCCCTCTCGGCAATCTCTCTCCCTCACCCTCTCCGGCCGACCTCCTCCCCTTTCCCCCTTGCTCGCGCGGCCGCCATCCCCAGCCATCGTCCGCCCCGTCACTGCCTGTATGGCCACCGGATTGCCGCAGCCTCACCCCACCACCATCACGCCTACTCTTTCCCTCTCACTCCCTCTCGAGTGAGCCCCCTCCCTCTCCTCCCGTGACCATGGCCGACCGGCCAAGCTAGCCGTCGCCGATCGCCCGCCATTTAGTCGCCGCCGTCGCCAATCGCTCGCCGTTCAGTCGCCGCCATCATCGTTTACCACCATGAGACCACCGGCTTGCCGCCCCCCCTTCTAGCCCGAGCTTGCCTAGGACTTCAAGTGAGTGGCATTCTAAACCTTTCCTAGGACTAAGGGTATTAACAGACTTGATTAGGGGCTGATTCGGGTTATTTAGTGGTTGTTTAGGGGTTAATTAGTGGCTGTTTAGGAGTATTTTGGTAGACTAAGTTGGGGGCTGATTCGTGGGTGAAATTGTGATGGTTTCGGGGCTGATTGATTGCTGAATTGAGTACTGAAAATTGCGGTTCGTTAAAATGAGTGTGTGGTTTGATTCGGGGATTTAAACGTGTCAGTTTGATATGTGGTGCAGTGGCTTGGTTGTGGTGATTGTTGTGGCTTGAAATAGACATGGTTATGTTGTTTGTCTGCTCATATTAGTGGCTGTGATTGTGGGTCTAGTGACGACCTTACATGCTCGTCGGGTTGCGGGATAATTGATCGAAATGTGGACCGGTTTGTATGAGCATGGGCTTAATTGGATTGTCTGGAAATTGGGCATGTTTGTGTGTCAATTGAGCATGTGAAATAAGTGAAGTTCGATGCATAGAGGTGCGTGTGATCACAAAAAGGCTCTAATGTGTTTTACGCGGGGTACAAATAAAATCTAGTGTGTAAGTGTGCTCGTGTGATCACTAGTCCCTGAGGCGTGTAATGTAACACGGGAAATTAAGCCGTCCTGAGGCATGTACTTTAATGCAGGACGATACCCGGTATTGCCGGAATATTGTCAACCTGAGGTGTGTTCGTTAACGCGGGTTATGCTATAGGTGGTGAATGTTGAACCTGAGGCGTGTACTGTAACACGGGCAAGAAACATAGCCTAAGGTATGTACTGTAATGCGGGCTAAGGAATGTTGTGATAGTGAGATGGTTGTACGTGGATCATGGATTGAAAATAGACCTGAGGCGTGTACTGTAACGTGGGTCGTTAGAAAGTTAATGATAATAATGTGGTGGTGTATGAACAAGTGTGTGTGAAATGCAGAGCTTGGTAGTGACATATGTTCGACTTTGGTTTTTGGGCATGAGATTAATTCGTAAAGTGCATGTGATTGGAATTTGTGAAATTGGGACTAACTTGCAGGTTGTATGTAACAAGAGCCCAGGTAGGTGTATTATATGCGTGTTGCGTGAATATTGAGTGATTTTGTGTTTGGACTTGTCTGGAGGTACGTGTTAGCCTAGGCAGGGTTTAGGGTGTTTACTTACTAAGACGTGTTCTCATGATTGTTTAACCAAACCATTTTAGAACCCCAGGCATGAACCATGAATCTTCCACCGCCCCAACGTTTTGGCATCCCAATGCACACCAGCATTCAATAGTTGAGTATCTGATAGATGATAATATGACTTGGATCAAACACACCACCATAGTCTGGGTAGATATAGGGCAACCCCTCTAGCAAGCCCACACATATACTGCCTAGTGTTTTCGGGGACAGTATGTTCGAGGCTTTGAAGTCCCATTTAATGGAGTAGGAGATTGGGACCCATCAGTTATACCCCCTCCCAAGGGTGAGATGACTAGCTTAGACACTAGCCTCGCTCAATCCGGACAGCAGCATATACCGACAACACCTGAGCCCATAGTGGCTGAGCCCGATCCAAAGCAGGAGGAGTCACAGGCTGGGTACGATCGGATGGATATATATAGGTGATGAACCAGAGGAGAAACCTGAAGAGGAGGAAAACGAAGAAGAGCCTGAGGAGGTACCAGAGGAGGAGTCAGAAGGAGGACCAAAGGAAGAACATGAAGAGGAGTCTGAAGCAGAGGAAAGAATTGAGGTACCGTTAGAATCGGGAGACGAAGATAATCTCATTGTGATCGAAGCGAATTCGAAATCTTCAAAGGAGCAGGTGGCCCAGGGGGAATTAGATTTGGATTTTGGAGAGACCGGCTCGGAATAGACGCCGTTGAAGGGGCATAAGTGTTAGTTTAGGGGTGAGAAAACCATTTTAAAGTGTCCCTTTTTGGAGATAGAGAATACCCAAACTATTGATCTTTTTAATATCGGTGGTATGGACTTTAGGAAGCCAGTGTGCTTGTTTGTTAAGTACTGTAAATAGTGCATATTGTCTAAGTTTGAATCAGTAATGAAAGTATATTCTCCCTATTACCCCTCTCTAAGTTTTGTCTGGGTGTTTGTTGCTTTCGGTAGTGCTTTGTCTCTGATGTGTGGAGTTGGCGATATCTTGGGACGTCGCGATAATTGACCAAAGAGGCATGTCGCGAGCTCGACGGGGTTCGAGGCATGACACAGAATAACTTCATCGGAATCAAACATAAGAGTTACTTAGAGTACCCATGAGCCAAAAGATTGTTAGGTGCAAATGGGTCTATAAATGGAAAGAGCGATTTCTAGTGTCAAATCAGCAAGATATAAGGTGAGACTTTTTGTGAAGAAGTCTACGCCTCAAGAAAACATTGACTATAACAAGGTGTTCTCTCTTGTGGTAAGGCATACTTCTATTTGAGTATTACTTGCCTAAGTTATTGCATAAAATCTCAAGTTAGAGCAGCTAGATATGTAAACGGCATTTCTTTATGGTGAGTTGAAGCAATGAATTTAAATAAGACAGTCGAAGGGATTTGCTATTTAAGGTAAGGAAAATCATGTTTGCTTATTAAAGAAATCTTTGTATAAGTTGAAATAGTCTCTTAGGCAGTGGTATAAACATTTTGATTTTTTCATGGCTAGTCAGCACTATTCAAAAAGTCAATTGAATAGTTATATTTACTTTAGGAGATTAAAGAATGTGTGTTTGATTTCTCTATATTATATGTTGATGACATGTTGATAGCAATTTAAGATATGTTTGACATTGATGGACCGAAATAGCAATTGAGTACTAAGTTTGAGATGAGATATTTTGCAAAGAAGATATTGGGGATGGATATTTTGCGTGATAGGGCTGCAAGAGGTTATCGTCCATTTAAAAAGAAATATATTGACAAGATTGTGGTATGTTTTAGTATACAGTCAACAAAATCAATGGGCACATATAGCCGAGCACTTTAAACTCTTCATAAGTCATCACCATAGACTAAAGAGGAGAGTATATGTCTCACGTTCCTCATTCTAGTGCAGTGCTCATGTTATGTATGTCAGTCTAATGCACTAGGCCTACCATTTTACTATATGTAAGCATTGGTAGTTGTTACATTAAAAAATATCCCGGTAAAGTTCATTGGAAAGTTGCGAAGTGGATCCTCGAATATTTGAAGGAGAAAACAGACGTTAGTATAATGTACAAAAGGAACTACAATAGCGAAGAGACCACAAGTTTTGTGAATTAGGATCATGTCGGTGACTTGGATGAATGCGATCTTAGTAGGTTATGTCCTTACTTTAGCAATTGATGCAGTAAGTTGGAAGGTGTTCTTAAAAGCATGTGTTGCCTTGTCTTGGAGCAAAAAAGCATTACCATACATTATGACAATTAAGGTGCAATATATCTAGCTTACAATCTAACTTATCACGAGTGAGCGAAACATATTGACATCAAGTATCATTTCTTTCGAGATGTCTTAATGAGGGGCAAAGTTGTTGTGAGGAAGATTGCTAAGCGGAGAACCCGGTAAATATGATGTTAAAGTTTGTTAAGCTTGAGCTTAATTAGCGTATGTAGAAAATGGGTGCCTATTAAGGCAATAGGAGAGCTTGCATTAATGATAAGCACTATGACTTGATTGCAAACGTCAAACCAAGATGGAGAATGAGTAAATTATATCTAGAATTTGAGTCCTTGTATGTGCCTTTCCTTGAAACCAACTGTGGCCTAGAGAAGTGGATAAAAAATAATGTTGTTTGGAGAGCTAGTATTGATGACAAGCATAATGACTTGATTGTGTTGGATATCTCCAAATGAATTTTGATGATACCCAAACTATCCTTAGTATAATATCTACATTGTCTAAGTGCAAATATAGTTAAGGGACTAAGTGATACTCATGATGTAATTCATTGAAGGAAAGATCATAAGACTGTCCTTGAAAGATCATATAAACAGCACCATCGATTATAAAGATTAGCTAAATTACGATGTTTCATTGAAGTTAAAGAAATCAAGTAAATGGTAATGTTTAGGTAACTGATAATTTAATATGACTGTTATCTCACTATTATAGCCATTGGTGACTGGACAAGCACAGCAAAAGATCCAGCAGAAAGGAGAACAAGTAATATGATACAATGTCAGAGCCGTAGCTCCAGTATCATAGCAGAAGCTATTTCAAAAAAGTCTACAGAAGTTTAGGAATAGGCTGTATGGGCGGTCAATTTCAAGAATAGCAACACCAACAACTCTAACGGCTATCTTGCCTATCCGGGACATCATCAACGACTATATTGAAGATGCCTATAAAAGAGAAGGTCTTTGAAGCCAACAAGTTAGAGAGTGCTCATAAAATTCCGAAATCCACTGCTTGCTGTATACTGAGCAGGAAGCTCCTATATGTTGATAGCACTTGCTGCATTGTAATTGTGTTGAAAGTTCAAGTGTACCAAGTAATAGCTACATCTATCTCCTAGTAATGTGATCCATCGATTGATAAGAGTGGTGTACGCTAAGCGTAACTTGTTCAGCAAATTACTAATGTAATCCAAACTCCAGTTATATCAAACTTCTTGGTTATATCCAACTGCTTTTCAATAAGCACTTCGAGTTTGATGGCGATGAAGATTTTGTAGGCTTTTCACTTTGGTACTTCCGAGTGTTCATGAACTCCCTAGTCTTCTAGATTTGTTCACTTAGGTTCTTTTAGTTATTTTGAATCTTTTCATTTAGCACATCAAAATTCCTTTTATGCAGATATAACCTTAAACACAAATAATACTTGCATATATCAATCTTCTAGTAAATTAGTAAATTATGGATTGTTTTGTGAACTTCAAAATATATTATGAGGTTTTCTCAATAATTTCTCCCTTTTTTGATGGCGACAAAATCTTCCATGCAGATAATAAAATAATTGGATTGAAAAGATTTGTATAAAGATTGCTTGCAACTATTAAAGCTTAATGCTAAATATAAGTAAGCTAGTTGATAGAGTGAGAACTTGGATATCATCAACAAGTGCATGACTATTTCTATAAGAGAACTTTGAGTTATTTGCAATGAAGTACAAGTAGTTTCGTACAGGCTTTGGACGTAAGAAAACTAGTATATATCAGAGTGTAATTGTCACGCCCCGAACCCTAACGGGCTCGCAACACCCCCTTCAACGGTCGTAAGGAACGCGACGTCCCAGGACGCGTCGCCGACCCGACCAAATCACGCAAGCGGAAGCTAAAATAATAAAACAACCCTGACGTTGAAAGAATATGACTAAAGGATAGGACAATAAAAACTTTAACGAACATAGAATAAAGACCGAATCCATAGTAGTCGCACATTAGGCCATTAAGGTTCAAATCCGCACCATCAATCAAAAAGGGGTAGGGGTTGGGTAAACTGCAACAGTACCAAAAGAGAGTATCTCTACCAAAAAGGAAATGCCCTAGTCCTACACCTAAGCGTCCCTACGGCGTCCAATCCGGATCAAACCCAAAGGTGCCTGAATCTGAATCCGAATCCGAATCTATCTCGATCGGGTTCTCCTCGGTATCTCCCTGCGCGGCTGCCATGGGCTCTTCTTCGGGCTCAGGTTCGGGGACAGGAGTCGGTGCGGGATCGGGATTCGCCGGGGGACCGTCGGGGTCTGACACCTCACCATCGGGAGCGAACTTGTCCCAAGGCTCCCAGTTGACCGCGTCTTCGCTGGAGTGTCTCAGCCCCTCAAAACCTCGGATTGGCCCCGAGTCCTCCAACCCGACCCGATGGGACCAGGCCAGGTACTCGTGACGCTCCAAGTTCTCTAACCCAACGTCTACCAAAATAAAAGTGCGGTGCCTAATGTAGGTCTCGCCCGGGTTCGGGCCCGGGTACTCATCATCCACATGCCACGTGAGCATGGGGATCCCAAAACGCCTAGGAGGCGCCATACTCAGGGACGGGGATCTGAAAATGGTTATATAATAACCGTGAGAACGAGTCTCAATAAGCGGCACCCTAAACCCCACCTAGGCTATTGCGTACCCAGACAAGTCAAACAGGCGAACCACCAGGCAATATAACAAAGTTCACACGACATACTTACCTCGCCTCAGGTCCTGATCCAACCCTGCACGTTAGTCAGAACAAGAATAATCCAACATCATATCACAACCACCCGGCACATACTTTCCACTCGCAAACAGTCAATCATCCCAACAATCACACGCGCCATTAGCCACTCCAATCACACGCTCAACCAGCCAATCCAATCACACTCAATTCACATGCGCGCGTCCAACCAACTTTCCTCTCACGGGCCCACGAACCGCCCAATCACTCGAACCAATGGCCGCCGTCAACACGTCCCAAGCCATATCAATCATACTAACCAGTGGCCGCCGTCAACACGTCCCAAGCCACATAATCGATCCCTCCAATGACCGACGTAAATACGTCCCGGTCTATCACACCTTTAACGGGCCACCGTCAACACGTCTCAAGCCCGCATCCATTTGGCCCAACGGCCGTTCATGCCTTCACACGGACCGCCGTCAACACGTCCCAAGTCCGTAGCCCTCCAATCGATCCGGGCTCAAACCGACAAGCGAACACACGCCATCCAACGAATGTAATTCAAGCCAATTGCATCGACATTCAATAATCACCACTTAATCCGAAATTCACATTTTACCATGCACAATTATCTAATTCAACCATGCAATTCAAACTCAATTGAAAATAACCCAATCATAATGTAAACTAACTAGATTATCGAGCGCCCTAACCGTTCTAACCCGAGACAAGTCAATTAAATACCCAAAATACTAAGTAGGGCTTAGGATAGCACTTACCAAACTTTGGCCCGGGAAAAATCGACTCGGGCCCGAAATGGCCCAAGTGAACAGTACCGGACCGGGCGCGGGAACAGGCCACACGGGCACGGTGGCCGGTCAGCGTGCCTAGTGCACGGGCGCGGCGAACGTGCGACGTGCCCGGGGGCGCTCGGCCGAGCGGGACGGGCGACGGGCCGGGCGACGGGCCGGGCGACGTCTCGGCTTGGACGGGCAGTGTGCCGGACACACGGGCCAACGGCCGAGCGGAACGGGCGACGGGCCGATCAGCGGGCAGCCGGCCCGGGCGAGCGGGCGGTTTCTCGGCCACGGCCCGGGACTTGGCTGGGGGAGCTCCGGCGCGGTGGCACGGCGGCTGGGGGGGCTCCGGCACGGCGGCACAGCAGCTGGGGGGCTCCGGCACGGCGGGACGGTGGCCGGAAACGGCTCGGGGGTGGCTGAACAGGGGCTGGGGAGCTCCGGGAAGGGCAGCTCAGTGGCTGGGGAGCTCCGGGGATGGCGGACAGTGGCTGGAGAGGCTCCGGCGCGGCTGGACAGTGGCCGGAATGGTTCGGGGGTGGCGGAACAGAGGCCGGGACGGCTCAGCCACGGCTGGTCAGCGGCTGAGACGGCTCGGGGTGGCGTCGGCGAGGCTGGACAGCGGCTGAGACCGCTCGGGGTGACGTCGGCGAGGTTGGACAGCAGCTGAGACGGCTCCGGCACGGCGGCAGCGGCTCAGGCGAGCTTGGCTACGGTCGGACAGCGGCTGGGGCGGCGTCGACGAGCGGCTGTGAGCGGCGGACACCACAGAGGAGTAGAGAGAGTGAGCCGGGGCGGGTGGCGCGGACGGAAGGGGGCTCAGCGGCGACAGGGGGCGGTGCTCGGCGTCGGGACGGCGCTGGGGAAGCCGGCCGGACGACTGGACGTCGCCCGGGCTCGCCGGACGCGGCGGCGAGCAGCGGCGGGCCGAGCTTGCACGCTCGGGCAGAGAGGAGAACGGCGCCGGTCTGGGCTGTTCGGTGTCGTGGCGGCGCGGCGAGGGTGCGAGGGAGGCCGGCGACGTCGACGGCTGGCGGAGTGAAGTCGGGCGGCGGCGGGGTGGCGTCGGGCGGAGGCTGGATGGAGTCGGGCGGAGGCTGTGGGGTGCGGTGGTGAGGGCTGTGGAGGTGGTCGGGGGAGGATGGGGGAGCGGTCGACAGGCGCGGCGGCTGGCGAGCGGCGGTGCAGCACCGTCGGGCCACGGCGGCGCTAGGCGGACGGCTGGGCTCACGGTCGGCGTCTGCAGCAAGGAGAAGCAGAAGCAGCGGCGACGGTTCGGCCAGTCGGGGAGGAAGGAGAGAGGAAGGGGAAGCAGCCGAAGGAAGAAGGAAAGGAAAGAGAGGGAGGAGAGAGAAGAGGGGGGGTTTCTGCATGGGGAAGGGACGCTGCGGGCGTGCAGGGCGTGCGTGCGTGCATGGCGTTGCCGTGTACGGGGAGAAGAGAAGGAAGAGAGAGAGAAAGAGAGAGAGGGGGAGAGAGAGAGAAGAAAGAAGGGCGGGGGAACGGTCGAACATGCATGGGGAAAGGGGAAAAACAGGCCTGCAGAACGTGCGAGTGCATGGGAGCGCGCGGGCGTGGCGTGCGCGGGGAAGAGAAGAAGAAAGAGAGAGAGAAAAGGGAAGAGGAAGAGTCGTGCATGGGGAAGGGAAGCCGCGGACGTGCAGGGGCGCGCGGGCGTGCATGGGAGAGGGAAATCAGCGGCGAGTAG
This sequence comes from Syzygium aqueum, assembly GCA_031216185.1. Lineage (NCBI taxonomy): Eukaryota > Viridiplantae > Streptophyta > Magnoliopsida > Myrtales > Myrtaceae > Syzygium > Syzygium aqueum. Next base: position 15,828,911 of record CM062236.1, read on the forward strand.
ACGTAGGTCTGCATGGGGACGCATGCATGCGGGGCCGGAGGGAGGAGAGAGAGAGAGAAAAAAACAAATAAATGCGCCCACGCACCAAATTAACGGTCCGAAATCAAAACCGATAATAATCCTAGGGTCCAAAATTTAATCCTAGAAAAATACTAGGGCAAGGGCCAACGTAATATATACATAAAACGACTCGAAAAATACCCTACGAGGGAGGTCTACTAGTCCGAAGTCGCACCCGGTCGAAAATCCATTTTTCGCACATTCCCGGCAATATTGATGCTGGCCACAATAATATCGACACCGTCCAATTTAATTCGACCCGGAACTCCCGGAAATTGGCTGCCAAGTTTGGAGTCTAAAAATAACGACCAAATTCGATCGAGTGCGATTCTAACAAAAATCTCCAATTTTAAAAACAAAAACCCGAGAGTGATCAGTTCCCGGGCGAGATTCAATTATAAGCGCACTGACAAATTATACGTTTAATAAACCCCAAAAACGAGCCAAAATTCAGAATGTCACAACTCTTCCCCCCTTACAAAAATTTCGTCCTCGAAATTTTCAACCCCAACCCAACTATTCAAACAAATGGGGGTACTGGTGTCGCATCGACTCTTCACTTTCCCACGTCGCGCCTTCGGTCCCATGGTGCTCCCAAATAACTTTGACCATCGGGATTTTCTTGTTTCTCAACACTCTCTCTAGTCTGTCCTCGATCCGAACTGGCTTCTCCACATACGACACCCTGTCATCCACGTCTATTTCCTCATAGTTCAGCACGTGGGTCGGGTCCGGTTCATATTTCCTTAGCATAGACACGTGGAACACGTTGTGCACCTGAGACAAATTCGGTGGTAGTGCGAGACGATAGGCCAGGGTGCCTATTCTCTCTAAGACTTCAAATGGGCCCACGTACCTCGGGCTCAACTTCCCTTTCTTCCCAAACCGAGATAGTCCTCTCATCGGCGATACTTTGAGGAATACGTGGTCCCCGACTTGAAACTCCAATGGCTTACGTCTCCTGTCTGCATAATTCTTTTGGCGGCTCTGAGCTGTCTTGAGCCTATCCCGAATAACCTTGACCGTCTCAGTCGACTGTTGCACTAACTCCGGGCCTGTAATGCTCCTTTCACCAACTTCATCCCAACAAACCGGTGTTCTGCAAGCTCTGCCGTACAATGCTTCAAATGGTGCCATTCTAATGCTCTGCTGAAAGCTATTGTTGTAGGCGAATTCAACCAAATGCAGCTGCTCCTCCCAGCCACCCTTAAAATCCAAAACACAAGCTCGCAGCATGTCTTCCAAAGTCTGGATCGTTCTTTCCGACTGGCCATCCGTCTGGGGATGATAAGCCGTGCTGAACTGCAGCTTCGTTCCTAATGCCGTATGAAGACTCTTCCAAAAGGCGGCGGTAAATTTTGGATCACGGTCCGAAGTGATCGTCACTGGTACTCCATGAAGGCGGACTATATGTCGCACATACAAGTCGGCATACCTTTCCAAGGCGAAATCCTTTCGTACTGGCAGGAAGTGCGCTGACTTTGTTAACCGATCGACTATCACCCATATCGAATCATGACCCCTTTGACTTCTTGGCAATCCCATTACAAAGTCCATCGTGATGTGTTCCCATTTCCACTCGGGAATTTCCAATGGCTGCAACAATCCACCGGGCTTACAGTGTTGCGCCTTCACTTGTTGGCACGTTAAACATTTAGCCACATGCTTGGCCATGTCCACCTTCATGCCGTTCCACCAATAATGTTGCCGTAGATTCTGATACATCTTCGTACTCCCTGGGTGGATACTGTACGTACTACGGTGCGCCTCAGACAAAATCTCTTCCTTCAATTCTGCATCACTGGGCACACATAATCGTCCTCGGAACTTTAGAATCCCTTCCTCGGATATCTGAAAATCCGTCTTCCTTTTTGTGGCATCCATACTCACAATCTTCTGTATCTCCGGGTCCGTCGATTGAAGAGCCTTAATCTTAGCCTGTATTTCCGGTTCAATCCTCAATGCAGCAAGTAAACTCGAGACCTGACTCACTTCAAACTTAAATCCTGAATCTCGAACCCCTTCTAACAGGGTCCACTCCTTGACCATCATATGCGCGATGCTAGATTTCCGGCTTAGTGCATCCGCGACCCTATTTGCTTTTCCAGGGTGATACAATATGTCGCAGTCATAATCCTTAAGGAGTTCCATCCAACGACGTTGCCTCAAATTCAATTCCTTTTGGGAAAACAAGTACTTTAGACTTTGATGATCCGTGTAAATCTGAAATTTCTCTCCACACAGGTAGTGTCTCCAAATCTTAAGAGCGAAAATAATCGCAGCCAGCTCCAAGTCGTGTGTTGGATAATTCTGCTCATGCGGCCTCAATTGTCGCGATGCGTATGCCACTACTTTCCCGTGTTGCATAAGCACGCATCCCAATCCCCTTAACGATGCATCACTGTAGATCTCATATCCTCCCGGTCCTGACGGGATCGTTAATACTGGCGCGGTTGTCAGTCTCTATTTTAATTCTTGGAAACTCCTCTCGCACTTATCCGTCCATTCGAACTTTGTCTCCTTCTTCAGTAAACGCGTCAAAGGCATCGCTATTGCAGAGAATCTTTCCACGAAACGCCTGTAATATCCTGCTAAGCCCAAAAAGCTCCGTACCTCGGTCACTGTTGTTGGCCTCGGCCAATCCACGACGGCTTCAACTTTCGCCGGGTCTACTGCAATTCCTTCTCCGGATACCACATGTCCTAAGAAAGCCACTCGATGAAGCCAAAACTCGCACTTGCTAAACTTGGCGTAGAGTGCATGCTCCCTTAAGGTCCGTAGAACCTTTTCCAAATGCACCTCGTGCTCGGCGGAACTCTTCGAATACACCAGAATATCATCGATAAACACGATCACAAACTGATCCAAGAATTCCTTGAATACCCGATTCATTAAATCCATAAAGGCTGCAGGAGCGTTCGTCAGTCCAAACGGCATTACCGTAAACTCATAGTGCCCATACCTCGTTCTAAACGCCGACTTCGGCACGTCCTCCTTCTTGATCTTCAATTGATGATAGCCGGTCCTCAAGTCGATCTTAGAAAATACTGACGCCCCTTGCAACTGGTCAAATAGGTCCTCAATCCTTGGCAACGGGTACTTATTCTTGATGGTCACCTGGTTCAGCTGCCTGTAGTCGATGCACAATCTCAATGATCCATCCTTTTTCCTTACGAACAAAACTGGCGCTCCCCATGGAGACGCACTAGGGCGAATGAAACCCTTGTCCAATAACTCTTGCATTTGGACCTTCAATTCTTTCAACTCTGACAGCGACATCCTATAAGGCGCTTTCGAAATCGGTTCCGTACCTGGGGCCAACTCGATTGCGAACTCCACCTCTCTGTCAGGGGGCAGTCCCGGCAATTCCTGAGGGAAAACATCGGGAAAATTGCACACCACGGCTATATCCTCTAGCTTCGGTTCTCCAACCGTCGAATCGACCACATTTGCTAGAAATCCTTGACAACCCTCAACCAACAGCTTCGTTACCTCAAGCGACGAAATCCAAGGGATCGAGGTTCCTCCTCGATTTCCCACAAACTCAAATCTAGGCTGTCCAATTGGATTAAATTGGATTACCTTGCTACTACAATCCATAACAGCTTTTTGTCTGCCTAGCCAGTCCATACCGACAATCACATCAAAGTCATGCATACATAATACCGCCAAATCTATCCTCCCTTCCCTATCGCCAATTACTATCTTACAACCGGGACATCCTAACGTAATCAGCACTTTATCATTCAACGGAGTAGCAACACACAGCATGACATCAAGCGGTTTCGGCTCAATCCCAGATAATTCAACAAATTGCTCAGAAATAAAGGAATGCGACGCCCCCGGATCAAATAAGGCATAAGCAGCATGATCACAGAGTGAGACCGTACCTGTGACCACGCCCGGCGCGTCCTGCGCCTCCCTCCTTGCCATAGCATACACCCGTCCTTGGGCTGGCGGCCTGTTCTGATTTGCCGGCTGAGCAGCTCTAAATTGGTTTCCGTTCCGGGGCGGCGGTGGTGGCAATATAGGCGGCCCAGCTTGCCTATTGTTGGGGCAGTCCTTCATCTGATGGCCTCTCCCTCCACATGTAAAACAGGCTCCGCCCCTAGTTGGGCAAGGTCCATGGCCGTGTCTTCCTCCACACAGCCTACATGGGGCGTTCTGATGGCGATTCGGTTTTCCAATGTTCCTTCGAGCTGGTGGTACGAAGCGACTGCTTCCCGACATGGGCCTCTTCCCCAGCTGACGGTTGTCCCTAGTCGGGGCGTACCGCGATCCAGAAGCGGCAGCCCTGTCTGACTGATCCCGCTCAATTGCTTGAGCCCTCTCATATATCTCATTATAACTCCTCAAGTTCAAGGAGATCATCTGGGTGCGAAGATCCGGCCTCAGCCCATCCCGGAACCTCCTAGCCTTGTCCGTTGGATCCTCCACCATCCTGGGGGCAAACTTGGACAACCTCGCAAACTCTGCCTCATACTGATCCACTGATGACTGGCCCTGACGAAGTCTCATAAACTCAGCCAACTTCTGCTCTCGAGCACTCTCCGAGAAGTACTTGCCATTGAAGGCCTCAGTAAAGACAGCCCAACTCTGAGCAGTACCCGTGGGAAATACCTGGCCCTTGGTGGCCCTCCACCAGTCACTGGCATTGTTCTGTAGCTGGTAGACTGCCAGCGTCACCATCTCTTGCTCGGTACATCCGAGCACTTCAAAAGCCTTCTCCAGCTCCTCTATCCATCTTGGTGCAGCCTCAGGGTCACCTCTTCCATCAAACTTCGGGGGCTTCAATCTCAGAAACTGCTCCACTAGCTTGGACATCGGCCTGACCGTGTTCACTCGCACCAAGCCAGGATCTCCACCAACTGCATTAACCTCCTGATTCCCATTGTTCCCAACGATCTCACTGGCAGCTGCGGCAGCAACAGTAGCACTCCTTTCTCCAGCCTGCCTTCCTGCTAAGAACCCTGCTTCCTCAAGCACCCTCCACATCTCATCCAGCCTAGGATCCCCCGTCACTCCAGCTTGCGGGGCTACACGACCTCTTCCTCGACCTCGGCCTCGACCTCGACCTCGACCTCGACCTCGACCTCGACCTCGACCGCTATCCTGACCGCTACCTTGACCGTCCATCTTACTGATTCTTACAAACACTCACCTGATAAGGTCTATGCAGAAATTAGAAATCTAGGCCAATTATACCAATCTATGCCCTAGGCAGTGCGTCGAAATACAATTTACCAAACAAACAACCAATCACAGCATCACTCAATGACAACCAACAAGGCTTCGACACTGACCTCAAGTCCTGACGCACCTGCACTTCACACATTATTGCATAAATTCAAGCAGCAATCACAATCACATTGTCTGGGGTACGCATAGCACACGAGTCTTCCTAATTGGCTACCCTAAAGTCATCGCTCCTTATCACTCCAGGTTTCGTCCATCTTGGACCGAGCAGACCATGCTCTGATACCAAATCAACGGGGATGTCACGCCCCGAACCCTAACGGGCTCGCAACACCCCCTTCAACGGTCGTAAGGAACGCGACGTCCCAGGACGCGTCGCCGACCCGACCAAATCACGCAAGCGGAAGCTAAAATAATAAAACAACCCTGACGTTGAAAGAATATGACTAAAGGATAGGACAATAAAAACTTTAACGAACATAGAATAAAGACCGAATCCATAGTAGTCGCACATTAGGCCATTAAGGTTCAAATCCGCACCATCAATCAAAAAGGGGTAGGGGTTGGGTAAACTGCAACAGTACCAAAAGAGAGTATCTCTACCAAAAAGGAAATGCCCTAGTCCTACACCTAAGCGTCCCTACGGCGTCCAATCCGGATCAAACCCAAAGGTGCCTGAATCTGAATCCGAATCCGAATCTATCTCGATCGGGTTCTCCTCGGTATCTCCCTGCGCGGCTGCCATGGGCTCTTCTTCGGGCTCAGGTTCGGGGACAGGAGTCGGTGCGGGATCGGGATTCGCCGGGGGACCGTCGGGGTCTGACACCTCACCATCGGGAGCGAACTTGTCCCAAGGCTCCCAGTTGACCGCGTCTTCGCTGGAGTGTCTCAGCCCCTCAAAACCTCGGATTGGCCCCGAGTCCTCCAACCCGACCCGATGGGACCAGGCCAGGTACTCGTGACGCTCCAAGTTCTCTAACCCAACGTCTACCAAAATAAAAGTGCGGTGCCTAATGTAGGTCTCGCCCGGGTTCGGGCCCGGGTACTCATCATCCACATGCCACGTGAGCATGGGGATCCCAAAACGCCTAGGAGGCGCCATACTCAGGGACGGGGATCTGAAAATGGTTATATAATAACCGTGAGAACGAGTCTCAATAAGCGGCACCCTAAACCCCACCTAGGCTATTGCGTACCCAGACAAGTCAAACAGGCGAACCACCAGGCAATATAACAAAGTTCACACGACATACTTACCTCGCCTCAGGTCCTGATCCAACCCTGCACGTTAGTCAGAACAAGAATAATCCAACATCATATCACAACCACCCGGCACATACTTTCCACTCGCAAACAGTCAATCATCCCAACAATCACACGCGCCATTAGCCACTCCAATCACACGCTCAACCAGCCAATCCAATCACACTCAATTCACATGCGCGCGTCCAACCAACTTTCCTCTCACGGGCCCACGAACCGCCCAATCACTCGAACCAATGGCCGCCGTCAACACGTCCCAAGCCATATCAATCATACTAACCAGTGGCCGCCGTCAACACGTCCCAAGCCATATAATCGATCCCTCCAATGACCGACGTAAATACGTCCCGGTCTATCACACCTTTAACGGGCCACCGTCAACACGTCTCAAGCCCGCATCCATTTGGCCCAACGGCCGTTCATGCCTTCACACGGACCGCCGTCAACACGTCCCAAGTCCGTAGCCCTCCAATCGATCCGGGCTCAAACCGACAAGCGAACACACGCCATCCAACGAATGTAATTCAAGCCAATTGCATCGACATTCAATAATCACCACTTAATCCGAAATTCACATTTTACCATGCACAATTATCTAATTCAACCATGCAATTCAAACTCAATTGAAAATAACCCAATCATAATGTAAACTAACTAGATTATCGAGCGCCCTAACCGTTCTAACCCGAGACAAGTCAATTAAATACCCAAAATACTAAGTAGGGCTTAGGATAGCACTTACCAAACTTTGGCCCGGGAAAAATCGACTCGGGCCCGAAATGGCCCAAGTGAACAGTACCGGACCGGGCGCGGGAACAGGCCACACGGGCACGGTGGCCGGTCAGCGTGCCTAGTGCACGGGCGCGGCGAACGTGCGACGTGCCCGGGGGCGCTCGGCCGAGCGGGACGGGCGACGGGCCGGGCGACGGGCCGGGCGACGTCTCGGCTTGGACGGGCAGTGTGCCGGACACACGGGCCAACGGCCGAGCGGAACGGGCGACGGGCCGATCAGCGGGCAGCCGGCCCGGGCGAGCGGGCGGTTTCTCGGCCACGGCCCGGGACTTGGCTGGGGGAGCTCCGGCGCGGTGGCACGGCGGCTGGGGGGGCTCCGGCACGGCGGCACAGCAGCTGGGGGGCTCCGGCACGGCGGGACGGTGGCCGGAAACGGCTCGGGGGTGGCTGAACAGGGGCTGGGGAGCTCCGGGAAGGGCAGCTCAGTGGCTGGGGAGCTCCGGGGATGGCGGACAGTGGCTGGAGAGGCTCCGGCGCGGCTGGACAGTGGCCGGAATGGTTCGGGGGTGGCGGAACAGAGGCCGGGACGGCTCAGCCACGGCTGGTCAGCGGCTGAGACGGCTCGGGGTGGCGTCGGCGAGGCTGGACAGCGGCTCAGGCGAGCTTGGCTACGGTCGGATAGCGGCTGGGGCGGCGTCGACGAGCGGCTGTGAGCGGCGGACACCACAGAGGAGTAGAGAGAGTGAGCCGGGGCGGGTGGCGCGGACGGAAGGGGGCTCAGCGGCGACAGGGGGCGGTGCTCGGCGTCGGGACGGCGCTGGGGAAGCCGGCCGGACGACTGGACGTCGCCCGGGCTCGCCGGACGCGGCGGCGAGCAGCGGCGGGCCGAGCTTGCACGCTCGGGCAGAGAGGAGAACGGCGCCGGTCTGGGCTGTTCGGTGTCGTGGCGGCGCGGCGAGGGTGCGAGGGAGGCCGGCGACGTCGACGGCTGGCGGAGTGAAGTCGGGCGGCGGCGGGGTGGCGTCGGGCGGAGGCTGGATGGAGTCGGGCGGAGGCTGTGGGGTGCGGTGGTGAGGGCTGTGGAGGTGGTCGGGGGAGGATGGGGGAGCGGTCGACAGGCGCGGCGGCTGGCGAGCGGCGGTGCAGCACCGTCGGGCCACGGCGGCGCTAGGCGGACGGCTGGGCTCACGGTCGGCGTCTGCAGCAAGGAGAAGCAGAAGCAGCGGCGACGGTTCGGCCAGTCGGGGAGGAAGGAGAGAGGAAGGGGAAGCAGCCGAAGGAAGAAGGAAAGGAAAGAGAGGGAGGAGAGAGAAGAGGGGGGGTTTCTGCATGGGGAAGGGACGCTGCGGGCGTGCAGGGCGTGCGTGCGTGCATGGCGTTGCCGTGTACGGGGAGAAGAGAAGGAAGAGAGAGAGAAAGAGAGAGAGGGGGAGAGAGAGAGAAGAAAGAAGGGCGGGGGAACGGTCGAACATGCATGGGGAAAGGGGAAAAACAGGCCTGCAGAACGTGCGAGTGCATGGGAGCGCGCGGGCGTGGCGTGCGCGGGGAAGAGAAGAAGAAAGAGAGAGAGAAAAGGGAAGAGGAAGAGTCGTGCATGGGGAAGGGAAGCCGCGGACGTGCAGGGGCGCGCGGGCGTGCATGGGAGAGGGAAATCAGCGGCGAGTAGACGTAGGTCTGCATGGGGACGCATGCATGCGGGGCCGGAGGGAGGAGAGAGAGAGAGAAAAAAACAAATAAATGCGCCCACGCACCAAATTAACGGTCCGAAATCAAAACCGATAATAATCCTAGGGTCCAAAATTTAATCCTAGAAAAATACTAGGGCAAGGGCCAACGTAATATATACATAAAACGACTCGAAAAATACCCTACGAGGGAGGTCTACTAGTCCGAAGTCGCACCCGGTCGAAAATCCATTTTTCGCACATTCCCGGCAATATTGACGCTGGCCACAATAATATCGACACCGTCCAATTTAATTCGACCCGGAACTCCCGGAAATTGGCTGCCAAGTTTGGAGTCTAAAAATAACGACCAAATTCGATCGAGTGCGATTCTAACAAAAATCTCCAATTTTAAAAACAAAAACCCGAGAGTGATCAGTTCCCGGGCGAGATTCAATTATAAGCGCACTGACAAATTATACGTTTAATAAACCCCAAAAACGAGCCAAAATTCAGAATGTCACAGTAATAATGAATAGTTTAGTCCCATTCTGAATATAGTCTAGCATTTCTTGCAAGGTAGAATGATTAGAAATGTGAATCCACACTTGAAGTTCATAAAAATATCCATTACTTCACAAATACATCCTATAATCAAGATATTACAAGTATTGAAAAAACAGTATATTCTGCATTAGTATTAGTCCTTACATTAAATATTGGCATCAAATTTCTCCTACTTTTTGTCAGCATCACATTGGAATATTCAAACTCCAACAATGATATGCTCATAATAGTATAAAGAACATAATATTAAACCATAAACTGACAACCAATACCCAAAGTTGCAAAACATTCCAAACCAAACTATCATAACTTAGTTTAAAAAAGACAAAAATAGAAAACTTCAAAAACATGGTGTGTGTGAGAATAAGGTGTAAAGATGGACTTGAATTGGATCATAGCACTTGACAGTATTCAGCTTATGCTCAATCTTGGCCTAAGTAATTCCAAAATCTTGTCTCTTGGGTGGCTATGTTATTCTTTAAGCTCCCAACTTCTTCCTTCAGAGCTTTTGATTTTCTTTGATCTCCTTAATCTTATTAGTTTAGATCTGGAGTCTCAGCAACAATTGATTCAGGAACCTACTCTAATACCATTTTTTGGGGGTGAGCAACAACTTCCATGAGCCACGTACTCTGCTTCAGTTGTAGATAAAACAACTGTGTTTTGCTTTTTGGAGAATCCAGATACCAACATACAACCCATCAGCTAACATGTTTCTAATGTGCATTTTCCATCAATTCAACACCCAACAAAGTCAATATCAGATATCCAATAAGCATAAAATCAGAACCCATGAGATATCATAATCCTAGCTTTGGATAAGTACCAACATACTTAATAAGCCTTTGAATAGAGTAAGATGCGATTCCATAGGTTTTGATAGAAATCTAGAATACATGCATAGACTGAAGAGAATATCAGGTCCCTGCTTATATAAAAATTTCCCAATTATGTCCAACTACTTTTCAATAGGCACTTCGAGTTTGATGGTGATGAAGATTCTGTAGGTTGTTCACTTTGGTACTTCTAAGTCTTCATGAACTCCTCATTCTTCTAGACTTGTTCGATTAGGTTCTTCTAGCTATTTTGAATCTTTTCACTTAGCACGTCAAGTTACTTTTATGCGGATATTACTTGAAACACAAACAATACTTGCATACATCAAGGTCGTAACAAACCATGGATTGTTTTGTCAATATATATTATGAGGTTTCTTAACATAATGGAGCTCAAGGAGTGAGCTTCCTTTGAAGTTTGATCAATCTTTACATGATTTGGCATAGCTGGCCTTCTTCTCCTTCTCCCAGCCCTTTAGCACCATGAAGTTAATGAGCCCCTAGCTTGGCATTATCGGTGGGGCTTGTAAGGGGTTATTTAGTTTGGAAATTGGATGTCACTTATTTAAATTTTATCAATTGCATGCAAACCGCTTTAGATCATGAATATCTATATAACCATTGGTGCATCACTATAAACAAATAAATTAACCTGACATTTTCCTAAAAATATTGAATAAGTATAGGAAATCAAAGTAACACAAATGAAGAATTTATAAGAATTAGGATCGGTAATACAAAATAGTATATTTGCAAATAATTTTGTGGGAGAAACATAAATTTTGATGATTTCAAAACTATCCTTAATATAATACCTACTATGGTAAGTGTAGACATTTTAGATGATATCTAAAGGACTGTGATGATGTCTATGATTGCTATGGAGCTTAGTGAAAACCAAGTGGAATGATGAAGTTCTTGACAAGATATGGACAAATTAAATATGACATGTGGTCATAAGAATTTTTTTTCGGTCACTTGGTCATAAGAATGTGAAGGAATCATGATTGATCTTTTGTCATCGTGAAGTTTTTGGTAGCTGATTTGCTCAGTAATTTCATTAGAAATCAAATTGCGCGTCGTTTTCGTATGGCTTGACCGTAAACAACATCAACTGACTGGTGATAATTTGCAAATGCTAATTATGACTGATGGTCATGCATATGTCAAGTCATTGGCGTGTTGTTGTAACGTTCGTCCGAAGATGATTATTAAAGACAAAGAATATAGCCTTTGCTAGCTGGATAACACAGTAGGAGAATCAGAAATTGTCAGAGAACTGAAAATATCTTTTGTCTAAATAGTTGGAATATCCAGTGATGGGACAATGGCAGCAGACTCTATTTTGGGAAACCTTGTTGGGAAACCTTGTTGATGTTCATGGAAAGAAATGGTATTGGCAATGAAATTTCGTAACAACAGTTCCCAGCAACTACCAACAACTCTTTACTTAACAAGAAGATCTTTAATAGGAAGATAGAAGATGTCTATATAAGAAACGATCATTGAAGCTCAAAAGGGTTGGACGAAAATAGAAAAGGTTGATAGCATTCATTGTTGTTTTCTTACTTATCAAAATTATGATCGGCTAATACCTCCACTGTAGTGTTATTGCTGCATTGTAATGTGACAAGATTAAGTATATAAGTGCGATAGCAGTACTAGAATCCTAATTGTGTGATCTATCATTTGATAGGAACGGTATTTGCTAATTGTGACATATATTGATGATTATTAGTACATTCCAGCACAAGTTGCAGCTACTAGTCTAGAGAATGGATATAGGCTCGGGATAAAGCCAAACCACTATAATTCTCTATGTGCCATCTTTTTTTTTACTCATTATTACCCACATCTTATTGGATAGCACCTCGCGTAAACGTCAATATCTGTATCAGCCGATCTCTAGCATTAAAACCTGATATTTATCTAGTTTGGTATTTGACATTATCATCTTTGTTGCACTAATAGCTTCACTAGCTATTGCTTGCCTCTTCTGTTTTCCAAGTAATGGTAGTTGATTTCCCGGAGTTTTCTCAAAATAGTCAAAACAACATATATTCACCCCCCTCTAGGTTACATAGTTAGCCCCAACAAATCCAACTAAAGCACAATGTAGAGCACCAAAACTTCAACATTGAAGGCAAGTACATATTTAAAGAACAACATATTTGTAATCATGAGATTATAAATGTTGGAATTAACAAGACAAATAACTTTGTTCCCCGGAATGCACAGGTAGCGAAGGCTAGCTATATTGACATGAATCTAAAACATCACAACGCATGAACAAATTGAAAATTTGGCCAAGGGCAACACTCTCAAACTCCCAGTTATCAAGCATGAATCTTTTTTTTGGCTAGAAATGATCAAGCATGAGTCTAAAACACGACGACACAACACTCCCGAACTCCTAAGCATCATGACGATCCTCTAAGCTCGGGATGAGAACCCCCCAATTCAACCATACTTTCATCACTCACACTGACACCAGCAGCCTTCTTGCCCTTGTAGTTCCTAGCCACAGCCACATACACCAAGAAATTAACCACATTGATCAACGTCAACACCCAATAAAAGTAATCGAGCTTGCTCTGGTTCAGATCATCCCTTAGCCACCCTTTCTCCGTTCCTCCGGTCACACCCTCGACGATCTTGACAAGCGCAGTGCTGAGCCAGCTCCCTATTCCGATCTCGCTCAGGAAGACTGCGCTGCTGATGCTTCGCGTCCCATCTGTCGCCTCATCGTAGAAGAACTCGAGCTGGCCCACATAGGTGAACACCTCAGCACCGCCGACAAGGAAGAACTGAGGGAAGAGCCAGAAGAAGCTCATGCTCAACGGGGCAGGCGAGCGCTCGCGCCTCCTCCTCTCGACCAGAGCAGCCGAGGCCATTGCAAAGATCGAGAGGAAGAGGCCGACCCCCATCCTCTGGAGCGACGTGATGCCGCGGTAGTGGCCAGTGCGCCGGCGCAGGGCCGGCACAATCAGCTTCTCATAGAGCGGGACAAGGAAGAGGGCATTGATGGCGGCAAAGATGGGGACGGAACCGGGGGGGACGTTGAAGCTGTGGCCAAGCTGGCGATCCATGATGGTTGCTTGGGAGATGAAGAAGGTGGAGAGCTGGGCGAAGGAGATGGAGAGCGCAATGGTGGATGCCCACACAGGGAGGACCCTCAGGAAGGACTTGAATTCCTCGACTTGCGTCACAGTGCAGAGATGCCAGCGGTTGGTGGTTGGAATGGATTCTCGATCTGCTATTACTGCGGCTTTATCCCAGAATCTGCAACAACACCCTTCTTATTAGTAGTCTAGTCATATGGTCTAGCAGAATTCATTACTTTGTAGGTAGAAACTTTTTACTTTTTATAGTCCGAAAGTGATTCTGGATATCTTTCATCTTATAACAATGAGCAGAAACTTTGACACCAAAAGATCCTTCTAATTAAGAACCATTTTGTTTGCCATGTATTTTTTGCAACAAAATTAATGACAGCTATTGATATGTTTCAAATTTTTGCATGGGGTGAATATAGCAAATTCAATGGGTGAATAATTATCATACTCCATTATTTAATAGCATTTCTAGAAAATTAGATAAACACAAGTAATTTTATGGTTGTTACTTATATGATGAATACTGACCTATATTGTGAGGTGCGAGCTAGCTTGCGAGCTCCCTTAATGTCAGACTCCTCCGTTTGCACTTCGAAAAGCAACGTCTCACAACCAACCTCCACCCCTCTTGAGTGGTTCCTCACCGATGCCACCATCACCTGCATGAACCTCGTGAACGGACTCCCCATTGGCTTCTGAAACCGGTAATACTTGATGCCGCACAGCAAGACCACGATTGATATGATCATTGCCCCGGTGGGAATCCCAAACCCCCAAACCCAACCTTTCTTCACTCGCACGTACACTAAGACCGTGATGCCCAAGAGGGCCCCCATGTTGATGGCGAAGAAGAACCAGTTGAAGAAGGCATACTTCTTCTTGACTTCCTTCTTGTCAGCCTCATCGAATTGGTCGGCCCCAAAGGAAGAGATGCAGGGCTTGATGCCCCCTGTCCCGAGGGCGATCAGGGCAAGCGCGATGGAGAGGAACGCATTCTGCAAGTTGGAGGCCTTCTGGCATGGCTTCGCCATGCATGGCAGCGGTCGGAGGCCATCTAGGGAAGCTGATAGGGTTAGTAGAATCATTCCCTGGGGAATTTGATCAAAGCGAGGAGAACTTATTAGTTGGCTCAGCGGGAGATTATGAGTGCCTAAGTAATCTAATTGAGTAATCTAGCTAGTTAAACTATTTAATTAGTAAATAATATTGTCGAGTCGACTTTTACATATGTGCGCATCAGTTTTGCACTGTTCGAATAGTGTGATTTTCTCAAAGCTTGCGGCATTGTAGCCAATTCGGGTTAACAGAATTCCTGAGACGAGATAGAATCCTTATCCTACTGAACATACCAATTCGCAATAAAAATTATGTCCTTGACAACTAACATGTCTGATCTTATTCAAAGACAGTTTCATGTTGAATACTTTGGGATTTAGGGAGGTTAATCTCTTACCACTCCATAAATACAGGAAAAGACGATGATGGTTTTAAAGCGGCCCAAGTAAGCATCAGCCATGAACGCGCCAAGAATGGTGAGAACAAAGGCCGCCCCAATCCAATCTGTGACGTGAGTTGCGGCCACCGGAATTGCTTGATGCATTTCGAGAACCAAGTACGACACCATGCTCACCCCAATCGCGTAAAACGCTAATCTTTCCGCCACCTCGTTCACTACAAATTACCCATGTTAACTGATCTGTCTGATATTTGTCTAAAGAAAGGAAAATTAACGCTAGCTCGATTAGTTGATACCTATGTCCTATCTAATGTACTATTCAGTCTTATTTAACCAGCCAATTATTTGGCTCATGATTTAACTTTCTAAGGAAGTGACTAGAATATCAAAAATTTGTCACACCATTTAGTAAAAGAAAGTGAATAAAATTTGTGGATATGGCATTTGATCTAGAGTTAAAAGAACAGAAAAATTAGGATCGAAAGTGTACTTATAATGAAAGGAGAAGCTTTCCACCCTCCCGTTTTAGACTTGTCAGCAATTCGACCGCAAATGTCAACACTTCCATTGCTCACCAATGTCGTTGTCGTCGAGATATTATCTCTCTGCTATCATCAAGAGCATATTCGTTGAACATGTGCAAACGTCTGAGTTGAGCAATCACAACAAACGAAATGATCAAAAGAAAACAAAATCCAAGAAGTAACTCACCTTTTGATCATCTTGCTCTTGATGAAC
Organism: Syzygium aqueum; assembly: GCA_031216185.1. Taxonomy (NCBI): domain Eukaryota; kingdom Viridiplantae; phylum Streptophyta; class Magnoliopsida; order Myrtales; family Myrtaceae; genus Syzygium; species Syzygium aqueum. The sequence goes on from CM062236.1 coordinate 15,844,539, forward strand.
GAAGGACTTCTCAAACGGTTTCATGACTATAATTTTGATGATCCGCTCTCTTTCGTCAGCTATATACGAACCTTAATATACACCCACTTGCACTAAGATTCCTGCATAGATCCTCACATACATGAACCCATTTCGCCACCCAAGCTTGTTCTTCTAATCGTGACTTTGGGGATTGACTATGTCATTATTGGACGTTTCCCGAAGTCCTCAATCGTGGATGGACAATTTGATGCGTTTGGTGCCGGCTGCAGAAAAATATGAGAGAAAGTTTAACATATGGAGCTCGAGAATGCAATGTGGAGAGCCCTAGTGGGCCAACTCATACTCAAAACATAACACAAGGACATCAGCCGGCTGTAAATGACAGCGAGACCATGCACCAGAACAGCCATGTAACATCAGCTTAATTATTTTCCTCTCTTCTTTTTTCTTATATCTTTTGGACAAAATGGGATCTCGAACCGTCGGCTCAAACTTATTCCCACCGGTACATTTGAATGTGTTGCCGCGACCTTTCCAGAGATGAACCACACGAAAGAAAGCTCGGATCTTAATGGAAATGTGAATGAAATTTCACAATAGTTTTGCCATCCACTCACCGCTTCCTCTGTATTGCGAACGCCCTCTCCCCAAGAAGCGAGCGTCTCATTTTTTGTTTCTTTTGACCTTTCCCTATGTTGCGGTGATGGAAGCCTTTTAACATGCAGAAGCCTCTGCCCCCCGTCTGGCCTTGTGCCCATTTCAGAAAGAAAATCGCGAAGAATTGGCGTCAATTTAAAAATTCTCCTTTTTGGTGCAATGTGGCTTGAAGGTATAGTTATTGAGGAGATATCCTAACGCCTTGATCTTCATCCGTTTTTCCTTAAGAAATCCTAACTTCCCATTTTTACCTAATCTTCCATATCTGGCTTTCACTAGCGCACCAATTCTGATCCCTTTTCCTTCTTTGTTTATTTTTTTAATTATCCTATTTACGTCTCATGCCCATTAGACTTTAGTCAACAATGTCAATCTCTCTCTTCTTTCCCCGTGGGCGAAAGTTTCGCGGCATATGCCCTTTTGATTGCCAAATTTGATTGGAGAAATTAAGTCTTTCCAAGTTTTGGTAGTCCATGTGCAATGCACACACTAATTTCGGCCACTATAGTCTTCAATGGGTTTGGTCAAATTTTTCATTCTTGTGAGCTCATTCCAGTTAATTAAATTAAGCTTGGAAACTTCATCACTTGAGTTCGTTAGCCTCAGTCCAATGCAATTATATGGGTTTAATTAAAATGCTCATAATATCTATATGCAATTTAATTAATATTCTCATTTAGGGGTCAAGGCCGATCTCTAATTTTTCTGTGCAATGAATATTTAAATGGGTCGTCAAAATTTAGGCATCAACATATGTATGTACAACACTCCACACTAGCGAGCTTGAGAGCTCAAGTTCCGTTGAGCAGGAAGGCAGAGATATGTCACACTAGAGTGGAGTCTGTTTGACCATTCACTCAACCCTTCAAAGGTTCATTTTCCTTTTTTCTCTAGAATATTTTGCTATGTGCTATTCGTCACACAAGTTTATGGTATCTAACCTACACACCGATAAGTAATTCATAATGAAATTATTATATTAAAAATTATTCATAGTGCAATTATTCGCATGCTATTAGTTGCTCACCATTAGGTTCGAATATCTAAATTTTCCCGAGTAAGTATTTTATTAGAATAAATAATATGTCTACCTTAATTAATAATTATAATAGTTAATGCTGAATTAGTGATATAATTGTTGTTAAAGTCATACTACTGATAATGCTAATAAATAATACTTATTTGAATATAATCTCATAATATATGATAAATCATAATAATGAATTAATTATAAAATAACAGATAAAAAATTTTATATATTAATTTTTAATATCTTGATAACATATTGTCAAGACCTTCTCGAGATGAGCCTTCATTTAGTTTAAGGGATTGTCAAGCAAGTGCGGATAACCCTCTCAAGGTAACACTGACACTTCGAACATAGCGACCACACATTGGTTTCTCGTTATTATTTAAGATAGACAAGAATTCGCCAATTTTTACCAAAAAAAAAAGACAAGAATTCGCCACTAATCTATTCTAAGCCTGTTAGTAATCGTGTAAGACACAGGAATTCACCTTTACTTCTGTGAATGAAAGATTTTGAGGTTCGAGGACTAAGACATAGGATTTCGCCTTACTTCTGAGAATGAAAGATTTTTGGGTTCACGGACTTTAATAATGGTAGTTTTGCCAATGCCTACCTTATCTCTCTTAGGAAAACATTTTCTTAATGCAATCTTCACCAATTGTTATTCAAACTCATAATTCTAAAGCCCAGGTAAAAGTCCGCAAACAATTGATCGTAAAAATCAAGGACAACAAATAAGATGTAAAACAAAACTAGAAACATATCGAATCATATCGAGCAAAATTAATACAAAGCATGGATGTAATGCCCCAGCATAGGACTCCCGTGACCTATGCATAGAATTAAATGTGCATAAGTCGATGAAGATCGTTCAATTTATTAAATGTGCAATTCATTTATCGGATGAAACTATTGAAACAAAACTTGTTTTCTTATCACGAGTTGCGATAAATTCTTAGGGGAAAAAATAAAAAAAAATCCTAAATTATACCAATTGTGACACATTTACTCGAACTTTTTTTATGACATCAGAAACCTTAAACTACGCCTAATATGACATATTTACCCTAAACTTTTTCTTGTGACATAAAAAACCCCTAACTTGTACATATGTGACACATTTACCTTGCACAAAGGTTTCGTCATATAATTTTTTAGTCAAAATGTCATTTTTTTTCACTTAAGTCACGTAAGCCCTGTCAACACATCAATGTAGGCAGATTTTTAATGGTCTTCATTGACGGAACTTTGATGGAGGGTGAATATATCACATAAGTACAAGTTTAGCATTTTTTGTATCACAGAAAAAAGTTTATGATAAAAATGTCATAGGGTATAATTTGGGGTTTTTTTATGATTTTTGCCCAATTCTTAAATGTATCTAAATGAATTGCTAATTATTATAAGATAATGTCACGTGAATGCAAAGGTGAAATTAATAAATAAGGATGCGAACGTTGATAATAAGGAGAAAGCCCGCTGAGCATCAATCCGAAGACTCAAAAATGAGTTCGAGCTCGGACGTCTCAAGTCGCGAGTTGACCCGAATAGCTTCTATTACACCGAATTATTTATCAGGGATTCGACCAAATTTTGACCGAAAGTCAACATCAGCGGAATTCAGATTGAAGGGCATAATTTGATCATACTTTGTCCTAGCTTTCCATCGGTACCTAATTTGACCATATGGGATGACAAACACCAGAATGGATAATGATACAAACAGTCCCTAAACTTTGACTCAATGTATAATTTGATCCTTGAACTTTTAATTTGTTCAATGTAATCTCTGAACTTTAGTCTAATATTTAATGTGATCCCTAAAATTTTAATTTGTTCAATATGGTCTCTGAACTTTTAGTACATATCCAATTTAGTCCCTAAACTATATAAAAATATATAATACTATCCCTAAATTTGAATTAATAAAAGGATTATATTGAACATGTTTATAAAGTTCAAGGACAACATTGAATAAATTGAAAGTTTTGAGGCCACATTGAACATTGGGTTAAAGTTCAGAGACTATATTGAATAAATTAAAAATTCAAAGATCAAATTGCACATTAACTCAAAGTTCAAGGATTGTTTGTGTCATTTTCCCACACTAAAATCACAACTTTTAATTGCTACCATTGGGAAATCTACGACTATCACAAATCATGTTATGAGCTCATGAAGATCTAGCCGTAAGATTTCTAATGCCCAAGAATCACTATTATCCGAGTTTTCTAAAGGGAGATATCATAACTTTTCATCTCAGCTATCTATTCAACCCATTTCATGGAATCCAGAATCCCAACACTTTTACATTATTTTTCAGAAATCATATCATAGTTTTGGAAAGTTTAGGTCGCAATATGATGCCCCGGAACATTACGCGCACTTGTGTCCTTTGTGATTATTATTCATATAATTTTTATAAGCATGCAAAAGCAAAAAAATTCGAAACACATGAGAAACACAATTTGGCAAATTTGAATAACTTAGACATACAATTTGCCCATTTTATCCCTCTTCTAAGTATTAATACAAGTACCAAAAGAAACAGAGCACAAGGAACTCTAGGAATAAGGTCGGGTCTCATTGATACTACCCCATACTCCTACAGCCATAAACTTGCCTACACAAAATCATGCTACCATGCTACTGATCAATACTACTACGCGTCATCCAACTCAACAATTTGACGGTAAAATTTAATGGAAACTGACGGAGGGTAAATTCGTCACAGGTATATCAATTTGGGATTATTAGTAGTTAAAAAATTAGTTTTGAGTATATTTGTTACAGATATATCAATTTAGAGTTTTTTACTATATTAACCCTTTTCGATAAAATGTAAAAAGTTATTTAAATAAGTCTAACCTTAGGTTCGCAAAGTGAAATTATCAAACTGAACGAATTGGTGGTGAGTAGTCCCCCAAGGGCGAGGAAATATTCAATGGTTTGCAAGCGCCACGTCTAGACATGGCGTGCATTTTTTTACTATAAACCAACCACAGGTTGACATGTATATACTAACGTGAATTTAGATAAACAAAACAAAGAATGCCCATCCACCTCACTTTTCCTCCTCCATATGGGGTTTCCAACGTTTGAGTTGCCGCCGGCGCTTCCTCCTCCTCCATCTGGTCCAACACTACAAAAAAATAAGGATTTAGCCACGGAATTTTGCCACGAATTATTTTTCATCGCAACTTGCGACGCAATTTGCGACGAATATATTTTCCGTGGGAAATTTGCCACAAAAAAGATTTCGTCGCAAATTTCCGACGAATTTAGCCACGAAAAAAAATTCGTGGCTATTTGCGACGGAATTTAGCCACGAAAAAAATTTCGTGGCTATTTGCGACGGGATTTGCAATGGAAAAAAATTCGTGGATAATTTGCCACGGAATTTGCCACGGAAAAAAATTCGTGGCTAAGTTCCGACGGAATTTCCCACGGAAAACAATTCGCGGCTAATTTGCGACGGAATTCACCACGACGTAAAATTCGTGGCTAATTTGCGACGAAATTTGCCACGAATTTTTTTCCGTTGCTAATTTGCGACGAAAAAAGTTTTGTGGTTAATTTCCGACGGAAATAGCGACGAATTTTTTTTGTTGTTTATGTGCATTTTTTGCAACGGAATTTGCGACGAAAAATTATTCGTGGCAAATTTGCGACGAAATTACCGAGGGAATTTTTTTGTCGCTACTTGTCCGCCTCTCTTCTTATAGTCCCAATTTCTCTCTCTTTCAGCTAATTCCTTTTATCCATATTCGCTTTTCTCCCTTCCTCTCCCTCTCTTCGTATGTCATTTTTCTCGATAAATCTCTCAACACAAGCAAAAATCTATCTCAGTAAACCTTTTCTACCGGTAAGTGGCTTGAGTAATTTATGTGATTTTGTTGTGTTTTTTTTTTAGTTTTTTTTATTTTTTTTTCTGACTTAGTCAAGTCGCCGGTCGCCGGCAACCGGTGACCGGCGAGAGATCGCAGGCCAGGGCGGGGCCGCAGGGCCTCGCCCAGATCTGGGCGAGGCCGAGCGGCCTCGCCCTGGCCACCGCCGCTGGACCTCGCCGCAAAGGTCCAACGGCGGCGAGAGCTGGGCGGCGACGGCGGCTCGACCTCGCCGCAGAGGTGCAGATCTGGCCGGCGAGGTCGAGCAGCCATGGCCGCCGCTCGACCTCGCGGCGGGGACGTCGAGCGCCTGGGCGGCGACGTCGAGCGCCCAGATCTGGGCGGCGAGGTCGAGGTTCGGCCTCGCCATGGCCGCTCGAGCTCGCCGCCGAGATCTGGGCGCCGAGGTCGAGCGGCCATGGCCGCCGCCCAAGCTCGACCTCGGTGCCCAGATCTGGGCGGCGAGGTCGAGCGGCCATGGCCGGCGAGGTGCAACTCGCCGGCCGTCGCCGGTCGCCGGTCCGGCGACCGGAGAAAAAAAGTGCTGAAAAAAAAAATTCCGAAAAAAAAAAGAAAAAAATTAATGGACTTTTGTAGCCCATTAAATACCTTATGAAGCTTCTTTTCCCTTTGAATTTTATATCAGCGGTTATTTATTATTCATGAGAGCCATTTGGTCTTTTTTGTCCGATTTGTAGTATATATATTTTTTAATGATCTGTAGGTAGGCATGTGGTAAACTATGATAAGTATAGTCTGCAGAATTTCATGCTTAGTTATTCTAATAGTTCCTGATGAGCTCCGATGCTTCCGTTTTGGCTAAAATTTTTGTTTTTGTTCGTCATGTTTTATTTGTTAAATATTACTGTCTTGGCTTGCAACTGAAAATTATGCAAAGAAGACGGAGACTGACATTTGATGAGTCATGAATTGCAGGTCTTAACAAGGTATTTACTTCAAAAGTTATTTGGGCCTGCAGTTGCTGGAGTGACACGTGATACAACTATATTATACCTTGATCTTCCTTCAAACATGGTCGGATCTCTCTCTCTGTCTCTCTCTGTCTATCTCTCTCTCAGTAGCCTGCCCACACAGATGAACAGAAAACCATATGCATATACTTCATGAATGTGATGAGATCATGCACATGGCATACAGAGTTTTTGTGCTTAAGTTCACACGCGATCAGAAGCATACAGAGTTTTTGTGCTTAAGTTCACACGCGATCATAGGATTACTTGGATGACTTTTTTTGTGCTCTTTGAATTAGTATTTCGGCAAGATGTTGGAGCTATGTCATTAGAACTGAAATAATTGATCCCTTTATTTCACATGGTAATTGATCTGCAGATTGTACGTATCTTTCCTTCGACTTAATACTTCATTTTAGGTTGGTTATTTTCTGATGGGGTAGTTTGGTTTGGTGTTGTATTCAAGCAAGATATATCCGAAGTCTCTGATTTTCTAGCAATTCGATTGTCAACTGGTTATTTGGGAAGCCTTACGACGTTCACTTGACCATACTTGTGGATGAAAAACAAAATTTTATTATAAAAAAATAAAATCTGAAGTCAATTTTTTTTAGGTACGTATTCGTTTGAAATTCTCGCGGATGAAGTGAGCACTTTCTACTACAAAGATTTCAGTCAAATACTTGGGTAAGTCAATTGTTTTAATTTTTTCAATTTAAAAAGAATTGTTTCGGCAAAAACAAAATTACAATTTTTAGAATTTTATGGTTTTAATATCGCAAATTTTATTGGTTTTAATAATTTACGAGATTTTATTATTTTTATATAGACACAATGCAAAGAGACAGGGCTTGGATGTATAATAAGAACTTACCTGGACGTCAAGGATTGACCGATGAGTTTTGTACTGGGTTGGAACTATTTTTGGACTTTGCTAGTAGTAAATATGAGTTGATGGATGGAAATAAGTTAAGATATCCGTGTAGAAAGTGCAGTAATGGTAAATTTCATGTATGTGATACAGTTAGAGAACATCTTTATAGATTTGGGTTTACTCCGAACTACTATAATTGGACTTGTCATGGTGAACCATTTATATCTTATGAAGGATATCGAATAAGTGACCAATTTTCAGTTAGGGAAGAATGTAGCTATTATGATCAATTGAACCCATATCAGAGGATGGGGATTGATGCAGTTGGTCAGAATTCATATCCGAACCATGCAAGTACGAGTTTTACTCCAACACTTGAACAACTGGAAGAGATAGGAGTAACAGGATTTGATGAGAATGTGTGTAATGAAACGTTTCCATCTAATCAGTTCTTGGAAGTATTGAAAGCAGCAGATGAACCTTTATGGGCAGGTTGTGACAATCACACTCAGTTATCAGTGACAGCAAGATTGTTAAATATCAAGGCAGAGCATAATGTGTCTGAGAATTGCTTTAACTCTTTTGTTGAAGTTATGCGAGAAACACTGCCTCGTGATAACATCATGCCAAGTGATTTTTACGATATGAAGAAGTTAGTGGCTAACTTAGGTCTTCCAGTTGAAAGGATTGATGTATGTAGTAGGGGTTGTATGTTATATTGGAGAGATGATGAAAATGCAGAATCTTGCAAATTCTGTAGCCAACCTAGGTACAAGATTAAGAGGAGGCAGGGTCGTAATCAGAAGCGTAGACCATGCAAGCAAATGTTTTATTTGCCCTTAATCCCCAGATTACAAAGGCTTTATGCGTCTCAAGCCACTACTGAACACATGACTTGGCATGCAAATCATGAAACAGAAGAGGGTCTAATGTGTCATCCTTCGGATGCAGAGGCATGGAAACATTTTGATAGAGCATACCCTGAGTTTGCGATAGAGCCTCGAAATATCAGGTTAGGTCTCTGTGCCGATGGATTTGCCCCATTTGGAAAATCAGGGAAAAGTTATTCATGTTGGCCAGTTATATGTACTCCGTACAATCTTCCACCCGGTATGTGCATGAAGACACCTTATATGTTTTTGACATTGATCGTGCCCGACCCGCAAAATCCGAAAAAGTTAATAGATGTTTATATGCAACTATTGATTGAAGAATTGCAACGGCTATGGAATGAAGGTGTCGTTACGTATGATGTTTCTACTAATCAAACATTTGTAATGAAGGCTGTTCTTCTTTGGACGATAAATGACTTTCCAGCATATGGAATGTTATCTGGATGGAGTACAGCTGGGATCTTAGGATGTCCGATATGTTTGGAGAGATCAAAGTCATTCAGATTAAGGCATGGTAAGAAGCCTTGCTATTTTGACTGTCACAGACAATTTTTGCCGATGAATCATACATTCAGAAGGAATAAGAAAGAGTTCATTACAAATAGGATTGAAAGAACTCCTCCACCATTAAGGTTGACCGGTGATCAAATATGGGAGCGAGTGCAGGACTTTCCAACTGTTGTTGAAAACCCTTATGGCACAACTATTGCGTACGGAAGTGCACATAAGTGGACTAAACGCAGTATATTTTGGGATCTACCATATTGGAATGCCCATCTTATTCATCATAATCTTGACATCATGCACATTGAAAAGAATGTTTTCGACAATGTCATAAATACTGTGATGGATGTCACGGGAAAAACAAAAGACAACTTGAATGCAAGAAAAGATATGAGAGATATCTATGATCGGCCAACATTAGATGTGGATGCAAGCAGCAGGGGACCAAAACCAAAAGCAGTTTATACATTAGATAAGAAGCAGCGACGAGTTGTTTGTCAATGGTTGAAATCTGTGCGGTTTCCTTATGGATATGCTTCGAACATCGGCAGATGTGTTGATTTGAACGAATGCAAGTTGACAGGATTAAAGAGTCATGATTGTCACATATTTATGGAAAGACTAATTCCAATAGCTTTGAAGGAACTTCTACCAAACTTTGTATGGGGCGCCATTACAGAGTTAAGTAATTTCCTCCATGATATTTGCTCAACAGTGTTAAAAGCATCACACATGGAGAAACTGGAGAGAGACATTCCAATTATTCTTTGCAATTTAGAAAGAATATTTCCTCCATCGTTTTTTGATTCAATGGAGCATCTCTTAGTTCACTTGCCTTATGAGGCTAAAGTTGGAGGTCCCTTCCAATTTCGATGGATGTATCCATTTGAGAGGTAAAAACTTTTTCACAATAAATTTCAAAATAAATTTCGATGGATGTATCCATTATGTTCTGATAAACTTGTTTGTATTGCAACAAGGTTCTTATATCATTTGAAGAAAAAAGTGAAGAATAAGGCATGTGTTGAAGCTTCAATTTGTAATGCATATATTGTGGAAGAAGTGACAACATTTGCATCATACTATTTTGAGCCGCACGTGCAATGCAAGAGGCGGAGAGCAGGAAGAAATGATGAGGGTCCCATCGATCCCAATTGCAAATCATTCTCAATTTTCAATTATCTCGGTCGACCAAGCGGCGCATGTCAGTTTCGTTGCTTAACAGGCGAAGAACGCCATGCAGCCCATACCTATATTTTACTCAACTGTCCAGAAGTGGAGCCATACTTCCAGTAAGTGTATATTTGCAACTATATGTATTGCGTGTCAAATATTTACTAATATATAAATGTAAATTGTTAATAGGATTTTTCAAAATTCTATTAACGGACTACCACCAAATGAGTTCGACCGTTTGCGCGATGAACAATTTGCAGCATGGTTCAAAACATTTGTAAGTTACCTATATACCAAAACCAAGTTATTAATATTTTATACATCATTTAAATATATATTATTGACTTTGTGTATGTAATCTTAGGTTCACAGTAATCATGATCAAGTTGAAGAGCAAGGATTGCTATATTATCTGTCATGGGGTCCACAGTCAAGCATACGAACATGGCCAGCATATTTCATAAACGGGTATAATTTTCACACTCAAGAATATGGAATGGGAAAAGTCACAATGAATAGTAGTGTGTGTGTTCGGTCATCCAATTGTGGTAGTTCAAAAGATGGTTTTTATGGCTTGTTGGATGAAATCATTGAGATAGAGTACCCCGGACCATTAATGCGGGTTGTGTTATTTAAGTGCACGTGATTCAACCCCGTCAAAGGAATGAAGTTGCATACGAAGTTTAATTTGGTTGAAATAAATCACAAGAAAAGGTATAAGAAATATGAACCATTTGTGTTGGCACAACAAGCAATTCAAGTATATTATGCATCATATCCTAGTTTGAAACGTGACAAAGCTGATTGGTGGGCTGTATGTAAAATCAAAGCACGAAGAAAAATCGAGGAACACTGGAAGGATATAGCATATCAACAAGAAGAAGTTTGTAATGTAGTTCAAACTGAGGAATATAACATTCCTACTTTACGAGATCCATGTGGAGCAATGATAGATGTAGAAGATGTTGCAGAATCTGATTTTCAGACAGATGACGATGACGATGACGATGACGATGACGATGACGATGACGATGATGCTGAAGAAGAAGATCAAGATCAAGACGAAGGTGAAGACGAAGATTTAGATTTTTGATACTTTTTACTAATTATGTCGTAATTATTATTATTATTGTTGTTGTCATATTTATTATTGTTGTTGTTGTCGTAATTATTAGTATTGTTGTTGTTGTAGTAGTAGTAGTAGTAGTAGTAGTAGTAGTAGTAGTAGTTATTATTATTATTATTATTATTGTAAGTTTTGTTGAATATTATTATTGCTCTTATTGTTAATGAAAATATGAATTACGGGTGTGGGATAGTAGAAATGAAATTCGTGGCAAAATTCGTGGTAAATTTGCATGGAAAATTTGCCACGGATTTCATGAAAATTTGTCACAGATTTCATGAAAATTTGTCACGGATTTTATCCACGAATTTCATGAGAAATTACATAGTCATCTGAACCGAAATTTTTACAAATCCAACAAACATGAATAATTATTTTGTTCATGAAAGCCGTGCCCAAAATCCGTAGCCAATTTGCCACGAATTTCGTAAAATTAATTTTTGCCACGCCACGGATTTGATTTAATGAAAAAATCCCACTCACACAGATTTTCCACGAAATTAATTTTTCACGAAATTCATGAAAAAAATCGCACTCACACTCACACGTTTGAGTAATTTTCTGGAAATCCGTGGCTAAAATCCATTAAATTTCGGTGAAATTCGTGGTTAAAATCCATGGCAAATTTGCCACGGATTTTTGCCACAAATTTCCTCACAAAGCTTACATAAACGTTTGTATTCTTGTGCGATATTTTTTATAATTCGTGGCAAATATCCGTGGCAAATTTGCCACGGATTTTTGCCACGAATTTCGCCGAAATCACGAACAAAATAAATTTCGTTGAAAATTCATGGCAAATTTGTCACGGATTTTAGCCACGAATTTCCACACAAAGCTTACATAAACGTTTGTGTGCATGTGCGATATTTTTTATAATTCGTGGCAAAAATCCGTGGCAAATTTGCCACGGATTTTTGTCACGAATTTCCCCGAAATCACGAACAAAATAAATTTCGTTGAAAATTCGTGGCAAATTTGCCACGGATTTTTGCCACGAATTTTCAACGAAAATGACGAACGAACAAATTAAATTTCGTGGAAATTCGTGGCAAAAATCCGTGGCAGATTTGCCACGGATGGAAATTCGTGGCTAAAATCAGTGGCAAATTTGCCACGGATTTTAGCCACGAATTCATAACGAAATTTATTTTGTTCGTGATTTCGGGGAAATTCGTGGCAAAAATGCGTGGCAAATTTGCCACGGATTTTAGCCACGAATTTGCAAAGAAATTTATTTTGTTCGTGATTTCGGGGACATTCGTGGCAAATTTGCCACGAATTTTAGCCACGAATTTCCACGAAATTTAATTTGTTCGTTCGTCATTTTCGGGGAAATTCGTGGCAAAAATCCGTGGCAAATTTGCCACGCATTTTTGCCACGAATTTCCCCGAAATCACGAACAAAATAAATTTCTTTGCAAATTCGTGGCTAAAATCCGTGGCAAATTTGCCACGCATTTTTGCCACGAATTTCCCCGAAATCACGAACAAAATAAATTTCGTTATGAATTCGTGGCTAAAATTCGTGGCAAATTTGCCACGAAGTCCGCCGAAAATGACGAACAAATTAAATTTCGTAGAAATTCGTGGCAAAAATCCGTGGCAAATTTGCCACGGATTGTTGCCACGAATTTCCACACAAAGCCTACAGAAACGTTTGAGTTCTTGTGCGATATTTTTTTCAAATTCGTGGCAAAAATCCGTGGCAAATTTGCCACGGATTTTTGCCACGAATTTTATAAAACCCCAAAATTGCCGCGATAATTTTATATGTCGATTCGAATTTGCTGCGAGAAAAGAACAATTCGTGGCAAACATCGTGGCAAATTAGCTGCGGATTGAATGTCGTGGCAAAAATCGTGGCTAATTTGCCACGATTTTTGCCACGAATTGTTATTTTCGTGGCAAATTAGCCACGAAGTTTAGCCACGGATTTGAATTCGTGGCTAATTTCAGCCGAAATTCACAAAACGGCGTCGTTTTCATGAGCGGGTACAAATTAGGGTTATCTTTTCTCACGATCGAACCATTCTTCTCCAACCAACGAACGTCTGCCTCTTCTCTGTCTCTGTTGGGCGCCATTGTCGGCATTCTTGGGCGCCATTGTCGGCATTCTTCGGCGGCGGACGCTGGGAAGAGGTTCTGCTTCTGTGCTTCTGCTTCTGTGCTTCTGTGCTTCTGCTTCTGGCGTTAAGCTTCTGTGCTTCTGCTTCTGTGCTTCTGCTTCTGCTTCTTTACAGAGTTAAGATTCTGTGCTTGTGCTTCTGTGTTGGCTGGCTGGCTGGCTTCTGCTTCTGCTTCGTTCTGTTTCTGCTTCTGCTTCTACTTCTAAACAGACCCAATCTGCTTCTAAACAGACCCAATCTGCTTCTGCTTCGTTCTGTTCGTGGGCGAAACAGATTGGGTCTGTTTCGCCCACGAATTTGGTTATATTATTCTGTCCTTTGGGTCTGCTTCTGCTTCTGTGCTTCTGTGTTGGCTGGCTTCTGCTTCGTTCGTTCTGTTCGTGGGCGAATCGTTCGTTCTGTTCGTGGGCGAAACAGATTGGGTCTATTTCGCCCACGAATTGTTCTGTTCGTGAGCGAAACAGATTGGGTCTGTTTCGCCCACGAATTGTTCTGTTCGTGGGCGAAACAGAATGGTTTTGTTTCTATTTCGCCCACGAATTTGATTCTGTTCGTGGGCGAAACAGACCCAATCTGTTTCGCCCACGAAACAGATTCAAATTTGATCGGAATTCCTCATATTTAGGTTGAAATTTCAACGTATTTAGGTTGAAATTTTACCGGATTTAGGTTCAAATTTAGTTGAAATTCGTTTGAAATTTGGTCGAAATAAGGTGAAATGTAGTCGGAATGAGCTGAAATTTGGTCGGTCAAGTAGAAACAGCCCGCTGATTCAAAATCACGCCTTTGGCCGTGACGTAAGTCATTTTTTGGCATTTCGGAGTCGTTTAGATGGGTTTTTTGGCAAAAAAATGATTCTGGTGAATAGTGTTTTCCGTGAAATTTGCGTGTTTTTTTTTCGTTTTGTTTCGGAGTCGTTTTATTATTATTTTATTTACATCTAAGTTTGAAAACTACATATTTCCAAACCTTAGGTTGAAGCTTTGGCCGTTGGGGTAATACTACTTCCGTGACATTTGGGTTTTCTGGAGTGGCTCCCTTCGAGGCTTATTTCAAGGTAAAGCCTTATAATTATTTTTTCTAAACTGGTTGGGTTTTCTTGTTGAGTTTGTTGTTCAAAACTTGCATCATAAAACATGCCATCAAAACTTATTAAAATTTGTTTGAACAGAACTTATTGATTTCCTTCCATCATTGTGAAAGTGTAACTTATTGGCTAGATGATGTTCTAAGGCTTTCAAAACAAATCGAATTACAGCAATTAACTGAAAAATTGATGACCCTGACCAGCTAGATGAGTTCTTCCTTTTTTACCATCGTAGGACCAGAAAATTTAGCTCGTAGACATTTCTGGACAGCTTCCTTTTTTCAGGGTCCAAGTTTCTCTCTTGCTCTCAATAACAAAATGGTAAGCTTCACGCCGTACGTCATTATGTGTCCTTAATCTTAATATTTGTTCATAATTTTTTTAAGTATATTTTTGTCTAACCTTGCAACTTTTAGTATAAACGTGGAAGTCACATGCGTCGTGATAATGCTTCACAAAGAAGACCTGTCCTTTCCTCTTCCTCATCCTCGTCCCCGTCCCTTTCCGCTTCCCCTACCCCTGCCCTTTCATCTAACCCTCAACTAGTACATGGACACATTGGCCTTTCCTCTGACCCTCAAATGCGAACTGAATTTCCTTCAGTTCCATCGCCTTCGGTTGCACCTTCTTCTTCAACGCAACACTCGAATTATGAAGAAGATACCCGATTCATAATAGCCCCATTTGGAGATTCGTAAGTATTTCATTTTTTTTAAGTATATGTGAATTATTATGGATGTCAACTGAATTTTCCATGAATTTACGGATGCTACGTATGTTGAAATAAGTTATAACTCGTTTATAGATTCACGGATTCTACGCAAGTTGTGAGGAGGCTTAATAAAATAATCGATAACTATTGGATGGGGCCGTTTAGTAGTTGGACCACCGCTCCAAAAGAAGTAAAGGAATTGTGGTGGAATGAGTTCAAAGTAAGTTTTGTCCTTTTATTTCCTCACAAAATAAGTTCGATTTAGCATACTAAGCGTACAATTATTTTTCTATTGATTGCTTGCAGTGAAAGTTCAGGTGGGATGAAGCGGAAGAGAAAGAAGTTAAAAGAATTTTTAAGAAGAAAGTCGGTGATCACATGCGAAATGTGATGAATAGAGCAAGGAGAAGACAAGAAAAGCCGGATTTTATTACAGCTGACAATTGGGCGGAAATTACCAGAACTTGGGATACCGAAAAGCATAAGCAAATCAGTGAAATTAATAAGAAGAATCGAGCTTCTAGTTCTAGTGAAGGATCTGCTACATATGCTGGGGGTTCTATTAATATCGGGGAGCATAGAAAAAGAATGGTAAGTTTTTTAAACATGTTGTAAGTTAAATCAATAATTACTCATTTATGTTTAAATTTTATAGGCAACTGAATTGGGGACGGAACCAACATTTATGGCTACATTTGAGCGCACCTTTCAGAAAAAAGATAAGACATGGACTGGCAATCGAGCGGCGACTATTAAGGTATGTAAGGTTAGTAAGGTTATATTTTGTATTTATATATATGAAGTTTTTTTCAAAATTATCTTTATTGTTAATGTAGGATAAATATGATCAACTTGTAATGAAAACGGCTGCTGCTAGTGGTGATGGTGATGGTGATGGTGATGGTGATGGTGATGGTGATGGTGATGGTGTTGCTGTGTCCGAGCCATCGGTTGACAGTATGGCATTATGGATTCAGGCATCGGGTGGAATGAGAAGAGGTCAAATATTTGGGATGGGATCAGTGTCAAGGATGTACGGAACGCCGGCTGCTGCAACGCCATCTTCCAGTGCGGCTTTTTTAAGGGCACAACACGAGGAGCAACAGGACCAAGAATTGAACCACCTGAGACAATTACTTGTACAGAAGGATGAAGAAATGATAGGAGTGAAACAACGTTTGCAATTGATCATGTGACACCTCAACCTCGAAGCTGATGACGTTCCTCCTGTACCTCCTACTAATCCAGTAGGTGATGGCCCAGTAGGTGATGATGATGATCATAATGAGATTCCTGATGATGATGCTAATGATCCTTGCTAGTTTCAATTTCCAAGAGGTACTTATGCTTCTGCTGTTGAATAGACGAAGACAAGATCAATAGGGTTTAGGAGTTTGATATTGTTATGTTTGCACTGCTGATGGACGGGACTTCGATTATTGCAGAACTGGCTAATTTAGAACTTCGTTTCATTTTGTTATGTTTTGGGTTTGTTCTTGTCTTGACTGTGATTATCTATCAATGTTAATTACATTTTAAATCGCATTCGTACCTAAACAACATTCGTCGCTAAAGTATTCATTAAAATTCGTCGCCAAATTTGCTTTCGAATAATGTCCGTCGCAAAAGTCAACATTTTTCGTATGTCATTTACGGACCAAAAAAAATTTTTTGTCGGCAAATTAGCCACGACTTTTGCAAATAATAAGTTCGTCGCAAAATTTTGTAAAAATAAATTAGCCACGAACAAAGTCGTCGCAAAAAAAAAAAAATTTGCCCAAAGTAGCCACGAAATTTAGCCACAAACAAAGTCGTCGAAAAAAAAAATTTCTTCACAAATTAGCCACGAATTTTGGCCATGAACAAAATCGTCGCAAAAAAAAAATTCGGCAAAAGATTTTGCCACGAATTTTGCCACGAAATTTGAAAAAGTTTCCCATGGCTAATTAGCGACGAATTTTTTCCACAATTTAAGTTCGTGGCAAATTAGCGACGGATATTTGCAACGAAAATTATTCGTGGCTAATTTGCCACGAAATTTTTCCCACGAATTTATCCACGAAATATATTCGTGGCAAATCAGCCACGAATTTTGCCACGACTAATAAGCGACGAATTTTGCGACGAATTTTTTTCTGTTGCAAATTAGCCACGAATTTTGCCACGAATAATTAGCGACAAATTTTTTTCGTTGCAAATTAGCCACGAGTTTTGCGACAACATTTTTTCGTTGCCAATTAGCCACGAATTTTGCGACAAATTTTTTTCGTCGCAAATTAGCCACGAAAATTGGAATTTTCCGTGGCAAAATTTTGCGACGGCCTATTAGCGACGAATTTTTTTCCGTCGCTAATTTCATCGCAAATTCATTTTGCCACGAATTTTTCCCGAATTTTTTGTGGCAAAATTCGTGGCAAAACCCGGCTTTTTTTGTAGTGCAAGCCGATGGCTTCCTGCTCCTCTATCTGGTTCAAACCGATCGCTTACCGGCGCCGCGTCTAAGGCGACCACTGCCGGGCGTCCAACCCTCTACCTCTCCGTCGTATTTGTGGCGTTCACGGGGACGAAGTTACAGATCTGAAGTCGACCACCGTCGCTCGCGGTCATGGACGAGGCGCTCTCGCTGGAGCCATGGTTGCAAATTTGGAAGTTCCGCCGTGGCTATGGACGAACCGATATGGCCAAATCTGAAGGGAAGTTTCCTTTCCCGTGCTTGGAGAAATCGAAAACAAAGAAAAAATCCACAATTGAAACTCATGGCCGAAACTTTCACGTGCCCGTCGCCGTCAGGACGAACCTTCTCCATTTCTCTATTGTTTGCTCGGCTAAGCTTTACGATCTGGAGCCGTCGTGCTCGCAGCCATGACTCCAGATCTGGAGCCATGGCCGCCAGCAACGACAGCTTCCTCGACGCCGATGGCCATGGACGAACCTCCATCGCCATCTGGGTATGGACCAGCAACGAGTTCCTCCAGATTTGTCGATGGAGCTCTTCGTTGGGAAGACGGAGCCCAGCGACGGCGAGTTCCATGAGATTTGGTGAGCAAAGCCATGGACGGAGCAAGAAGACGGAACCACTGGCATTACTCTTGGATGAAGGATGAAGAAGAGAGAAGCCATGACCGCAAACGAGCGTCCGGCCACCATGGACGACGGTCGGATCTGGAAGGAAAATGAGTGGAGGAGAAAGAACAGTGAAACTTAAATTTTTATTTTTTAATCCAACTCAGCAGACACGTGGAAATTTGTTATTGGACTTGAGTGAAAAATGCACGCCACGTTAGCGATTGACATGGCACTTGCAAACCACGGAATATTTTCTCCCCATAAGCTGTCTCGGTCCATGATAAGAGGCTCGTGCATGTGGCTATTTTAATATGTATTTTATGAAAATAAGAATTCGAATTCGAATTCGAATTGACAAAACCGGCTCCGTTATTTCAAAGTTGCTTCGAGGAAATTGAAATCATAAACTGAGAATCGTGCAATTGTATGTCCTCCACTCCAAATGCCTGGCCCACTGACTGAACCTGATTGAGTGTGAATTTGAATATCAATTTAAAAAGAATGATGTTGAATAACATGTTAAAATGCTTATGGACGTAGATGGTAAAATCAAACATTTTTTAACAGTTAAATACATGAAATTGCACGAGGTTGTGAAATCATACGCTACTTCAAAATTGCATGTTGACTTCTAGTTACTCACGGTAGGGGTGAGCAAAAAGAACCGTCCAAATTGGGAACCGCTTGAACCAGACCGAACCAGTCGATTCTGGACGGTTCTCGAGAGCACCGGTCCGGTTCCCAGTTTCAATAAATTGAAACTAGTGATTTTGGTCCGGTTGCATGTATGAAACCGCCCACTTAGACTTGGACGTATATTTTTGTTAATTTCTTACAAATCTATAAAGATTAAGGCGTAAAATTTAAAATAAACAAAAATGACAATGCCCGGCCCTCTTATTTTGTTCACAAACTGAGCCCATCGAATACGGTAAATGCTTCTTTATGTGGTTGGCAATGCTATTTCAATTTGTTAGTGTCCGTATGTGTGTCCTTGCTAGCCATCAAAATTGCCGCCCATCCAACAGCAAAGAAAATGACAAAAAAACAGTGTAATTTATTGGTTTCCCCGATTCATTGGTTAACCTTTTGTTTGTTAAGGGGTAAAATCGGAAAAAAAACAAAACAAACTATGCCTTCGGTCCCATTGACCCACTCAAAAGTCGGACTGGACCAGTCGGTCTTGGTCCGATCTGGTTCTATGAGGCATCGGTCTAATTTTCGATTCAAAAAATTGAGAACTAGTGTCTCTAGTCCGGTTCCTAGTTACTGGTGTGGGAACCAGATTGCCCGGGAACCAATCACCCTTAACTCGTATTACTACTAGAATGGCATGGAATGCTAAATAAAAATACATGTTATGATTACATGTCAATATTGGAAAGCAAGCTAATAGGACAAAATCATACACTATCATGGATTATTCGTTGCCACGAAATGAACAGTTAATACTACACCTGAATGCTGTCCCGATGAGATTGGATTTGTCCTTGCTAACATACACCACGCGTGGTGTATAGATTTGGCATTGTCATCATGTCAATTTCATTATATGTTGCTTTAGTGGATTGGATTTTTGTTCTCGTTAATCATTTTGCATTACCACATTATTTGTATACTTTTAGATATGTTGTAGGCTTGCATGTTGATCTGAATTCATCCCAGCCGCAAGATTTAGAATTAAATCTTGCTGCATACATGGTGTACCGTCTATTTGCATGTTGTTGGTCTGGATTTGCCTTCGAATACTTTGATGTAGAATTCTTATTCTTGGTAGATCAGTTGACCTCTAGGCGATTAGTTAGACTCCCTCCAACGCCTAGAATATTAGGTTGCGGATTGGTAATGACTCCTAAAACGTCTTTAAAATTCGAATCAAAGTAGCGCGCTCCCACCTTGGGAAGGGAAAGACTGTTAGGCTGTAGACCATGGGACACATGTTTCCAAATTATGATTTTCTTTTTCGCTTTAACTTTTGATTTCGAAATCAAAACCTCCTTTTGGGAAAACCTGGAATGATCCTGCGCTGCGACTGGAGGCGAGGCGCTACGTAGCTCATCGACGTTCGATTTCACTATTTTTTATTCTAAAATGTATGAGAACAAGCTGTCATGATTGATCAAACTCTGTTCAATACCAAAAATGTATGTTATAGGGAAAAATTGTCCAAAAAATCATAAACCCATTACACTTTTACCAATTCAATCATAAACCTTTCAATTTTGCCAATTAAGTCATAAACCATTTCACATTTTTCCAATTAAGTTCATCCAGCCAATTTTGATCAGAATTCGCTGACGTGAACGCCAATCGTCTTACGTGACATGATCGGCGCTGATATAGATAATTTTTAATAATATGTTCATGTTTTTTTATTTCTTATTTATTTTCGATTTTTATCTTTTTTAGCTTTTTTCTTTCTTTCTTTTGTTTTCCTTACTTCCTCCTCCTTTTGCCGGTTACTGACCACCAGCCACAGGCGATGGTCGGGCGGGCTGGCCTCACTTGGGTGAGGGTCATCATCACCTGCCACAGGTGAGGCCCAGTCGGGCGAGGGCAAGCCCCAACGAGGGCTCCCCTCGCAAGGCAAAAGGAGGAAGAAGAAAGGAAAATTAATAATAATAAAATAGAAAAAATATTAGAATATTATTAATAATTGTCTACTTTAGCATCGAATGGCATCCACGTAAGAAGGATAGCATTTACGTGAGCGAATTCTAGCCAAAATTAGCGAATGGATTCAATTGGTAAATTGGCAAAAAATTTATGTCTCAATTGACAAAACTGCAATAAATTTAAGACTTTTTGAACTATTTGCCTTACATTGTCATGTACAAAAACTCGAGGGTGGGCTTGTAGGGGCACCGTGGGACCAGAAAGGGGCCGGAGGCCCACTGTTTGGCTCTAAGATTAGGCATCCTATCTCCATTCTGGGCTTTAAAGCACCCCCGACACTTGCCTCGACAAGCTTAGAACGACCCTGTTTCTTGGTGGCCAGCCACCTTGTAGCATTTGAGTTTAGTTTATGTATTACCAAATCAATGTAAATCTCCTCGGTCCATTACAATCAGGCTATCCACATCGTGGATTGAAGGATTCAAAATGAGTTATCTTTATGGTTTGATCTCATATTATCGCATCAAGTAAGGTTCGGCGAAGTTTTAGATCTCCGAGCAAAATGATAGATTTCGATCATGAATACTATTCATTATGAGAGAGCCCGGTCTCGTCACATCAATAAATATGAATCAAAGCAAAGTCAGGACAATCCCGACATGTGATGCGACATATGAGTCTCACCTAAGCCAGGTGTGCACGAGAAGATCCCACTAGATCGAGGAACGATGGGAGAAAACTGTGGTTTCATCGGTCAGACGGAACGATGCAGATGCAATCTAGCTCAGCTTGTTCATATCCGAAGATAATAACAATCTGCGGATATTCGTTGCGGCGTTGGATATTCCACCTTCAACAGTTCATCACTGACGTGGATGAGTTCGCCAGTGTTGACAGTACAGATGGCCACGGACTGGCAGTTGGCTGTCTCTGTGCCCACACCACACTCGAAATCGTAAACAAGAACAGGAGCAAGAACAAGAAAAAACCAAGTGACGAAAACAGGGCGACTGCGGCAACCCATTTGTTAAATCCCGAGTTTTTTATATTCACTTCTGTTCGAATTCGACAGGGATGGGACTCGAGCTCGAGGAGAGCGCCCGTTTTGCTTCCCGTGTACTGATTCTGATCCTGAGCCTTGCCAACTTCGTTGATGGCGGAGTAACGAGCAGCTACGTGAGGAGCGCCAATTTGTCAGCTGATATGCCGCTCGACAGCGATGTGTTTCGAGTTCCTCCTGGGTATAATGCGCCTCAACAGGTGAGTTTCCTTCTTCTCTTCTTCCTCTCTCTCTTTTTCTGTCCCGCTGAATTCATCTCTTTGAGGCTGGTGAGGAATTGGGTTCTTGATCTCGAGTAAAGTGATGACTTCGAAGGCATCAAGGAAGATTCGAAAGAAACAGTCCCAAAAGTTCACACTTATGATGTGAAGTCATAATTTTCTCTATTGATATGCTTTACTTTATCCTTTTTTATTCATATTGGCCGGTGAGCTTATTAGTAGGCTAATGTTTTCTGCTCTTTCCGTGTAGATTGAGTTCATGTGCTCTGCTTCTGTGGTGTTTTTATCTCGGGTTAGGTTCACATCACCCAAGGAGATTATGTGGGGAAAGGTGTGATCGTCTCTTGGGTCACTCCAGATGAACCCGGTTCGAACACTGTGGTTTACTGGGCCAAGGGTAGCGCGACCAAAAGCCGTGCCGAAGGCATAGTCACAACATACAAGTACTTCAACTACACTTCGGGTTACATCCACCACTGCACTATCGAGGATTTGGAGGTAAAATGTCCCCTTTGATGGCTAGTCTTGAGAGTCTCGACTTGCTATACTAACTGCTTTTGGAGGGTCTCACTGTAGTTTCATTTCATGAGATTGAAACTCTGCTAGATGGGTTTGGTTTTATCAATGATGGCCTAGCTTTTCAAACTATGCAGTATGACACCAAATACTGCTATGAGGTTGGGATTGGAAATACCACAAGGCAGTTCTGGTTCGTCAGCCCGCCTGGAATTGGCCCAGATATTCCTTATGTGTTCGGCCTCATAGGTAGAATAATTCTTTTGCAGCATTCGAAAGAAATCTGCTGATTCTGCATTAAATATTACTGAAGTCTGATTTAATGAGACCTTAGTTTTTTTCAGCTTTGCATTGTCCTGCGGTAGCATTCCCCTGCTCAAGCATCTGTCATCAAATTCTCAAACATATGCTTTTCTCTCGAAAATTGAATGTATGGGCTGAATTGAACTATAATTGCAAGCATGATTGATCACATCCCCACCCCAGCCCACTCATTGTTGCATTGGCAACATATAATTGCAAATTCACCTACTCCACTTTGCTTCGACATTGTTACTAGACTTTGCAGAATTGAAAGAACAATGATGTGGCTGTGTCTGGAATTCTGTGAATTATAATTTTCATTTGGTTCTATTCCTCATTTTGAGCAGGAGATCTTGGCCAAACTTATGATTCCAATAGAACACTAACCCATTATGAATTAAATCCAACAAAGGGGCAAACGTTGCTGTTTGTGGGAGACCTATCTTATGCCGATGACTATCCTCTTCATGATAACACTAGATGGGATACTTGGGGAAGGTTCATTGAGAGAAATGCTGCTTATCAACCGTGGATTTGGACAGCAGGGAATCACGAAATTGATTTTGCCCCCGAAATTGTATGGATTTAATCTTCACTTTGATTTAATGCTTCATTTCCTGCGAGAAGGATGTAACTGCTGTCCACAATTCTGTTCTGTTAAGATGTTTGCTCTATCCTAATCACATTCAAATTTACTGCCTTTTTCAAATGTCCCTGCAGGGTGAATCTGTACCATTTAAGCCGTACTCTCATCGGTTTCATGTGCCATACAAAGCATCAGATAGCACGTCTCCTTTCTGGTATTCCATAAAGAGAGCTTCAGCACATATCATTGTCATGGCTTCTTACTCAGCATTTGGTAATGGCTCACTTAATCACCACTCGTTGAACTTTATGGCGATGCCCATTAGGGTAGTCTCGTAGTTTGTATTGCTCTATTGCTGATAAGATGAAAGTTTTATTGCTACTGACTCTGGGCTGCCTTTTTTCCATTCAAAGGGAAGTATACTCCACAGTACAAATGGCTTGAAAATGAGCTAACCAGAGTGAACAGGACAGAAACACCCTGGCTCATTGTTTTCATGCATTCTCCTCTGTATAATAGCTATGTACATCACTACATGGAAGGGGAAACTATGAGAGTAATGTATGAGCCGTGGTTTGTGGAGTACAAAGTCGATGTCATCTTCGCTGGTCATGTTCATGCATATGAACGCTCAGTGAGTCCTTCTCTTCCCTAAACAAAATGCCATTATTGATGGTTTGCCTATACAATATCCGTTTTATTTCTAGAAATTGTTCCCACTCTTCTTCTTGCTCTATCATTGCTTTATCTTTTTACAGGTGAAAGTATCATGACAAAGATGTAAGACACATAGCCTAGATTTTTTGTTACTTGGACATTTTATGAAGCTTAATTGTGCAAAAGAATCTTCCGCAGCTATTCTTGATAGATCAATGCCCTCATTGTTATAACTGGATATAATTGGACACAACTTTGACAAACTAACGCTTAGAGGACTTTCAGAAATTGGAAGAATCATTATCTATTCTAAGGCTAAAAAAGTTAAGGTAAATCATGGTTCTTTAGAGGAACAAAAGGGGTTCTTCAAAAAAGGACATTCATCCGTTTCTTATTACATTCTGAGATAATCGTTTCACTAAATTGACTTTCATCTAACGGCAGATCTATTTATATGTTAGAAGCGGATATCCAATGTCGCGTACAATATAGTGAATGGGTTATGCACACCTATAAGAGATCCGTCAGCTCCAGTTTACATTACCATTGGAGATGGAGGAAACCTAGAAGGATTGGCAACAGAGTAAGCATGCTATCCGGCATTTGATTTTTGTTTACAACCAAAGATGTTACCTGGAAGATGGATGATTATGATTGAGAGAACCCAAATTTAATGAAAATTATAAGAGTTCTTATGCTGACTTTACAGGATGACAGAACCTCAGCCACGCTATTCTGCATTCCGTGAAGCCAGTTTTGGCCATGGGATTCTGGACATAAAGAACAGGACGCATGCATACTTCGGATGGCATCGCAACGAAGATGGTTACGCTGTAGAAGCTGATTCGGTTTGGTTGTACAACAGATACTGGAACTCTTTTGAGGAACCATCGGTGGCTACAATTTGAGGGACGATCCTGTATTTGATTGAAGTTTTACTGACGAAACAGTCATTGCACCTACCAATGATTTAGTCCCTTCTCCCAATATATGCATAGTCTTAATCTATAAGATTCAAGGAGGGCGGTGGTCATGTATATGTGATCTCCCTATCCATTGGCCATTGATATCACATGAATGTTCTCTTAATCTATAAGATTCAAGGAGGGCGGTGGTCATGTATATGTGATCTCCCTATCCATTCTCCGTTGATATCACATGAATGTTCTCTTTCCCAGGAGTCATTGCCTAATCCTACGTCTGCGCAACAGTTTTCATTTCTATTCCATGAGCACCGCACTGGCTGAGTAGGGGGCAATTATTGAAAAAATGTATCGATAAGAATGTCTGATATGCATGTTATACTTGTATATGTAAACGACTAAACGTGGGACATTTCTACTGCGGTAAAACCACTACTAGCCGCTGATGCTCGTGTTGACATATCATATTTCCAGTGCTGGTAGGATCGACATGTAGACATGTCGCAAAATTTTAAGGTTCTCGCAAAGTACCACAGTGCGATATTTTTGTACTAATGGAAGTCTGCTAAACTCCACAAAAATTTGAAAAATAAGTTTTATACTGCTATGACGGTGCCTTCAAGCACCAGAAAACCAGACGAAATTGCATAAAAACTGGTAATGTTTTCTCTTCATGAATTGCCAACGCAGAGACGGTAACACGGCACAGTGACCAAAACTGGAACTTCTCACGGTTTCGCGGTGGGTGGCCAACGATTTAAAGTTTCAGTTCCTCGCTCAAACACCAATTTACTGTGGGAGCCTCATTGGAACAGAAGATGCAGAAAGTTCAGAATTTGTTAGTCTATGATGCACTGGTTATGCTGGTTATGCTTGTTGACACCTAAATTTTACCGACCATTTAGTGTAATTTGCATAAAAATTAGGAATTAAATTTTTAACCCCTAAACAAAAATATTTAAATTGCATAGCATATAGTTTAGGTTCATTTTAATTTAATTGCATCTTGTATCAAATTGGCGATGGCGAACGAGCTTAAATTTCATTGAATGGAACTCGGCTCGCTCGGAAAAGCAAGGGCCTGAAATCACGAGTCAAATAGGTTTGGTCATTTTAATTTGAGCTTAATTCAGCCCATTATGTTCAATTAAATTAAAGCCCAAGTTAATTCAGCCCGCTTAGAAATTAAATAAAATCAGAAATTAGATTAAGGCCTAAGCCCAAGCCTAAGCCCATTAGGACTATAGAGCCCATCTAATTGATCTAGGTTAGCATTATATAAACATGTTTAGGTCAAAATTTTAGGGAGACAACACAATTTCAGAGAACAAAAAAAATTTTCAGATCTGAATTTTGAGAGAGTGAGGGAGAGAGAAAGACTCGGCCGCGTATGTACGCGACAGTCGCCGCGTCGCTCCGCCACCGTTCTTGCATCACCCGTACTTCGTGTTCATTGCTGCCGTTTGTGCCTTTTTGCTGTGCTGTGCCCGTGCTGTTCCCCAGGCCCCCATCTTCTTCACGGCAGCGAACCTTCATCGCTGAAGATTTGTCCACGTTGAAGCCCCACCGGTCCAGAACAGCTTCGTCCAACGCTAACAGCAACTGCAAGGAGTCGAGGTTGACTAGTGAAGTCAACAATTTGCTATGAATTGTTGCAACGTCCATCCCGTCGCTACATCAAGGCCACACACACACGCACACAGAGGAGGAAAAGCATGAGAAAAGAAGGGAGAAGAGCTCAAGAGATTTATCCTTTTTTTTAGAGGACGTTAAACCTGCCCAGATCGGCGAAGTCAACATCTTCATGGGTCCTGGTTGTTGCACAAGATCACTCCCTGACCAACGTCCAGCAAGCTCCAATCAAAACCAGCACAAATCTTGATTCTCCTTGTAGTAGCACTCCAATCCAATCTTGACGCCCTGCTGCCTTGTTGCACCATTCCAAGCAAATAGGCCCCCAACGAGATTATCAAGCACCACACCATTGAAGCCGCGTCGCCCTCCGGTGCCTAGCCCTCCGCCGCCGCGCCTCTCGCCGCCGCGCGCCACCGCTCGTGCACCATCGCTCGAGCATCACCGTTTCGAACAGCCCCGCCAGTGTTGCCATGCATCGTCGATCCCGTCGTTGCCGGTTGTCCCAATCCCAATCCGCAAGCTCGATCTCGAGACGATTCAAATTTGGGAATTATCTACAAATTAGGTAATTGAACATTATCCTATATTTTCATAATATTTTAATTTCCTAATTCGAATGTTTTGAATATTTCATGAATATCATGTGGATAATTAGATATTTTAGGATAATGTTCGATATATCCGCAATATTTTGAATATTCAAAATTAGGAAAATTTCCTAATTTAGCAACGTATCTGGACGACTGTCCAACCTTATCCCTAAGGTATGATACACGGCGATACGGAAAATTATTATCTTATCCATAACCACTTGGATACGATAATAATTTTTATCTGCTTTCCAAATTTAAACGATCGACTTTCCGTCAATATCTATAACCCTATAGATATGATCGTCAGTTCGATTTTTGTACCTAATCCGAGTTTGAAACAAATATGGCAGATCGCGTGGACAATTTGAATGTGGTTGCTATCATTGTTTATTTAATTGCTTTCCTTTTTCAAAAAAAGAAAATTCAAAAAATATTAGTTAGGATTTGAATTAGAGTTTTGCATGTTGAGGGAATCCTAAATATATCTAGAAGATAGAGTAATTATTTAATTTAAATTAGGACTTGAGATAATCTATTTCCTAGTTTAAATTAAGTAATACTCTAATCTTAATAGATTGTTTAGGCTATTTTTTAATTCCAAATCTTTCATGAAAACCCAAAAAAAATGAATTGCTTCATGTTTGATTAAGATAGATTGCATTCTTAATTTAAGTAGTTTATTATTCCGAATTTTAACAAAAAATACCAAAAATAATAAATCATTTGCCCGTCATTAGAATTAGGTCACGTTGTCGTATGACATATAGTTTGTATGTTATGTTGCATTCATTCGCAAGTCATTTTTGCACGTCATTGCATATAGATTATATTTCATTTAAATAAGTGAAAATTCAAAAAGAAATTGAGCGAATTGTTTGTTAATTAGAAATCATATTAGGATTGGCAATGTGATTTTCTAGCTAACAATGCAGATGCTTACGTTGCTTCGAGGTAAGTAATTCTTCCAATCTTGTAATTTATTTAACGCTTTATATTGGGTGTTAAATTGGTGATTTGCGCACCCGCATGAACACCTAACATGTTGGTAATTAAGTTGAAATGAATCCAAACTACCTACCAAAATATTTTTGAAAAGAAAAGATACCGAAAGGGCGTTAGACTAGATCTAGCGTAACTAAGTCCTCGAGCTTAGAATCTCTGGTTCGTAGGAATAAAACATATTTCCCTATGTTTTATTTAGGTTTCTAATCAGCCTACCGTAAATTGATTAGTGGCGACTACAAGCATGAAAACATTTGCATGTTAAGAACTTAAATCCTAAGTTGCGAATTAATAGGGCTTGGAAGGGCTCAGAGTTAAGATTAGTCTTAATAATCCATTAGCCCGAAAAAGTAAAATTTTTTAGATCGCGGCAATGCTTCAGTCATCAGCAACATACTAGTATATCCAACAACCAAAAGGCAGACAACCTTAGTTACCATAAGAACCACTTGCTGATGCAAACTTACGAAATCCTAGCCATGGGTTCCTTGATCTCGTCTAACTGGAGCATATAGCTTAATCGGGATGTTTAACAATTCCACGGCAGGAGACAAACACAAGTTCTCACTGTATTACCTACCCCCTCCTCTCCCCCACCCTGCCTTCCGAAAACAATTTGACAAATCCAAGAGATCACCAGACATATTTCACAATCATTTACTCACGGACAATGACATTATCAAATGATGACGACTTAAGTACCCGATAAAATTGCATCCTCTCACCACGAGACCATCCAAAAGTCTAAAAATTTCCCAGCAGAGCGCGACAAGAACAGCTAAGGAGCAGGAAAATCTCACGCCTACTAGAATTGATCAAGAGCAGGAATGGAGCAGAAAATCTTAATAATTAAATCATTTAAGTCACAAAATATGTTAATGCATATTAAAATGAATTCCATTCTCGAGATATAAAATGAACAGAAAGAAAATCAAGTTACATCATTCAACAGTAACTTGTACTCAGAGGTTCTTTGATTCCAGGAAAGCTACCGACTATACATAACTTATCAACTTAACTGATGGAGGCACCCACTTCTACAGAGGGTTGAACTCAATAGAACCATTCCTTGACATCAACTGAGAAAAACATCACTTCTCTGAATGCAGGAACAGCCAAATAGCTACATAAGATACCAGCTGGGCCACTTTCCAGTCAACTGGCAATAAGAGGGCACTGCATCAACCCTTTTTACTGCAGTTTGAGACTCGTGAACTTCCAACTGGTTGTGGCTCACAAATTTTAGCCTGTGCTCATGACTTACAAGCCTTAGGCTGAGGAGTGTAAGCCCCAATCTTGTTATATCGAAAGAAATATCTAAGGAATATGAAGTTGAGCAAAGACTAGCTCAAAGATATACAATCTATCCTGTACTCAACCTTTTTTGGGCCAAAATATAGACTTGACTCTCTTTATATTCCTATACGAACTCAAATGGTAACAAAGAAAAGATGCACCATACCACTTCGAAGAATGCCTAATCATGAAAAATGCTTTAACTACCACAAACAAAATATGACAAGCACATGAAAATTATCATCCAGTGCAGAAAGGTTCAAAAGTCCACTTAACTTTTGCGAAAGGGACGGCAGTGTATTTGAACAACTTAAAGATACAAGCCCCATTGAACAAATATGCAAGAAGATTTAGTCGTGCACAAACAGCAAAAGCTAACAAATATATCAATATCCCAGAAGTCATTACACCAGGGAAAATCACATAGAAAAAGCAGAAAGTACATGTTTACTGAACATTGGATGACCCCGGCCAATCTGAACCATACCAAACATAAAAGCTCTCCCGATAGCAAAGAAGATATGAAGGAACTTTCTTTCTGCTTTTTATGTGTTTCCCCATATTATAACACCAAGAGATGGTTGTAACTTGTGACTTGAAGTGTAAACTAGGGATTCACGGGGCAAAGCGGTATGCGCAAAAACAAGAACTTGTACTCCAAGGGTCTTCATTCCGGTTAGCTACCACACTGCACACAAACTGATCGACTAACCACTGATGAAGACATCGACTTTGGCATAATTTTGAGAACCATTCCTTGCAGCCAACCAAGAGGAGAATAACTTGCTAAATGCAGGAAGTTCAACAATACACCATGCTCAGCACTTTTCAGACGTAACAGGCAGGAAAAGAAAACTCTTTTCCATCGTGAACCAGACCCTTCATAAAATTTCCATGTGGAAAATCTGCAAAATAATCTTAATTACATCCGCCGTGCTCTGAAGGCATTGCCACTAGCTTTTCAAAAAATCCCTCAAAGAAAATGGTAGAAAGGTACCCTAGAAAGCCATATAAAAAAAAAAAGTCAGATATACAGACTAGTCTTGCACATTATACCAAACAATGTCACAATGAAAAGCAACAGCACAGCATCTTGCACTTGAGTATGAGCATGACATTCACATTTATCTTAATAATGTCCTACTCAAAATGTGACCCGATACACAATATTCTACTAAAGGTCTTCTGCACAGGGTCAAACCTCATTTACCAAGATACGGCATACTTCCTTGAGTTTCTCCAAATAATCATTCCAAACATGAATATGATATGACTTATGGAATATGGATATGCTATGATTTATGGAAAACTTCAACCTCCCCCGGCCCCAAAGACAAAATATAGGGTATGCATACCATTTTTAGTTCAGTTGAGCCT
Source organism: Syzygium aqueum (assembly GCA_031216185.1). Classification (NCBI taxonomy): domain Eukaryota; kingdom Viridiplantae; phylum Streptophyta; class Magnoliopsida; order Myrtales; family Myrtaceae; genus Syzygium; species Syzygium aqueum. Next base: position 15,875,418 of record CM062236.1, read on the forward strand.
TCGGGTGATAACAGATGAAACTTGCACCAAGGGGGAAGATTGGTATTTGTTCAAGGCCTTGTCATCAGAAGATGGCACATAGTACACAACATTGAACTATAGACTCAAAATGGATTTGACTATTGATAAATAGATCAGTGGATTGACTTGATTACTGATGTTTAGATATGGACATTATTGAAATGAATTGATATGCGTTAATAACTCTAGAAAATTACATTTATATTATATAAGTTAAAGATGCTCATTATTGCTACCGTATATATTGCATTCGAATTTACATAAACGATATTCCGACAAGTGCCACTTGCTCAGCTGAGGTTTTGTTGCTCACTTCGCCTTACTCTACTAGTTGTAGGCATGGTTATGACTATGGAACTAACAGGCGGAAAGTATACCGTACCATTTGGGTTAATATATTTCTTTTGAGTATGTACATAATCCTTTGCTGTAGTACTCTGGACCATGTCACAAGTTTGTTTAATTTATTGTGGATTCTATTTACTTTTGAGGTCAGTTAAGATTGGTTACATTCGAAGGCTTCGACCTTCAAGTAGGAGGATGCCATGTCCTTCTAGTTCAAGATTGGGGTGTAGACCCAATTGTTTAAGTAACAGAAATTATAGCAGAGAAGAAGTAAATGACTTCCGCAAAAACTAGATGCTTTAAGAATTGTGCAAAGTGTGTGGACACGCCCGCACACCCCCCCCCCCTCCCGCCCCCTCCCCGCCTCTCTCCCACCACCACGGCAGTTTGGCTTAGTCATGAACTGAACTTGTACTTACATCTCTATAAAACCCCTTAGTCTATTCAAATTTGTATGGTGCCCCCTCTTAACAGATTTTAATGTTTTTACAAAATCCTACACGGCATGACACAATAGCAAATTTGGCCAAAAATTTGCGCCAAGCCCTTCCATTCTAAGCAAAACATTAAAATGTAGAATTTTATCTTCACTCTAAAGCATCAGGTCCGCTTTAATCCAAAATATCAAAGAACGAGGGTACTAATATGGATTTTCAGCCAAGATTTGCTGATGTGTCATACCACTTATAATTCTCTTGACATCAAACCATTGAAAACATGTCAAAAGGGGACACTGTACAAATGTACATAGCACAAGGGGTTATTCTACAAAAATGAAAGGGGTACTTCATAAATAAGCCAAAGTACCCAGGATGTCCTCACAATTTACCCCCAAAATTTTTAAATTTCAGAACACAGAATTACCTGGCCATGCTCTTGACTTAAGAGTTGTCTAACCACCATCATCTGCTTTATCAACCTTTCCAGTGTGGAGTGACTTGGCTGGTTTGCATGTGCTGGCAGAAACACAGGGGCACAAGTAATGAGGTCAACTCATGAGAACGACATTAGATGCACAGTAAAACTTAAAACCAAGTCATAGAATGAGGAAGCAATCTTCACACCGAAAAATATGTGTAAAGCATTAGCATTGAATGGATTCAATCTATATTTGGGCAATATAGCTCAGCAAGCACTGCAAAGTAAGACACAAGGAACAGACCAAGGATTGCTCGATTCAAGCTATCAGCAACATGCTGCCTGTAGTCCAGGCTAAGAAGATGAAACATTGGTGATTTTTCAGGCTCCTCATAAGCAAGCAAAGCCATGAAGTCCTGCAGCCATGGCAATTTTCTATTATTCATCCACGTGATATACTGGATATGTATAGATATAAAGTAATTCACAAGAGACTGAACATACTTCTAGCTTTACAACATATTTTTGCTCCTTCCCGAAACAAGCCAATTTAGACTGAGCAAACTCAAGAGCTTCTGTGCTGCCCAGAAAAGATAATTTTGAATAAGAAGAGATATGACTCATGTATCCAGAAACCAAGAAAATGCAGCTCACCATCTCCTGGAGCAGACAAGCTTCACAAAATGAAGGCTTAGAAGATCAAAATGCAAGTCCGTATTTTTCTCCAACAAGTCAGGAGCCAGCTCCTCAGTCAGATCAATGGCCTTGAGAGCATTACCCTCCAAAGCAAAGTGAAAAATTCCTATTTATAAACATTCCAACAACAAGCACCAATTAAACCGTATTCAAATATATACTAGGACTCAAAAATCATCGCCTTCCATGCACACGAGAAGAGTGGAACTCAATGTGCAAATCCTGCTATCTAAGAAAAACTACCAGTCAAATCAAGGTCAATGAACAGCAGTTCTGCCTATACTTTGGAAGATTGTGCCCATGTAAGACAAAAGCATTCTACAGTTTTGTAAGCATCAAAAGGCTCAGTATAGCCACTAAGATAAAATGGTACCTGTCAGAACAATACCTCGCAGCCTATGGGCAACTCTAACAAGACAAACTTACCAGTATTATGGGACACGTGCACACTTACACTCAAGAAAGGTATCCACATAGCATCAGACTTGTATGTGCACAACACAGCACAGTCCACCAACCAAAGCAATTGCCTCTTAATCATAAATGAACTACATACTTTTTCTTTTTTCCATGTCCTCGAGACAACCAGCTGGCTGCTTCATCCCTGTACAGGTGGTGAAAGATTCAACAGTTTCTTTGAAGCAATTATGCACAAGATATGACAGAACAACATCGTGTATGTCATCCTCATTAATAGCCTGCAAAATAAACAAGAGCAAAGACTACAGATGAGTATGCTAAAAGTTTCAAAAATTCCCATGCAAATTTTATGCAAAGAACCCCAGAAGTCATGAGTTGCTTCGCCTTCATCTAGATGACATGGTATGGCCACAACGAAAGTTGTGAAACTATAGAAGAACCATTATTCAGAGACACACGAGAAAACATAGATCCATGACAACCACGCTCAACTCATAGGTAAAGAAACCGTCACAGAAGGTACATGGATAACATGTCACCGCTACCAATGCCCACATACCAAGAGCTAAAAATAAAGTAAAATGAAGTATCACAGTCTTTATTTGCATGCGAAAGTGCTTGTTTCGAGCCAAAGATTATGATGCCATCCTGCGCCAATCCAATCCCGTCAAACATGTTGCAGACAGCAGCTCGCTAAGAATCAGCAGGCTTTCGAATGGAGTGGCCCGGAAAGTGCATTCGTTTATACTCGTGATTTTCATCATCACACACGTCCCAATCGAGCTTCTTACGGTACACCCTCACGCACAGCTCCGATTAAACCAAAAGTATCGTACTCCATGGCTTTCAAACCAACACTTACCATGCAAAGGCGAAACAAAGGATCCTTTTTACACACTTTCCCCCACAAACACATCTCAAGTTTCAATCCGAACCCCGGTAAATCACAGCGCGAAAACATCAGCAGTTCAGCAAGCGACTTGGCGAGGCAAAAATCAGCGGAGAGCGCGCAGCAATCGAAGATTGAAAAGGGCTAGAATCGCCGAACCAAAGCAATCGACGAACGAGAACACACCACGCAGACGTTCGCATCACGATTCGAACCGCGACCAACAAGAAGGGGCATCGAGAGAAAGAGGGGCGCTAGAGAGGGACGCCGAGATTCGGCCATCAGACAAGGAGGGGAAGAAGAATCGAAACTCACGACATGCTCGTATTGACGAGGATCGACGTCCATGGCTGCCGGAGAGAGAGAATGGGCGTGGCTTTTTTTCTTCTTGCTTTTTCGGCAGCCGTGCTCGCTTCGTCTTACGTGATGCGCCTCCCGATTCTTTCTCGATGAAGCGACGCAGAGAGAGAGAGGGGGGAGAGCTGCTGCCTCCGAGGTTCTCTCGTACACGTGCCGTTGGTGCTGTCTCTGTTCTCCTTCTGGACATGGAGCGGGGGTTAATTTCAAGGAAAGCAAATCATTTTGTTCACGGGAAAAGTAGCAAAAAAACTTCAAATTATGTATAGTGTACAGACATGGCCACGGGCCCGTTTTGATCCGGAACCGGCCCGGGTCAAATCCGGGACCGGCCCGTTGATTGGGCCTGCGGTGAAAAAAAAACTGCTGCTGCACAGCAGCCCCACGTTCCCACCCCCACCCACACCCACCTCCAGTCCTCCTCCTCCAAATCCCTCCTTCTCCTCTCTCCGCTGCGCCTCCTCCGGTCCTCCCCTTTTCTCCTCCGCCCGCCCCCCATCTTCCCAGATCTGACTCCCGCCGCCGTCGCCCCTGCCCATGGCCGCAGCCGCCGACGCCCCCTCCTCCTCCCCCCTCGCTACCCTGCACCTCCTTTCCTTTTCTCCTCTGCTCGCCCCCCTCCCCAGATCTGACCCCCGCCGCTACCCATGACTGCAGCTGCCGACGTTGACACCCCCTCCTCCCTACCCCGCCTAGCCCTCGGAGGAGGAGGACCCCCCGCTCCTCCTCCCCGTCCCCCTCCCGACCCCCACCTTCTCCCCCTCACCGTCGCCCCCGTCTCTCGCTTCATCTCCTCGCTGCCTTGAACCCCACCTCCACAACCATAGCCAAGGCCGCGAAGCCCAAGCAACGACTAACGAAGGACCAGGCCTACAATTTTTATTTTATAATTTATTTTATTAATTTTTAAATTACGAACAGGAATCGGCCGGAACCAAAATCGGCCCGGAATCGGCGGTTCCTAAACCGTGGCCATGTCGATAGTGTAACATATTTACTTTAACCTTTTTTGTGATATCAAATCTCAAATCATGCCCAACATGATTCACCTATCCCAAATTGTTTCTTGCAATATAAAAAAACCCTAAATTTGTATCTATGTTATGTATTTACCCTCCATCAAGATTTTGTCAAATGATTTTTCAGTCAAAATATATATATTTTTTATTTCACTTAAGTCATGTAAGCGTCGTGTTAATGACATTTGCTTTCTGGTGTCAATATAGGCAAACTTTTAACGGTCATCATTAACGGAACTTTGACGGAGGGTCAATACGTCACGCAGGTACAGATTTGGTATTTTTTGTGTTATAGAACAAAAAAGTTTAAGGTAAAAGTATAATTGTGGGCATAGTTTTAGGTTTCTCAGTAACTTTTGCCCTTTTATTTATTTAAGCCAAAAACAAGTTGAAATAATTTATTTAATAATATCTAATAATAGGTGAATTCAAAAGACAACTTGTTTATCTAAAAATAACAATAAGTACGCTAAAAATTATAAAACTTTTCATGAAAGTGCAATCTAATCTTAAAACTTTCAAAAGTGCGATTAAGTGGTAAAACTTATCAAATTAGTGCAATCAAATTATTCCGTTAACTTCGTTCAACTTGGTCGACAAAAACTACTAACTTGACTTTTTTTATTATTTTCTCTCTCCTACATGGTAATGACATGATGAAAACACGAAGTATAAGGCTAAAATGACATCATTGATCCAAATCTGATTTTTAATATAAATTTAAAATAAACAAATTTAAAAGAAAACACAAAAAAAAGAAAAAAAAAATCAAGCATGGGCTGGGGCCCGACGACCCCTACCAGACTTCCCCTCACCATCCAACAATGGCAGGGTCGTGGACGCGGCAAGCCCCCACCTGTACTTTCCTTCTTTTTTTTTTTGTTTGTATTTTTAAATCTTGCTAATTTTGTTAAGATATAATTATATTTGAAATTTTAAAACTTATCACAAAAATGCAATTGAGTATTAAAATTTACAAAAATAATGGAATGAAAACCTAAGACTTGTTAAATTGATTCAATTAAGTCCTTCAATTAACTTCGTCTAATTTGGCTAACGAAAAATGCCAACGTGGCTTTTTAATATATTTTTTTCTCTCCAACGTGACAATGACATAGCTAAATCATAATATAGAGACTTAAACGACATCGTTTGGTCCAAATCTAATTTTTAATACAAATTTTATTTAAATTAAATTTAACAAATAAGTGAAAAAAAGAAGAAGAAGAAGAAAAAACCAGGTTGTGGGTCATCCCACGATCACCGGGAAGGGCTAGCAAGGGTGGGGGATGGCCAACAACCCTAGTCGATTGCAAGTGAGGGCCTACGCAGGCCCTCCCCCACCCTCGCTGGCCATCCCCAACCCTAGCGATGGTGGGGTGGTGATGGCAAGGGCTTGCAGCCCTCCCACCTAGATTCTCTGTTTTTTTTTCAATTTTATAAGTTAGCTTCTTTTTAATATTTAATTTAGATAAAGTTTGTATTCAAATTTGGACCAAATTGATGTCAATTTAGCCATGTCACCGCTATGTTGGATAGACAAAAAAAAAGCCATGTTAGCATTTTTAGTTGGTCAAATTGGACGGAGTTAATAAAAAGATTTGACTAAATCAGTTTAACAAGTTTGAGGACTTGATTGAACTTATTGTAAATTTTAGGACTCGATTGTACTTTCATGATGAAATTTGAGACTCTAGTGCACTTATCCCTTTTTTAATATATATTAAATAGAATTTGCGTTAAAAAAATCATATTCGGACCAAAACAACATCGTTTTAGTCACATTAGCGCCATGTAAGATAGAGAAAAAAAAGCCACATCGACATATTCTATTAGCCAAATTGGACAGAGTTAATGGAATATACCAATTTAACAAGTTTTAAAACTTAATTGCGTTTTTTTAAAATTTTATGAATCAATTACATTTTCGTAACAAGTTTTAGGACTTCTAATGTACTTATCCCTCAAATATAATTGTAATGACTAATAAACCGAAATCAACATCATTTTTGTTTATTCTGTGATCAATTAAAATCACTAGTTATGAAAAAATTAGGAAAGAAATTCTGAAATGATATATATAAGATGCTATGTATGATTGGTGTTTTTGGGGAGAATAAAATATATTCAGGAGATGGTAAATAAGTTTAAGGAAAAAAAATATATGGAACTTTATCAGGAAAAAAAAGATAAAAATTGATGAGAATGATCACCTAATTTCTTTTTGAACTGCCCTTATATGCCCGTGCCTTGACTCTAGTTATGATCCAGCTAAAGAGGATGACAATTATGACATGATATTGTAAAAGATACTAATGATATCAAAGGAAAGTATTGTACTTAAGGACACAAATTAGCAAAAGATGAATGCTAAAGAACATACTTGTATACAGATGGAATATTCAAATACCAGGTGAATTCAAAGCCAGTTCGGTCCAAGAAGAAGGCAGCACGATGTATAAGTATACTTCTAAACCTTCTTTTCTAATAAAATTAGTTGTTTTAATGCTAAAATTAGCATAAAATATAGATCAATGCAGTTTTTATTAGGGCGAGAAAAAGTACAAGTCTAACTCGGGAACCAAATCGAATCAACCAATTCTGTGCGGTTCCCATAGAACCAAGTCTAAATCCCAATTTTATGTCGTGGAAATGGGACTATTCAGTCTAGTTCATAACTCTTTATGCGGAACTGGATTGACATGAACATTATACCTTATTTTATTTTTCTTATTCAGCAGCGGGGTAGAGACAACCCTAAATTAACTTAAACTTTCCGTCTCTCTCATTCTTCATTCTCTATTCCTCAAACTCTCAAACTGCGAATGATAACCATTATGTTTTTCTATTTTTTTTATCTTTCTGTTCCTGATAACACACTACAAAAAAACCAGGATTTTTCCGCGAAAATTTGCGACGAAAAATTTTTCGTCGGAAATTAGCGATGACTTTTGCGACGAAAACTAAATTCGTTGGAAATTTGCGACGAAAATTTTTTTGTCGCCAATTTCCGACGAATTTTGGCACGGAAAGTTATTTGTGACAATTTCCGATGAATTTTGCAACGAAAAATTATTCGTGGCTAATTTGCGATGGAAAAAAAATTTGTCGCTAATTTGTGACACGCAAAATAATTTTTGCGATATCCATCCCCACCCCCAATTTCTCTCTCTCGACTGATTCCTCATATCCCTCTCACTGTTCGCTCTCCCTCTCTCTCTTTCGTTTCTCTCGATTTACCTATCTGCGCACGCGCAAATCAATCTCGGTAAAGCTTTTCCGCCGGTAAGTGTCATGACTAATTTTGTTACTAATTGACGACGAAAATGGTTCATCGCAAAACTATTCATCGCAAAACTATTTATCGCTGGATTTGTATTTTTTGGTGTTATTGAAATATTTTTTCCCTTCCTTACTGGTTTGGCCGGTTGCCGGAGACATCGTCGGCCATGGGGTGAGGTCCAGCGGCCTGGCCATGGCCGCCGGTCGACCTCACCGATGCCTAGGTAGGATAGCCTCGCCATGGCTGGTGAGCTCGAGATCTGGGCGAGCTCGAGCTCGAGCTCGCCGGCCATGGCAAGCTCGGCCCTCGCCAATGTCGGCGAGGGCTAGCCTCGCATGGGCTAATGGCGAGGGTTGGGCTCACATTTGCTGACGAGATCGAGATCTGGGCGAGCTCGAGCTCGCCGGCCGTGGTGAGCTCGGCCTTCGCCAATGCCGGCAAAGGCTAGCCTTGCATAGGCTGACGGCGAGGGCCAAGATCGCCGGCCATGGCGAGCTGCCCCTCGCCGGCATTGGCAAGGGCCAGCTCGCCTAGAACTTGCCGAGGCGAGCTCAACAGCCATGGCAAGCTCGAGCTCGCTGGTCGTCAGATCGACGACCAGCCAAGAAGAAAGGAAAACAAAATAAAAAGAAAAAGAAAGAGAAAAAAATAAAAAATAATTAAAAAATGCATCTTAAGTAATTTGTTTTTATTTTAGATACGTGTCCATTTGAAGGTCTCGCAATCCAAGTGAACGTTATAATTCTCATCAAATTGACCATTTCTACTATAAAGATTTCAGTCAAATACTTGGTAAGTCTTCTTGACGTGGTAAGTTTTTCATTTTTTTCAATTTGAAAGTAATTGTTTCGTAAAAAAACAAAATTTTAATTTTTAGAAATTTATGGTTTTAATTAACAATATTAAACAATAGATATGATATTTTAATATTTTACGAGAATTTTTTTTATTTTTATACAGACACAATGCAAAGAGACAGGGGTTGGATGTATAATAAAAACTTACCTGGACGTGGAGGATTGACCGATGAGTTTCATATCAGGTTGGAACTATTTTTTGACTTTGTTAGTAGTAAATATGAGTTCATGGATGGAAATAAATTAAGGTGTCCATGTAAAAAGTGCAGTAATGGAAAATTTCAAGACATTGATAAAGTTATAAAACATCTTTGTAGATTTGAGTTTACTCTGAACTACAATAATTGGACTTGCCATGGTGAATCATTTATATCTGATGACGGATATCGAAAAAGCAATTAATTTTTAGTTAGGAAAGAATGTAGCTATTATGATCAATTGAACTCATACCAGAGGATGATGTTTGATGAAGCCGATCATAATTTTGTTTCATAATCAAATCATGCATGTACTAATTTTACTCCTACACTTGAACAAGTAGGAACTAGTCATGCATCACAATTGGAAGAGATAGGAGTTACAGGTTTTGATGAGAATGCGTGTGATGGAACTTTTCAATTTAATCAGTTTTGGGAAGTGTTGAAAATAACAGATGAACCTTTATGGGCAGGTTGTGACAACCACACGAAGGTATCAGTGACAGCAAGACTGTTAAATATCAAGGCAGAGTATAATTTGTCTGTGGATTGCTTCAACTCTTTGATTGAAGTAATACAGGAAACAATGCCTCGTGATAACATCATGTCAAGTGACTTTTACGATATGAAAAAGCTAGTGGATAACTTAGGTCTTTCAGTTGTAAGGATTGATGTATGTAGTAGGGGTTGCATGTTATATTGGAGAAATGATGAAAATGCAGAATCTTGCAAATTCTATAGCCAACCTAGGTACAAGATTAACAGGAGGCAGGGTCGTAATCAAAAGCATAGACTATGCAAGCAAATATTTTATTTGCCCTTAATCCCAGGTTATAAAGGCTTTATGCGTCTCAAGCCACTGCTGAACACATGACTTGACATGCAAATCATGAAACAGAAGAGGGTCTAACGTGTCATCCTTCATATGCATAGGTATGGAAACATTTTGATAGAACATACCCCGAGTTTGCGATAGAGTCTCGAAACATCAAGTTAAGTCTGTATGCTGATGGATTTGCCCCATTTGGGAAATCAGGAAAAAGTTATTTATGTTGGCCAGTTATCTTAACTCCGTACAATTTTCCACCCAATATGTGCATGAAGACACCTTATATGTTTTTGACATTTTTTTTGGTAAAGGTAAGAATATGTATAACTTTTCAAGACACCATATACAGACTATCGCCAGAGGCAATCGACGACCCAACAAGGACATAAAAATGATCGAATGGGGTCAAGGATGGCTTAGCAAAAGCCATACAACAAGCAAAGAAAACCACCCACACCAAAGAGACTAGACCACCGAATTAAGATGCTGCTCTAATCACTTCAAAGATTGAAGGAGAGAGTCCCTAATTCCTTTGTATCTTCCGGTTTGAAGGAGTATCCGTAATTGTTCCCATGGATAGGGCTTTATCCTTCACTACCTTGACAAGGTGATTGCACATACCCAGAGCGTAAACATTCTTGTTTCTAAAGATGGCATTGTTCCTTTCAATCCAAATTATATGACATAAAGCACCAAAGGAAAATCTGGATAGGCGGTAAGCAAAGGAAGTACCACCGCATACTATCTTAGCCTATGCCAAGGTCGGTTACGCCAAGGGAGATTGCACTTTGTTGCCAAAAAAGAAGTCAGCCTACTCGTACACGGACATTAAAAAAAAAGGTGGTTGATTGAATCCAGTGTAGAACCACAGTAGGCACACACGGCGGTGTCAATCCTACAATTTTGCAGGAGGAAAGCCTAGGAAGGCAGGCGGTTAAGAGTCACTAACCATAAGAAAAAGGCATGGCGGGGAGTAATATGTTGATCCCAAATGAAAGAATGTCAAGGGGCTGAATGCCCTTTTGTTTTGATATGATTCCAGGCATGCAACAAAGAAGGATTCAGTCGGCTGAGGAGCCCATATCAGTTCATCCAGCTTATCTTCCACAAAGATAGGTGGTGAATCCGTCCAGCTCAATATGGTGTCCAGAGTAGCTGAAGGTTGCCAAGTACATTCATAGAACCCCTGACCCGAAGTCTCCCGGGGGATCCTCGACTGATATATATTCAAATTGCTGAATAGACGATAGAGAGGGCCTTTGTTGTGCCACCAATCAAACCAGAAGGAGACAAATGGGCCATTTCCAATTTTCCACCTAAAAAGTTCTTAAGCAGAGGCTCGCATATCCAAGATTTTCTTTCATGTCCAAAAACAAAAGGTAGGCTTTGATACAACCCAGAAGTTCGTATTTTTTAAGAATATTGAGTGTATCCATTCGCTCCACATGGATTCCTTATAAAAAAAAAAAGGAGCCAAATGTGTTTAAGCGTCAAAGCTCTATTGTATTCTACCAGCCGGCGTATCCCAAGGCCACCTTCCTCCTTGGGTAAACATATAACATTCCACACTACCCTAGCACCACATGTTCCTAGGTCAGGGCCTTTCCATAGAAATTGCCTCAAGATAGTCTTAATCCTATACAGCACTAATTTCGGAAGAGAGAATATAGAGGCCCAATAAACTTGAATGGAATGCAAAACTACTTTAATAAGTTGCAACCGACCAACAAAGGACAGGAAGCGTTGAGTCCACGAACGGGCCTGCGCAGTTATAGAGTCAATCAAAATTTTACAGTCTTCTTTACGAAGTCTGGATGATATAATAGGTACGCCTAGGTAACGAAAGGGGAGTGTACCTTGTTGAAACCCGAGGCATTGGAGTAGTTGGCCATGTAGATCCGAACTCCCTCTTGAGGTGAAGACATTGCTTTTCCTAGAGTTTGGTTTTAGGCCAGACCAGTCGGAGAACATGTCAAGAGATTCCTTAATCAGTACAATCGATCTCACATGAGCTTCCGAAAAAATAAGCACATCATCCGCAAAGAAAAGATGAGACATGTGGGATTTTTTGCAACGCTAGAACCAATAGAAATCCCAATCATCTGTTTTGGCCTTTAGAATACCAGAGAGGACTTCCATAACCAAAATGAAGATATACGGCGACAGGGGGTCTCCTTGTCGAATACCACGGCTGCTAGCAAAGTAACCATGCAATTCCCCATTGTTGACACCGAGAATTTTGCTGTTGTAACACAAGCCATAACCAGCTTAATGAAGAAACTGGGAAATTTAAAGGCCTTTAAAACCTTTTCAATGAAGTTCCAGTCAACAGTATCATAGGCTTTCTGGAAATCTACTTTGATAGCGCACTTTGGACAGTAGGCTTCATGATGAAAGCCCGCAAACAACTCCTGGGCAATCATGATGTTATCACTAATTTTCCGTCCTTTAACAAAAGCCGTTTGAGAAGGGCTAATCAAAGTTGGAAGAACATCTGCAATACGCCTAGCCATGATTTTAGAGATGCATTTGTATAGGGTATTGCAACATGCAATCGATCGGAAGTCATTCATGGCTGAGGCATTAGGGGACTTCGGCACCAAAGTTAGAATTGTGTTATTTAATTCTTTAAGCATGCAACCGGATTGAAAGAAATCTCTTACCGCCAGAAGAATAGAGGGTCCAATATCTCCCAAGAGGATTTGAAAAAATCAACATTATACCCATCCGGTACAGGGGCCTTACCTTTAGCAAGTGAGAATAGGATAGATTGAACTTCCTCATTCGAAACCGGTTGTACTAGAAGGGTCCTTTGATTCTCATCTAGGACCCCACCAATGAAGTCATCTATCTCTCGGGAAGAAGGCTGAACAGAACCAGTATTACCATTGAGCAACTCTTGAAAGTGACCAACAATATGGTTTTTGCCCACAAGAGGATCAGTTATTAGAAGACCTTCATTGGTAGACACTGAGAGGATTCAATTTTGAAGCCGCCTTTTGTTGACAAAATGATGAAAAAATTTAGTATTCTAGTCCCCTTCCTTAAGCCAACGAATTCTTGATTTTTGTTTGAAGAAGGATTCCTCTTGTAGTCTCAAAGCAGAGAAAGCTCAAGTGTGTTGTACTTCGCTAGCAAGCAAGCTTTGATCAAAAGGACGAAGTTCCAAGGCTGCCTGGACAGCAAAAAGTTCTGATCTGGCCTGTTCAGTCCTTGTGGATAATAGCTGAGAAAGAGTTCCTGTTCAGAAGTTTCAGCTTGAGCTTAAGTAATCTCAGTTTGCAGCATATCACATATATAGGTATGCCCACTAGATGGGTATTCCAGGCTTGAGCTACTAAATCCAAGTAATTTGGATGCGAAGTCCAGAAGTTAAAAAACTTGAAAGGTATCTTGGCGTTTTGTGGCGGTAAGATTTTGATCACCATGAGGGAGTGATCAGAAATACCTGGTGCAAGGAAAGTAGTTTCGGAGAAAGAGAACTGCTAATTCCAGAAGTCATTAATGAGCACTCAATCAATCTTGCGAAGTTTGCAATTAGCACCTGAAGAATGAGACCATGTGTATCTAAAACCCACATACCGAAAATCCTCTAATCCCGCCTAGTTTAGGCAATCCCTAAATTCATCAAAGGCCGAAATCCACGGCGTTGTACTACCTAGTCTATCATCTGGGTCTCTGATGGCATTGAAGTCTCCAGCAACTATCCAAGGAGTTTCAGGCAACGAAAACCGAAGAAGGTCAGCCCATAGCAATCGCCGATTCACAAAGGTATGTTCTCCATATACAATTGTGAGGACGCAAGATTTATGCATATTCAAAAGACTTATCTCAGCATGAATCATTTGGGAAGAAGAGCAGATAAGGTTCAATTGCAGCACATTCGGATCCCACCCAACCCAAATTCTACCAAAGGGGGAATATTCATAGTTAGAAATCCACCACCAATCAGTTTTTAAGCCTCTAGATATATCAGCAAAAAGGGAGGTTTTGACTTTTGTTTCAACAATACCAATACATGACAGCCTATTTGTCCTAATAAAATTTCGAATTTCAGCTTGTCTGAGGGGAGCTACTAGTCCCCTAATATTCCATACTCCAAAAAACGTATATAAAGGCTGGGAAAGTTACCTCTAAGATTTCCTTGGCCTCCTCCTCTTAGATTTCTTCAAGGAGAATAAGCTAGGTGCCTTCACAGGACAAGTCGAAGTAGGTGTAGAGCCGTGAGAGACTTAGTAGTCACGTCTGTGGCACTAGACGCCATAGTTCGTGATCGGGTGTTTGGTGGGGAAATAGAAGCTAGTTCCTCCTCCCTCATATCTTCGGGAGTAGTAGTCTTTTCCAGAACTAACCGAGGATCAGAATCTATGGATATTTGTGAGTTAGAAGAATGATCCTCACCCTGCTGGTCAATAGGTCCCTCGGGGCATGTTGCTGGGAAATGGCTCTGTCCTGCCTCTGCAACCTTGGACTGATTTATATCAGTACCTATGTGGGTGAGATTATCAGCGGGATTCAAACCAGGAGGCAGGAGGTATTCCTCCCCCTGTTCCAGTACCATTTGTGTTTCTGAATCGTGTTGTGACTAGTTGGATTCCTTGGCAGTAGGAGATTTGCCTTTTTCCTTAAAACCTGTGTCCATCCAACTGCTCATTGAGGTCGCACACTAGTCTCAGCTCTATGTTCTTTATGAAAAGGGGCACATTCAAATCCATTTGCACCCAATTTGTGACCAAATATGCCACAAGAAAAGCATGTCAAAGGTTTTCATTTATATTCAATGTTGATTAGGTTCACTTCACAATCCCACCGAAATTTTACAGCTTCCACACGGGGATTTATGGCTTTGATTTCCACATAAACACGAGCATAAGAGATCCTAGTCATCTGTTCTGTTTATACATCCACATATAGCGGTTTCCCAATGGCGTTGCCTATTCGGCCAATACCAGCTGAAGACCAAAGAGAGAAAGGAATATCTCTTAGCCTAACCTAAACCGGAAGAGTATCTAGAGTACCCTTCTTAAGCTTTAGTTTTGAGTGCCACTGTTAGAGCATCATTGTGCTACTAAAGACAGAGACCGATCCCATATCAATTATCTTCCTGCAATATTCAGCATTTGGGACACGAAAGAAGTAGAATACATTTTCATGTAGTTTAACATCAATTACTTGATCTCCCCATGATTTCTTAATAGCTTCTTCGGTTAACTTGAAGGGAACTTTCTTCCCAATATAATGCCCAACAATACATTCTAGCAAGCGTGGATTCTCATCAGCAGTTACCTCTGGTGTAATATCCACTATCACTTCACCATTCTCAATCAAAGGAGGAACATATGCTAGATTATAACCTTTAGTCAATACTTTCGCCACATTTGCCCATGTTCTAGTTACGGGAGCATGTTCAGGTTGATCTTGGGGATGACTAGAGTTCTGTCCCACCAGCTTTTGCTTCCCAGGAGAAGTTGGTTTGGGCACATACTGAGTAGAAGACTTTACATTCTAGCCACGCCTAAGGGAGCGGCTTCTAAGTTTTGAACGACCCCTACTCCGGCTATGACTAGAATTACCTTTTAGTAGAAGCCTGGGGCCATTAAGGGGTACCACCTCCTGGGCACGGGCATTAGATTTTCCTTTAATCTCGGCTTCCTTAGAAGCTTTTATAGTACCATCGGTCTCCAGTGGAGACTCACCAGCAAGGGAAGAGCCAAGTGAGGGGTTCCTAATTACCTCTTCCATAGAGTCGAACTTACAGGCTATCACACTAGTTCCACCAACCAGTCAACCCCATATAACAATATAAAGATCAAGTTCGAGAATGACGACAAAAGGTATCCAACCACCCAGTAAATGCAACCAGCAGAGGTACAAGATCCAAACCCACCACAAAAGAAGGGATACCGAGGAGAGGGTACCTTCGGGAGGGGTATCGACCTTGAGGTAGTTAACCCAGCAGACAAATCGCTCAGCTTGGTCGGGATTCTCAGAAAGGAATACACCAGGTGCTCGATTTAGATATGCAAATCCAATCTCTGTACTAAGCAAGAAGATGAGCCCTTTGGAGGGGAGGAAGAGGGGAGTCCAGAGGACCTTGCCTCCAAAAATCAGCTCCAACCGCCACCGGAATCGGCCGAAATCAGCAAACCATCGTCAGGTGAACAGTACCGCGAGAGAACCAGTAGAGAGCATTTCAGTCGCGTGAACAGTACTCCGAGTGGTGAAATGAAAAGTGCCATATGTTTTTGACATTGATCATGACTAGCCCACAAATCCGAAAAAGTTTATAGATGTTTATATACAATCATTGATTGAAGAGTTACAACGGCTATGGGATGAAGGTGTCCCTATATATAACGTTTCTACCGATCAAATATTTGTAACGAAGGCTGCTCTTTTTTGGATGATAATGACTTTCCAGCTTATGAAATGTTATCTGAATGAAGTACAGCTGGGATCTTAGGATTTCCGATATGTATGGAGAGATCGAAGTCATTCAGATTAAAACATGTTAAGAAGCCCAGCTATTTTGACTGTCACAGGCAATTTTTACTGTTAAATCATACATTCAGAAGGAATAAGAAAGAGTTCATCAAGAATAGGATCGAAAGAACACATCCACCATTAAGGTTGATCGGTGATCAAATTTGGGAGCGAGTGTAGGAGTTTTCAACTGTTATTGAAAACCCTCACGGCACAACTATTGCGTACGGAAGTACACATAAGTAGACTAAACACAATATATTTTAGGGTCTACCATATTGAAAGGCATATCTTATTCATCATAATCTTGACGTCATACACATAGAGAAGAACGTTTTTGACAATGTCATAAAATACTGTGATGGATGTCACTGAAAAAACAAAAGACAACTTAAACGCAAGAAAAGATATGAGAAATATTTGCGATCGGCTAATACTAGATATGGATGCAAGTAGTAGAGAACCAAAACCAAAAGCAGTTTATACATTGGACAAAGAGCAGAGACAGGTCATTTGTCAATGGTTGAAATCGGTGCGATTTCCTTTTGGATATGTTTTGAATCTCGGGAAATGCGTTGATTTGAATGAATGCAAGTTGATAGGTCTGAAGAGTCATGATTGTCACATATTTATGAAAAAACTAATTCCAATAGCCTTCAAGGAACTTCTACCAAACTTTGTTTGGAGCGCCATTACAGAGTTAAGTAATTTCCTGTATAATATTTGCTTAACAGCATTGAAAGCATCACACATGGAGAAACTAGAGAGAGATATTCTAATTATTCTTTGCAACTTAGAAATGATATTTCCTCCATCGTTCTTTGATTCAATGGAGCATCTCTTAGTTCACTTGTCTTATGAGGCCAAAGTTACAAGTCTAGTCCAATTTCGATGGATATATCTATTCGAGAGGTAAGTTTTTTTAAATAAATTTGAAATTACTTCATTATATATTATGTTCCGATAAACTTTTTTCTATTGTAACTAGATTCTTATATTATTTAAAAAAAAGTGAAGAATAAGGCATATGTCGAAGCTTCAATTTGTAATGCATATATTATGGAAGAAGTGACAACATTTGTATCGTACTATTTTGAGCCGCACATACAATGCAAGAGGTAGAGAGCAGGAAGAAATGATGAGAGCCCCATTGATCCAAATTGCAAATCATTCTCTATTTTCATTTATTTGGGTCGATCAAGCGGTGCATATAAGTTTTGTCACTTGACAGGCGAAGAAAAGTAGGCAGCCCATACATATATTTTACTGAACTGTCCAGAAGTTGAGTCATACTTCGAGTAAGTGTACATTTGTAAATATATGTATTGTGTATCAAACATTTAATAATATATAAATGGTATTTGCTAATAGGATTTTTCAAAATTCAATGTATGGATTACCACCAAATGAGTTTGACCGTTTGTGCGAGGAACAATTTGCAACATGGTTCAAAACATATGTAAGTTGCATATGGATGAAATCCAAGTTATTCGAATTTTTTATACATCATATATTAAAATATATATTATTGACATTGCGTGTGTGACCTTAAATTCACAGTAATCATGATCATGTTGGAAAGCAAGGATTGATATATCATCTATCGTGGGGTCCAAAGTCAAGAGTACGAAATTGGCCAGCATATTTCATAAATGGGTATAATTTTCACACTCGAGAATATGGAATGAGAAAAGTCACAATGAATAGTAATGTGTATGTTCAGTCATCCAATGGTGGCAGTTCGAAAGATGATTTTTATGGCTTGTTGGATGAAATCGTAGAGATAGAGTACCATGGACCATTAATGCGGGTTATGTTATTTAAGCGCAAGTGGTTCGACCCCGTTAAAGGAATGAATGTGCATATAAAATTTAATTTGGTTGAAATAAATCACAAGAAAATATATATGAAATATGAACCATTTATCTTGGCACAACAAGCAATTCAAGTGTATTATATATCATATCCTAGTTTGAAATGTGATAAAGCCGATTGGTGGACTGTATGTAAAACCAAAGCACGAACAAAAATCGAGGAATACTAAAAGGACACAACATATCAACAAGAGAAAGTTCGTAACACGATTGAAACTTATGAATATAATATTCCAACTTTACAAGATCGATGTGGAGCGATGATCAATGTGGATCCAACTGAAATTCGCAAATCAAATTTTGAAGTGGGTACAGAATTTTGAAACAGATGATGAAGATGATGCTTATGAAGAAGATGAAGATAAAGACAGAGATGAAAACGAAGATGAAAGTGAAGATGAAAGTAAAGATGAAGATGAAGATTATGATTTTTGAGACTTTTTACTAATTATGTGTAATTATTATTATTATTACGACATGTGTTTTTTTTGTTGTTGTCATAATTTTTATTATTGTTGTTGTCGTAATTATTATTGTTGTTGTTGTCATTGTTGTTATTATTAGAATCCGTGGCTAATTAGCCTCAAATTTAGCCACGGAATTGAAATAGTCGGGAAAAAACCACGTGACTATATTTCCATGGCAAATTTCTCACGAATTTAGCCATGAATTTCTACAAAAGGCCATCTCCATCGGAGGCCTTATTTTTGTGGCAAAATTTGCCACGAATTTTGCCACGAAAATAGTACCTAGTGCAATATGTGCCTTGACACTTGAATTTCATGGAAAATTTGCCACGAAAAAAAGTACATAGAAGAATAATTCCCGAGACTTTAATGTCGTGGCAAAATTCGTGGTAAATTCGTGAAAAATTTTGCCACGAAAATGAAGTTTTACTAACAATTGCCCGGAAAGTTATTTTTGCCACGAATAAGGTTCTCCCATAGGGCAATCAACTTGAATACTTTTTGTCTGTATATATTGCAATAGGCGGTTCGTATCTTTCGAAGACCCTTCATAAATAAGCAGGAGGATAGGCAGAGCAAGAGCTTTTGAAGTCTACCCGAGTGCGCTTCTTCATTCATCCATTTGGGCCCAATTAGGAACGCGTGGATCCACGAACCTGGCTCGGGAACAGCTTCTTACCAGTGGGGGCTAATCACATTTAGTAAGAAAGTCCTATCTCCTGAAGCAAGGTATTTCCTTATTATAGATATCATACACATAGGTGATCTATTTAATGGCCTAGCTTCATTGCTAAGGTTTGATTGCCCTATGGGAGAAGCTTCATCTTTCTAGGTTGCATTCAATCTAGAGAAAAGAAAATCTATTCTTCTTGGCAGTTGAACAGGAGGAAAAACAGCTATCGATTCTACCTAATTCACTATTCACCACAGACTAACTCAAGCACCAAGATTCATTGTACTCTTCTTTTGACAGCCGGTGAAATGGCTACTTCTTCTTTGTCTCTCAAGGGAAGTAAATACTATGTCCTTTGTTTAATACCCATTTCCAGAAGGGGGAACCTTGAGTTAGCTAATGGTGGCTTTGTCAAATTTATCAGCATCTCTTATTGACTTCATCTTCCCTTTGTCCTATCTTGATGCGGGAGCATGAGCTCTATCGATCCACCCTCAAGCCCCACTCATGTCTCATCAATCATACCATTCCTCTCGTTATTTATGCTGGCAAATACCAAATTCGGCTAAAACTTAGTAAATCAAATTTAAGGTTGGAATTGCCGATTATTCATAAATTTTATCGATTCGGTGGATAAGTTGTCGATCTCGTGGGCGTCAAGCAATTTCCTATTGCCTACAAGCTTGTTGTCGATTTCGAAACTACCAATCAACTTCCGAAGCTCTTTGTTCAACTTCTTAGGTGTTTATCCATGCTATACGGCTTCCGACACTAGAGCACGAATCTAGAATCTTATCAAGCTTCTATGCATCGAATTATTAGTTACATACATTTAGTCTTAGCTATTGAGTCTATTAATTCATAGAATTTATGAGTCTTTGTGGTGGTACTTCTTTTAAGAGTCATAATTAGGTGAATTCCCCGAGAGTCGGCTCAGTGTCCAAGAATTCAAAGAGTCGTCTTTTTTTTAGCAATACATTTATATACAGTGATGTAACTCATTGTAAAAGACAAAGACTTTTGTTTTTATCGGTCCT
The DNA here is from genome assembly GCA_031216185.1 of Syzygium aqueum. NCBI lineage: Eukaryota > Viridiplantae > Streptophyta > Magnoliopsida > Myrtales > Myrtaceae > Syzygium > Syzygium aqueum. Next base: position 15,895,723 of record CM062236.1, read on the forward strand.
ACTCTATCTCTCTCTCACGATACACACTCAGACTTGCGCCTCGTCTCTTGCAAAGCGTGGGCGTCGAAACCCACATTTTAAACTACGCGACCCCACCCCTACCCCTCGCGAAGTTGGAGATTCGAACTCCTCACCTCTCCATTTTCAAGTGAGAACGGTGGCTACTAGGGTAAACCCCAAGTGGTTAAAAAAGACAAAGACTTAAATATTGAGAATAATATGAAATTTTCCTCTATGTGAGCAAATATCTTTCCCAGTTTTTTTTCCTAAAAGGTGGATTCTTCCTTAGTTGTGAGCCAAAATGCTTTTTATCCTCAACTAGTGGATTTTTCTTTAATCCTTGGTAGTGAGCTTCTCTTATCTCGGTTCCTTTATCCTTAGACAATGGATTATTCCTTAGTGATGGACCAAGAAGCCCTTTATCCTCATCTAGTGGTCATTCTTTTAAGCTCTAATGGTGAACTTCTCCTATTCCGAAATCTTTTATCCTTGGCTAGTGGATATTTCTTTAAGCCTTGGTGGTGAATTTGGTAAATTCCAATCTTTATCGTTGGCTAGTGATGCGTCATTTAGGCCTTGGTGGTAATCATAATATATTCTACATTTGCATTTATCCATCGACGTCCATCAACCACATCAATTGGTATAAGAGTTCAAGGTTGAACTCATTTTGAGTGATTCCTTCAACTACCCATATTCCATTTCATCTCATACATTTGTTAAAAAAATGGCTAATCAACTTCCAAGAGGCCTGACTTTGGAACAAGCACATAATGAAAGACGTGATTATGCCATAACGAAACTTCATCAACAAATGGAGCAAGTCCTCAAGCTCTTAGAGAGTCAGGCGAGGCAGGAGCCACAACGATACGCCCTATTAATCGACCATGCCGTGATGATCCGAATCCTCACCAGAACTCTGGTGACGAATCCATCGACACTGGAAGCAACTCTAGTGCTTCGGATTACCGAGTCTGAAGGAGAAGAAGAAGGCATGAGGAGAATGATTGTGAAGTAAAAGTGGAGGCTAGAATTTGAGGGTAACCTTAATCCATATGACTTTATCAATTGGCTTCATGATTCAAATGAGTATTCGACTTCCACTCATACTTGGACAAAAGCGTGGCAAGGCTGTTGCTCTTAAGTTGAAGAAATATGCTTCCCAGTGGTAGAAAAACTTGAAGAACTAAAGAGTTCGCTATGGAAAAAGCCACATCAATTTTGGGAGAAACTCAAGAAACCTATGATGAAGAGGTTCTTACCCGACAACTACAAGCAAGACATGTTCCTCAAAATGAATTTCCTCCGGCAGCGTGGAATGAATGTTGAAAAATACATTAGGAGTTTGAACCAACTCGTTATGATGTGTGATATCCTATAATTGCAAGAGCAAACCATCGCTCATTTCATTGGTGGTTTGAACAGAGAGATTACCGATTTGGTTGAACTTCAATCTTATTGGTCTTTCGAAAATGTTTTCAAACGAGCCAAGAAGATGGAGAAACAACTTGAGTGTGGCAAGGGATCGTCAACCAAATCTTCGACAAGTGGAACATCCTTCTTTAAGGGTGCTTGTTCTAGCAAGGCCGAGAATGCATCGACAAAAGACAAGGGAAAAGAGAAAGCCATGAAGTCTATCAAAGAGTGCTAGTGGATGTGTTCGAAAATGCTTCAGGTGCCATGGTTATGGACACTTTTAAAGCCGATTATCCTAATCGAAAAGTCATGACTCTCCAAGAAATCAAAAAGATCGACATAGGGCTTGAAGAAGCTATGTAAAATGCCAATCAGATTGGGTCCAAGTATGAGGAGGAAGATGAAATTATAGAGCAACCAGACGAAGGAGAATTGCTCGTTATTAGGAGATCTCTACACTCTACAATTAATCCAAAGGTGGACAAACAAAGGAAGAATATTTTCCAAACCTATTGCACCATTAACAGGAAGGTGTGTATTTTGATCATTGACGCTGGAAGCTACTCCAATGTAGCATCGACACACAAGTTGAATTTTCCCACTTCCAAACACTCTTAACTATATAAATTGTAATGGCTAAACAAAGGGAATTTCACCCGATCATGTCCTTAAAAAAAAAACGAAATTGCATTCATAAATTCAAGAAAGTACTTCGACAATTTTAGCTGTTGACACCTAAATTTTAACTTGCATGTCATTTTCATGTATTTTTTGAATTTAAAAAGAAATTATTGAAATCAAAATGATGGTTAACAAAGTTTTGACAGTAAATTACATGCCGTACAATTGTTTGTACGGTTTTGGTGTTATTTATTTCTAGCAATGTTGCAGCTTGTAAAATTAGAATAATTACACAAATAGTCTCTAAATTATGGCCCAATCTGTAATTTTGTTCATGAACTTTTAATTTATTTAATGTGGTTCATGAAATTTAATCTAATTTGCAATATCGTCCCTGAATTTTTAATTTACTTTATCATTTAATTTTTTGTGCATGTTCAATCTAATCGTAATACTATATGACAAAATACGATGTTGTCCTTTGTTCAATCTAGTTACCTTTTGCGACTAGATTGAACACGTACAAAAAAATTTAAGAATTATATTTAGCAAATTAAAAGTTCAGACACGATATTATATGTGGGGATAAAATTTAAAAATTATATTGAATAAATTAAAAATTATGGACATTATATATGAGATCAAAATCCAATACTGTTCATGTCCTTTTCCGTAAAATTATGCGACATCTTCATGCGGCTAAGCAAGTATTGATTTCCTCTTTTGACCAATAGAAACTCGTGAAGTTGGGACTTTTGCGTGTCGTTCTATGGCTCTCCGTTTTCCCTGAACTCCCGTTTCTGACAAAAGAGAGAAGAGCCCCAACCCACCCTGTCTCTCTCTCTCTCTCTCTCTCTCCGACAGACCATGAAGGAGAACAATCCTTACACAACTCTGTGTCTCTCCATCTTCTCTCTCCTCCTCCTCCTCAACCCCAGCGTCTGCCTCTCCTCCACCCCGCCCGTGTCGGAGCTCTTCGAAGCCTGGTGCAAGGAGCACGGCAAGGCCTACTCCTCCGAGCGCGAGAAGCTCCACAGGCTCCAGGTGTTCCGAGACAACCTCGACTTCGTCGCCCGCCACAACGGCAATGGGAGCTCCTCCTACGCCCTCGCCCTCAACGCCTTCGCCGATCTCACCCACCAAGAGTTCAGGTCGTCCCGGCTGGGCCTCTCGAGGGCCGCGGTCAACGCCGGCCGGCCGCGGATTGCGGGGCCCGGGCCCGGCCTCGGCGGCGGCGTTCCTTCGTCGGTTGACTGGAGGGATAAAGGAGCCGTGACGCGCGTCAAGGATCAAGGAAGCTGTGGTATGGATCGGTGAATTGAGTGGCGCTGTTTTGGTCGGTTTTGTGATCGAATTTGCCTTGTCGTGAATGGCGGGGGGAGTTGAGATTGATGATCGTTTGGCACTTCGGCTTTTTTATTTCCCTTCTCAGTTAGATTTTGGCGCAGATGCAGATTGACAACGTTGAAACATGTTTTCGATTGGTTCAATTAACTTCAGTGCTTTCTAGTCAACCAAATTTTGGACTTTGTGCAACGTATGAACATTCAACTACGATTTTGTGTTCATAAGTTTTCGAGATCGCACTTCGTTCTACCTGTGACTGGATACCCTATTAGCTGATGGGTTGAGAATTCATGTATTTACGTCGTGTGCTATTAGTAAAGGATAATTTGGTTTGATGTGAGTTGTTTTTCAAAATTCTCATTGCTCTGGTTGGCCTTTTGGTTTTGAATATGGTGGAGGTAGCTAGGGGTAGAACTACAAAGTTCAGAGGCATTGTCATGTGACATGTGGATAGGAGTCCAATTCTGTCAATCTTCTTCCGATCAGGGTGAAGATTCGCCTGTTGTATGGACTTGGTTGATGTGCTTTAACATTTGTATACGGGTGAAATCTTGTCTCTTCATCTGATGAGACAATCTGTGGAGGCAACTCAAGTGCTTTGATGCGGAGCTGAATGCCATTGCTGCTCTCTGCAGGGGCTTGTTGGTCATTCTCAGCCACGGGGGCCATTGAAGGAATCAATAAGATCGTCACAGGATCTGTTGTGAGCCTGTCTGAGCAAGAGTTGGTCGACTGTGACAAGACATACAACGATGGCTGCGGTGGTGGACTCATGGACTATGCATTTCAGTTTGTCATTGATAACCACGGAATAGACACCGAGGATGATTACCCATATCTCGGTCAAGATAGGACCTGCAACAAGCAAAAGGTAATCGGTGGAACTTCCCTGAACTCATTGCACCTTCTTGGTCAAGCATTATATTCCGCTGACATTCTCTTGTAATGAATGTGGATGAATATACCTGTCGTTTTCTTGTTGGCGGCATCATTTTGCTAACATCCAAGCTTAGGTTTAATTAGCAGATTCAATTTTTTGTATGTTTCTGAAACATTCATCTCACTAATGCAATAGCTAAGGAGGCATGTGGTGACAATTGATGGATACGTTGATGTGCCTGCAAACAATGAGAAAATGCTGCTACAAGCTGTGGCTAATCAGCCAATAAGTGTGGGTATTTCTGGAGGCGAGAGAGCATTTCAGTTGTACTCAAAGGTTGGTGTCAAACTTCCAAGTGCACTTCTCACCAAAAATTACCTTTCTATTGGCTGTGGTCTTGATGTATGAACTCTTTTAGGGGGTTTTCACGGGTCCATGTTCAACTTCTCTGGATCATGCTGTATTGATAGTAGGGTATGGATCGCAAAATGGAGTTGATTATTGGATTGTGAAGAACTCATGGGGATCAAGGTGGGGAATGGATGGTTATGTTTATATGCAACGTAATAGTGGAAATGCTGAAGGCTTATGTGGCATCAATATGCTAGCTTCTTATCCAACTAAGACTAGCCCAAATCCTCCTCCCTCACCGGCACCCGGTCCCACAAGGTGTGATCTTTTCACATACTGTTCTGAGGGCGAAACTTGCTGTTGCAAGTCTCGCTTTATCGGAATATGCCTTTCCTGGAATTGTTGCGGGCTCAATTCTGCTGTATGTTGTAAGGATCATCGGCATTGCTGCCCACACGATTATCCTGTATGCGATACAACAAGCAACCAATGCCTCAAGGTATGCGGCCCACTTTTTTTTCTCCTACCGGAGTTGTTAAGCTTGATGAGTATGATTAACAGACCAAGTTCTTAGTTTCCATGGCAATGTGATCCCATAATTGTCTGATGATTTTGTGGCAGTTCACATGATTCAGTTTAGCAAAGAATGACATGTATTTGTGCGGTGGGTTATCTCTTATTTGTGCTGTAACAAAAAATTGTCATTCCGATCCACAGTTATTGGCCTTCACTTAACATTTTGGGGAAAATTCTTCTTGGCAGTATGTAGGTTATTCTGATGCGAGGGAGATTTATTAGTTATCCTGTTCTTATAACTGCGGCTTCTTTCCTTTTTTGACTACTGCTTCTTCTTCTGTCTGTTGTGAGTTGTCTTAAAACATCTTAGGCTGGGCTAATGAACTTGTGGATATTTTGCAGCATTCTGGGAATCTTACAGAAACAGAAGCCCTCAGAAAAAGAGGTTCTTTAAGGAAGCAAAGCAGTTGGCAATCCATAGTAGAGGATTGGATTTTGTAGTCTCAACAAGCGTTACACATTCTCCTCAAAGTTGCATACACATATGTAGTACGTAAATAGGAACAGTTGTCTAGCTAAAAAGATGGCATCAGTTTGGAGAACTATGCTAAGTTTTTTGAATTGGTTGATAATGTACCAGATTGATTTTTTATATTTCTCAATGTGTCCAAGGTGCCGTCATTTCGGGAGGCTTTAGGTGTGTATGGATTTGAAGAACTCCCGACTACTAAAGCAAAGCAGATTTAAGGATCGGGGAAGAGATGTGATTGACATAAAGGCTCAAACAGGAAAGCATCTGATTTCTTGTTTCTCAAGTAACAATACAGAGTAAGCCATATATACGCGGCAATACAAGAATTCTGCATTGAGTCAAAACTCTACCACGGAACATGATTTATTTCAGCCTTTTGTGGGGAGGGGGGGGGGGTGTTGCTTCAGAATGAGGTTTTTGGTCAACATTTACCTTCTGTAAATTTTGTCGGATGAAATGAAGATAGTTTGGCATGCAAGTATGATCTGAACAAAGCTGAAGGATGTTCCATTCCTTTTCTAGACTTTGTGGCGGTCTTCAGAAGGACAGAAACTGCGTTTGCATCTTTTGATACTTTGGTGTGTGTATTATGAAGAGTCAGTTATTTCTTAGAGAGGAAGCCAGGACAGTAAAACGTCTACTTCTACAAAAGTGCTCTTCGAAATATCTTGTGATTGTGCTGTGCAATGAGAAATGAGAATTCTGTAGACAGACCGGGTCGCTCGAGTCTCAGTGGCGTGATAGATGTTAGCAAGAAATTAGCGTCTGATGTAAGAGGGAAAGAGGGCTCAATGTAGTCCATGCTTGCCCCTGTAGAACTTCACAATGATGATGCAAAGATGGGGCTTGTGGTAATAAACATATGTAAGGCTGCTGCACACTGGTGCAAGGAGTCGCTTCTCTCGTCCCCAGCAAAATTAGCAAGAATGTCATCGATGCAGCTAGGAATGACCAGCTTTCAGACAATTGTAATTGCCACTAAAATCGACCTCGAAAAAATAATTCCCAGGAATCGTTGCTTGCATGTGAAATTCTACTTATTCACACAACATGCAGGACTAAAGATTTACTAGGATTCGAATGTTGTTCTGTGTTCTAGTGGCTGTGTTCTAGTGTCTCAAACAATCCACACTGTTATTTTGCCAGTGTAAACCATGAACTATAGACGCCTTGATGGATAATATTAAAGCTCGAATCATTTACAAAATCACAAAAAAAAAATTTACATCTTACAAAGGGTTTTCCTTCCCGCGTGATTTACTTAACAACAAAGTCCAGGGCGTTGGCAAAAGAACACTTAGCTTGTTCTTCGCTTCTGCTTCTTCAGTAAGTGATCATCAGTCTTACCCGGTCCTCACTCGATTCGATCACGACGACGGGAACACGTCCTTGACGGCGGAGGCGGCGGTCAAGTAATTGAGCGTGTTCCGCAACGTCTCCTTCTCTCTCTTCAGCCTCGTGGCGGTGTCCTCCAGCTCGAGCAGAGCCTGCTGCTCCCTCGGCGCGCCCTCGAACGTGCTCCCGACGAAGAACGAGAAGGGCGTCGGGAACAGGTTCCGCCTCAGGTCCGGGACCTCCTTCTCGGGCTTCCCGCTCAGCCGGTTGGAGATCCGGATGACGTCCTTCATGTAGGCCTCCACCTCGCCGGCCAGCGACTCCAGGTCGTCGGCCCCGTCGGCGGAGGGCCGGTCCTCGAGCCACGTGACCTGCGCGACGAGGTAGGGCTTGTTGCGGACGATCCCGGTGACCCGGAACCGCTCCTGGCCCTTGCAGATGAGGAAGAACCGGTCGTCGACGAGGCGCTCGTGCTTGACGATCTCCCCGACGCAGCCGACGGAGGTGATGCCGGAGACGGAGTCGGTGTAGATGACGCCGAACCGGAGGTCGGTCTGGAGGAGCGTGTGCATCATGATCCGGTACCGGAACTCGAAGATTTGGAGGGGGAGGATGGCGCCGGGGAAGAGGACGAGCGGGAGCGGGAACAGGGGGAGCTCCACGGCGTCGTCGGAGGACGGGGACCCCGCGTGGCGCCACTCCGGGGAGGAGGAGGCGGAGCAGCGGGCAGGGCAGGGGCTCCCCCGCCGTCGCCGCCGGCGGAGGGGAGGCGGGGCGAGGGGCTTAGAGGAGGAGGTGGAGTAGTAGCAGCTGGCTGTGGGAGCGGCGGCGACCGGGGGAGCGGGAGCGAGGGTGGGCTTGGGAGAAAGAGAGGGCGAGGGCGAGGGCGAGGAAGAGGAATAAGAAACGAGCTGAGCGAAGGCCATTGTCGAGTTGCAGAGAGAGAGAGAGAGAGAGAGAGAGGTGTCTCAGTTGAGGAGGAGAGAGAAGACTGAACAGTGAAACATTAGAGAGAGAGAGTGTGTGTGTGTGTGTTGCAGAACTGAATGACGCACACTGGTTTCGGTTTGACCATCAGCTTACTGAGAAAGGGCAAGAGAGAGCGCCGTTGACCGTGAATTTGATGCTGTTAATTAAGCTTTTGTGGTGGAGAGGGGAGGGGGGAATGTGGATAACGTGGTGCAGTGGGGACATTTCTCGATTTGATTGGTTGATTGTGGTTTCGAAATTTCCACGTGGGATTTAGGGGACACGTGGCGCGGCCTCGTCGGAGAGGATCGAACCCGAAGAGTGGGCCGGGTGGTGTTGGTTCCGGTGGCAGGGAGTGGACCGGTGGTGCCCTTATCACTTTCGTCGGCCTCCCTAAAAATCTCCACTTGGTGTTTTCACATTGGAAAATATGAGAAATGCTTACGTCCTTAATTTGTTGTCGTAACAACGGTCTATTTTGGGCCGTCAAAAAAAAAAATAACACCAATTAAAAAGTCATTATAGGGTCTACTTCTTCAAGAATTTATTATTCAAAACGGTATATTATCATAACAGTAGCTCAAAGGCTGTTATACTGACAAAATCTTGAAAAATCTTTGAAAATATGCTCGTTTAAAGATTCATTCGGTAAATCCATTAAGGTTGGATTCCGGAACATAATTAAGTACATTTTATTGTAATTCATATGGAAAGTGCCAAAATGCCTAAAGCTTTCATACTTGCTGTTGACAACTCAAATTTTCCTTCCGCTTTCGAAAAATTTTATACTTGATCGCTCTAGGGTTGTTCAAAAGGTAATCGAGATTCGACCGACGAGATACAAGACACAAAACACAAATTCAAATTCAAAAAAATGGATTTTTCTTGTCAAGACCGGTCTTTTAATTCTAATATTGCCCCTCAATGTTTAAACCTTCAAGATTAATTGGGAAGTCTGTGATTTACTTCCTGATTTCGATCTTGTATCATGAAACTAAAAATCGCAAGCATTCCAACACCATTAAAATCAAGTCCATCGGTTGTCGGATGAAAAAGTTCGCAGAAAAGTAGCTTTGGATTTGTTAACACCCAAAATTACCCCCGGTGGGAGCGGGTCGATTGCAAGTCACAAAGGACGAAAAACACGGCCCACATAGCATGAATCCAAAGAAAGGCCGTGAGTCAGGCCCAGAAGCATCAGAAAGATTTGGAGCAGTTGTCGACAGGACATATCATAGAAGTGTCGACAAGTTGACAAATTCAAAATCACGAGCCTTGCACGTGACATCGACAAGTCCAAGATCACGAGCCTTGCACGTGACGTCGACAAGTTCAAGATCATGAGCTTTCCATGTGATGTCGATAAAGTAAGCATGTGGTGTTACATGGTAAAGAAATTCATTTCCATGTGTCAAAAGGTAAAGACATGACTATGGACATGAAGATCAAGGAAGCTAAATAGTGAAACGTGAGAAACAGCAAGAAATAAGGAGACACGTGGAAGAAAACCAGCTATTACGTAATGCTCAAGGGGCGTAAGTAACATCGATAAGTCAGGAAGTGGTTAAAGTGCGAAATGTAAGGAAGTGAAAGACAACTTTCAAGGAAAAGTAGCCGATCAACAGTTATCAAGCTGCTTTATAAATACTCAAGGATTTCCGATATAGATTGGACCTCCGCACAAGACAACGGATCTCTTATCTATCTTTACTTTCAACATAATAGGAGTAGTAATAGTTACAGCTTTTAGATTCCACGTCGTAGATTTAATTCCGGCGCGAGTCCTTATCAGGTCCAGTATTGTTGATTAAATTCCAATGATATGCCACTAGTTCAACGTCGTTGATTAGATTCCAGCGTTGTGCTTGAAATATAGCTGTTGATTGAATTTCAGCCATATTCTCTCGGGTCACGTCATTGATTAGATTCTGGCGTACCTGAAATTGTAATGTTGTGAATTGGTTGTGTCATTAATTGGATTCCGACATAGCATGGTCTTGGCATTTGCAAGGTGTCATCCTGTTGTTAGTATTGTTGAGTTTGGTGTATTATCAAGTTAAGTTGTAAGACACAAGTTGGGTTTAATAGACGCATTTGACATTCTCTATCCAAGCTTGACTCAAGATCCTAGTCTCCTCTAATAAAATCCGAAATGCAGTCTTCGGTGAAAGATTTTCGACAGAATAAAACCGGCGAAACAGGATTCTTGTCTTTTGAATGCATGATGCTTTGATGGAATTGGATTCGTCCCCCGTTTATAATTTTTACACTCCCGCGCTGTTTGCATACACAAGGTGTATTGCATGCTTGCACGTTGAACTGGATTCGTCCCCCGTTTGATTTAGAATCATCAATTTGCATGTTCGATCGTGTGCATTCCCGTTGCATCGATTCAGAATTTAGTTCGCTATACCTTAGGCCTGTAGATTGTGCTTGCTGTATGGACATGATTCATCCTGCTTTGTTTTCTTTATCATTTGAGTGTTTGATTGATGGACTAGATCAGTCGATTATTTGAATTTGACCGATGCATGTATAGTATATTTTCAAAAGACACCAATAATACAAGGCACTGCGGAGTCACGCTATCGTTGCCTCCATGACGTGGCGATTTTGCCTAAGGGTGGGTTGTGAAATTTTCAAAACCCAAATGAAATTTGAACTACCTGGCTCATTTCTCAACTCAAAGGTCGAGTTTCTTCGCAGCTCTCCGAGATGAAGAGGTCAGATGCACCGATATCCATAAGTACACTCATCATGGTATTATTAATCGTCACATCCGCTGACATGAGTCCATTGGGATTGTTCGCTTTCTTGGACTCGATCGAACTTAGGATCCACAATAAACCTAGGCGCATCTTCTCATGCTCCTCCTCGTGAGCCTTGACGTGAGCCTTGACAAACGACAAGAGCTTGCCTCATGTCGGCAATCATGAGTCATGTGCGCACCATCGGACATGAGTCTTCTGGTCTCCATTGCTCAACTCTACCTTCGCCTTCCCAGGGGCCGCCGATGGTTTGCTTCCACTTGGGCAGTGGAACTTGTTACAATCTCCCCCACCAGTGACCTTATCCCCCAATCAAGAGTCGAGCCGTGGTACTTACTCGAACTGCACCATCGGTCACTCCTGTTGCTTGGAAGTACTACTTCATGTACAACAGGAAGTTGTCCACATCCTTGACCTCCCACAAGCCCTTGAACTCTTTTGGCTTCAGGGCGTCCACTCATAAATCGGAATGCACAGTAATCACATCATTCACGCATGTTGCTTCCCTCTCGACAAGCTTTGCCTTGAGCTCGGCCATCTCCACGAGTATGGCCTCCACCAAGGATGTCATTTCTATTATTTATGTATGCTCACAGCATGTCATTCTTTAATTGTGTGCTTTTAGTTTAGTTGAATGATTAGGCTAGAGCACTAGCACCATAATCAACTCAAAAACATTGCATGAAAACTTAACCGACCAAAACCTTACAATTCATAATCTGGTCAAAAGACTGCATGACATTTTAGTTGACAAGTAATCAAATCACAGTATCTAAAGGACACTAGTTAGACAAGTAGTGTAATCAAGTCCTCGACTATAGATTTCTAGTTGAGTAGGAATGAGTTATCTTCCCGTGCCTCACTCGATGTCTACCCGACCCCAATAAGTTAGTGATGACTCCTTCTCACGTAGGATCCTCATAAGTTAAATCGAATTAAAATGAATCTTCCAACGTCGTGTGAGGTAAGGGCTTAGAAGAGCCTGTGTCGATTGAAACTATTGGTTCTCAACTCGACATTACCTTCAAGCCCCTTCTACTTGGACTGCTCCGAGAGGATCATGAGCTATTGTTTATCATCATGCCATTTTCTCATCATGTTGAAATTCCATAATCTCCCAATATTATTTCACATAAATAAGCTAAAATTAGTAATAGAAAGTTATCAAAATTAAATATCATATTTTCGAAATCGAGATATCAAATTCTAACCATTTCTATATAAATTGTCCTCAAAATATTCTCGGTACAAGTCGTTGAAATTTGCTATATATTAATCCTCTAAGAATCCAATAAGTAAGCTCAAAATTATGCAAAAGCTTGAAAAGCTAATAAAATAAATCTCCACAGTAACCGCATATTATGAGAGTCTCACCAAAATCTTACTGTCCATAAAAATTTTGACACCATGCTAATTCAAAGAGTCCGAAAGCCACATTGGGCAGGTAGGATAACTCCCCTGCTTACCTGACAGGCATAATGTTCCGATACCATTTGTAACAACCAACTATAATTAATAGCCATAAAAAAGAAAATATGTGGCCCTTAATTCCTCAAATAATATAACAAACCTCACTCCAAAAATCTAATAACTAAGCTCAAAATTATTCGAGAACTTCCAAGGTCCATCAAATAAATCTCCACGTAACCACGCATTATGAAGGTATCCCCCAAACCTTATTCCTTATGCTCCATAAAAGTATTTGACATCCTTGTCAATGCTAATTCAAAGCGCTCGAAACCACACCGGGCAAGTAGGACACCTGCCACACTTGTGGCCGTTGTAATGCTATGATGCCATTTGTAATGTCCCAAACCTGGACAAAACCCCTTGATTTCCCAAAAATTCTTCCATCTTTTGAAACTCTATTGTAGGCTCTCAGCTTCAATTTCTAAAGCTGAGAGCCTACTTCGCTTTTGATTTTCTTTTTTTTTTTTTACTTTATAAGTCTTTTCTTTTCTCTTCCACTCTTTTTTGGGAGATTGTATATTTGAATAAATTTCTGCAGCTGATCTTGGGTGAACGTGGAGTACAATTCAGCCATTCTAGTTAACGGCCATCGAGGAAGATGTCTGGCTCCACAACGAGATTATGCCTCTCTTATCTCCCGATTTAGATTTAGGTCTAGATATGGGGTTTTACTCTCCCGATTTAAATTTAGGTTTGGATCTGGGAGTTACTTATATATTGATGTTGGTATCTCTGTACGGCGATAGTGATGAGGACGTTGAACCTAAACATGCATTACAAGCCGTTGCAAATAGAGTGGAGGATCTTAACATGTGTTCATTATTGAATCTGGTGATCGGCCGCCAAACGTTTATAGTGGCATATTTGTTATTGAAAGATGAGAGTGTGCTTTTAGCTTCATGCTCTGCTTTGTACTTTATTATTTGTGTTCTAGTATTTGCTTTGTTTTGTAGTTATTTGGGACTTGCTAGGCTTGTATGGCTTCTATGTACCTCTCACATATTATTATGATGAATGAAATCTCTTTCGACTAAAAAAAAGTACTAAACTTGAATACCGAACTCGAGCACATTACTAATACTAGTTACAGTTAATAATAGCCATAAAAAGAAAATACATGATTGGAGTTGCCACTAATCATTTTGTTGTAGATCGATTAGAAACCTAAATAAAACATAGGGAGATATGTTTTATTCCTACGAACCAGAAATTCTAAGCCCGGGGACTTGGTTACGCTAGATCTAGTCTAACGCCCTTTCGGTACCTTTTCCTTTCAAAAATATTTTAGCAGGCAGTTTTGATTCATTTCAACTTAATCACTAACATGTGAGATGTTCATGCGGGTACGCAAACCACCAATTTAACACTCAGGAAAGCATTAAATAAATTGAAAGTTTGGAATAATGACTTATCTCGAACCAACGCAAGCATCTGGATTGTTAGCTAGAAAATCACATTGACACCCTAATATGATTTTTAATTAACAAACAATTCACTCAATTTCTTTTTTTTTTTGAATTTTCACTTATTTAAATGAAATATAATCTATATGCAATGACGTGCAAAAATGACATGCGATTAATGCAACCTAGTATGCAAACTATATGACATAGGACAACGTGACCTAATTCTAATGACGGACAAAGGATTTATTTTTGGTATTTTTTTAATGAAATTCAGAATAATAAAAATACCTAAAAAAAACATGCAATCTACAATGACTTAACATATCCTAACATGACTTATTTTTTGGGATTTTTGTTAAAATTCGAAATAATAAATTACTTAAATTAAGAATGCAATTGGTCTTAATCAAACACGAAGCAATTCATTTTTTTTGGGTTTTCATGAAAAATCCGGAATTAAAAAATAACCTAAACAATCTATTAAGATTAGAATATTACTTAATTTAAACTAGGAAATAGATTATCTCAAGTCCTAATTTAAATTAAATAATTACTTTACCTTCTAGATATACTTAGAATTCCCTAAACATGCAAAATTCTAATTCAAATCCTAACTGACATTTTTTTTTAATTTTCTTTAAAAAAAAGGAAAAACAATTTAAACAAAGATAGCATTCATATTCAAACCAATCACGCGATCTGCCAGATTTGTTTCAAACTCGGATTAGGCTAAAAAATCAAACTATCGGTCATATCTATAATGTTATAGATATCAACGAAAAGTCGATCATTTAAATTTGGAAAGCAGATAAAAATCATTATCGTATCCAAGTGATTATGGATAGGATAATAATTTTCCGTATCGCCGCGTATTATATCTTAGGGATAAGGTCGGATAGTCGTCCAGATACGTTGCTGAATTAGGAACAATTCCTAATTTTGAATATTTGAAAATATTGCGGGTATCACAAACATTATCCTAAGATTTCTAAATATCCACACGATATTCACGAAATATTCTAACATTCAAATTAGGAATCTAAATATTCTGAAAATTGGATAACTTTTACCTAATTTGAAATATTTCCAAATTTGGATTTCGTCTCGGGATGAGCTTACGGATCACGGCAACAAGCGACGGTGGCGACGACGTCGGGAATGGTGTGCTCGGCGACGGCGTGCCCGACAATCCCACCGGCAGGAATAGTGGCTTTGACTGAATCTAGTTGCTCGCGTAACAATTTTCTTTGATTATTCAACTTTGATTCTCAAAGCCCAACAGTCAATGTCTTCACTTGTCACTTGGAATTTTTTAATAGCAAAACCGGTCTGGTCATGCAAGGACGTCGGAAGTTTGCTGGGAGTGTACTATTCGTGAATGGCCTTGGTGAAAATAGAGATTGAACAAGCTGCAGCGAGGACAATTTTCAAGCGGTGCAAGTCTGGAGTAGCCTCTGCTGTTGAAACATTGCTGGATGGTCTACAGAGCACTTGACAAGGCGGCAGGTCTTCGTGGTAAGGAAGCAACATCAGAGAAGACTTGCTGACTTTTTTCTAATCTGGGCGTGACGAGAAGGCTTGTTGAAGACTCTAATCTTGCTGCATGGACTGGACAAAACCAAGCAAAAAAGAATCCACTTCTTTGACTAGACAGCAGGTCTTCGTGTGGTGCAAAATCCAGAGCAATGGGCGTTGGCGTCGTGGAGAAGCAACAACAGCAGCGGGATCCTCAAATGCCGTGAAGAAAGCAGCAACGGAAACTGGAGGGAGCAAAATCTGTTGACCAAAATTCCACGAACATGGACTAGTGGAATTGCTGGACACCTAGACTCCTTGAAGATGACTTTGGAATTGGCTTTGGCCACTAGCAATAGTGGGGAAGAGGCTAATGTTGATCTTTTGCCAAGGAAGAGCTTGTGGCAGTCAGACTCTCGATGACAACAATTTGTCGTTGATGTAGCAGGAGTGTCGGACGTGGGATGCTTCGTGACCTCGCTGCTTCGTCCTCAGCCAGAGATGTAGTGACCGTGAAGGTTGTTGATGCCGATGAAAAGGCACGCCGGTGTGGAGGACGGCGGTGTGGTGCACAGCGGCGAGGTGCGACGTGCGACTCTTCTCTCTCTCTCTCTCACTTGCTCTCTCCTTCTAAAAATTTTCTGATCTAAAAATTTTGTTCCCCCCCAAAATTCTAACCTAAACATGTTTATATAATACTAACCTAGGTCAAATAGATGGGCTTACTAATCCTAATAGGCTTAGGCTTGGGCTTAGACTTTAATTTAATTTAAATGGGCTGAATTAATTAAGGATAATGGGCTGAATTAAGCTCAAAGCATAATGGGCTGAATTAAATTCAAATTAAAACAATTGAGCCCGTTTGACATGAAACTCCCGGCCATTAGATTGCGAGCGAGCCGAGTTTTGTTCGATGAATTTTAAGCTCGCTCGCCATCGCCAATCCGATGCAAAATGCAATTAAACTAAAATGAACATAAACTATATGTTATGCAATTTAACAATTTTTTTGTTTAGGGGTTAACATTTAATCCCTAATTTTCTATGCAAATTACACTAAATTACGCGCCAAAATTTAGGTGTCAATAGCTATCCCTCTTTGAAGGTGAGCTCGCAGAGGTTGTATTCAAAGACTAAATAATACCTAAATTTCAACTATGCAAATGCAATGAATGTTGTTTTTATCGGGATTATGAGCCCCATTTTTTAATGCAATAAGAAATGATGCATGCCAACATGAATAGAAAACATACCCGGAATTACTTACCTGATAGAAGCTAGTTAATGTGATTCGAGGCACGACTCTAACTTTGATGTTGTTTGGCAAATGTCTGGACTCAGTCCCATAGGTATTGCCTGATACGCGTTGATGAACTTTGGTGATTCTGCAATTAAGTCAAAACACATGAAGAAAGCTTGACGTATCCAATCATCACCTGGATTCGTGAGAGCAATTTTTTAACAAAAACGTAAAAATGTTCCGACCTTTACAAAATACCTATACATCTCCATCGGTATTTGTAAAGATTTGGCCTCTGCGCTTATATCTTTCACTCATAGGTGAGTCAAAGAGAAACTTCAAAAGGATATTCCGACCCTTATGAGATACCTATACATCTCCATAGGTACTCATAAAGATTTGGCTGCTTTACCTATACATCTCCATAGGTGAGTCGCGGGGGAATACCTGGGGTTGAGAGAATATTCCGACCTTTATGAGATACCTATACATCTTCATAGATATTCATAAAGATTTGGCCGCTTCACCTATACATCTCCATAGGTGAGTCACGGGGGAACATCCGGGATAGGGAGAATATTCTAACCTTTATAAGATACATATACATCTCCATAGATACTTATAAAGATTTGGCCGCTGTGCCTATACATCGCCATAGGCATGTCGCGAGGGAATACCTGAGATTAAAGAAACATTCCGACCTTTACAAGATACCTATACATCTCCATAGATACTTGTAAAGATTTGGCCATTTCACCTATACATCTCCGTAGGTGAATCACGGGCGAATCTTCTCGAGATTGTGTAAAAATCTGTGATTTTGTGAACAAAGAGGCTAGCCCGAATGTTCGAGGGTTCCTTAACAAAGTACCTGGACATCATCGAAGGTACCTGAAAAGGCTTGATCAATAGACACCTAAACATCATCAAAGGCATCTAAAGATCGCAATAAAAAGATCAAATATGGAACTTGACGATTGCTCGAACAGGCTAGGGATACCTGGATAGTCATAGACATCCAAGGGATAGAGATATACTTACCTGGTGATATTTCCGACTCTTGAGGGTGCGTCTCCTGCTAGACACAGTTTTAGGCAATAAGTAATATGCATTCACACACTATCATGAATACATGTACACATGCACTATGATCTCAACTGAATTTTATGCACGATGGTTTTGTCAAATCGGCATTACAAACTCCGCTGGGGAAAAATCATGACAAGACAATCCGAACTCACGAGCGAACATCTTGCAAATGTCGAATGAAGGACTTTTAATCTGAAAGGGTTTTCTCTCATTCTCATCAAAAAAGCTGATTTATGAGAATCTCTCCATCTCACCATCATTATGTCGACAAGGGTCCGAGTATTCTCGCAAGCAGTACGACCTTACCAATCCAAGAAGTCTTTGTTAGGACTATAACATGGGCTTAGTCAATGGCTTAGCAAAAGAGACTCTTTGAGTCAAGGCTATTGAAAGAAAATACTCTGCAATTGTCTCCGGGTTTACAAGTCAAAAACCCTGCAAAAATGAAATAGAAATGGACTTGCTCGCACTTCTTCGAGCGAAGCTTGTAAACATTAGAAACTCTACGTTAGTTCAAGTGCCCTATTCTGAAAAGACTTTGCAAGAGACGTAACGTAGGCTAGGCTCATGGGTTGAGAAATGAATGGATCATTAGGCTCAAAATGTGTATAACTGGGGTGAATAGGTTGGTGATCATCTCGGCATTGTCATCGGTCTTCTTCTTCACCAGGGATTGTCTCCTCGGTAGATGCTCCATTGACTTCAAAAGTTCATCACTTGATTTCTTTGAGACTTGTAGGACTATTGCTCTACTAGGGATGATTTTGATATGTCATATCTCGACACTTGTCATTGGGCATTGATCTTGCTTTTACCAGGCACACTGCTTTTTCTTGACCCATTTTGCTTTTTTTTTCTTCTTTTTTTTGGCTTATAATGTAAACACTAGTCAACTATATCTGACTGAATGATTCGCCATTTGAACTCTCAAGGATTCTTGTCTTCTATCGACACTCCGAACATGCTGTTTGAATAATGATGATCTTTTGCCTTGCCCTAGTGTGGGGAATGATCACTAATTGGGTTTATATGAAACGAATTTACAGGCTCAATTGAGCTTAGCAAAGGATAAAGTGTGTATAGGATAGAGAAAGAAATTATCTTCGTCTTCCTAAGGTACTTGAACTTTCGCATGAATTCATTTGAAAAAGCAACACTCGAATATTGATGCAAGTGAGAGCAAAAAGATTTCTATTCATTTTTCACCATATGACATTGATTTACCTCCGGTTTTCCCCAATGAGGAGTGGTTCTTGACAGGGGTAATTTGAATGAATTTCTCCAAGTGTTTAGGCTCAAAGAGGCAAAACAAGGGATAACTTGTAATGTTTAAGGTAGAGAAATGAAATGCCTCTTGTCATTTCAGTCACCGTACCTTTTGCGAGAGAACTCTTTACCTTGCAGACATGGAATTTTTCTAACTCAACTCACTGAAGATTAGAGCATGGGACTGTGTATAGGATAGGACTTGCCTTCCATCATCCCAATGTACCTCATTCGATACACTCAATTCACTCGACGTGAGTTATCAGATTATCTAAACAAATTTTCACTTTGAAATCGATGATACTGATTGACAAAATAACCATGCAGAAATTAAAGCTAATGCAAACATCTTTAGCTTGAAATTGATTGACACCATTTATTGATTAGTGAAATGTTTACAATTCAGAACATAAAACCAAGCACTGGAAAACTTTTGCTGGAAAATGTCAGGTTTTATCAAGGATAATACATCTTTACAGCATCAGAATTAATAGGATTGGAGAACTCACGACCATCCATTTCTGCGAGAATCAAGGCACCTCCGGAAAGCACCTTCTTAACCGCATATGGACCGATGTAGTTTGAAGCAAATTTACCTTCAGGAACAGGGAAGATTGACAGCACCTTCCTTAGGACTAGATCATTTACCTCAAAGTGTCTTGGACGCACCTTTTGGTTGAAGGATCTAGCTATCCTCTACTAATAGGTTTGCCCAAGGCAAATGGCTCTCAACCGCTTTTCATCAATGAGGTTCAATTGCTCGTGTCTTTGTCGTATCCATTCCGCTTCAGACAACTCCACTTGGGATAAAACACGCAGGGAAGGGATCTCTACTTCAATGGGCAGGACTGCTTCCATGCCATATACCAAAGAAAAAGGGGTTTCACCGACAAAGGTTCGGATGGAAGTCCGCTATGCCATTAGTGCAAATGGCAATCTTTCGTGCCAGTCACAATAGTTTTCATCCATTTTGGCTAGGATCTTCTTGATGTTCTTGTTAACGGCTTTAACTGCTCCATTCATATGTGGACGATAGGGAGATGAATTTAGATGCTGGATTTTGAACTCATTGAACAACTGATCTATGAATTTGTTGTTCAAATTCGTCCCATTATCAGTGACAATAGCCTTGGGGACGCCATAACGAGCGATTATGTCTCGCCTGATGAATCTTACAACATTCTTCACAGTAACATTGGCATAAGACGCGGCTTCGATCCACTTAGAGAAATAATCAATCGCAACCAAGATGAATCGGTGTCCATTCGATGCCTTGGGATTGATTGGGCCAATCACATCGATGTCACACATTGAAAAAGGCCATGGCTCGGACATCTGATGTAATTTCGTGGGGGGAACATTTATTTTATCCCCGTGAACTTGATAGCGATGGCATCTTCGAACATGCCGGATGCAGTCACTTTCAAGATTGAGCCAATAATAACCCAACCTTATGATCTTCTTAGCTAACATGTAGCCATTCATGTGTGGACCATATATCCCCTCGTGTACTTCTTGCATGATCCTAGTAGCTTTTGCTGTGTTGACACCTAAATTTTACTAACCATTTAGTGTAATTTGCATAGAAAATTAGGGATTAAATTTTTAACCCCTAAACAAAAATATTTAAATTGCATAACATATAGTTTAGGTTTATTTTAGTTTAATTGTATTTTTTGCATCGGATTGGCGATGGCGAACGGGTTTAAATTTTATCGAACAAGACTCGGCATGTTCGGAATGCAAGGGCCGAGAATTTCAAGACGAACGGGCTCGGTCGTTTTAATTTGAGCTTAATTCAGCCCATTATGTTTTAAGCTTAATTGAGCCCAAATTAATTCAACCCAGTTTAATGTTAATTAGAGCCTGAGCCCAAACCTAAGCCCATTAGGACATTAAGCCCATCTAATCTAACCTAGATTAATCTTATAAATATGTCATTAGGTCAGAATTTTATGGAGAAAGACATAATTTTTCTAGATCAGAAATTTTGAGAGTTAAAGTAAAAGGGAGAGAGAGAGGCCGCCGGTCATCGTGCCACCAACGGAACTGCACGGCTGCTCGCCGCCGCGCCCCAGCCAGTTGCCCCTCGCCGGAGACTGCCACCGCCGATGTTCTACCTTCCTACGACGCTGGTTGCCGCCTTACATCGTCGCTGCTCCCTGCTGCCCCGTGGAAGACGCTATTCCAGACCACCGTCGCGTCCCTGTTGGATGCTCCTGTTCGCGTCCTCTACCGCCGCCTGTATAGCCACGCCGGAGCCCCACCAGAACAACCGCCAAGTTGCTGATCACCGCCGGATCTCACCCGCACGTCATCGCCCTCCGGAGCAGCTTGTCGTTGCTGAGCCTGCCATACCGCTTCAGCCTCTCACCGTCAGCTACAACCACGCCGGAAGGCCATCACAGCCGCCGTCCTTGCCGACAAGGCCACCGAGCGCACTGTCCTCAACCAGCCACCGGTCGCTGCCTCGACGGAATAGCCGACGTCCCGTTTGTTCCAGCCGTGAACAGTCGCGTGCCGATCCCGCCTCCGGTGTCCACGTTTCAGCCGCCATAGCCACCGCCGGAGCAGCCATAGCCGAGCCCGCCGGTGCAGCCGTGATCCACCGTGTTGCCGTCGCCGTCCCATTGTCGCCGTTGTCCCGATCCGTAAGCCCGAGCTCAATCCCGACCTCGATTCAAATTTGGAAGTTATCCAAATTAGGTGAGTGAACATTATCCGATATATTTTCAGAATATTAAGTTTCCTAATTCGAGTGTTTTGAATATTGCATGAATATCACGTGGATAATTAGGTGTCTTAAAATAATATTTGTGATATCCGCAATATTTCTGAATATTCAAATTAGGAAAATTTCCTAATTTTAGCAATGTATTTGGACGTCTATCCGACCTTATCCCTAAGGTTCGATACGTGGTGCTACGGGAAATTATCATCCTATCTATAATCACTTGGATACGATGATGAATTTCATTAGTTTTTCAAATTTGAATAATCGACTTTTCGTCGATATCTATAACCCTATAGATATGACCGACAGTCCGATTTCTGTGCCTAATCCGAGTTTGAAACAAATTTGGCGGATCACGTGGTTGATTTGAATGTGGTTATTATCCTTATTTGTTTGATTGTCCTTCCTTTTCAAATAAAACAGAAAAATTCAAAAGTATTAGCTAGATTTAAATTAGAAGTTTTGCATGTCTAGAAATTTTAAATATATATCTAGAAGATAGAGTAATTATTTAATTTAAATTAGGACGTGAGACGATCTATTTCCTAGTTTAAATTAAGTGTTATTCTAATCTTAATAGATTATTTAAGTCACTTTATTATTTCGAATTTTTAATCAAAAATCCCAAAAATAAATCATGCTAGGGAAGATTAAGTCATCATAGGTTGCATGTTATTTTAGGTATTTTTATTGCTCCGAATTTCAACAGAAAATACCAAAAAGAGGAAATCGTTAGGTTGCATGTTAATTTAGGCATATTTTTAATTCCGAATTTCATCAGAAAATACCAAAAATATATCATTGCATCCGTCATTAGAATTAGGTCACGTTGTCGCATGACATATAGTTTGCATGTTAGGTCGCATTAATTCGCATGTCATATTTTTGCACGTTATTGCATGTAGATTAGATTTCATCTAAATAAGTGAAAAATAAAAAATAAAAATAAAAAAGAGAAATTGAGTGAATTGATTGTTAATTAGAAATCATATTAGGATTGTCTGTATGATTTTTCATTAACAATGCAGATGCTCGTGTTGGCTCCAGGTAAGTAATTCTCCTAAGCTTGCAATTTATTTAATGCTTTTCTGGGTGTTAAATTAGTGGTTTGCGCACCCGCATAAACACTTCACATGTTAGTAATTAAGTTAAAATGGATCCAAATTGCCTGTTAAAATATTTTTGAAAAGAAAAGGTACCGAAAGGGCGTTAGACTAGATTTAGCGTAATCAAGTCCCCAGCCTTAGAATCTCTGGTTCGTAGGAATAAAACATATCTCCCTATGTTTTATTTAGGTTTCTAATCAGTCTACCGTAAATTGATTAGTGGCGACTCCAAGCATGAAAATATTTGTACGTTAAAGACTTAAACCATAAGTTGCGAATTGGTAGGGCTTGGAAGGACCCGAGTTAAGATTAGTCTTAATAATCCATTAGCCCGAAAAATGATCAAATTTTTTAGGGTTGCGACAAGCTGCATCTATACACCTTAGCAGAATCGAATCATAGGTTCTACCTCTACTCCACCATTCACTTACAATATGGAAGATAACGTAGCTAGTGCATCAGCGAACTAATTGTGGGATCTTGACAAGTACTTGAAGGAGATATCTTCGAATTCTTTTATGATTTCTTCGAGGTATTCATGACACGGCACCAATTTGGTGTCTCTCATCTTCCACTCTCCTATAGTTTGGAGAATAATCAGAGCGGAATCACCAAATACCCTTAACTTGGTTATCCCCATTTCCACTGCAGCTTGGAGTCCGAGGATGCAAGCCTCGTACTCAGTTATGTTGTTGGTGCACGGGAACACCAATTTTGCTACTACTAGATAATGTTGCCCATCTAGGGATATTAAAACTGCCCAGTGCTGGAACCAGCTAAGTTCACGGCTCCATTGAAAAACATGGTCTATGTGTCTTCCTTTATTACCAAAATACAATCTTCTGGAGAATATCTATCATCGTCGGAGATTCCAGGAGTTTCAGCTAACACATCAGCAATTACTCGGCCTTTAACTGATTTTTGTGGCATCATCTGGACATCAAATTCTAAAATCAAAATCTGCCATTTGGCCAGCTTCCCTACCAAGGCCAGTTGATCAGTAAGTACTTGATGGGATCATTCTCAGTCACCAGCAAGGTCTGATGATGCAATGTATACTATCTCAGCCTATGAAGCACCTATACTAATGCAGCGCAAGTCTTCTCGGCTTCAGGATAGTTCAACTCCGAGACGGTAAACTTCTTACTCAAGTAATAAATAGTTCGCTCTTTTTCATCTTCAAGATTTTTCTGGGCTAGCATCGCACCCAGAGACTCACTATGAATAGTGAGGTAAAGGATCAAAGGCTAGCCTGGCATCAGAGGGACTAACACTGGTGGTTTCATCATGTACTGCTTCAGTTCACTAAATGCTTCCTGGCAATTATTGTCCCACTCCACTTGAGTATTCTTCTTTAGAAGTTTGAAGAACGGTTTAGCTGTTTCGGAGAGCTGGAAAATGAAATGGGCTATGTAGTTCAATCTACCTAGGAAGCTCCGCACTTCTTTCACGGTCGACGGGGGTTGAAGCTCACATATAGCCTTTATTTTGGAATGATCAACTTCAATGCCCTTACTGCTTGTTACGAACCCGAGTAGTTTGCCCGACATTGCCTCAAATATGCACTTCACTGGATTGAGATAGAGTTTAAACTCACGGAGTCGGTCGAACAACTTCTTCAGGGTATCAACATGACTCTCTCCAGGTCGAGACTTGGCAATCATGTCATCGACATAGATCTCAATTTCCTTATGCATCATATCATGGAAGAGAGTGACCATTGCTCGTTGATATGTTGCCCCATCATTTTTAAGACCGAAAGGCATGACCTTATAGTGGAACGTACCCCAAGGAGTGATGAATGCCGTTTTCTCCTTGTCGTTGTCCTTCATTCTTATCTTATTATAGCCCGAGAAACCATCCATGAAGGAAAACAGCTTGAATCTAGCAGTACTATCTACTAGAACGTCTATGTGCGGTAATGGGAAGTCATCTTTAGGGCTAGCCTTGTTCAAGTTGCGATAATCGTTGCAAACCCGAACTCAGCCGTCCTTCTTCATGACTGGAACGATATTGGCCACCCAGGTAGGGTATTGGGTGACTTCGATGAATCCAACTTTCAAGAGCTTCGTGACTTCTTCTTCTATTTTCTTCGAAAGCTCAGGTTTGGTTCTTCGTAACCTCTGTTTCTTGGGTGGCATGCCGAGATTAGTAGGCAAGCCATGCTCCACAATAGAAGGGTCTAAACCTGGCATATCGGCAAATGACCAGGCAAAGATATCCTAGTAATCCTTCAGCAATTGAACCAGACGTTTGGCTTCACCTTCATGAAGGGTCACCCCTATCTTCACTTCTTTAGGCTCTCCAGAATCACCCAAGTTAACGATAACAGTCTATTCTGATGTAAGGACTTTGAATTTTTCATGCCGCTCTATATTGCGCTGAATATCTGAGAAATCGTCAAATTCGTTGGTATCATCGGGATCAAACTCGGCGGCGCATAATTCATTGGATTAGACCGTTTCCGTACCCTCACGTATCACAAGATTGCCCCTGAAACATAAAGTAATGGATTCAAAAGGACAAACAAGGCTAAACATTGCATTTTTTGTAAAAATTTTTTTACTCTGCTTTTTTTTAAATTCTTTTCAAAAAAGTTTTACCACGAGAAAGCATGAAGAAGCCCAGGCCTCAGAATTCTCCTTGGACTATATTTTCTTTTATTGATTGGATATCATCACCGGGCTGGTTTGATATACCTCAACATGCCCTCAAAAAATGAAAATATCTTGTAATTTCATTGATTATCTCGAAATGAATTACATTTATTGAATAGAAATTGCAACAATGAAGTCCTAGAAATGAAAATAGAAAGTAGCACCCGAGAAGGGGCAAGTCCTAAAAAACAGTAAAAATTCCCATGCAGGGGAGTGTGCGGAAAAAGTAAAAGTTTTACTCTTGTGGGCCTGTGCCCATTCCCTCTAACGGTCCTTCTTTGATAGCTCCAATGAAGACATCATCGAACAGGGCAGTGATTCCCTCCATTGCGTCATCAGAATCTCCTGTCATTGGAGGTGTTAGATCATCCATACCTCTCCATCCGTTATGGACAATATCACGAGGATCAACATAGAAGCTCGGGGGCGCTAAGTACTTCACATAATAGTCGAACTTGCCGCTCAGTTGCCCCAAAGTGTCAATCACTTCCTTCTTTTCGTGCATCATTATTGCAGGGCCTGGGAATGTGGTGCGGATGTGTGGAGGCAGCCTACTATGCCCGAGTTCTCCATTATTTTGGGCAGTTCGATGGCTACGTTCTTCAACATTTGGCTCTTCTTCGGATTGCTGACTATGTCCACGTCCACGCCTTTCATTATTTAGCACAGTTCACCTCTGGTACCCTAATCCAAAAGTGCGAGGTCTTTGAGAGACTTCCATCGATTGGCGGATACCTTGACCATCTCTGTCAAGGCCCTCGCCCGAAATAAAGCCATGGGACGCCATTACTCTTCCGACTATGACAGCAGCATTTGACACCTCAGAAGCGGGCGGTGATGATTCTCTAGCCGCATATATGATTGATACGAGTTCGAGTGACTAATAACTCAATTCTATTTTGCAATCCGGCTCGACATAGGGGATAGCCATTGCATGATAAATTGGGTGCTCTTCTTCACCGTGTACCGTGACTAACTTTCTCTCCACAACGAATTTCACCTTTTGATGTAGACTGAACGGTACAGCACCAGTAGTATGAATCCATGGATGTCCCAACAGGAAATTGAATACAGTGGGATTGTCCATGACTTGGAATAGGACATTGAACGTTGTTGGCCCTATTTGTATGTCAAGGTGTATTTTTCCCATCACTTCTTTCTTCGTTCCATCAAAAGCTCGCACGGAGGTCTTTGTAGCATTTATTTTAGACGGATCTATCTTGAGGTGGTGTAAAGTCGCTAGAGGACATATGTCAGGGCTGAACCGTTATCAAGTAGAACCCCGGCTACGTGTGAGGCCTTGTATTTGACAGAAATATACAGGGCCTTGGCATGTCCTCTCCCTTCTATAGGAAATTCTTCATCTGAAAAGGCTATAAGGTCTTTGGGGAGTATGGAACCCACGAATTCCTCCAATTTATCGTGGTCAATCGTCTCGGGCACATGGACTTCACTCAACACTTTCATCAGGGCCTTTTGATGTTTGACAAACGTTTGGATGAGTTCAAACAGAGAGATTTGCGCGGGCATCTTGCGTAGTTGCTCAACTATGCTGTATTCACTAGCTTTAATCACAGCCAGGAATTCTTTAGTTTCTTCATTAGTGACAGGTTTTGCAGGTTGAGCATTAGCTTGACCATAGGTATGTCTAGATCTGGTGACTAAGTCGACATCGAGACTGTAGGACCAAGGGACTGCCTTATCATCACAGTACTCGTATGGCTAAGGTATCTCGATCATTATCCCTTCATTGGTTGTGGGGGTGCTTATTACGATCTCTTCATCATTAGTCGCATCTTCAAGCGGAGGCATGTCTTCAGGCAAAGGATCGAGCTTGTCCTTCCTGGTGTTTAACGTAGCAAACTCTTCGTCCCAGTTAATGACGACCTCGGAGATAATAGAGACGATGCCAGTGTGGTCAGTATAAACGATCAACCCAGCCCCTACCATCCTTGAGATTCTTTCTCTCATGATAGTCAAGGAAAGGACCTCATTACTTGGGTAATAACTGGCTTTCACCAACTCACCATAGACGTCGGTGGTGTATACCTTGACATTCTTGATTCAACCAGCATTTAAGCTAAATATGGCATTCACATTGCCCGCGTGATCAGGGTGCGGGTTACTCTGAATATTTGACTTAGCGGGTTGGAATGAGAAAGCCTTAGTATCCAGGAGGTTCTGGATTTGGTGCTTGAGGATAGAGCAATCGTCGGTTGAGTGTCCCGGTTCACCCATGTGATAATTGCATTTCTTTAATGGGTCATAATTATAGAACTACTTAGAATTGGGCCGCTTTGGCTCGGTAGTAAGCAAGCCTTTCTTTCGGAGCACTGTCAATACTTAAGACAACGATATGGGGAGGAGGGTGAATTGCCTCTTATTGTTCCTCCTTTGAAAAGATTGACGACCCGCATTTTGGTGCTGAGCTTTTGCTACTTGAATTGCCGGGGCTGGGTTAGTATTCCGTCGGCTCGGTTGGTTATACGTCACATTCACTTCCACTGCCGATTCCTTCTCCTTCCTTGCACTAAATCTTTTGATCGACTAAAACGGCTCCACAAACCACCCATTTTTCAGCCATATCTCGATCTGTTCGCCTATGGGGATGAGTTTGTTGAAGTTGTCAGCCAAAATGGCCACCATCTAATTACGGTACTCAAATGGGAGAGTTTTCACGAACATCCTCTTCAACTCACTATCTATGGGTTCTGGAACGACTAGAGCGGCTAGATTCCTCCATCTGATGGCATAGTCTTTGAAGGACTCGATCTTTTTCATCTGAGCACGCTCGAGGTCATCGCGAGTAGGAATGATGTCTGTTATGAACCTGTACTGCTTTAGGAATGCCTCACTAGCTTCCTTTCAGGTTTTGAGGCTATTTATCTTCTTCATGAGATACCAGTTCAAAGTAGGACCCGTCAAGCTTGCTTAAAATGCATGGATCATCAGGAGTTCATTATCCACGTACGAGGTCATATGTATATGGTACAACTGCAGGTGGGCTTTTAGGCAGGTGGTGCCATTGTACTTGTTAAAGTCCGGCATCTTGAACTTCTTTGGGATTTTGATATGTGAGTACAGGGACAGATCAATCGAGGATGAATCCTGTGAACCCTCCAGTTACTTCACTCTCTCCTCGAGTTTTTTGACTCGCTCATCAGGCTTAGGTTTGTTGACGACAATCTGGACGGGGTCATCTTCCAAGTCAGGAATATCGTCATCTTCCTCAATATCAACATTCTTTCCACCTTTATGATTTGGAGCTGATGCCTCGAGGGATGTTGGAACGAGAGCCGACCGAAGAGTCTTGATTTCAGCGGACATCTGTTGCATTGCGATGACGAGTTGCTTCATCTAGTCTTCCATACCAACAACATGCTTTTGCAAGTCGGTTTGATTGGCCATTCTGGCTCTCGACCGTGTACGAATGGGCAATTGTGATCGGTCCGTAGTTACCTAATTTCGGAATGAAACAGGCATACATAAGTGTTAAGCAAAATCATACGCCAATCCACAACATTGGTCTAACCGCTTTGAATTGAAAAGACTTTTTTATTGAAATGATGAAGATTTTTACAACGACTAATAACTTGAAATTACTTTAAACTGAATATAAAAGCAAATAACTTAATTCCTAAACAAACTAAAACTGAAATGAGAAAAGAACTTCAAGCTTTTTATTTAGCTTGATCTATAGACATATGGGAGGCGACTTCCTTCTTCAGTTGCTCATAAGCTCGAGCTATCTTGGCTGCCTTTTCTTGAGCTTCTTCAACCTTCCTTTTGAGGCGGTTATTCTCTAAGCGATTGGCGGTTTTGAGAGGCATCTTGGGTATCTTCGGGAATAACTCCTGCGGGATTTTGTGCCGTCGAATGTACTTGGCCGTTGCAAAGTAGGACTTCTACTCCCCCTTTAGTTCTCCTTCGGGTCGAGCTATCTTTAACATATGGCATTTCTTCCACATCTTATTAAGTTGAGCTACGATCCCTTCGTGGTCTTCACCCTCGTCAGAGAAATCGACACGGAGGAGCTCTGATTGCAACGCCGGAGGGAGCCCCTAGAGAATCTGGTACTGTCGGAACACTCTGGCAGGGTAGTATTCGATTGCGCCTGTGAAACACAGAAGTGGCACCGGTCTAACACCATTACACGTAAGCCGAGCTTCCTCGACATTGAACCAACTAGCATGCCATTGAAAACCTTGGGGTCTAGCGTTTTTCATGAAAATGATTTATTCGGAGTAATGATAATCAGGTGCGTTCCCTTATTTTTCTTTATAGCTTAAAATGGGATGGCTGGAATCGCTAAGTTCGGATATTTTAAGTAAATCGCCACATCCCTTTATGTGAGACAAAAACCAAATTTGCAATAGTTCAAGGGATGCATGAAATGTTTTGTCAACATTTTGCTTGAATTTAATGAGAGAAATGAAAGTCTATACTAAAATAGTGTTGACAAAATTCTTTTCAAGATAGACTTGTTGGACCAACCACGCAATTGATGGATTACATGCATTCTTGCAGTGAGGAAAAATGACGAACCCGAAAAATGCTAGCAAAAAGATTCTGCCCTTTTGAAAAGGTGTGGCTTTTTCAAAACATTGACTCAGGAATGAAAAAGGACATAACCCACGGTTTGCTTTCAAAACTTTTCCTAACTCACTTTTCCGACATTCAAAAATTCTGACAATCTTAATGTGGAATTAATTCCTAAAGATGGTGTAACTAGCTCCGACTCTAAAGGTTTTTCAATGAGCACACTATATTCTTTCAAAGTCGGGGTGAGCTCATGCTTTGAATATAAAGGTGGATGTCTCGGGGCACCAGAAGTGGGCTAATGCTCAAACGAGACCGGTACGAACTTTGACTTCCAGTAAGGGGAGCAGCCTTCTAATGCGGCCCTCAACTAGCTTGCGGTTGGTCGAACTGAGTAGATTCCACCAAGTACGGAGCTCGTCCTTAGGAGCATCAAGAATCCGGATGTCTGCCCCTCCCATAGTGTATAGACCAAAACTCACGACCGACCTAATGTCATAGACCGACCAAAGAAAAAGATAAAACATAAATAAATTGTGAGATAAAGGTTCAGAACACTTACTTCACCGGGTAGGAAAATGACAATCACATAAACATACGCATGAAATGTGAGGTTCGATTTCTATCTAGATTCTGGCTTGCAAAGTTGAGACGCGAGGATTACCGAGCTAAACCAGTCATGGTGGTGGTTAGGCTGGGATTCCTCTAACTCTGGCTTAGTCAAAGAGCCGACTCAGGTTGCAAAGAGCGCAACTATGGTAGGTATTCAATGACACCATGAAAGAAAATTTCGGGACCGAGAAGGGCGACCCGTACCACATGATTTTGGTCGGGGTATCCACTATCTCGGTACCATTCTAAACCTATGTTGCCCAAGTCCGACAGCGGGTAATGTGTACGGTATAGTGTAAATATAAGGCATGCACAACAGGTTATATCAAACAGCACTTCGTACATAAATTAAACCATACATCCGAACACCTCCCTACAAAACAAAGGTTAACAATCACGCCTCCCCTTATACCTCCCATTCCGCAAGAACATTTAACATCTAAAATGTTAGGGACGTACCTGGGATCCTCGCTACCAAACAAAAAATATTTTTTTAAATGAAAAATTGGCCTAAGTCCACTAAGAGTTTTAACTCAACTCCCTAGCGGAGTCACCAAGTTGTCGCGACTTGAAAAAATTTTCATTTTTTGGGCTAATGGATTATTAAGACTAATCTTAACTCGAACCCTCCCAAGCCCTACTAATTCGCAACTTAGGGTTTAAGTCTTTAACATGCAAATATTTTCATGCTTGAAGTCGCCACTAATCATTTTGTGGTAGATCGATTAGAAACCTAAATAAAACATAGGGAGATATGTTTTATTCCTACGAACCAGAGATTCTAAGCCCGGGGACTTGGTTACGCTAGATCTAGTCTAACGCCCTTTCGGTACCTTTTTTTAAAAAAAATATTTTGGCAGACAGTTTTGATTCATTTCAACTTAATCACTAACATGTGAGGTGTTCATGCGGGTGCGCAAAACACCAATTTAACACCCAGGAAAGCGTTAAATAAATTGCAAGTTTGGAATAATGACTTACCTCGAACCAACGCAAGCATCTGCATTGTTAGCTAGAAAATCACATTGGCATCCTAATATGATTTCTAATTAACAAACAATTCACTCAATTTCTTTTTTTTTTGAATTGTCACTTATTTAAATGAAATATAATCTATATGCAATGACATGTAAAAATGACATGTGATTAATACAACCTAGCATGCAAACTATATGACATGCGACAACGTGACCTAATTCTAATGACGGACAAAGGATTTATTTTTGGTATTTTTTTATGAAATTCGGAATAATAAAAATACCTAAAATAACATGCAATCTACAATGACTTAACATATCCTAACATGACTTATTTTTTGGGATTTTTGTTAAAATTCGGAATAATAAATTACTTAAATTAAGAATGCAATTGGTCTTAATCAAACACGAAGCAATTCATTTTTTTTGGGTTTTCATGAAAAATTCGGAATTAAAAAATAACATAAACAATCTATTAAGATTAGAATATTACTTAATTTAAAGTAGGAAATAAATTATCTCAGGTCCTAATTTAAATTAAATAATTACTCTACCTTCTAGATATACTTAGGATTCCCTAAATATGCAAAATTCTAATTCAAATCCTAACTGACATTTTTTTTTGAATTTTTTTTAAAAAAAAGGAAAAACAATTTAAATAGAGATAGCATCTATATTCAAACCAACCACGCGATCCGCCAGATTTGTTTCAAACTTGAATTAGGCTCAAAAATCAAACTATCGGTCATATCTATAGGGTTATAGATATTGACGGAAAGTCGATCATTCAAATTTGGAAAGCAGATAAAAATCGTTATTTTATCCATGTGATTATGGATAGGATAATAATTTTCTATATCGCCACGTATCATACCTTAGGGATAATGTCGGATAGTCGTCCAGATACGTTGTTGAATTAGGAACGATTCCTAATTTTGAATATTTGAAAATATTGCGGGTATCACAAACATTATCCTAAGATATCTAATATCCACACGATATTCACGAAATATTCTAACATTCAAATTAGGAATCTAAATATTCTGAAAATTGGATAACTCTTACCTAATTTGAAATATTTCCAAATTTGGATTTCGTCTCGGGATGAGTTTACGGATCATGGCAACAAGCGACAGTGGCGACGACGTCGGGAATGGTGTGCTCGGCGACGGCGTGCCCGACAATCCCACCGGCAGGAATAGTGGCTTTGACTGAATCTAGTTGCTCGCGTAACAATTTTCTTTGATTATTCAACTTTGATTCTCAAAGCCCAACAGTCAAAGTCTTCACTTGTCACTTGGAATTTTTTAATAGCAAAACCGGTCTGGTCATGCAAGGACGTCGGAAGTTTGCTGAGAGTTTACTATTCGTGAATGGCCTTGGCGAAAATAGAGATTGAACAAGCTGCAGCGAGGACAGTTCTCAAGCGGTGCAAGTCTGGAGTAGCCTCTGCTGTTGAAACGTTGCTGGATGGTCCACAGAGCACTTGACAAGGCAGCAAGTCTTCGTGGTAAGGAAGCAACAGCAGAGAAGACTTGCTGACTTTTTTCTAATCTGGGCGTGACGGGAAGGCTTGTTGAAGACTCTAATCTTGCTGCATGGACCGGACAAAACCAAGCCAAAAAAAATCCACTTCTTTAACTGGACAACAGGTCTTTGTGTGGTGCAAAATCCAGAGCAATGGGCGTTGGCATCGTGGAGAAGCAGTAACAACAGCGGGATCCTTAAACGCTGTGAAGAAAGCAGCAACGGAAACTGGAGGGAGCAAAATCTGTTGACCAAAATTCCACGAATATGGACTAGTGGAATTGCTGGACACCTAGACTCCTTGAAGATGACTTTGGAATTGGCTTTGGCCACTAGCAGTAGTGGGGAGGAGGTTAATGTTGATCTTTTG
This sequence comes from Syzygium aqueum, assembly GCA_031216185.1. NCBI lineage: Eukaryota > Viridiplantae > Streptophyta > Magnoliopsida > Myrtales > Myrtaceae > Syzygium > Syzygium aqueum. Next base: position 15,928,966 of record CM062236.1, read on the forward strand.
CCAAGGAAGAGCTTGTGGCAGTCAGACTCTCGATGACAACAACTTGTCGTTGATGTAGCAGGAGTGTCGGAAGTGGGATGCTTTGTGACTTCGCTGCTTCGTCCTCGGCCAGAGATGTAGTGACCGTGAAGGTTGTTGATGCCGATGAAAAGGTACGCCGGTGTGGAGGACGGCGGTGTGGTGCACAGCGGCGAGGTGCGATGTGTGCCTCTTCTCTCTCTCTCTCACACTTGCTCTCGCCTTCTAAAAATTTTCTGATCTAAAAATTGTGTTCCCCCCAAAATTTTGACCTAAACATGTTTATATAATACTAACCTAGGTCAAATAGATGGGCTTACTAATCCTAATGGGCTTAGACTTTAATTTAATTTAAATGGGCTGAATTAATTAAGGATAATGGGCTGAATTAAGCTCAAAGCATAATGGGATGAATTAAACTCAAATTAAAACAACCGAACCTGTTTGACATGAAATTCCCGGCCCTTGGATTACGAGCGAGCCGAGTTTTGTTCGATGAATTTTAAGCTCGTTCGCCATCGCCAATCCAATGTAAAATGCAATTAAACTAAAATGAACCTAAACTATATGTTATGCAATTTAAATATTTTTTGTTTAGGGGTTAAAATTTAATCCCTAATTTTCTATGCAAATTACACTAAATGACGCGCCAAAATTTAGGTGTCAACAATTTACATTTTGGCTACATTTTATATTGAACAATTAATTATTTCATAATTTGATAATTAATTATTTTTTATTTCATAATTTAATTTTTTTAATTTTTATCGGCTAGTTCCAAATCCAGCTCGAATCGGAACTAGCCGGTTTCGAACGGTGGCCACATCTATGCCTTAGTGCTTCATTCATGTTCGACCAAGCGCCATGGTGGTCGTATTACGACGTCGGCAACACTTCGCCAACTTGAATTTTTCTTTTCTTACAAAGGCATCTTTTGACTATGCGAACGTGCTTTGCATAGTAACTTTCGCTTAGCAAAGCCTGGCTTATCCAACTTGTTGTAGCCATGCTGTATCGGCCATATTTGTTAAGTTACTATCCCGACAGCAAAGTCGATCACAAAGGACACATGATGTTTGGCTACAATGTCAATTCTCGACTTTTCACTTCTCATTTCAAGAAACCAACACCACCATTAGACTTTATCGCCCTCAGACGAGCCAAATATAGTAGATGCCACCTCACACACTACCTCATTGCGGATCCACCAAGCCCGATGCCACTCGGTATCGTTGGAGAAACAAGTTTCTGTTCAACATTGATTCAGGATGTTAAAGATATTTATATATCTTCTAGTGATATTGATGATGTTCCCTCTTATTTTCTATATCTATTTTGATTATGCATATCTGATTTGATTTCCTTAATTAATCATTTATTAAATACTGTAAACAGGCTATCATGAACTCTTTTCTGTAAATCGAAATATATACACAAATTCCTCATTTTCTTTCTACCATGATCTTAGATTCAATTAAATCAAATGCTCCTATGAGCCTAATCAAATTGATGTAAGAGGATCACAATATAAACCTCATTAAACTTATATCCATAACAAAGTAAACGCCACCCAAAAAAGCAAATATTAATAAAATGCTAGAAGAGGCGGAGAATGACTTGCTCAATTCAATTCCAGGAGCATTTTCACTCTCCTATCTCTATTGGCCCCGTTTGGTTCAGCATTCCCAAGGAGCTTTTAACCTCGAAAACCCCTTAGGAAAATGTTAGGGCATTTGGCAAGCATTTCCAATGGGTTTTCGGTCGAAAGTTGGTATTGGGAATGCTCAAAACTTAAAGCTAGTCTAGACCAACTTTGAGCTTTCAGCATTTGTCAAATGCTTAAACAATTTTTTTTCTTCCCAAACTATCTTCATTTATTCTTTAATATTCCAGTTTGGCCCATTTGTTGTTACTGGTTATCTTCTTCACGAAAGGGCGACCGGCGAGGGGCCAGTGAGGTCGCCCGACTTATGCGCCATCAGCCTGGGTCGCATGATCGTCCAGGCGTTGTCAACCTAGTTCGTGCAACCTCAGGCCTTCTCGCCTGAGGTCGGGTGACAACCGCTGACGCCAAATCTAGCTCACCGATGGCCGTAGCCCTTCGCCGACTCCTGCAAAGGGTAACCTTTTTTTTAATAAAAAAAGAAAATCCCAAAGCCCTTTACAAAAAAAAAATAGCCAAACACTACTTAGGTCAAAGTAGCTTCACAAATTTTTTTTTCTAAACACCATTTTCATTTCCCCGAGAGGCTTTAACTTAAAGGTATTTGCATTCCTCCAAAACTTATTTGCAAAATTGAACCAAACGAGCCCGTTATCTTCCATGTAAATATATAAATTATATATATAGCATTATTGCGCTTGTACGGTAAAATTGAAGCGGCCTAATAATCAATCTTTTGACGGCATAATTGTAATTACGTATTAAACAATGTAAGAAATATACAATTTCAGCAAGGGTTAGTTTATGCGAATAAATTTGAATACACCATCAATAATTATCATTCTACAAAAAATAAAGGGAAATTGATATAAATAGTCCCTGAACTTTGACCCAATATATAATGTGATCCCTGAATTTTTAATTTATTCAATGTGATTCTTAAACTTTTGGTACATGTTCAAACTAGTGCATGAACTATATGTTTAATATGATTCCTGAACTTTTAATATATGTCCAAACTAGTTTGTAACTTTGAAAATTTTTAGAAAGTCTAGAAACTAGTTTGAATATGTATCAAAAGTTCATGAACCACATTAAACAAATTAAAAGTTGAAAGACCACGCATTGCACATTGGGCCAAAGTTCATAGACTATTTGTGTCATTTTCCCAAAAGCAAATTTATAATTACTATGGCAGTGAACTTAATAATAAAGTCTAAGAATTACTTTTTTATTGTTTGGATTTAGGAAAGGATTACGCTTTTTCCACTCTATTTATGGCTAAATCACTCCTTAACACAGTATTATAACAAAATTGCCTTATGTGGGTCTCACTTTTGAGCATCCCTTCATCCTTATTTTTATTGATTCCTTATTTCTTTTCTTGTGGATTCCGCATCCACTTTCCTTAAACTTTTTCATTCTCTTTATTCTCTCTTTTTTCTGTTGAACTTTCTTCCCTCTCAAGAGGTAGAAAAATAGAGAATCATAAAGTTCAAGTTCTGTGCTCGCATATCCTCGGTAAGGCCACATCAACTCGTCACCGAGATGTCAGCGAAGCCCTCCTCCTTGACCACCTCTGTCTCCGTGACTATCAATTTAATTCGCTCAACCTTAATATAATTCATGCTCTTTTAGAAGAAATTTAGCAAATTGGTCAATGTATATTTTCGACAACTAGATGAGGAGAAGGCGAAAAAATTGATTGTCAAGCTCTAGGAGGTAATAAAATGCCAATAAGATTTGCTTGTAAACAACGCCGAATTTCATTGATTCCTTGTGTAGATAAAAAATTTTCCGTGAAGTGTTTTAGATTGCGAAGAGTGTGCATCAAGGCCGCTGCCCTCAACCTCCCCATCATCCTTCCCAGCTCCATCAAAGTGAACTAATGCACCTATGCCAAGCTAATCTAATGCAGAGTGCACAATCTCTTCGTGCCCTATTAGTTTGCGCAACTTTTCACGAACAACATCCCTTTGAAATGTGACACCCACAAGAAAAAATAAATAAATAAAAGAAAAGGGACACGATCAGAAAAAATGTGATAATACTTTCTTAAACACATTGCTAGATTAGGGATGTTAAAAAGTGGGATCCGTATAAGGTAATTTAGTCAGATTATTATATTAAGAAATATTTTAACTAAAGAATGAGTGGAAAAAAGCGTGATTTTGAGGAGTGACAAAGTGACATGACAGATGTCGTTGGGACAACACAGCTCGCCTCATCTTATCTCATCTTTAATATCCGTCGTCGCTAGTGATAATTGTCGCCGCTCGTCTGGTTACGACAATTTCGCACGTTTATCCAGCTCTCTTTCCTTCTTTTCTTATCGCGAATTCCATTCTTCTTTCTTTTACCTCGTCTCACTTATGATGTCCCCCCCACACACGCACCATGAAATGGCGCACGTGTCCGCGTCATGTACCCCCTAATAAGCAGCGAAACGCGTATACCTCCACAAATTGTCCACCTCTTCCGAATTGTTTCTGGATTCTACCAGATACGTATGCGGGCTCTTCCGGGTACTATAAATAGGTCCCTCTGGTTCTCGTATGGTTCATACGGCAATCACCGAAAACCAGGGAACTACTTAGATACCCAAGAAAGTTTTTGGAATTTCGCTCGCATTTACTTCGAGACAAGAGAGAAGAGAGCAAGATGGCAGGTGAAGGGCAAGTGATTAGCTGCCACACCGTCGATTCTTGGAACCAGCAGCTCCAGAAAGGAATTGAAACCAAGAAACTGGTATGTAAATTTCACTTGATCTGTCTTCTGATTGGTTTTATACTACGTGGGTCTCGTTCTGTTTTTGGTTTCAATGCAATGCTTCTTTATTTTCTTGCCGCTTCTCCGTCGTGCTTGATATTCCTGCGATGGGTTTAGCGCAGAGTAGGTTTTTAGTGGTTTCTTGTTTCGAATGAGGGGTTTGCTTGTTGGCAATAACTGTGAGAGATTGTGAAGGGTGGAGGGGAGGCAATGGAAATGGAATGGTGTTTGATTGCATTTTGTTTTGTTTCGAGTTGATTTCGCACCCCATCAAGTGTTGGGGAAATTCACGTTCTGAGATTCTTTATGGCGAAACAGATAAAATGAAAGGCCAAATTAAGTTTGCGCATCATCGATTTCCTCTTTAACCATATATTTTCGTACGCTGGTACGTAAAATTTACAAATCTTTCGTGGTTTTTAGTATTGTTCTTAATTGCCCGATATCCAATTCCGGGTTCTTGCTCTCTTCTTCAGACCTTGGGTGCGGTTGTTTTTCGTTCTCATCTCGAGTTTGCGTTCTTCAAAGACAGCAGTTGCATTATGCATTGAAAGAAGCTTCCGTGTCTCGGTTCTCTATGCTGATGAATCGGCTTAAACATCGTATGATAACTGGCTTAAACATCGTATGATAACTGCTCTCTCAAGATGATGTTTGTCAAAGAAACTTAAGCTTGTTAAGTTACTTCTAAAACTAGATATATATGTCACAAATAATTGTAAAATCTTGCAAAAGCCCAAACTAAAATCGTTCTGTTGTTGTTTTCGTCTATGTCTACATTTGTTTCGCTGAACTCTATAGTCTATATTGTTGGAAACATGGGTAGATATAAACAGCTTCCTGGTTCACGCTAGTGCCGCAAATTGTGTATGTACTCTTGAGTATTCGTGTAAATGATTTGGTCTGTTTGATAGGTGGTGGTGGATTTCTCTGCTACATGGTGCGGTCCGTGTCGTCTCATTTCCCCAGTTCTGGATGACCTGGCGAGAAGGCTGACTGATGTCATTTTCCTGAAGGTCGATGTCGACGAATTAAGGGTATAAACTATCTGGAACTTCCTCATTGCTTATGATATTACATACTTTGTGGATTACTCCACCTCATCTCTCTGTTAGAATGTCTTTCTGCTTTTGTTGTGATGGATGCCACAAATTACCTGGTAATATAACTTCTAATTGTGAATTGTCATCAACGTTATGTGATGAATGCAGTCTGTTGCTGAGGATTGGGCTGTGGAGGCGATGCCCACTTTTATCTTTATGAAAGAAGGCACAATAGTGGACAAGGTTGTTGGTGCAAATAAGGATGATTTGCAGATGAAGATCACTAAACATGCAACCGCTACTGTGACTGCTTAATAGTATATATCTACTGGACACATAGCTTGCGTTGGATTCGACCATAACATAACATCATCCTTTCAGCCTGTTTGTGTCCATTTCTAAAGTACATCAGTGTGCATGTAGCTCTTATTGCTTTCTCCGTGCACCTGTATTGCCTAAGATGTAATTCCAGACGCCAGACTACTCTACTTTTTGGTCTTTTCTTGTGTTGTTTATGTATGGAGGCATGTGTGGAGCTATGTGAACTTATCATTGAAGTAATAAAAGGCATATTTCTGCAGTTCTGTTTCCTTGGAGTGACCATGATTTTGGAACTCGCAAAATCTTGATCATGGTTTATCATGATATCACCGAGAATGTTAAGCGGTTCCATTATTTCAACATGTTTGAACATACCTGTATGGTACGCGATTTTAAGCTTTTTTGGGTATAATCATGAAGAAGCATACCGGTATGGTACACGATTTAAGCTTCTTTAGGTCATATAATAGCTACATACTGATGAAAAAAGGTACAGAACACAGCAACTGTTGAGTAGCAACTCCTCCATACTACCTTCATTGAATCGTAGATACTGAATTGGCACTTCATGCCTTCGAATTGTTCACAAGGAGGAGATGAAACATTTGGTACAATGATATGGAATATTGACAAGTTGAAGCAAAGCACTAGCCCTTGCTAATTTCATTCCCCTAATCTCCAGATCCTGCCCTCCAGAAAGCTAATAAGATAAGCCTATGTCTAAGTTTATCTCTACATTTATCTGCCAGAATGGATGGAAGGGCAATTCAGCATCCACCAAATGAAATCCAAGCCACCTTCATCTATGAACTCCCATGTCTTCTATCCATACCTACCTTGAATACATAGAGAAAAGAGAAAGTCTATTCTCCTTTTATTCTTCCGTATAGTGGTTCTCATGTACGTGAATTTGGTCTGTTGCACCATCTGTGGAACAAGTAGCTTCAATTTACGCCGACACCAGTCTCTTCACAAGAGAGATTTGTGATACATCCCCACCGAGTTCCTCAAAAATCACCAAAAAGTTCCTCGTTGGCTTTAACCATGATCTTGGAACATGATACCTGATACACGAAATCTCAAATTAATCAGTACAAAATTTGGGGATCCCATTTCCATATTTTATCAGCCAGCAAATGTTGCAGGTATGAATAAGATACTTAAAGTCCACTATGGTAATGGACTTTGAGTCGTCACACAGCAATTACCATCTTTGTGTTGGTTGGCCACAACCAGATTGGCATTTTGGAGGCCGAAAAGTCCCGGAATAACTACACGAGTCACATTTTCCATTTGCAAAATTCATCCAATATCGCCCAATACTCTGTCCATTGACCCATACCTGCCCCTTTCCCATACTTCGCAAATCCAAAGCCAGCGGTTCTTCACCTTCAGGTGCATCAAAGTAAGTCTGCAAGTTTTTATCCAACATTCAGCTTTGCTTATACCACACGACCTTCGGTTCACTATCTAAAATTTTACTGACCTTATGCCATGACAATGGTTGCTGGGTTTGGGTAGCCAGTGACTCGGGAAGCCAATCAACAGCTGAGACACCAGTTGGAGAAATCAAGTTCATCATTTCTCCTTTTAGGCCAACCTATTTGAGGAATCCATGAGACTGGAATTTCTCGAAATTATGATGTATAACAGAAATACAGCAGATGGATGGAAAAATGACATTGCCTGACCTGATAGGACCATTTCTGCCACGTCAAATCCTTCTTTCCCTCGTCAAGACCATCTAGTAAAACTGGACCTAGGATTCCAGTGTTCCAAGTTTCAAAGTGCAGCCCCACATTCTTCAAGTTTCATACAAGTAGAGAGAAAAGGACCTCAGATTAATATCCCTTCGGTAGATTTCATTTGTGGTATTATAGGCATATAAATTGCAAATACGTCGCGCTTGTTAATAAAACACACCGGTAGCCCCACTGCGATGCTGAGTAATGCGATTCTATTTGTTCCAGCACGGAGGTTGACAGGTCCATTGAATGTGAAACCCCTGTTCTCCCTGGTCCCAAAGGCAGATCCTGTAGTTGTACAACTCAGCTTCACTGACTTAAATCATGCTCACAAACAATTATGAAGTTACGACTTGACTCATGCAAGGTAGATTGAAGTCAATTAACTGACCAGAAAATTGCCCATTGATGAAGACATGAAGAGCATGCCCAGCTGACTGCACACTGAGTGTGGGCTTCCGTCCTCCCCGTAACAATGATTCTGATGAACTAATGTCCACACTGAAGGCAAAGAAAAATGGATAACTCCAATAAAAGTACACCACATGAACTTAAAACTTTTTCACCAGATGATGTAGCCTCTTCTGAGATACTTTCTTAATTAATTCATGTTAAGCATTTCAAAGATTTACATTATGAGGGTTAAAGATGAATAAGATTTCCACTTGCCCAGCTTAGCAGCATCTGTCGGTTTCCTATTTCCTCTCACTTATAAACATTATTATTTTTCTAGCCTTCGCATCCTTAATATGTTGAAAAGGACATCCCGTCTTCAGACACAATTGCATAAACTCGGACAAATCAGCCTAGACAACTCCATTAGGGCAACAAACTCATTACCATATATAACTATACGACTCTGAAACTGTATCTTCACATAAGACAAGAAAAACATCATGTAAAACCAAACTCACCTAGTCATGTACCATAGGTAGTCACTGCTATCTCTAGTGATGTTTATTTGTTCAAAGAGTCCAACAGCCGTTATCCTTGAGGCCTCTTCTAGAGAAGAAATATCCTCATCATAGGTCTCCCATGAAAGAAACAAAGAATTACTTGATAACATTTGGGTCTGCAAGGTAGGAACTTTCACCTAAACAAAGAAAATACAATACTGTTAGTAAATGAGAGAATTCTTTGGTGGATTGGTCTTTGCAGACTGATCAAAGCATTGCCACTGACATAAGAAGCCCTCTGTGACCCGCCCCATAAAATGAAATCATCGATACAGTATGCTGAAAAGAGTCCTGTAGATAATTTCCATCAAAAAGAGATGCAGCATATATGCTTCAGGATTTTTTTTTCAAATTTCTTTTGTAACTGCAGGGCAATGGAACAGAAAATTCGAAAACTTTGTGCACCTTGGCTGTATTGAACACGTCGTTCTTGCAATCAGGAAGGATACTAATGGACCAAGGAGGCAAATTGTAGTGCCTACTCCTGAAAGTCACCCTAGCAGCTGATTTTGAGTTGGAGTTTGAGAGAAAAGCTGCACAAACAGGCCCCGAAGAGAACACATGAGCCTGAAAGACATGAGAATAACTGTGTCAGCAGAATGAAGTTTTCCTACTCGTAGACAACTTGAGAAAAAAGACTCTGGTGTCTTTGAAGGATGACCCGCTGATAAGTTCCCAAGGAAGTAATGGTAGGATCGGAAGATAGTAAAGCAGGTTCACATTGCTTGATGGCTTGATGAAGCTCCTTGAGATGACCATATTTGGGTTGCCGGATCAAACCTGAGTGGATTCAATCTTTAGTTGTAAAACATAACTTTGTATTACATTAACAGGTGGATAGAAATACAGCTCTAGGGGCAAATGCGAAAGATTTTGGGAATATAAAGGTCATGAATATGTGTAGTATTATCATGCCAATAAAGTTAAACAACATTATCAGCAAAGAAAAAAGTTGCTAAAAAGCACGTGACTGCAGAAGCGATGGGAATTTCAAGAAGGTTCTGAACAAAAAATCCCAGGAACACAATAAATGAAAATATGCTTCTTTAGAATGGGCCTAGATGGTCACCATATTCATCTATTGGAGCATCATAGTCATAGCTGGTTGTGATGAAAGGACCCCCAGCAGTCCGTCCAAAGTTGGTTCCGCCATGATACTGCCATATCATATCATAATTAAAGATCAGTTTAGCACAAAAGCTTAATTGCCAACACAATCATGAAGCTGGCAGTAAACTAACCATATAGTAATTGATGAAGGAGCCACCCATTTGAATGAACCGAGCTACCGCAAAAGCCAAATCTTCAACTGGCCGCTCATAAACTGTGCCGCCAAACTCCGTAAACCTTCTCATTGGGAACAACCAGTAGATGTTTCAGAAATTGAAAAAAGCTAATAAAGGAGTCTGTACTCACAGCATCAACATAGGCACATAGAGATGCTTTACCAGCCACTCCAGGCTTCAGTCCACATCTTTGGCTTGTAAGGTTTGTTGGGTGAGAAAGTATCACAATAAAACCCATTACATGCATTTATCTGCGGCCAGTGATGGAAAGCCAAATTTAGAATCTACTTAGGAAGCTCCAATAAAAGAGAATACAAGAAGCAAAAGTTTGACAGACCTTTTGGAATTAGAGATTGAAAACAATTGCTATGGTTACATTTTCAGGTAATAATGAGGCATATAGAGTGACATTGAGAAATAACTTTCCTCACCACAGGATCTGGGGCATCATCTTCCTTGCACATCACCCATGGGACCCCCGTATCCAATCCAACGGCCATTTTAGCAGCCCAACTTACGTATGCATGACCAGCAGCTCCAAGTACTTTGCTCTCTGGACCATATTCATTTTCAATCTGAAGAGAGAATTTGGAAAATCGAGTGGTTTATACTGAAGCATCAATTCTAAGTGACAATAAACTTGGGATTTCTCTTCTTAAAAACGTTAACTTCAAATAAAGTCGTTTAATGTCTCGGTATAGAAAAATTAAGCTAGCAAACAAGCAAACTCTACTGGGCCTATTATGAAAAACATTACTTGAGCGAGTATAATGGGACCGCCTTGCAATGCGAAAAGCCGCTCATCTTTCATCATCTGTACAATTTTCTGCGTGAATCTTTGCATTGCAGCCTTCAAAATTTCCACAATAAAGAAGTCAGAAGAATACATTCCCAAGTAAGTAATTCTGGAAGTTAATCGATCAAGGGAAAAGTGTCTAGTTTAAATTCTAAATAATTTTCCAAAGATATCAGCTGACTGGAAGGGATTCTGAAACCTTGAAAGGCTCATTATCAGTTCTGAAGCTGATCCCAGGTACATACTTCAGCCAAACAGGAAGTCCCCTGCACAAAGAAAGTATTCAATGTACGGTCAAGCAAGCCACAAATCCATTTAAAAAAATAAAGCCCCAGTGAAAAATGCAAGCCCATCAATCACGAACATTCGTGGCTCACGAAGAGATAAGGGCAATCTAATCAACTGTTAAAAGGCAATAAAGCAACAAAATGAAGAGGAAAAGAAAACAAAGCAGATACCCGAAATTCCACTCTGCACAAACGTACGGCCCAATGCGGAGATGAGCATAAAGTCCTACTTGTTGGACCGTCTTTATGAACCTCACAAGGTCGTATCTCCCATCAAAATTATACTGAAACACACCCATCAGAAGCAAAAAGGACCAAAATACAGGTCAATGAGAAACTCAAATTCTGAGAAAATAGCCATAATTGACAAGAAATAAAGAAAAGAAAGGGATTCGGAGGAGTACATTGCCAGGAGAAGGTTCATGACCATTCCAAAAAACATATGTCTCAATGACATCCAGACCTCCATCTTTAGCCTTCTGTATAAGATCTTCCCACATCTACACCCACACCCATTTTCGAGAGAAGAGACATGAGCCACATTCTCACAGGAAAGAGAAAATCCCACATTTCAAAAGGAGAATAAAAAAAAACAAAGAAACAATCCGAAAATGGAAGTGAAGCTAAAGAGTGGAAGGTAAACAGAGCAATTACATCAGGAGTGCTTCTGGGGTAGTGAATGGAGCCAGAGATGAGGATCCTCCTCTGGCCATTGATGATCAGTGACTTCCTATCATAGCTCACACTGCACCGGACCCCCTCAAAACCCAGGAACAAGTAGAGCAAGACCAACAAAGCTTGCAGCTTTGGAACTGAGAAAGTTCGCATTTTTGTGGCCTCACACGCTCTCTCACTCAAGAATGGAGGTGGAAATGAAGTGTCTCTGAACTAGAGAAGCTGTGAAGGAAGAAAAGTCATCCGGGTTTGTCGGTTTAACGGCGATGGTGTGCGCACACGGCTTGCTCACCGGCCTACAGGGGCTGGAGCTTGCTGCTCTGCAGAGTGTTATACGACCTTGAGGGGGAGACGATGAGACCCAGCGCAGCTTAAATTTTTTAATAGTAAGAATATTTTATTAAATTCTTGTTTTCCAAACTTTTTTCTTTCAAGAAATACAGAATCCTTCGTGGACGCATTTTATTGTGTGACTCCAAATAAAAGTAGAGGCGTACAAAGTGGACTGCTCAAACTAGAAATTGTCAGGATCGAATCAATCAGTTTGGTCTGGTTCTCAAAAGTAGTGGTGGCCACGGGCCGGTTTGGCTCAGAACCGGCCTGGAACCGGACCGGTCAAACCCGGGCCCGGAACCGTTGACCGGGCCCGCGGTTCGGAACCGGAACCGGCCCGTGGCATACGGGCCCGGTTCCGGTTCCCGAAAAATTTGAACCGGCCCGGAACCGGCGGTTCCGGGCCGGTTCTACTAAATAAAAAATAAATAAAAATTTTATAAAAAAAATAATAATGAAATTTTTTTAAAAAAATTTTCATTATTTAAATTTTTTTTATAAAACAAATTAAACTCTAATTGCCATGCATTGTAAGTGCATTGATTTTCAATTGCAATGCTTGGCTTGGGTGTATTGAACTCTAATTGCAAGGCTTGGCTTGAGTTTTATAAACAACCCATTTGATGGTCTCTTCATTCCCATTCGATGTGGGACTCTTAGTTTGCCTTGAATGCCTTTTGGCTTTGTCTTCATGCAAATGCCAAGAGTCCCACATCGAATGGGAATGAAGAGACCATCAAAGGAGTTGTTTATAAAATCCAAGCCAAGCCATGAAAATGTGAAGTTGTATGCCTTTTGTGGCTACGATCCTTTGCTAATTAAGAGCAAAGGGTTTCATTGGACCGCCTAGAATCGGACCGGACCAATGGTCCGGTTCTCAGTTCTATGGTTTGCCGGTTCGATTCTTAGTTCTAAAATTAAAAGACCGGTCTTACCGGTTCGGTTCCCGGTTCCGATCGGGAACCGATCACCCCTATAATTTTCATTTTGATTATAATTTATATTGAATAATTCATTATTTCATATTTTTATAATTATTTTATTTTTTATTTTATAATTTATTTTTTAAAATTTTAAATTCCGAATCGGAACCGGAACCGGCCGGTTCGGAACCGGAACCGGAACCGCTAGGGTCGGTTCCGGTTCCGGTTCATGTGTGGCCACGAACCGGAACCGCCGGTTCCGAACCGGAACCGGCCGGTTCCGAACCGTGGCCACCACTACTCAAAAGTGTCGATTCGATTTTCAATTTTTAAAAGTGAAATCGGTATTTGGGTAGTCCAGTTTCCAATTTCAAAAGGAACCAAACCGATTGCATATATTTTTTATTTCTTAAAAAAATTAATAAAATGTGAACTGAATCGATTACATATATATTTTTTTATTTATTTTTTCGTTACGTACATATCATTTAATTCAACACGAAAACATGACATCAAATAGTAAAAGAAAATGATCAATTCATTGGACCGATCTGATTCCTAATTCTTATCCTCAGTTCTCAAAATTTGGGAATAGGATCGGATCAGAACAGAACATCCCTAGATAAAAGGTTAGAAAAAGGGAAAAAGCCACCAAAAACCCCAAACTTTGCCACTTGTGACACATTTACCCCGAACTTTTTTTGTGTCATGAAAAACCCCAAACTATGTAATTTGTGACACATTTACCCCAATTCAATATAACCTAGGGCATTTTAGTCTTTTTCCCATTTTCTTTTTTTTTCTGTTTTTTTTCATTTTTCTGGTCGCCGGCGAGGTCTCCGGCGAGGTCTCCGGCGACCTCGCCGGCGACGGCGAGAAGACCTCGCCCGCCCAGGTGAGGGCTGCCCTCGCCCCGCCCAGGCGAGGGCCGCCCTCGCCGGCGTCGGGCGAGGGCGGCCCTCGCCTGGGCGGGGCGAGGGTCCCTCGCCCGACGCCGGCGAGGGCCGCCCTCGCCTGGGCGGGGCGAGGGCAGCCCTCGCCTCGCCGGCGTCGGGCGAGGGCGAGGGCGGCCCTCGCCTCGCCGGCGTCGGGCGAGGGACCCTCGCCTGGGCGGGGCGAGGGCGGCCCTCGCCTCGCCGGCGTCGGGCGAGGGCGAGGGACCCTCGCCCCGCCCAGGCGAGGGCCGCCCTCGCCTCGCCGGCGTCGGGCGAGGGCGAGGGACCCTCGCCCCGCCCAGGCGAGGGCGGCCCTCGCCTCGCCGGCGTCGGGCGAGGGCGAGGGACCCTCGCCTGGGCGGGGCGAGGGCGGCCCTCGCCTCGCCGGCGTCGGGCGAGGGCGAGGGACCCTCGCCTGGGCGGGGCGAGGGCGGCCCTCGCCTCGCCGGCGTCGGGCGAGGGCGAGGGACCCTCGCCTGGGCGGGGCGAGGGCGGCCCTCGCCTCGCCGGCGTCGGGCGAGGGCGAGGGACCCTCGCCCCGCCCAGGCGAGGGCGGCCCTCGCCTCGCCGGCGTCAGGCGAGGGCGAGGACCTCGCCCCGCCCAGGCGAGGGCGGCCCTCGCCTCGCCGGCGTCGGGCGAGGGCGAGGGACCCTCGCCTGGGCGGGGCGAGGGCGGCCCTCGCCTCGCCGGCGTCAGGCGAGGGCGAGGACCTCGCCCCGCCCAGGCGAGGCCGCCTCGCCTCGCCCGACGCCGGCGAGGCGAGGCCGCCTCGCCCTCGCCCCGCCCAGGCGAGGGCGGCCCTCGCCGGCGTCGGGCGAGGGACCCTCGCCCCGCCCAGGCGAGGGCCGCCCTCGCCCGACGCCGGCGAGGGCGGCCCTCGCCTGGGCGGGGCGAGGGCAGCCCTCGCCTGGGCGGGCGAGGTCTTCTCGCCGTCGCCGGCGAGGTCGCCGGAGACCTCGCCGGAGACCTCGCCGGCGACCAGAAAAATGAAAAAAAACAGAAAAAAAAAGAAAATGGGAAAAAGACTAAAATGCCCTAGGTTATATTGAATTGGGGTAAATGTGTCACAAATTACATAGTTTGGGGTTTTTCATGACACAAAAAAAGTTCGGGGTAAATGTGTCACAAGTGGCAAAGTTTGGGGTTTTTGGTGGCTTTTTCCCTTAGAAAAATGAACTTTGTGTTGGCTTTTCTTTCTCTTTTTTCTTTTCTTTTTCCTGGACAATGCTGTTTCTCGTACTGCTATTGGGTAAAGCAGCATTTTGAATGGGGGCCGCATTTTCATGGCTTTTGCAGTTTTGGTTCTATTCGAATTTTGTATGGCTTCATTTTGACTTTACATATGCCTCGGGATAATCGTGGCAAGTATGTTAAAACGTGTTCGTTCCGCAATAATTTAAACCAACAAACAGTGCACCTGATGGACATGCATATTCTTTTGAAAAAAACACCTTTTTTGGTCGATATTTTGAAAAAAAAGAATTAAAAAGTGATCTTAAGACACCCGTGACGCATTACAAATCGTATTTTAGAATACAAATATGTATGTCTAATGCATGTGATTTTTTTTAAATATATTTTTTTCAATTTTTTCAATATGTATGTCTAATGCATGTGATTTTCTTGAAATATATCCTTTTTCAATTTTTCATGTGCATAGATATTTATTTTTTTTCTATTCTTAGTGGTCTTTAATTAGTGTCCATGGTACTTGTTAGCGAGACCCGTTCTTTTTTTTGTTATACTTAATGTGTATGGTATTACTCGATCCAAAATTATGCCATTGATCATTTGATAATAAACATGAGGTTGGTTCCCATATTTGAACTTCACATTTGGAGTTCTCTTAGGGTTCCTGAGAAAGGTTTGTACGCCGATTCCCATCGTTCATGGCTAATCTATTTTTCAACCAAAAAAATACAAACGGTTGATCTATTTGGCCAATTGCTTTCCTTTCTTGTATTATTAATCAATTGCTCAATAGCTATCGTTATAGATTTGAATTGATTACAAAACATTTAATGCTGATGGCATATTCTTATTTTAATTTCAAAATCTGTCGCCTGAATTAAAATAAACAAGGGCAACAAAGTTCGAGATTCAAAGACTGAAGAGAAAAAAGGAAAAGAAAAACAAGATCAAACTTTAATATCTTCCCACATGTGGTAACCCTAGGGGCCATGCATTCATGAAAGTTCCATTACATTGTGTCCCTTGATGATGACAAAATTCTATCCCTTTTGCATTATAGTATTGCCTATGTAGCCATGTGACATGTCTACATAGATCGACACCTTTTTTTGGTCCCATATAAAGTTGATCTGCTTGGTCCTTTTAATGTCAGCTTGGCCTTGTCGCTAAAGCTTTGATTGCACAATGAAATGACATGACTAGAAGTGCCTAGAACGACGGCTTTGAGGGCGAAGAAGCCCACCTAGCTCGTGAACCCTAACTCAGTTTTCAAAATTTAGTATTCTTGCAATTACAATAATATATTCTTATAGTTATAGCATAGATGTAAGTTGTTTTATTATACCATAGAATAGAGGTAAGCTACACAGCATATACCGTATGCTTGCTTAGGTTTTACAAACGAGTGACGCAACTCGTGAACTAGGGGCTCAAGTATTGGTTACTTTAGTTTGATTCTTTTTGTTAAAAAAAAAAGGAACAAGTTGCTAGGATATTAAATTGAATTGAGCTCGAACTTGAAACTGTTTGACTTGGAGCAGCTCTAAGCAAGAGCTAAAAGTTGAAATACTTGACTTGGGTAGGTGGTAAACCTAATGTAGTAGTTGAATCGTTTATATAATTTGGTCATAAGCAATTCTCAAATCCGACCTCAAGCTAAAATTCTAACTTAAACTCAAATTTACTTTTGAATCTATTGACATGAGCATAAGCTCGAGCTTGAGTCATTCGGTTCGATGCAAAAACATGAACCTTGGATATTCGGATTGAGTTCAATGACACTGTCGATTGATCCGAATTAATTACATTCGCAACTGATCAGGATTCACACGTGTGAACACACGAGTTGTACAGTATAATGTGAGTGCCCTGAAATTTGACTAGAGGGCTTCGTACACGCGGCGCTAAAGTTTATTCAACTAAAATGCAGAAAGGGAAAGGTGGAGCCTCAAAAATTGATTGATTTAAAAGAAGGCCAGTAAGAGCAACCTCGTTGATATGAGAAACCGAGTCCCATCACTTTCCTCTATCGCAATCGTCACAGCCTTTACCTTCACACGCTGTGCTCTTTTCTCAGAGTGTCTCATGCGGATATACCTACTAAAGGCTGCAAGCATTCAAAGCTGTTCGCGACATATTCAGCTCTCGTGCGTCGGTTGAAGGACCCACGAAGGTTTTTTAAGGTTTCTGTCCTAATGGCCTCAAATCCTTGGCACTTCGGTCTATTGGAAAATTTCCGGAAAATTCATAAACTTATTACATTGATGACAATTTAGTTTTAAATATTTTAATTATGTCAATTTAATTCTAAATATTTTAATCTAGTGCCAATTCAGTCATTTCAACTAATTTTGATCGGATATTACTAAAGTGGACGCCAGAAAGTCCACGTGGCATCGTTCGTACTAACGTAGACAATTTTAATAATATTTTAACATTTTGTATTGTTTTTCTATTTTTTCTATTTTTTTCTTTTCTTCTTCTTTTTGTCGATGACCAGCCACTAGCTACGGCCAAACAAGCTCGTCTTGCCTAGGCAAGGGTCACTGCTGCCCGCCATAGGTGAGGCCAGGGTCACTGCTGCCCGCCATAAGTGAGGCCTGGCTAGGGGAGGGCAAGCCCCGGTGAGAGTTCACCTCACCCTGGCCTAGGCGAGGGCTGGCCTCGCTTGGGTGAGGCCTAGCAGACGAGCGACGCTTGGTGAGGGGAGCCCTCACATCCCCTCGCCTGAGTGGGCCTCACCACTTGCCTGTGGCGGGCAATGGCGACCCTGTCAGATTGCCGATTACTAACAAAAGAAAGAAGGAAGGAAAAAAAGACTAATAAAATATTATTAAAAATTATTCATATCAATACTGGCAGTGTCACGTAGGCCAGTCAGACATAGTCAATATTATTATGAAGGACTAAATTGACACAAAGTCAAAATATTTATAATTAAATTGATATAATTAAAAATTTTAAGAATAAATTAATATAAATAAAATAAATTTACGACTTTTCGAGGTTTCTGTTGCACCGGTGACACTAAGTTTTGTCATATCTTGCTTTTTGGGTTTTCTAATATTCGCCACCGACGCTAGCTGTGCACTGCTGGTTCAGTCACCTAATGATTTGATTTATGTCGTATCAAGTTGGATGGAACGTTCTAGTGATGCCCGCGCAAGCATTCTCAACCACGCGAACCAAACTGAGGATAAACTAGTGTTGACACCTAAATTTCACCGAGCATTTAGTTTAAATTTGCATAGAAAATTAGGGATTAATTTTAACCCCTAAACAAAAATATTTAATTTTGCGTAACATATAGTTTAGGTTCATTTTTAATTTAATTGCATTTTGCATTAAACCGACAATGGCGAACATGCTTAATTTTCATTAAATCGAGCTCGGTTCACTCGGGAATGTAAGGGCCGGGAATTTCACGTCGAACGGGCTCGGGCGTTTTAATTTGGGCTTGATTTAGTCTATTGAATTTAATTAATTAAAGCCCACATTAAATCAGCCCATTTAAATTTTAATTGAGCCTAAGCCCTAACCTAAGCCCACTAGGATTAGAGCCCATCTAAATTGACCTAGAATTAGACTATATAAACATACATTAGGTCAAATTAGAGTGAGAGGTCAGAATTTTCAGAGAAAAATTTTGTGAGAAAAGAGAGAGGGAGGTGCAGCCACGGTTTCGGTTGCTGCTTCTTCGTGCATTAACAGCAGTTGCACCACCACGCTTCCATGGTTCTTGAGCCTTGAAGGTCCCTGTTTGCACTATCCTTCTGACGACGCTGCCCCAGACTTTCTACGTTAACCCCACGCCTCTGCTTAACTGAGGCGCCTGACGTTGCTGCTCCGCGTGGAAGACGTGGATGCTGCTGCTCCGCGTGGAAAACAACATCGACGAAGCCCCCCTGCACATCTACGCACGTCCACGTTGAAGTCCTGCTGCCGGTCCACTGCTTCCTCAGTCCACATCTTCAGCGTAGCCCACTGAAGACTCCTCTCTCATCGACGCCCTCCCATGCAGCTCTGTCACGTTCCTTTTCAGTCAACGTTCCACTACTTCCAGCGAGAAACCTTCGCTGTTGCTGCTGCTCCTTCCCCGACGAAGACCTGTGCTGCTGTTGACTCCCCTTTCTTTCACGCTTGCTGATCACTGGCTTTGTTGCTGCTTCCTCAACGTGAAAACCAGACGTTCTGCTTCAGCCTGACGTCCCCACAGTCCCATGCAGAAGACGTCCAAGCTTTCGCTGTTGCCGCTGCTCCCTCCTGGCGTCCCCGAAGCAGCAATGCAGTTGATCCAGACGTCCCTGTAGGCGTGAAGAGAGGCTGTTCTCTTCGGTCAGTCCAATCTAGCGAAGCCACACACCACCAACTACTATCTCGAGTCACTCCGCTGTCGCCGGACTCCCGCTTCCGTCCGAACAGCTGTTGTTCTTGCCGAGTCCCGCTGTGAGCCCGCGCTATTGCCGTGCCGTCGCCCCATCGCGCCGGACTGTTCTTGACGTCGCTGTTGCTCGCCGGTGCCGTGCCCCGCCGGTGCCGTGAGCTATCGTCGCCGTTGTCGGTTAGCTCGATTCCGTCGCAATCCCGATCCTGAGACATTCAAAATTGGAAGTTATCTAAATCAGGTAATTTGATATTATCCGGTATATTTTCTGAATATTCAATTTCCTATTTTGAATCGTTTGAAATATTGCATGAATATCTTGTGGATATTTAGTGAATATTTGATTTGCATGTTTAGAATATTCCTTGGATATTTGATGAATATTAGATATCTTAGGATAATGTGCTAGATATCCGCAATATTTCGAAATATTCAAATTAGGAAACTTTCCTAATTTAGCAACGTATCGGGACGTCTATCCGACTTTAACCCTAAAGTCCGATACGCGTCGGTACGGAGAATCATTATCCTATTCATAACTATTTGAATACGATAATGATTTTAATTTGCTTCCCAAATTTGAACCGTCAATTATCCGTTAATATCTATAACCCTTTAGATATGACCGATAATTTGATTTTTGTGCCTAAGCCGAGTTTGAATCAAATTTGGCGGATTGCGTGGTTGATTTGAATTTGATTGTTATCCTTGTTTTAAATTGTTTTCCTTTTCAAATAAAAAGAAAACCCAAAAATATTTTCTGTTTTGATTTAAATTAGAATTTTTGCATGTCTAGGTTTTTTTGAATATATCCCGAAGGATGAGATAAATATCTAATTTAAATTAGGACTTCACGTGGCAAGTTTCCTAATTTAAATTAGGTATTATTTCAAGTCCTAACGGATTATTCACGTTATTTTATTATTCCGAATTTTCATAAACAAAAATCCCAAAAATAAATCATTCTAGGGTAGATTATGTCATCTTATATTGCATGTTAATTTAGGTATTTTTAAATTTCGAATTTTAAACAGAAAATACCAAAAATAGAACTCATTAGGTTGCATGTTAAATTAGGCATGTTTTTCATTCCGAATTTCATAAAGAAAAATACCAAAAATATATCATTGCATCCGTCATTAGAATTATGTCACGTCGTCGCATGTCATATAGTTTGCATGCCAGGTTACATTAATTCGCATGTCATTAATTGCACGTCATTGCATCTAGGTTAGATTGCATTAAATAAAGTGAAAATAAAAAAAAGAGTTTGAGTGAATGCTTTGTTAATTAGAAATCATACTAAGACTGTCTGTATGATTTTTCGCTAACAATGCAGACGCTTGCTGGATCCCGGGTAAGTTGTTCTCCTAAACTAGCAATTTATTTACCGCTTTGATTTATGGGTGTTAAATTGGTGGTTTGCGTACCCGCATGAACACCTCACATGTTAGTGACATAGGTTAAAATCGATCCAAACTGCCTGCCAAAACATTTTTGAAATGAAAAGGTACCGAAAGGGCGTTAGACTAGATCTAGCGTAATTAAGTCCCCGGACTTAAAATCTCTGGTTCGTAGGAATAAAACATATCTCCCTATGTTTTATTTAGGTTTCTAATCGACCTACCATAAACTGATTAGTGGCGACTCCAAGCATGAAAATGATTGCATGTTAAAAACTTAAACCCTAAGTTGCGAATTGGTAGGGCTTGGGAGGGCCCGAGTTAAGATTAATCTTAATAATCCATTAGCCCCGAGAAATTGACGAACAAATTTTTTTAGGGTCGCGACAGCTTGGCGACTCCGCTGGGGATTTTTCCACTTTTTCATTTCAAAAACAATTTTTGTTTGGCAGCGAGGATTCCAGGTACGTCCCTAATATTTTAGGTGTTAAATGTTCTTGCAGTATGGGAGGTATAAGGGGAGGCGTGATTGTTAACCCTTGTTTTGCAGGGAGGTGGTTGAATGTATGGTTTAATTTATGCACGAAGCGCTGTTTGATATAACCTGCTGTGCATGCCTTACATTTACACTACACCGCACACACTACCCGCTGCCGGACCTGGGCGGCATAGGTTTAGGATGGTACTGAGACAGTGGACACCCCGACCAAAACCATTTGGTACGGGTCGCCCTCCTCGGTCCCGAAGATTTTTTCAAGGTGTCATTGAGTACCCACCACGGTTGTATTCCACTCAACCCGGGTCGGCTCTTTGACCAAGCCGGAGTCAGGGGAATCCTAGCCTAACCACCACCATGTTTGGTTTAGCTCGGTAATCCTCGCGTCCCTATTTTGCAAGCCAGAGTCTAGATAGAAATCGAACCTCACATTTCATGCGTGTGTCTCTGTGATTGCCATTTTTCCTACCCGGTGAAGTAAGTTTTCTTCGACCCTTATCTTGCGATTTATTTACCTTTCGTTCTTTTCCTTTGGTCGGTCCATGATGTTAGGTCGGTCGCGAGTCTTTGGTTTATACACTATGGGAGTGTCGGACATCCGGATTCTTGATGTTCCTAAGGACGAGCTTCGTGCCTGGTGGAGTCTACTCAGTCCAACCAACCGCAAGTTAGCGGAGGGCCACGTCGGAAGGTTGCTCCCCCTACTGGAGGTCAAAGTTCGTACCGGCCTCGTTCGCGCATTAGTCCATTTCTGGTGTCCCGAGACAGCCACCTTTATATTCGGTAAGCATGAGCTTACCCCGACTTTGGAAGAATACAGTGTGCTCATTGGAAAATCTTTGGAGTCAGAGTTAATCTCACCACCTTTGGGAGTCGATTCCACTCTAATGTTGTCAGAATTTTTGAGGGTCGAAAAACATGACTTAGAAAAAGTTTTGAAAGCCAACCGTGGGTCATGCCCTTTCTCATTCCTGAGTCAATGTTTCGAAAAAGCCACACCTTTTCAAAAGGGCAGAGTCTTTTTACTAGCATTTTTCGGGTTTGTCATTTTTCCTCATTGCAAAAACGCATGTAGCCCGTCAATTGCATGGTTGGTCCAACAAGTTTGCCTTCAAAAGAATTTTGTCAACACCATTTTAGCAGAGACCTTCATTTCTCTCACTAAATTCAAGCAAAATGGTGACAAGACATTCCATGCACCCATCGAACTATTGCAAATCTGGTTTTTGTCTCACATAAAAGGGTGTGGCAATTTACTCAAAATTTCCGAGCTCAGCGATTCCAGCCATCCCATTTTGAGCTATAAAGAAAAACAAGAAAACGCACCGGATTACCATTATTCCGAGTGGATCATTTTTATGAAAAGTGCTAGACCCCAAGGTTTCCAATGGCATGCTAGTTGGTTCAATGTCGAGGAAGCTCGTCTTACGTGTAATGGTGTCGGTCCGGTGCCACTCTTGGGCTTCACTGGCGCAATCGAGTACTACCCCGCCAGAGTGTCCCGACAGTATCAGATTCTTCAGGGGCTCCCTCCAGCGTTACAACCCGAGCTCCTCCGTGCCGATTTCTCCGACCAGAGTGAGGAACACGAAGGAACCATAGCTCAACTCCAGAAGATGTGGAAGAAGTGTCGTGTTCTTAAAATATCCCGACCCGAAGGAGAGCTCAAAGGGGAGCAGAAGTCCTACTTCGCGACGACCCAGTACATCCGACGACACAAAATCCCTCAGGAGATACGCCCGACGATACCCAAGGTGCCTCTTAAGTCGGCCAATCGCTCAGAGAACAACCGCCTCAAAAGGAAGGTCGAGGAAGCTGAGGAGAAGGCAGCCAAGATAGCTCGGGCTTACGAACAGCTGAAGAAGGATGTCGCCTCCCATATGTCTATAGATCAAGCTTAAAAAAAATGAGTCGAAGCTTGAAGTTGTTTTTCTTCATTACCATTTTAGTTTTTAATTCGCTTAGGGATTGCGTCGTTTCCTTTTAATTCAGTTTGACTTCGAGTCATTAGTCGATGTAAAAACTTTCGTCATTTCAATAAAGAGGTCCTTTCAATTCAAAGCGGTTAGATTAATGTCATGGATCGGCGTATGATTCTTGCTTAATGCTTATGTATGCCCTGTTTCATTTTGAAATTAGGTAACTACGGACCGATCACGTTCCCCTATTCGCACGCGGTCAAGAGCTAGAATGGCCGATCAAACTGAGTTGCAAGAACGTGTTGACGGTATGGCAGACCAGATCAATCAACTCGCCGCCGCCATGCAGCAAATGACCGCTGAGATCAAGGCTCTTCGGTCGGTCCCTGTTCCGACATCCCCTGGAGTGTCAGTCCCGAAACATATAAGCGCAAAGAATGTCGATGTCGAGGATGAAGATGAAGAAATTCCCGACCTGGAGGATGACCCTATCCAGATTATTGTCGACAAACCGAAGCCGGACGAACGGGTCCACAAGCTCGAGGAGAGAGTTAAGCAGTTAGAGGGTTCGCAGGATTCGCTCTCGATTGACTTGTCCATGTACTCCCAGATTAAGATCCCGAAGAAGTTCAAGATGCCGGATTTCGATAAATACAATGGCACCACGTGCCCGAAAGCTCACCTGCAGTTGTACCACGTGCAAATGACCTCGTATGTCGACAACGAGCTCTTGATGATCCATGCATTTCAAGCGAGTTTGACTGGCCCCGCTCTGCACTGGTACCTCATGAAGAAGATCAATAGCCTCAAAAGCTGGAAGGAGACCAGTGAAGCGTTCCTCAAACAGTACCGGTTCATTACAGACATCACTCCTACTCGTGATGATCTCGAGCGTGCTCAAATGAAGAAAACCGAGTCTTTCAAAGACTACGCCATCAGATGGCGAAACCTAGCCGCTCAGGTTGTCCCCGAGCCCATCGACAGTGAGTTAAAGAGAATGTTCGTAAAGACTCTTCCATTTGAATACCGCAATCGGATGGTGGCCATTCCGGCCGATAATTTCAACCAACTCATCCCTATAGGCGAACAAATCGAGATAGGCCTGAAGGATGGCTGGTTTGTGGAGCCGTCTTCCTCAACCAAGAGATTCACTGCAAGGAAAGAGAAAGAGCCAGCAGCTCAGGTCAACGTGACCTATAACCAACCGAGTCGGCGGAATACTAATTCTGCCCCGGCAATTCAGGTGGCTGAACCTCAGCAGCGAAACACGGGTCTTCAGTCTTTTCAGAGGAGGAACGTCAGGCGGCAATTCACCCCTCTCCCTGGTTCGTTGTCCCAAGTACTGGCAGTGCTTCGGAAGAAAGGTTTACTCACCACTGAGCCAAAACGGTCCAATCCTGAGCAGTTCCGTAACTTCGACCCGTCGAAAAAGTGCGATTATCATATGGGTGAGCTCGGACACTCGACTGACGATTGCTATGCCCTCAAGCAGCGGATCCAAAGCCTCCTTGATACAAAGGCGTTCTCGTTCCAACCCGCCAAGCCAAACGTCCAGAGCAACCCGCTCCCTGATCACACGGGAAATGTGAATGCTGTATTCGGTTTCAATGCTGGTCGAATCAGGAACATCAGGGTGTACACCACCGAAGTCTATGGTGAGTTGGTAAAGGCCGGTTATTACCCGGCTAACGAGGTCATTTCCCTAGCTGTCATGAGAGAAAGAATCTCAAGGATGGTGGAAGCAGGGATGATTGTCTATGCTGACCATACTGGCATCGTCTCCACTATCTCTGAGGTCGTTATCAACTGGGACGAGGAATTTGCTACATTGAGCACCGGGAAGGACAACCTCGATCCTTTGCCCGAGGATATGCCACCGCTCGAAGACGCAACCGATGATGAAGAGATCGTAATAAGTATGCCTGCGGCTGATGAAGGAATCGTGATCGAGATACCTCAACCTTATGAGTACTCAGACAATAAGGCGGTCCCTTGGTCTTACAGTCTTAACGTTGATCTTGTCACCAGGTCCGGGCGTGCATATGGCCAAGCAAATGTCCAACCGGCGAAACCTGTCACCGACGAAGAAGCTAAAGAGTTCCTGGCTGTGATTAAAGCCAGTGAGTACAATATAGTGGAACAATTGCGCAAGATGCCCGCCCAAATCTCCCTTCTTGAACTTCTCCAGACATCTGTCAAACACCAGAAAGCCCTGATGAAAGTGCTGAGCGAAGTCCATGTTCCGGAAACGATCGATCACGAAAGATTGGAGGAGTTCGTGGGTTCCATACTTCTCAAAGACCTTATCGCCTTCTCGGATGAGGAATTCCCTCTAGAAGGCAGAGGGCACACCAAAGCACTATACATCTCTGTCAAGTACAAGGCCTCGCACATAGCCCGGGTGTTAATCGACAATGGTTCAGCCCTGAACATCTGTCCTCTGGCGACTTTACACCGCCTCAAGGTAGACCCTTCGAGAATTAGTTCCGCAAAAACCTCTGTGCGAGCCTTTGATGGAACGAAGAAGGAAGTAATGGGAGAAATTCACCTCGACATACAGATAGGGCCGACAGTGTTCAACATCCTGTTCCAGGTTATGGATATTCCCACTGCATTCAACTTCCTGTTGGGTCGTCCATGGATTCATACTGCCGGAGCTGTGCCATCCAGTCTTCATCAGAAGGTGAAATTTGTGGTCGAAAGGAAGTTAGTCACGGTGCTTGGTGAGGAAGAGCACCCAATCTACCATGCGACGGCTATCCCCTATCTCGAACCGGATTGCAAGGTCGAATCGAGCTACCAGTCGTTCGAACTCGTATCGACCATACATGCGTCTAGAGGATCATCGCCGCCCGTTCCTGAGGTGTCGAATGCTGCGGTAATGGTTGGGAGAGTAATGGTGTCTCGTGGCTTTGTACCGGGCGAAGGCCTTGGCAGGGATGGTCAAGGTATCCGCCAACCGATCGAAGTTTCTCAAAGATCCCGCACTTCTGGATTGGGATATCAGGGGTCGGCTGCACCAAACAACGTAAGACGTGGTCGAGGTCGAGGTCGAGGAGCTGAGCATGATAGACAGCAACCCAATGAAGGGTCGAGCGGTGAAGAACTCGGGCGTAATAGGTTGCCTCCACACATTCGCACCACATTCCCGGGTCCTGCAAGAATGATGCATGAAGAGAAGGAAGTGATCGACACGCTGGGACAACCTAGTGGCAAGTTCGATTACTATGTGAAGTACTCGGCACCCCCAAGTTTTTATTCGGATCCCCGCGACATTGTCCCTGACGGATGGGGAGGTATAGACGATCCAACGCTCCTAAAGACAGAAGACTCTGACGATGCCATGGAAGGAATAATTGTTTTGTTCAACGACGTTTTCATCGGAGCCATCGAGGAAGGACCGTTAGAAGGGATGGGCGCTGGCCCACAAGAGTAACACCTTTACTTTATCGCACACTCCCCTGCGTGGGAATTTTTACCGTTTTCTAGGATTTGCCCCTTTTTCGGGTGCTGTTTTTCATTTCCGCCTTTAGGTTTTGATTGTCGCAATTTTCATTCAATAAATGTAATTCATTTCAAAAGAATCAATGAAATTACAAAGTTTTATTCTCATTTTTGAGGGCATGATGAGGTATATCAAACCAGCCCGGTGATGATATCCAACCGATAAAAGAAAATATAGTCCAAGGAGAATTCTGAGGCCTGGACTTCTTCATGCTTTCTCGTGTTAAAACCTTTTCGAAATGAATTCAAAAAAAAAAAAAAAAAAAAAAAAAAAAAAAACAAAGTCAAAAATTTACAAAAAAGAATGCAATGCTTAGCCCTGTTTGTCCTTCTGAACCCCTTACTTTATGTTTCAGGGGCAATCTGGCGAAATATGAGGGTATGGGAGCGGTCCACACCAAGGAGTTATGTACTACCGAGTTTGATGTCGATGATGCCGGAGGACTTGATGACTCCTTAGATATTCAGCGTGACCTAGAGCACCATGAAAGACCTAAAGTCCTGACGGCAGATCAAACTATTACTGTCAACTTGAGTGACTCTGGAGAGACCAAGGAGGTCAAGATAGGGGCAACCCTTCCCGAAGATGAGGCCAAACGCTTAGTCCAACTACTGAAAGACTACCAAGACATCTTTGCCTGGTCGTATGCCGATATGCCGGGTTTAGACTCTTCCATCGTGGAGCATGGCCTACCTACTAATCCGGGCATGCCACCCAAGAAGCAGAGGCTGCGGAGAACTAAGCCAGAGCTTTCAAAGAAAATTGAGGAGGAGGTCATGAAGCTCTTGAAGGTGGGATTCATCGAAGTCACCCAATATCCTACCTGGGTGGCAAACATCGTTCCAGTCATGAAGAAAGATGGCCGAGTTCGGGTTTGCATCGATTATCGCGACCTGAACAAGGTTAGCCCTAAAGATGATTTCCCATTGCCGCATATAGACGTTCTCGTGGACAGTACTGCTGGATTCGAACTGTTTTCCTTCATGGATGGTTTCTCGGGCTATAATCAGATAAGGATGAAAGACAGTGATAAGGAGAAAACGGCATTCATCACTCCTTGGGGTACATTTCATTATAAGGTCATGCCCTTCGGCCTTAAAAATGCCGGGGCAACCTATCAGCGTGCAATGGTAGCCCTTTTCCATGACATGATGCATAAAGAGATCGAGATTTACGTCGATGACATGATTGCTAAGTCCCGACTTGGGGAAAGTCATGTTGTCACCCTGAAGAAGCTGTTCGACCGACTCCGTGAGTTTAAGCTCCGTCTCAACCCGGCGAAATGCATATTTGGAGCGACGTCGGGCAAGCTACTCGGGTTTGTAGTAAGCAGTAAGGGCATTGAGGTCGACCCTTCCAAAATAAAGGCTATTTGCGAGCTGCAACCCCCGTCGACTGTGAAAGAAGTACGCAGCCTTTTGGGCAGACTAAACTATATAGCCCGGTTCATTTCCCAGCTCTCTGAAACTGCTAAACCGTTCTTCAAACTTCTAAGGAAGAATGCTCGGGTAGAATGGGATGATGATTGCCAGGAAGCATTTAAAGAACTGAAACAGTATTTGGTGAAACCACCAGTGCTAGTCCCACCAGTGCCGGGTCAGCCCTTGATCTTATACCTCACTATTCACAGCGAGTCTCTGGGAGCAATGCTAGCCCAGAAAGGTCCCGAGGATGGAAAAGAGCGTGCCATTTACTACTTGAGTAAGAAACTTACTGTCTCGGAGTTGAACTATCCTGAGGCTGAAAAGACTTGCGCTGCACTAGTATGGGTGCTCCACAGGCTGAGACAGTATACGTTGCATTACCAGACCTTGCTCGTGACAGAGAATGATCCCATCAAGTATTTACTCGATCAACCGGCATTAGTAGGGAAGCTGGCCAAATGGCAAATCTTAATTTCGGAATTTGATGTTCAGATGATGCCACAGAAATCGGTCAAAGGCCGGGTAATTGCTGATATATTAGCCGAAAATCCTGGAATCTCGGATGATGATGGATATTCCCCAGAAGACCGTATTCTGTTAATAAAAGAAGACACATGGACCATGTTCTTCGACGGAGCTGTAAACCTAGCTGGTTCTGGTACTGGGGCAGTCTTGATATCCCCAGATGGTCAGCATTATCCGGTAGCAGCGAAGTTGGTGTTCCCATGTACCAACAATATAGCCGAGTATGAAGCTTGTATTCTCGGACTTCAAGCAGCAGTGGAAATGGGGATAACCAAGTTAAAAGTGTTCGGTGATTCCGCCTTGATCATTCTCCAGACTGTAGGAGAGTGGAAGACAAGAGACGCCAAATTAGTGCCGTATCATGAATACCTTGAAGAAATCATAAAGGAATTTGAAGACATTTCCTTCGAGTATTTGGCGAGGTCCCACAATCAGTTCGCTGATGCGCTAGCTACGCTGTCTTCCATGCTGCAAGTGACCGGTGGAGTAGAGGTAGAACCCTTGAAGATCGAAGTCCTAGCAAAACCGGCCTACTGTATGGTTGTGACTGGAGAACCTGACGAGAAGCCATGGTATTACGATATCATGAACTATATCCAGAAGCGAGAATTTCCTGAAGGAAGCACTCCAACCGACAGGAAATACATAATGAAACTGGCCTCGAAATTCTTTGTCAGTGGTGAAAAACTATACAAGAGATCCCACGACTCGATCCTGCTGAGGTGTGTAGACGCAGTTGAAGCCATCAGAATCATGCAAGAAGTGCACGAGGGGGTATGTGGTCCACATATGAATGGTCACATGTTAGCCAAGAAGATCATGAGGCTGGGCTATTATTGGCTTAGTCTCGAAAGTGACTGTATCCAGCATGTTCGAAGATGTCATAGCTGTCAAGTTCATGGGGATAAGATAAATGTTCCCCCTACAGAGTTGCATCAGCTGTCCGAGCCATGGCCATTTTCAATGTGGGGCATCGATGTGATTGGTCCTATTAACCCCAAGGCGTCAAATGGACACCGTTTCATCCTGGTTGCAATTGATTATTTCTCTAAATGGATTGAAGCGGCGTCTTATGCGAGCGTCACTGCAAAGAATGTTGTGAGATTTATCAGGCGAGACATAATCGCTCGCTATGGCGTTCCCGAGGCTATTATCACTGATAATGGGACGAATTTGAATAACAAGTTCATGGACCAGTTGTTCGATGAGTTCAAGATTCGTCATTTGAATTCATCTCCCTATCGTCCACAGATGAATGGAGCAGTTGAAGCCGCTAACAAGAACATCAAGAAGATCTTGGCTAAAACGGCCGAGAATTATCGTGACTGGCATGAGAGATTGCCATTTGCATTGATGGCATATCGAACTTCCATCCGAACCTCTGTCGGTGCGACCCCTTTTTCTCTGGTGTATGGCATGGAAGCCGTTCTGCCCGTTGAAGTGGAGATCCCTTCCCTGCGTGTTTTATCCCAAGTGGAGTTGTCTGAAGCGGAATGGATTCGACAAAGGCAGGAGCAGCTGAACCTGATTGATGAGAAGCGGTTGAAAGCCATTTGCCATGGTCAAACCTATCAGCAGAGGATAGCTAGATCCTTCAATCAAAAGGTGCGTCCCAGACACTTTGAGGTAGATGATCTAGTCCTGAGGAAGGTGCTGCCAATCTTCCCTGTTCCCGGAGGTAAATTTGCTCCAAACTACATCGGCCCATATGTAGTTAAGAAGGTACTTCCTGGAGGTGCTTTGATTCTTACAGAGATGGATGGTCGTTTGTTTTCCAATCCTGTCAACTCTGATGCTGTAAAGATGTACTATCCTTGATAAAACTTGACGTTTTGCAGTGAAATTTTTCGTGTGTTTGGTTTTACTCTGAATTTCAAACAGTTCAATGATGAATAAATGATCTTCAATCAATTCAGAATTAAGATGTTTGCATTGGTTTAATTTCTGCATAGTTATTTTGTCAGTTTGCACTATTGATTTCAAAGGGGGAAAATCTGTTTTGATAATCTCATAACTCATACAAAATGAATTGAGCGTGTCGAATGAGGTACATCGGGACGATGAAAGGCAAGCCTTATCCTACATACTGTCCTATGCATTAATCCCCAGTGAGAAAAAATAAAAATCCCCAGTGAGTTGAGTGGAAAAATTCCATGTCTGCAAGGTGAAGAGTTCTCTCGCAAAAGGTACGGCGACCGAAATGACAAGAGGCATTTCATTTCTCTATCTCAAACACTACAGGTTATCCATCGTTAAACCACTTTGAGCCTAAACAGTTGGAGAAATTCTTTCAAATTACCCCTGTCAAGAATCACCCCACATCGGGGCAAGCTGAAGGTAAATCAGTATCATATGGTGAAAAATGTGTAGAAATCATCTTGCTCTCACTTGCATCAATCTTCAAGTGTTGCTTTTTCAGATGAATTCATGCGAAAGTTCAAGTGCCTTAGGATGACGAAGAGCGTTTCTTTCTCTACCCTACACACATTTTATCCTTTGCTAAGCCCAATTGAGCCTGCAAATTCATATAAATCCAGTTGGTGATCATCCCCCACACTGGGGCAAGGCAAAAGTCATCATTGTTCAAGCAGACTATCAAGAGTGTCAACTGAGGACAAGAGACTTTTGAGTTCAAGCAGCAAGTCACTCAGTCAAATTAGCTGGTCAGTATTTACATCGTAAGAAACATGTGTCGAAAAAAGAAAAAAAAAAAAAGAAAAAAAAAGAAGAAGAGAAAAAGGGCAAGAAAAGCAGTGTGCCTGGTAAAAGCAAGGCCAATGCCCAATAGAAAATGCCAAGATACGGCATGTCAAAATCCTCAGTGGACAATTCTTAGAGAAGTCAAGCGATGAATTCTCGGAGCCAATGAAACATTTACTGAGAAGAAAATCTTTGGTGAAGAAGAAGACCGGTGACAATGCCAAGATGATCACCAACTTATTCACCCCAATCATATATTTTGAGCCAAATGATCCATTCATTTCTCAACCCATGAGCCTAGCCTACGTTACGTCCCTTACAAAGTCTCTTCAGATTAGGGCACTTGAACTAACGTAGAATTTCAGATGTTTACAAGCTTAGCTCGAAGAAGTGCGAGCAAGTCGATTTCTGTCTCATTTTGCAGGGTTCTTGACTTGTAAACCCGGAGACGATTGCAGAGTATTTTCTTTCAATGGCCTCGACTCGAAGAGTCCCTTTTGCTAAGCCATTGACCAAGCCCATGTTACAGTCCCAGTAAAGACCTCTCATATCGGTAAGGTCGTACCGCTTGCGAGAATACTCAGACCCTTGTTGACATGATGATAGTGAGATGGAGAGATCCTCGTAAATCAGCCTTTTTCAATGAGAATGAGAGAAAAGCCCTTTCAGACCGAAGGTCCCTCATTCGACATTTTCAAGACATCCGTTTGTGAGTTAAGATTATCTTGTCATGATTTTTCCCCAACGAAGTTTATAATGCCGATTTGACAGAACCATCGTGCATGAAAAACAGTTGGAATCATAGTGCATGAGTATGTGTGTTCTTGTTTGTCCATGAATGCATATTCTATGTTGTTTAGAGTCATGTCTAACAGGAGACACACTCTCAGGAGTCAGAGATATCGCAAGGTAAGTATATCTCTATCCCTAACCTATTCGAGCAATCGGTAGGTCCCCCATTTGTTCATTTTGTTGCGATCTCTAGATGCCTTTGATGATGTGCAGGTGTCCGTTGATCAAGCCTTTTCAAGTACCTCTGATGAGATCCAGGTACTTTGTCAAGGAACCCTCGAACATTCGGGCTAGTCCCACTGTTCACCAAAATCAGATTGTTACAATCTCCGAGATATTCCCCCGCTACTCACCTATGAGCAGATATAGGCAAAGCGGCCAAATCTTTGCATATAAACGGTATATGTAAAGATCGGAATACTCCCCTTATCCCGAGATATTCCCCCGCTACTCACCTATGAGCAGATATAGGCATGGCGGCCAAATCTTTGCATATAAACGGTATATGTAAAGATCGGAATACTCTCCTTATCCCAAATATTCCCCCGTTACATGTCTATGAGCAAATATAGGCATGGCGGCCAAATCTTTGCATATAAACGGTATATGTAAAGATCGGAATATTCTTTCAACCCCCAGGTGTTCCCCCGCAGTTCACTTACGAGCAGATATAAGTGAAGCGGCCAAATCTTTGCATATAAACGGTATATGTAAAGGTCGGAATATCCTCTTAGTTCCCCCGTGGCATGTCTATGAGTTAAGGTCATAGGCGCAGCGGCTAAACCTTTACAAATACCTATGGAGATATATAGGTAATTTGTAAAGGTTGGAACGTTTTTACACTTTTTTATCTCACGAATCCAGGTGATGGTTGGATACGTTGAGCTTTCTTCAGGTGTTTTGACTTAATTGCAGATCACCAAAATTCATCAACAGTGTATCAGGCAAAACCTATGGGACAGGGCCCAGACATTTGCTAAACAACACTCAAAAGTCAGAGTCATGCCTCGAATTGCATTATCTCACTTCTGTCAGGTAAGTAATTCCAGGTATGTTTTCCTGTTATGTCAGCATGCATCATTTCTTATTGCATTTGAAAATGGGACTCATAATCCCGACAAAAACAACATTCATTGCATTTTGCATGGTTGAAATTTAGGCATCATTTAGTCTTTGAATGCAACCTCTGCGAGCTCACCTTCAAAGAGGGGCAGCTGTTGACACCTAAATTTCACCGAGCATTTAGTTTAAATTTGCATAGAAAATTAGGGATTAATTTTAACCCCTAAACAAAAATATTTAATTTTGCGTAACATATAGTTTAGGTTCATTTTTAATTTAATTGCATTTTGCATTAAACCGACAATGGCGAACATGCTTAATTTTCATTAAATCGAGCTCGGTTCACTCGGGAATGTAAGGGCCGGGAATTTCACGTCGAACGGGCTCGGGCGTTTTAATTTGGGCTTGATTTAGTCTATTGAATTTAATTAATTAAAGCCCACATTAAATCAGCCCATTTAAATTTTAATTGAGCCTAAGCCCTAACCTAAGCCCACTAGGATTAGAGCCCATCTAAATTGACCTAGAATTAGACTATATAAACATACATTAGGTCAAATTAGAGTGAGAGGTCAGAATTTTCAGAGAAAAATTTTGTGAGAAAAGAGAGAGGGAGGTGCAGCCACGGTTTCGGTTGCTGCTTCTTCGTGCATTAACAGCAGTTGCACCACCACGCTTCCATGGTTCTTGAGCCTTGAAGGTCCCTGTTTGCACTATCCTTCTGACGACGCTGCCCCAGACTTTCTACGTTAACCCCACGCCTCTGCTTAACTGAGGCGCCTGACGTTGCTGCTCCGCGTGGAAGACGTGGATGCTGCTGCTCCGCGTGGAAAACAACATCGACGAAGCCCCCCTGCACATCTACGCACGTCCACGTTGAAGTCC
The DNA here is from genome assembly GCA_031216185.1 of Syzygium aqueum. NCBI lineage: Eukaryota > Viridiplantae > Streptophyta > Magnoliopsida > Myrtales > Myrtaceae > Syzygium > Syzygium aqueum. The sequence continues at coordinate 15,963,003 of CM062236.1, forward strand.
TGCTGCCGGTCCACTGCTTCCTCAGTCCACATCTTCAGCGTAGCCCACTGAAGACTCCTCTCTCATCGACGCCCTCCCATGCAGCTCTGTCACGTTCCTTTTCAGTCAACGTTCCACTACTTCCAGCGAGAAACCTTCGCTGTTGCTGCTGCTCCTTCCCCGACGAAGACCTGTGCTGCTGTTGACTCCCCTTTCTTTCACGCTTGCTGATCACTGGCTTTGTTGCTGCTTCCTCAACGTGAAAACCAGACGTTCTGCTTCAGCCTGACGTCCCCACAGTCCCATGCAGAAGACGTCCAAGCTTTCGCTGTTGCCGCTGCTCCCTCCTGGCGTCCCCGAAGCAGCAATGCAGTTGATCCAGACGTCCCTGTAGGCGTGAAGAGAGGCTGTTCTCTTCGGTCAGTCCAATCTAGCGAAGCCACACACCACCAACTACTATCTCGAGTCACTCCGCTGTCGCCGGACTCCCGCTTCCGTCCGAACAGCTGTTGTTCTTGCCGAGTCCCGCTGTGAGCCCGCGCTATTGCCGTGCCGTCGCCCCATCGCGCCGGACTGTTCTTGACGTCGCTGTTGCTCGCCGGTGCCGTGCCCCGCCGGTGCCGTGAGCTATCGTCGCCGTTGTCGGTTAGCTCGATTCCGTCGCAATCCCGATCCTGAGACATTCAAAATTGGAAGTTATCTAAATCAGGTAATTTGATATTATCCGGTATATTTTCTGAATATTCAATTTCCTATTTTGAATCGTTTGAAATATTGCATGAATATCTTGTGGATATTTAGTGAATATTTGATTTGCATGTTTAGAATATTCCTTGGATATTTGATGAATATTAGATATCTTAGGATAATGTGCTAGATATCCGCAATATTTCGAAATATTCAAATTAGGAAACTTTCCTAATTTAGCAACGTATCGGGACGTCTATCCGACTTTAACCCTAAAGTCCGATACGCGTCGGTACGGAGAATCATTATCCTATTCATAACTATTTGAATACGATAATGATTTTAATTTGCTTCCCAAATTTGAACCGTCAATTATCCGTTAATATCTATAACCCTTTAGATATGACCGATAATTTGATTTTTGTGCCTAAGCCGAGTTTGAATCAAATTTGGCGGATTGCGTGGTTGATTTGAATTTGATTGTTATCCTTGTTTTAAATTGTTTTCCTTTTCAAATAAAAAGAAAACCCAAAAATATTTTCTGTTTTGATTTAAATTAGAATTTTTGCATGTCTAGGTTTTTTTGAATATATCCCGAAGGATGAGATAAATATCTAATTTAAATTAGGACTTCACGTGGCAAGTTTCCTAATTTAAATTAGGTATTATTTCAAGTCCTAACGGATTATTCACGTTATTTTATTATTCCGAATTTTCATAAACAAAAATCCCAAAAATAAATCATTCTAGGGTAGATTATGTCATCTTATATTGCATGTTAATTTAGGTATTTTTAAATTTCGAATTTTAAACAGAAAATACCAAAAATAGAACTCATTAGGTTGCATGTTAAATTAGGCATGTTTTTCATTCCGAATTTCATAAAGAAAAATACCAAAAATATATCATTGCATCCGTCATTAGAATTATGTCACGTCGTCGCATGTCATATAGTTTGCATGCCAGGTTACATTAATTCGCATGTCATTAATTGCACGTCATTGCATCTAGGTTAGATTGCATTAAATAAAGTGAAAATAAAAAAAAGAGTTTGAGTGAATGCTTTGTTAATTAGAAATCATACTAAGACTGTCTGTATGATTTTTCGCTAACAATGCAGACGCTTGCTGGATCCCGGGTAAGTTGTTCTCCTAAACTAGCAATTTATTTACCGCTTTGATTTATGGGTGTTAAATTGGTGGTTTGCGTACCCGCATGAACACCTCACATGTTAGTGACATAGGTTAAAATCGATCCAAACTGCCTGCCAAAACATTTTTGAAATGAAAAGGTACCGAAAGGGCGTTAGACTAGATCTAGCGTAATTAAGTCCCCGGACTTAAAATCTCTGGTTCGTAGGAATAAAACATATCTCCCTATGTTTTATTTAGGTTTCTAATCGACCTACCATAAACTGATTAGTGGCGACTCCAAGCATGAAAATGATTGCATGTTAAAAACTTAAACCCTAAGTTGCGAATTGGTAGGGCTTGGGAGGGCCCGAGTTAAGATTAATCTTAATAATCCATTAGCCCCGAGAAATTGACGAACAAATTTTTTTAGGGTCGCGACAGCTAGTCTTTTGACGAAGGCTTGGTACTTGTATTATTAACTTTGAAGTTTTGTACTGCAATGTTTAGTGCTATGAACTTGTTGCACGCAATGGTGAACTCCCCATTAGAGAAAAACAGAGATATTACATGTAGCAAAGATCTTGCTAAAATATTATAAAACGAGCTAATCATTTCAATGCTTAGGTCCCTCGTTCTTTCAATAATCGGTTGAAACTTGTCGTATAAACTTGTGAGTTTTATTGAGGCTACTTAATACGTCTAGCATCTTACGAAAGAAGAGTAACAAACCAAATTATGCGGGGTTTGCGAAATGACATGATGGCAAGAGTTCATTTCGACAATAAAAAGATGTGTCATCCTCTCCTTGTGGTCTTGATATCTAGCCTTGTTGAGAGCACTTTCGAAGCAAAATCCCGAATGCATCATGTCAATATGGAAGAGCACACCCTTAAAATCATCTGGGGAGATGGACTAACCAATGTGTGCAAAATTAGCTTGAACGCTACCTAACCTCTAAGCATAACACCATTCGATTGCACCCCTCATAATCTAATAGTCAATGTACAAGAGGCAAGACGAGGAGCAAATCACATATTTTGGAGGATTTTTCAATCCTCAAAATTGTATGAGTAAGACACTCCTAGTTAATAAGAAAACGAAAAGAAAAGAAATAATATCGGGAGGACTAGAAGGATAATTTTAGGTCGCATTTGTTAAGGTGTTATTCGCATCACTCGAATGCGAGATTTCAATATATATACTAAAGATAAGTGCACTAGAAGTTATAAACTTGTTACAGAAATTTAATTGAGTTATAAGACAAACTAAAAGTACAATCAAGTCTGAAAATTCAAATTGGTACAATCGAGTCATTCTGTTAACTATATCCAACCTTTTTTTTGTCAAAAACTCTATCCAACTTGGGTAACGAAAAATGCAGACATAACCTGTCGCGACCCTAAAAAATTTTGTTCGTCAATTTTTCTCGGGCTAATGGATTATTAAGATTAATCTTAACTCGGGCCCTCCCAAGCCCTACCAATTCGCAACTTAGGGTTTAAGTTTTTAACATGCAATCATTTTCATGCTTGGAGTCGCCACTAATCAGTTTATGGTAGGTCGATTAGAAACCTAAATAAAACATAGGGAGATATGTTTTATTCCTACGAACCAGAGATTTTAAGTCCGGGGACTTGATTACGCTAGATCTAGTCTAACGCCCTTTCGGTACCTTTTCATTTCAAAAATGTTTTGGCAGGCAGCTTGGATCGATTTTAACCTATGTCACTAACATGTGAGGTGTTCATGCGGGTACGCAAACCACCAATTTAACACCCAATAATCAAAGCGGTAAATAAATTGCAAGTTTAGGAGAACAACTTACCCGGGATCCAGCAAGCGTCTGCATTGTTAGCGAAAAATCATACAGACAGTCTTAGTATGATTTCTAATTAACAAAGCATTCACTCAAACTCTTTTTTTTATTTTCACTTTATTTAATGCAATCTAACCTAGATGCAATGACGTGCAATTAATGACATGCGAATTAATGTAACCTGGCATGCAAACTATATGACATGCGACGACGTGACATAATTCTAATGACGGATGCAATGATATATTTTTGGTATTTTTCTTTATGAAATTCGGAATGAAAAACATGCCTAATTTAACATGCAACCTAATGAGTTCTATTTTTGGTATTTTCTGTTTAAAATTCGAAATTTAAAAATACCTAAATTAACATGCAATATAAGATGACATAATCTACCCTAGAATGATTTATTTTTGGGATTTTTGTTTATGAAAATTCGGAATAATAAAATAACGTGAATAATCCGTTAGGACTTGAAATAATACCTAATTTAAATTAGGAAACTTGCCACGTGAAGTCCTAATTTAAATTAGATATTTATCTCATCCTTCGGGATATATTCAAAAAAACCTAGACATGCAAAAATTCTAATTTAAATCAAAACAGAAAATATTTTTGGGTTTTCTTTTTATTTGAAAAGGAAAACAATTTAAAACAAGGATAACAATCAAATTCAAATCAACCACGCAATCCGCCAAATTTGATTCAAACTCGGCTTAGGCACAAAAATCAAATTATCGGTCATATCTAAAGGGTTATAGATATTAACGGATAATTGACGGTTCAAATTTGGGAAGCAAATTAAAATCATTATCGTATTCAAATAGTTATGAATAGGATAATGATTCTCCGTACCGACGCGTATCGGACTTTAGGGTTAAAGTCGGATAGACGTCCCGATACGTTGCTAAATTAGGAAAGTTTCCTAATTTGAATATTTCGAAATATTGCGGATATCTAGCACATTATCCTAAGATATCTAATATTCATCAAATATCCAAGGAATATTCTAAACATGCAAATCAAATATTCACTAAATATCCACAAGATATTCATGCAATATTTCAAACGATTCAAAATAGGAAATTGAATATTCAGAAAATATACCGGATAATATCAAATTACCTGATTTAGATAACTTCCAATTTTGAATGTCTCAGGATCGGGATTGCGACGGAATCGAGCTAACCGACAACGGCGACGATAGCTCACGGCACCGGCGGGGCACGGCACCGGCGAGCAACAGCGACGTCAAGAACAGTCCGGCGCGATGGGGCGACGGCACGGCAATAGCGCGGGCTCACAGCGGGACTCGGCAAGAACAACAGCTGTTCGGACGGAAGCGGGAGTCCGGCGACAGCGGAGTGACTCGAGATAGTAGTTGGTGGTGTGTGGCTTCGCTAGATTGGACTGACCGAAGAGAACAGCCTCTCTTCACGCCTACAGGGACGTCTGGATCAACTGCATTGCTGCTTCGGGGACGCCAGGAGGGAGCAGCGGCAACAGCGAAAGCTTGGACGTCTTCTGCATGGGACTGTGGGGACGTCAGGCTGAAGCAGAACGTCTGGTTTTCACGTTGAGGAAGCAGCAACAAAGCCAGTGATCAGCAAGCGTGAAAGAAAGGGGAGTCAACAGCAGCACAGGTCTTCGTCGGGGAAGGAGCAGCAGCAACAGCGAAGGTTTCTCGCTGGAAGTAGTGGAACGTTGACTGAAAAGGAACGTGACAGAGCTGCATGGGAGGGCGTCGATGAGAGAGGAGTCTTCAGTGGGCTACGCTGAAGATGTGGACTGAGGAAGCAGTGGACCGGCAGCAGGACTTCAACGTGGACGTGCGTAGATGTGCAGGGGGGCTTCGTCGATGTTGTTTTCCACGCGGAGCAGCAGCATCCACGTCTTCCACGCGGAGCAGCAACGTCAGGCGCCTCAGTTAAGCAGAGGCGTGGGGTTAACGTAGAAAGTCTGGGGCAGCGTCGTCAGAAGGATAGTGCAAACAGGGACCTTCAAGGCTCAAGAACCATGGAAGCGTGGTGGTGCAACTGCTGTTAATGCACGAAGAAGCAGCAACCGAAACCGTGGCTGCACCTCCCTCTCTCTTTTCTCACAAAATTTTTCTCTGAAAATTCTGACCTCCCCCTCTAATTTGACCTAATGTATGTTTATATAGTCTAATTCTAGGTCAATTTAGATGGGCTCTAATCCTAGTGGGCTTAGGTTAGGGCTTAGGCTCAATTAAAATTTAAATGGGCTGATTTAATGTGGGCTTTAATTAATTAAATTCAATAGACTAAATCAAGCCCAAATTAAAACGCCCGAGCCCGTTCGACGTGAAATTCCCGGCCCTTACATTCCCGAGTGAACCGAGCTCGATTTAATGAAAATTAAGCATGTTCGCCATTGTCGGTTTAATGCAAAATGCAATTAAATTAAAAATGAACCTAAACTATATGTTACGCAAAATTAAATATTTTTGTTTAGGGGTTAAAATTAATCCCTAATTTTCTATGCAAATTTAAACTAAATGCTCGGTGAAATTTAGGTGTCAACAGCTGCCCCTCTTTGAAGGTGAGCTCGCAGAGGTTGCATTCAAAGACTAAATGATGCCTAAATTTCAACCATGCAAAATGCAATGAATGTTGTTTTTGTCGGGATTATGAGTCCCATTTTCAAATGCAATAAGAAATGATGCATGCTGACATAACAGGAAAACATACCTGGAATTACTTACCTGACAGAAGTGAGATAATGCAATTCGAGGCATGACTCTGACTTTTGAGTGTTGTTTAGCAAATGTCTGGGCCCTGTCCCATAGGTTTTGCCTGATACACTGTTGATGAATTTTGGTGATCTGCAATTAAGTCAAAACACCTGAAGAAAGCTCAACGTATCCAACCATCACCTGGATTCGTGAGATAAAAAAGTGTAAAAACGTTCCAACCTTTACAAATTACCTATATATCTCCATAGGTATTTGTAAAGGTTTAGCCGCTGCGCCTATGACCTTAACTCATAGACATGCCACGGGGGAACTAAGAGGATATTCCGACCTTTACATATACCGTTTATATGCAAAGATTTGGCCGCTTCACTTATATCTGCTCGTAAGTGAACTGCGGGGGAACACCTGGGGGTTGAAAGAATATTCCGATCTTTACATATACCGTTTATATGCAAAGATTTGGCCGCCATGCCTATATTTGCTCATAGACATGTAACGGGGGAATATTTGGGATAAGGAGAGTATTCCGATCTTTACATATACCGTTTATATGCAAAGATTTGGCCGCCATGCCTATATCTGCTCATAGGTGAGTAGCGGGGGAATATCTCGGGATAAGGGGAGTATTCCGATCTTTACATATACCGTTTATATGCAAAGATTTGGCCGCTTTGCCTATATCTGCTCATAGGTGAGTAGCGGGGGAATATCTCGGAGATTGTAACAATCTGATTTTGGTGAACAGTGGGACTAGCCCGAATGTTCGAGGGTTCCTTGACAAAGTACCTGGATCTCATCAGAGGTACTTGAAAAGGCTTGATCAACGGACACCTGCACATCATCAAAGGCATCTAGAGATCGCAACAAAATGAACAAATGGGGGACCTACCGATTGCTCGAATAGGTTAGGGATAGAGATATACTTACCTTGCGATATCTCTGACTCCTGAGAGTGTGTCTCCTGTTAGACATGACTCTAAACAACATAGAATATGCATTCATGGACAAACAAGAACACACATACTCATGCACTATGATTCCAACTGTTTTTCATGCACGATGGTTCTGTCAAATCGGCATTATAAACTTCGTTGGGGAAAAATCATGACAAGATAATCTTAACTCACAAACGGATGTCTTGAAAATGTCGAATGAGGGACCTTCGGTCTGAAAGGGCTTTTCTCTCATTCTCATTGAAAAAGGCTGATTTACGAGGATCTCTCCATCTCACTATCATCATGTCAACAAGGGTCTGAGTATTCTCGCAAGCGGTACGACCTTACCGATATGAGAGGTCTTTACTGGGACTGTAACATGGGCTTGGTCAATGGCTTAGCAAAAGGGACTCTTCGAGTCGAGGCCATTGAAAGAAAATACTCTGCAATCGTCTCCGGGTTTACAAGTCAAGAACCCTGCAAAATGAGACAGAAATCGACTTGCTCGCACTTCTTCGAGCTAAGCTTGTAAACATCTGAAATTCTACGTTAGTTCAAGTGCCCTAATCTGAAGAGACTTTGTAAGGGACGTAACGTAGGCTAGGCTCATGGGTTGAGAAATGAATGGATCATTTGGCTCAAAATATATGATTGGGGTGAATAAGTTGGTGATCATCTTGGCATTGTCACCGGTCTTCTTCTTCACCAAAGATTTTCTTCTCAGTAAATGTTTCATTGGCTCCGAGAATTCATCGCTTGACTTCTCTAAGAATTGTCCACTGAGGATTTTGACATGCCGTATCTTGGCATTTTCTATTGGGCATTGGCCTTGCTTTTACCAGGCACACTGCTTTTCTTGCCCTTTTTCTCTTCTTCTTTTTTTTTCTTTTTTTTTTTTTCTTTTTTCGACACATGTTTCTTACGATGTAAATACTGACCAGCTAATTTGACTGAGTGACTTGCTGCTTGAACTCAAAAGTCTCTTGTCCTCAGTTGACACTCTTGATAGTCTGCTTGAACAATGATGACTTTTGCCTTGCCCCAGTGTGGGGGATGATCACCAACTGGGTTTATATGAATTTGCAGGCTCAATTGGGCTTAGCAAAGGATAAAATGTGTGTAGGGTAGAGAAAGAAACGCTCTTCGTCATCCTAAGGCACTTGAACTTTCGCATGAATTCATCTGAAAAAGCAACACTTGAAGATTGATGCAAGTGAGAGCAAGATGATTTCTACACATTTTTCACCATATGATACTGATTTACCTTCAGCTTGCCCCGATGTGGGGTGATTCTTGACAGGGGTAATTTGAAAGAATTTCTCCAACTGTTTAGGCTCAAAGTGGTTTAACGATGGATAACCTGTAGTGTTTGAGATAGAGAAATGAAATGCCTCTTGTCATTTCGGTCGCCGTACCTTTTGCGAGAGAACTCTTCACCTTGCAGACATGGAATTTTTCCACTCAACTCACTGGGGATTTTTATTTTTTCTCACTGGGGATTAATGCATAGGACAGTATGTAGGATAAGGCTTGCCTTTCATCGTCCCGATGTACCTCATTCGACACGCTCAATTCATTTTGTATGAGTTATGAGATTATCAAAACAGATTTTCCCCCTTTGAAATCAATAGTGCAAACTGACAAAATAACTATGCAGAAATTAAACCAATGCAAACATCTTAATTCTGAATTGATTGAAGATCATTTATTCATCATTGAACTGTTTGAAATTCAGAGTAAAACCAAACACACGAAAAATTTCACTGCAAAACGTCAAGTTTTATCAAGGATAGTACATCTTTACAGCATCAGAGTTGACAGGATTGGAAAACAAACGACCATCCATCTCTGTAAGAATCAAAGCACCTCCAGGAAGTACCTTCTTAACTACATATGGGCCGATGTAGTTTGGAGCAAATTTACCTCCGGGAACAGGGAAGATTGGCAGCACCTTCCTCAGGACTAGATCATCTACCTCAAAGTGTCTGGGACGCACCTTTTGATTGAAGGATCTAGCTATCCTCTGCTGATAGGTTTGACCATGGCAAATGGCTTTCAACCGCTTCTCATCAATCAGGTTCAGCTGCTCCTGTCTTTGTCGAATCCATTCCGCTTCAGACAACTCCACTTGGGATAAAACACGCAGGGAAGGGATCTCCACTTCAACGGGCAGAACGGCTTCCATGCCATACACCAGAGAAAAAGGGGTCGCACCGACAGAGGTTCGGATGGAAGTTCGATATGCCATCAATGCAAATGGCAATCTCTCATGCCAGTCACGATAATTCTCGGCCGTTTTAGCCAAGATCTTCTTGATGTTCTTGTTAGCGGCTTCAACTGCTCCATTCATCTGTGGACGATAGGGAGATGAATTCAAATGACGAATCTTGAACTCATCGAACAACTGGTCCATGAACTTGTTATTCAAATTCGTCCCATTATCAGTGATAATAGCCTCGGGAACGCCATAGCGAGCGATTATGTCTCGCCTGATAAATCTCACAACATTCTTTGCAGTGACGCTCGCATAAGACGCCGCTTCAATCCATTTAGAGAAATAATCAATTGCAACCAGGATGAAACGGTGTCCATTTGACGCCTTGGGGTTAATAGGACCAATCACATCGATGCCCCACATTGAAAATGGCCATGGCTCGGACAGCTGATGCAACTCTGTAGGGGGAACATTTATCTTATCCCCATGAACTTGACAGCTATGACATCTTCGAACATGCTGGATACAGTCACTTTCGAGACTAAGCCAATAATAGCCCAGCCTCATGATCTTCTTGGCTAACATGTGACCATTCATATGTGGACCACATACCCCCTCGTGCACTTCTTGCATGATTCTGATGGCTTCAACTGCGTCTACACACCTCAGCAGGATCGAGTCGTGGGATCTCTTGTATAGTTTTTCACCACTGACAAAGAATTTCGAGGCCAGTTTCATTATGTATTTCCTGTCGGTTGGAGTGCTTCCTTCAGGAAATTCTCGCTTCTGGATATAGTTCATGATATCGTAATACCATGGCTTCTCGTCAGGTTCTCCAGTCACAACCATACAGTAGGCCGGTTTTGCTAGGACTTCGATCTTCAAGGGTTCTACCTCTACTCCACCGGTCACTTGCAGCATGGAAGACAGCGTAGCTAGCGCATCAGCGAACTGATTGTGGGACCTCGCCAAATACTCGAAGGAAATGTCTTCAAATTCCTTTATGATTTCTTCAAGGTATTCATGATACGGCACTAATTTGGCGTCTCTTGTCTTCCACTCTCCTACAGTCTGGAGAATGATCAAGGCGGAATCACCGAACACTTTTAACTTGGTTATCCCCATTTCCACTGCTGCTTGAAGTCCGAGAATACAAGCTTCATACTCGGCTATATTGTTGGTACATGGGAACACCAACTTCGCTGCTACCGGATAATGCTGACCATCTGGGGATATCAAGACTGCCCCAGTACCAGAACCAGCTAGGTTTACAGCTCCGTCGAAGAACATGGTCCATGTGTCTTCTTTTATTAACAGAATACGGTCTTCTGGGGAATATCCATCATCATCCGAGATTCCAGGATTTTCGGCTAATATATCAGCAATTACCCGGCCTTTGACCGATTTCTGTGGCATCATCTGAACATCAAATTCCGAAATTAAGATTTGCCATTTGGCCAGCTTCCCTACTAATGCCGGTTGATCGAGTAAATACTTGATGGGATCATTCTCTGTCACGAGCAAGGTCTGGTAATGCAACGTATACTGTCTCAGCCTGTGGAGCACCCATACTAGTGCAGCGCAAGTCTTTTCAGCCTCAGGATAGTTCAACTCCGAGACAGTAAGTTTCTTACTCAAGTAGTAAATGGCACGCTCTTTTCCATCCTCGGGACCTTTCTGGGCTAGCATTGCTCCCAGAGACTCGCTGTGAATAGTGAGGTATAAGATCAAGGGCTGACCCGGCACTGGTGGGACTAGCACTGGTGGTTTCACCAAATACTGTTTCAGTTCTTTAAATGCTTCCTGGCAATCATCATCCCATTCTACCCGAGCATTCTTCCTTAGAAGTTTGAAGAACGGTTTAGCAGTTTCAGAGAGCTGGGAAATGAACCGGGCTATATAGTTTAGTCTGCCCAAGAGGCTGCGTACTTCTTTCACAGTCGACGGGGGTTGCAGCTCGCAAATAGCCTTTATTTTGGAAGGGTCGACCTCAATGCCCTTACTGCTTACTACAAACCCGAGTAGCTTGCCCGACGTCGCTCCAAATATGCATTTCGCCGGGTTGAGACGGAGCTTAAACTCACGGAGTCGGTCGAACAGCTTCTTCAGGGTGACAACATGACTTTCCCCAAGTCGGGACTTAGCAATCATGTCATCGACGTAAATCTCGATCTCTTTATGCATCATGTCATGGAAAAGGGCTACCATTGCACGCTGATAGGTTGCCCCGGCATTTTTAAGGCCGAAGGGCATGACCTTATAATGAAATGTACCCCAAGGAGTGATGAATGCCGTTTTCTCCTTATCACTGTCTTTCATCCTTATCTGATTATAGCCCGAGAAACCATCCATGAAGGAAAACAGTTCGAATCCAGCAGTACTGTCCACGAGAACGTCTATATGCGGCAATGGGAAATCATCTTTAGGGCTAACCTTGTTCAGGTCGCGATAATCGATGCAAACCCGAACTCGGCCATCTTTCTTCATGACTGGAACGATGTTTGCCACCCAGGTAGGATATTGGGTGACTTCGATGAATCCCACCTTCAAGAGCTTCATGACCTCCTCCTCAATTTTCTTTGAAAGCTCTGGCTTAGTTCTCCGCAGCCTCTGCTTCTTGGGTGGCATGCCCGGATTAGTAGGTAGGCCATGCTCCACGATGGAAGAGTCTAAACCCGGCATATCGGCATACGACCAGGCAAAGATGTCTTGGTAGTCTTTCAGTAGTTGGACTAAGCGTTTGGCCTCATCTTCGGGAAGGGTTGCCCCTATCTTGACCTCCTTGGTCTCTCCAGAGTCACTCAAGTTGACAGTAATAGTTTGATCTGCCGTCAGGACTTTAGGTCTTTCATGGTGCTCTAGGTCACGCTGAATATCTAAGGAGTCATCAAGTCCTCCGGCATCATCGACATCAAACTCGGTAGTACATAACTCCTTGGTGTGGACCGCTCCCATACCCTCATATTTCGCCAGATTGCCCCTGAAACATAAAGTAAGGGGTTCAGAAGGACAAACAGGGCTAAGCATTGCATTCTTTTTTGTAAATTTTTGACTTTGTTTTTTTTTTTTTTTTTTTTTTTTTTTTTTTGAATTCATTTCGAAAAGGTTTTAACACGAGAAAGCATGAAGAAGTCCAGGCCTCAGAATTCTCCTTGGACTATATTTTCTTTTATCGGTTGGATATCATCACCGGGCTGGTTTGATATACCTCATCATGCCCTCAAAAATGAGAATAAAACTTTGTAATTTCATTGATTCTTTTGAAATGAATTACATTTATTGAATGAAAATTGCGACAATCAAAACCTAAAGGCGGAAATGAAAAACAGCACCCGAAAAAGGGGCAAATCCTAGAAAACGGTAAAAATTCCCACGCAGGGGAGTGTGCGAGAAAGTAAAGGTGTTACTCTTGTGGGCCAGCGCCCATCCCTTCTAACGGTCCTTCCTCGATGGCTCCGATGAAAACGTCGTTGAACAAAACAATTATTCCTTCCATGGCATCGTCAGAGTCTTCTGTCTTTAGGAGCGTTGGATCGTCTATACCTCCCCATCCGTCAGGGACAATGTCGCGGGGATCCGAATAAAAACTTGGGGGTGCCGAGTACTTCACATAGTAATCGAACTTGCCACTAGGTTGTCCCAGCGTGTCGATCACTTCCTTCTCTTCATGCATCATTCTTGCAGGACCCGGGAATGTGGTGCGAATGTGTGGAGGCAACCTATTACGCCCGAGTTCTTCACCGCTCGACCCTTCATTGGGTTGCTGTCTATCATGCTCAGCTCCTCGACCTCGACCTCGACCACGTCTTACGTTGTTTGGTGCAGCCGACCCCTGATATCCCAATCCAGAAGTGCGGGATCTTTGAGAAACTTCGATCGGTTGGCGGATACCTTGACCATCCCTGCCAAGGCCTTCGCCCGGTACAAAGCCACGAGACACCATTACTCTCCCAACCATTACCGCAGCATTCGACACCTCAGGAACGGGCGGCGATGATCCTCTAGACGCATGTATGGTCGATACGAGTTCGAACGACTGGTAGCTCGATTCGACCTTGCAATCCGGTTCGAGATAGGGGATAGCCGTCGCATGGTAGATTGGGTGCTCTTCCTCACCAAGCACCGTGACTAACTTCCTTTCGACCACAAATTTCACCTTCTGATGAAGACTGGATGGCACAGCTCCGGCAGTATGAATCCATGGACGACCCAACAGGAAGTTGAATGCAGTGGGAATATCCATAACCTGGAACAGGATGTTGAACACTGTCGGCCCTATCTGTATGTCGAGGTGAATTTCTCCCATTACTTCCTTCTTCGTTCCATCAAAGGCTCGCACAGAGGTTTTTGCGGAACTAATTCTCGAAGGGTCTACCTTGAGGCGGTGTAAAGTCGCCAGAGGACAGATGTTCAGGGCTGAACCATTGTCGATTAACACCCGGGCTATGTGCGAGGCCTTGTACTTGACAGAGATGTATAGTGCTTTGGTGTGCCCTCTGCCTTCTAGAGGGAATTCCTCATCCGAGAAGGCGATAAGGTCTTTGAGAAGTATGGAACCCACGAACTCCTCCAATCTTTCGTGATCGATCGTCTCCGGAACATGGACTTCGCTCAGCACTTTCATCAGGGCTTTCTGGTGTTTGACAGATGTCTGGAGAAGTTCAAGAAGGGAGATTTGGGCGGGCATCTTGCGCAATTGTTCCACTATATTGTACTCACTGGCTTTAATCACAGCCAGGAACTCTTTAGCTTCTTCGTCGGTGACAGGTTTCGCCGGTTGGACATTTGCTTGGCCATATGCACGCCCGGACCTGGTGACAAGATCAACGTTAAGACTGTAAGACCAAGGGACCGCCTTATTGTCTGAGTACTCATAAGGTTGAGGTATCTCGATCACGATTCCTTCATCAGCCGCAGGCATACTTATTACGATCTCTTCATCATCGGTTGCGTCTTCGAGCGGTGGCATATCCTCGGGCAAAGGATCGAGGTTGTCCTTCCCGGTGCTCAATGTAGCAAATTCCTCGTCCCAGTTGATAACGACCTCAGAGATAGTGGAGACGATGCCAGTATGGTCAGCATAGACAATCATCCCTGCTTCCACCATCCTTGAGATTCTTTCTCTCATGACAGCTAGGGAAATGACCTCGTTAGCCGGGTAATAACCGGCCTTTACCAACTCACCATAGACTTCGGTGGTGTACACCCTGATGTTCCTGATTCGACCAGCATTGAAACCGAATACAGCATTCACATTTCCCGTGTGATCAGGGAGCGGGTTGCTCTGGACGTTTGGCTTGGCGGGTTGGAACGAGAACGCCTTTGTATCAAGGAGGCTTTGGATCCGCTGCTTGAGGGCATAGCAATCGTCAGTCGAGTGTCCGAGCTCACCCATATGATAATCGCACTTTTTCGACGGGTCGAAGTTACGGAACTGCTCAGGATTGGACCGTTTTGGCTCAGTGGTGAGTAAACCTTTCTTCCGAAGCACTGCCAGTACTTGGGACAACGAACCAGGGAGAGGGGTGAATTGCCGCCTGACGTTCCTCCTCTGAAAAGACTGAAGACCCGTGTTTCGCTGCTGAGGTTCAGCCACCTGAATTGCCGGGGCAGAATTAGTATTCCGCCGACTCGGTTGGTTATAGGTCACGTTGACCTGAGCTGCTGGCTCTTTCTCTTTCCTTGCAGTGAATCTCTTGGTTGAGGAAGACGGCTCCACAAACCAGCCATCCTTCAGGCCTATCTCGATTTGTTCGCCTATAGGGATGAGTTGGTTGAAATTATCGGCCGGAATGGCCACCATCCGATTGCGGTATTCAAATGGAAGAGTCTTTACGAACATTCTCTTTAACTCACTGTCGATGGGCTCGGGGACAACCTGAGCGGCTAGGTTTCGCCATCTGATGGCGTAGTCTTTGAAAGACTCGGTTTTCTTCATTTGAGCACGCTCGAGATCATCACGAGTAGGAGTGATGTCTGTAATGAACCGGTACTGTTTGAGGAACGCTTCACTGGTCTCCTTCCAGCTTTTGAGGCTATTGATCTTCTTCATGAGGTACCAGTGCAGAGCGGGGCCAGTCAAACTCGCTTGAAATGCATGGATCATCAAGAGCTCGTTGTCGACATACGAGGTCATTTGCACGTGGTACAACTGCAGGTGAGCTTTCGGGCACGTGGTGCCATTGTATTTATCGAAATCCGGCATCTTGAACTTCTTCGGGATCTTAATCTGGGAGTACATGGACAAGTCAATCGAGGGCGAATCCTGCGAACCCTCTAACTGCTTAACTCTCTCCTCGAGCTTGTGGACCCGTTCGTCCGGCTTCGGTTTGTCGACAATAATCTGGATAGGGTCATCCTCCAGGTCGGGAATTTCTTCATCTTCATCCTCGACATCGACATTCTTTGCGCTTATATGTTTCGGGACTGACACTCCAGGGGATGTCGGAACAGGGACCGACCGAAGAGCCTTGATCTCAGCGGTCATTTGCTGCATGGCGGCGGCGAGTTGATTGATCTGGTCTGCCATACCGTCAACACGTTCTTGCAACTCAGTTTGATCGGCCATTCTAGCTCTTGACCGCGTGCGAATAGGGGAACGTGATCGGTCCGTAGTTACCTAATTTCAAAATGAAACAGGGCATACATAAGCATTAAGCAAGAATCATACGCCGATCCATGACATTAATCTAACCGCTTTGAATTGAAAGGACCTCTTTATTGAAATGACGAAAGTTTTTACATCGACTAATGACTCGAAGTCAAACTGAATTAAAAGGAAACGACGCAATCCCTAAGCGAATTAAAAACTAAAATGGTAATGAAGAAAAACAACTTCAAGCTTCGACTCATTTTTTTTAAGCTTGATCTATAGACATATGGGAGGCGACATCCTTCTTCAGCTGTTCGTAAGCCCGAGCTATCTTGGCTGCCTTCTCCTCAGCTTCCTCGACCTTCCTTTTGAGGCGGTTGTTCTCTGAGCGATTGGCCGACTTAAGAGGCACCTTGGGTATCGTCGGGCGTATCTCCTGAGGGATTTTGTGTCGTCGGATGTACTGGGTCGTCGCGAAGTAGGACTTCTGCTCCCCTTTGAGCTCTCCTTCGGGTCGGGATATTTTAAGAACACGACACTTCTTCCACATCTTCTGGAGTTGAGCTATGGTTCCTTCGTGTTCCTCACTCTGGTCGGAGAAATCGGCACGGAGGAGCTCGGGTTGTAACGCTGGAGGGAGCCCCTGAAGAATCTGATACTGTCGGGACACTCTGGCGGGGTAGTACTCGATTGCGCCAGTGAAGCCCAAGAGTGGCACCGGACCGACACCATTACACGTAAGACGAGCTTCCTCGACATTGAACCAACTAGCATGCCATTGGAAACCTTGGGGTCTAGCACTTTTCATAAAAATGATCCACTCGGAATAATGGTAATCCGGTGCGTTTTCTTGTTTTTCTTTATAGCTCAAAATGGGATGGCTGGAATCGCTGAGCTCGGAAATTTTGAGTAAATTGCCACACCCTTTTATGTGAGACAAAAACCAGATTTGCAATAGTTCGATGGGTGCATGGAATGTCTTGTCACCATTTTGCTTGAATTTAGTGAGAGAAATGAAGGTCTCTGCTAAAATGGTGTTGACAAAATTCTTTTGAAGGCAAACTTGTTGGACCAACCATGCAATTGACGGGCTACATGCGTTTTTGCAATGAGGAAAAATGACAAACCCGAAAAATGCTAGTAAAAAGACTCTGCCCTTTTGAAAAGGTGTGGCTTTTTCGAAACATTGACTCAGGAATGAGAAAGGGCATGACCCACGGTTGGCTTTCAAAACTTTTTCTAAGTCATGTTTTTCGACCCTCAAAAATTCTGACAACATTAGAGTGGAATCGACTCCCAAAGGTGGTGAGATTAACTCTGACTCCAAAGATTTTCCAATGAGCACACTGTATTCTTCCAAAGTCGGGGTAAGCTCATGCTTACCGAATATAAAGGTGGCTGTCTCGGGACACCAGAAATGGACTAATGCGCGAACGAGGCCGGTACGAACTTTGACCTCCAGTAGGGGGAGCAACCTTCCGACGTGGCCCTCCGCTAACTTGCGGTTGGTTGGACTGAGTAGACTCCACCAGGCACGAAGCTCGTCCTTAGGAACATCAAGAATCCGGATGTCCGACACTCCCATAGTGTATAAACCAAAGACTCGCGACCGACCTAACATCATGGACCGACCAAAGGAAAAGAACGAAAGGTAAATAAATCGCAAGATAAGGGTCGAAGAAAACTTACTTCACCGGGTAGGAAAAATGGCAATCACAGAGACACACGCATGAAATGTGAGGTTCGATTTCTATCTAGACTCTGGCTTGCAAAATAGGGACGCGAGGATTACCGAGCTAAACCAAACATGGTGGTGGTTAGGCTAGGATTCCCCTGACTCCGGCTTGGTCAAAGAGCCGACCCGGGTTGAGTGGAATACAACCGTGGTGGGTACTCAATGACACCTTGAAAAAATCTTCGGGACCGAGGAGGGCGACCCGTACCAAATGGTTTTGGTCGGGGTGTCCACTGTCTCAGTACCATCCTAAACCTATGCCGCCCAGGTCCGGCAGCGGGTAGTGTGTGCGGTGTAGTGTAAATGTAAGGCATGCACAGCAGGTTATATCAAACAGCGCTTCGTGCATAAATTACACCATACATTCAACCACCTCCCTGCAAAACAAGGGTTAACAATCACGCCTCCCCTTATACCTCCCATACTGCAAGAACATTTAACACCTAAAATATTAGGGACGTACCTGGAATCCTCGCTGCCAAACAAAAATTGTTTTTGAAATGAAAAATTGGCCTAAGTCCACTAAGAGTAAACAAATCCCCAGCGGAGTCGCCAAGCTGTCGCGACCCTAAAAAATTTTGTTCGTCAATTTTTCTCGGGCTAATGGATTATTAAGATTAATCTTAACTCGGGCCCTCCCAAGCCCTACCAATTCGCAACTTAGGGTTTAAGTTTTTAACATGCAATCATTTTCATGCTTGGAGTCGCCACTAATCAGTTTATGGTAGGTCGATTAGAAACCTAAATAAAACATAGGGAGATATGTTTTATTCCTACGAACCAGAGATTTTAAGTCCGGGGACTTGATTACGCTAGATCTAGTCTAACGCCCTTTCGGTACCTTTTCATTTCAAAAATGTTTTGGCAGGCAGCTTGGATCGATTTTAACCTATGTCACTAACATGTGAGGTGTTCATGCGGGTACGCAAACCACCAATTTAACACCCAATAATCAAAGCGGTAAATAAATTGCAAGTTTAGGAGAACAACTTACCCGGGATCCAGCAAGCGTCTGCATTGTTAGCGAAAAATCATACAGACAGTCTTAGTATGATTTCTAATTAACAAAGCATTCACTCAAACTCTTTTTTTTATTTTCACTTTATTTAATGCAATCTAACCTAGATGCAATGACGTGCAATTAATGACATGCGAATTAATGTAACCTGGCATGCAAACTATATGACATGCGACGACGTGACATAATTCTAATGACGGATGCAATGATATATTTTTGGTATTTTTCTTTATGAAATTCGGAATGAAAAACATGCCTAATTTAACATGCAACCTAATGAGTTCTATTTTTGGTATTTTCTGTTTAAAATTCGAAATTTAAAAATACCTAAATTAACATGCAATATAAGATGACATAATCTACCCTAGAATGATTTATTTTTGGGATTTTTGTTTATGAAAATTCGGAATAATAAAATAACGTGAATAATCCGTTAGGACTTGAAATAATACCTAATTTAAATTAGGAAACTTGCCACGTGAAGTCCTAATTTAAATTAGATATTTATCTCATCCTTCGGGATATATTCAAAAAAACCTAGACATGCAAAAATTCTAATTTAAATCAAAACAGAAAATATTTTTGGGTTTTCTTTTTATTTGAAAAGGAAAACAATTTAAAACAAGGATAACAATCAAATTCAAATCAACCACGCAATCCGCCAAATTTGATTCAAACTCGGCTTAGGCACAAAAATCAAATTATCGGTCATATCTAAAGGGTTATAGATATTAACGGATAATTGACGGTTCAAATTTGGGAAGCAAATTAAAATCATTATCGTATTCAAATAGTTATGAATAGGATAATGATTCTCCGTACCGACGCGTATCGGACTTTAGGGTTAAAGTCGGATAGACGTCCCGATACGTTGCTAAATTAGGAAAGTTTCCTAATTTGAATATTTCGAAATATTGCGGATATCTAGCACATTATCCTAAGATATCTAATATTCATCAAATATCCAAGGAATATTCTAAACATGCAAATCAAATATTCACTAAATATCCACAAGATATTCATGCAATATTTCAAACGATTCAAAATAGGAAATTGAATATTCAGAAAATATACCGGATAATATCAAATTACCTGATTTAGATAACTTCCAATTTTGAATGTCTCAGGATCGGGATTGCGACGGAATCGAGCTAACCGACAACGGCGACGATAGCTCACGGCACCGGCGGGGCACGGCACCGGCGAGCAACAGCGACGTCAAGAACAGTCCGGCGCGATGGGGCGACGGCACGGCAATAGCGCGGGCTCACAGCGGGACTCGGCAAGAACAACAGCTGTTCGGACGGAAGCGGGAGTCCGGCGACAGCGGAGTGACTCGAGATAGTAGTTGGTGGTGTGTGGCTTCGCTAGATTGGACTGACCGAAGAGAACAGCCTCTCTTCACGCCTACAGGGACGTCTGGATCAACTGCATTGCTGCTTCGGGGACGCCAGGAGGGAGCAGCGGCAACAGCGAAAGCTTGGACGTCTTCTGCATGGGACTGTGGGGACGTCAGGCTGAAGCAGAACGTCTGGTTTTCACGTTGAGGAAGCAGCAACAAAGCCAGTGATCAGCAAGCGTGAAAGAAAGGGGAGTCAACAGCAGCACAGGTCTTCGTCGGGGAAGGAGCAGCAGCAACAGCGAAGGTTTCTCGCTGGAAGTAGTGGAACGTTGACTGAAAAGGAACGTGACAGAGCTGCATGGGAGGGCGTCGATGAGAGAGGAGTCTTCAGTGGGCTACGCTGAAGATGTGGACTGAGGAAGCAGTGGACCGGCAGCAGGACTTCAACGTGGACGTGCGTAGATGTGCAGGGGGGCTTCGTCGATGTTGTTTTCCACGCGGAGCAGCAGCATCCACGTCTTCCACGCGGAGCAGCAACGTCAGGCGCCTCAGTTAAGCAGAGGCGTGGGGTTAACGTAGAAAGTCTGGGGCAGCGTCGTCAGAAGGATAGTGCAAACAGGGACCTTCAAGGCTCAAGAACCATGGAAGCGTGGTGGTGCAACTGCTGTTAATGCACGAAGAAGCAGCAACCGAAACCGTGGCTGCACCTCCCTCTCTCTTTTCTCACAAAATTTTTCTCTGAAAATTCTGACCTCCCCCTCTAATTTGACCTAATGTATGTTTATATAGTCTAATTCTAGGTCAATTTAGATGGGCTCTAATCCTAGTGGGCTTAGGTTAGGGCTTAGGCTCAATTAAAATTTAAATGGGCTGATTTAATGTGGGCTTTAATTAATTAAATTCAATAGACTAAATCAAGCCCAAATTAAAACGCCCGAGCCCGTTCGACGTGAAATTCCCGGCCCTTACATTCCCGAGTGAACCGAGCTCGATTTAATGAAAATTAAGCATGTTCGCCATTGTCGGTTTAATGCAAAATGCAATTAAATTAAAAATGAACCTAAACTATATGTTACGCAAAATTAAATATTTTTGTTTAGGGGTTAAAATTAATCCCTAATTTTCTATGCAAATTTAAACTAAATGCTCGGTGAAATTTAGGTGTCAACATAACCTTTATTTTATTTTGTTTTCTCTTTTCTATGTGGCTGAAACATGAAACACGAAGTTCACCTTGCCGATCGTTGGTGAGAGCGAGCCTCGCCCTCCCCCTCGCCCTCACCGAGTCACTGGCAAGGCTGATCCTCGCATTTTACCAGTTGTCGGTTAGAGGTTGAAGATGCAGGAAGGGCAAAAAAAAGGGATAAGGAAAATATTAAAAATTATTTATGCCAGCGCTGGTCGTGCCACGTAAAACGACTGGTGTCCATGTCATTACAGGCCGGCCAAAATTGGCCACATTAACTGAGTTGTTACAAATATAAAAAAGTTTACGATTTATGACTGAATTAACGTAATCGCAATAAGTTTTGGACTATTTTGATAATTTTTCCCTTATTAAAGTAATGAATTTTTTTGGACCAAAATTCGGATAAATTGAGGGATTTTCAGCCAATTATCTAAAGACGAGGGGCAAATCACATCTTATTCGAGTCTGACCGCGAAAACGACAAACGGTCTCCCATAATTAACTGATATGATGAAAGTAGTAGCTGTACCTTGACGAAGACTCATGTTTCTTGGATCATTACAATCATCCATCATTCCATCAATAGAAGATGCGAACTCGTCACTCCACGATAGAATTAACGTGGAGAACGCGGGAGCGTGAGACAAGCGCGCAGTGGTCAGACGGGAGCGAGGAAGCATCGGGACGCCGTTCATCGCGCCGTCTGCTGATCGATCTCGCTTTTGCGTTCTGCACTCATTTCCCCATCCTCCGAGAGGGAGACAAGCAAAAATTAAACAAGCAGAAGCTGGATCTCTCCGTTCCGTTTACGTCGGTGCTAGCCGTTCTAGCGGTTCGAGATCAGATGATGATGATGTGCGTCGATGGGTGTCGCTGTCCCGTGGTGGGCGCGAAGGAGCACTTGGGTTGAGTACAGCAATGGGAGGTGTGAGATCTTGGCCATTAAAAAAAAGGGTGCATTGGATCACGCAAGTGTATCGTTTGCTCGATGTCTTCTTTCCTTTCTTCTCTTTTTTTTATGAACTGGGATCCTCTTTGATAACATTATCATGACTGATCACCTCGCACATGTGAATGCGGCTTTTGCTCAGCACCGACGTTTGTCCACCACGTAGTGTCCTGTCCTCCTCCTCCTCCGCCGCTTGTGCTGTACGCTAGGAGCGTCGATTCGGAACGTGATTTCTACGCCTACTTCGTGTCTCGATTCATCCTTTTGTGTTTTGCATGTGGTTTGCAGGGTCTATTCACCCCCGTGTGGTTAATTTTTATCCAGATTATATCCGAGTTATATCCGAATTTCGCATCACTCTAAATATCGGATATAATAAAAGCTATCATATCCGAAATTTTATCCGTCCCACCAAACACAATCTAAGATTTAAAAGATCTCTATCTATTTAAAATTATATGACACATCGATTAACTATGCAACTTCAACAAAAGTTATATACTTAAAATTTCCCTTTGCATAATGACTAAAGTTGTTTATAGAATTTCTATCACTATGAACGTGGCTATTTATGGTGTATTTGGTAACCATTATATTCTCGGAAATAATTTCTGCTCAGAAATAATTTTTTTATTCTATTCCAGAAAATAATTTCTAAGCATTTGAATGTGTTTGGTAACAGTCCAAAATTTCCATTCTTAGAATATAAAAAAAAACATAAATGCATTCGGTAACTGTATAATTTTTTTTTAATAATATTTTAATAATATATTTTAAATTTTTTAATATTTCTTTCATTTTTCCTTCTTCTCTTTCTTGGTTGTGGCTAGTTGGCCAGCGAGGCCATCGGGGCCCTCACCACTGCCCTTGCCAAATCCGACGAGGGCAGCTGTCGCCCAAGCCGTGAGCGGCTAGGTTGCGAGCCTTTAGGGTAGCCCTCGCCGGCTCGGGAGAGGGTTGGAAAGGGCCGGTGAGGGCGGCCCTTGCCTAAGCCGCAAGGGTCCAACCCTTGCCAGCGAGGACCGCGACACCCTCGCCGCCCACAGGCCACAAAAGAAGACGAACTGACCACAGCCAGGAAGGAAAGAAGAAAATGAAAAAAAAAAATTCTCTTTTATTTCTAATTCTTATTCCTAGAATCAAGAAGTAACTTTTTTTGCTTCTTGATTCTATTCCAAAACTAATTCTAGGAACAAATTTATGTCGAGGAACAAAAAATTTACCAAACGAATTTCTGTTTTTTTTATTTTTGAGAATAAAAGAATAGAATCAGTCACCATTTAGTAAGCTACCAAACGCACCCTTACTCCTAGATGGATGCATTGCCGTACGACACTCCTAGTTGAAAAAGTCGTTGTCCGATTGATGACAAGGATTTAATATTGCTTAAATGGTTGGTGTCCTTTCACTTTATGTGTCCCTTGACATTTGTGAATTTTAGATCCAATCATATCAATATGAGAAACCTAAATTCAACAAAAAAGACCATGCATATCTAACTAGTAGTCATGCATAGACTTGGATCTAACATAGTTCTTTGATTTTCTGGAGCCATAGTGCAAGACAAAACCCTAAAAGATGAGTGCATGCCTCCACGTCTTGTCCAAAATTTGTGTATAGCTCAGTAGAGTCGAGTGTTCCCATTTAGCTCAAATATATTTATTAAGTTCACTGAATAATTGCTCGTTGTCAATTGAAGTCATACGAAATTATTGGTGAATGAAACCAATATTACTATTAAGGGCTTTTTTTTTGTCTTTTCTATTAATTTTGCTTTTAGATTGAAATCTACACTTTATATATCAACGATTAATAGACTCTAGCTGTCAAGTACTGAGATTAAAATAGAGAGAATAGAAACTGAGTTTTTCTTTGAGTGTTCTCAATCTCGGTGAGTTTTTCCTATTACGTCTTTTATTATTGTATTATGTTGGTTTGGATTGTTTACTTGGGCTATTTTTCTGGAATTGTTGTGAGATTCCCAACAGAAACTCTGTATGATGCAAATTAGAGCTATTTCTGCAATGGCTACTTAAGCCAGATTGTTGATTGGTTACCAAGACTGACCACCTATCTCCACCTCCACATCATCGACCTCCCGACAACTTATTCCTCTAATACATGTCCCAATCCATGGAGTCGGCCGCCAATTCCTCGGCCATAATCCTCTATACGTTCGATTCCCTCGAAAATCCGAATCTCTCTCATTGCAGTTGGCCCCCTCCAACTCCTCCTGCATCAAATCCTAACCGTAGTATGGGTGATGGTGTATAATCTCCATAGACATTACATACCAACAAACATTGTCTTGTTGTTCGGCTTAATCCTCAATATCAAACGATGCAAGATATCATTTTTAAAAAAATATTTTATAAATAATTCATTTTTCACGAAATAAATGGAGCTTTAGTGGGGTAAAGTGTCCCCATTCAGCTCAAAAGCTCTTCTAGACATTACGTATTGAAGAAGATGGTTTTTGTTTGTCTGGCTCAATTGACCCCACTAAATTTTCATCCCACCGGTTTAGCTTAATCCTCAATATCATTCTAAACTTCGGATCATGTTACTTGAACCAGCAAGGCCCAACCTCAAAGCCCATCTATATATAGCTTTCAAGGATCTCTCTATCTTCATCCATTGCTTCCGAAAAGAGATTGTGCATGTTTATGTATTTATTAATATACTCTCTCTTTTCTTTTCCACCCAAAAAAAAAAATGTAATCTCTCTCTCTCTCTTTGTTTTTTCCCCGTTGGACTGCAGTTGTGGAAACAGACAACACAGGACAGGACAGCCTTGCTTCAGGATGTCACTGACTCACTATGGATAATCTTTTGTGAATGTGCCCCCTCTACCCAAAATGTGCTCAATAAATAGATTTTGCAAGCAAAGGGAATGTACATGATTTTATGAAATTGGGGGCCTAAATTTGAGGTGACAATACTAATGGTGCATTGTTATTTTTATTTTTTGACGGTGAGAAAATAATAAATGTTTAAATGAGCTTACCTTCATATCATATTCCTTCATAATGGGCCTCAGTACTCTTAAATGAAACTTGATATGAGTTATCTGCAGCAAGATTTCTAGGTCACTGCAACAAGCCCTCTTTCCTCTTCTTGGTAACGCTTCAATTTTCTATGGCACTTAATCACTTCGTCTTACTTTTTTCTCCGATTACCATAATAATCACCAAGAACAGATCTTGCCTTTTCCCTTCCGGACCAATCCAACAAACACATTTTCAACCTCCAAATGCTAATGTCATCTGTGAAGCAGATGATACCCAATAATGGTTCTTCAAACTTCTCTCTATCCATATTTTCACCAATGTCAAAACATTGTCAACGGTTCATATATCCTCTAGGGGTCAACAGCGAGGTTGGAGGGGCAATGGCTTGAGACGCGCTTGGTCGGAGGCCTCAACTTTCTGGCATCCAAGTCGGACGTCTAGCTCGGTGTGACCAGATGCCGGAACCTCGTGGCTGGACGTAATTGGAATATCAGGGCCTCCAATTTCAGATCCATAGTAGCCGCACTATCAACAGTTCTCGTGTTTTTATCGGGCGTTTAGACCACATCAATAGATGTCCGGCTCCATCTTTACGCAAATCCAAACCTCTTCATGAGCTTCGGATGTGCTCGGATTTCCTTCTCGAGTCTATAGTAAACCGAATCAGATTCACTTCGAAGCACAAACAATATCGTCCATGCTAGAACTGCGAATTAGGTATATGTTGCAAAAGATATAAGTAAGGGAGGGCCTTTCAGATGAACGCAAACAAAGGAGAAAGCTGCTCATGGTTATGCCAATTCCGACAAGTCATGGGATTAACTTTGTTTTACTTGCCCAAAGTGCATTGTTGACCGGCGCTGAATGCACTTCTCAGTTCAGACAAAAGGGTGTTAAATCTTCTTCCGATAAAACTTGCCTTTTAGCCCAAAATTAGATGGTTTAGTCTGTGAAGTATAGTCTATCATAACAGACATATTTCCAATTATCGAGTTGACTTTTATCAATAGTACAAGTATTCTCAACCATTGACCAAAGATGTAAGTCACATAATTCACTATCTAAGCTGAAGTTACCATAGAATACTCAGATCAGATCAAGAGCTCGAATCTTCAAGCTCAAACTCTTACGGAATGAATTGTAATAGAAGTTAGGTGGCGTACTTGAACCGTTACCAAAAACACGATCTTAATTCAAGCTCGAGCTCAAGTTCGAACCTTTTTCAGCATACCATGAACATGAAAGTGTAATGAAGCATGTGGCTCTTTATTCGGTTTCCGTCGATATGAAATATCGGAATTTTAACTATTCAACTAGACATCTCGAGTTTACAGATTTTTGATTTTGATTGATAATGAAGTTACTTGAATTGGTCAATGATATGTCAGAACACCAGAAGTGATGTGCATAAAAAAAGTTTCTTGTCAATCTTTTGACTCAGATCGCTTCTTTTCGACTGAAATAGAATTTCAATCTGATTAATAGAAAGACGGGAGGGGTAGTCAATATTAGTGACCAGCCCTTCTAAACATTATCATAAGGGTCTTATAGTCGTTATAAAATGTTCATATTGAATCGTAATTATTCCGGATCACTCATGCTCCAAGATAGGCAAACTGGTCGTCCACCCTCCAAAGACATGTTGGAAGCTAGAATTCTCCCCACACAAAACTACTATTAAGAGACACAACATGAATGATTCAGAGATTTGCTCCCGACAATTACTATGATAGTGACCGGAGTGAAACTTCGAGTGCATTTGTTTTACAGAAAATAAATAATTTAAAAAATATTTTCAAAAAATCAATTGCTTGAATTACTAACAAAAACGAATAGATGAAAAATATTTTCATAGTTCATAGTATTTTTTAGGCATAAATTATTATCGATAATGAAAATATTATTTATTGGCTAATCATATCAAGTGATACAAATAATTATTTTTCGAAAAATATTTTTTAAATTATTCATTTTTTACTAAATAAAGGGGGAAAAAATCATCAAAAACTCCAAACTTTATCACTTATGACACATTTACTTCAAACTTTTTTTTGTGTCATGAAAAACCCCAAACTATGCAACTTGTGACACATTTATCCCAATATAATGTAGCCCAGTGTATTTTAGTCTTTTTCCCATTTTCTATTTTTTTTTGTTTTTTCCTGCGGGAGTTGCCCTCGCCGGCGAGACGAGGGTCCCCTTCGCCCGACGCCGGCGAGGCGAGGGCTGCCTTTGCCCCGCCCAGGCGAAGGTCCCTCACCTCGCTGGCGTCGGGCGAAGGGGACCCTCGCCTCGCCGGCCCTCGCCCGACGCCGAGAACCTCGCCGGCAAGGGCAGCTCTCGCAGGAAAAAAGAAAAAAAAAATAGAAAAGGAGAAAAAGACTAAAATGCCCTAGGCTACATTATATTAGAGTAAATGTGTTACAAGTTGTATAGTTTGGGATTTTTCATGATACCAAAAAAAGTTCGAGGTAAATATATTATAAGCGACAAAGTTAGGAGTTTTAGGTGGTTTTTTTCCAAATAAAGGTACTCTTCATTCGGATTCGGTGCCAAAAAACTGAGTTACAATAATCCACAATTTTTCGCCTCAGAAAACTAACAGGATAATATAACGGAAGGAACTGCCAAAATGGAGGGAGAAGGCTCGCTCCTCGCCGGATTTCCCCTCCTTCCCCTGCTCTGCAGTTCGTCATCCATCTGCTACTTCGCGATCGGTGGCACTGCAACCCTCAAACAAGAAGGCCACTGATGAACGATGGAGAACTTGATAATCCCATGCAAATCGATCCTTCCCGTAGCACCACCCCCATCGCCAACGCCAACACCACAGCAACCCAAGCAAGACACCCCACTCGAATTCGCCGCTCGACCCTTCATTTCTCTCGCCAGAAAGACCCACCCCAGGATGGTCGATGCCCACCTGAACTACCTCTGCAACAAGGGTCATCTCGGCGAGGCCGTCGCCGTCCTTGATTACGTCGGCCAGAGCGGGCTCAAGGTGAGGCCGAACACGTACGCCAATTTGGTCGAGTCTTGCATCGCCGAGAATTCTATCCGTTTGGGCCGGAAGGTGCACGCCATGGTGGACTTGGTCGAGAGTTTGCCCCCGTTCGTGGAGACTAAGCTGGTGGGTATGTATTCGAAATGCGGGTGCTTGGAGGATGCGCGGAAGGTGTTCGATGGGATGCGTGAAAGAAACTTGTACACGTGGTCCGCGATGATCGGGGCTTACTCGAGAGAGAAGAGGTGGAGAGAAGTGGTGGAGATGTTCTATCTGATGGTGGAAGAGGGTGTTATGCCAGATGGTTTTTTGTTCCCTAAGATTTTGCAGGCTTGTGGGAATGCTGGTGACGTTAGGACCGGGAGGCTCATCCATTCTATAGTAATTAGAAGTGGAATGTGCAGCTATAAGCGGGTCAGAAATACGGTTTTAGCTGTCTATGCAAAGTGTGGAGAATTGAACTCGGCCAGGAGGCTTTTTGACAGCATGGAACAAAAGGATACAGTGACTTGGAATTCTTTGATATCTGGGTATTGCCAGAAGGGAGAGATTGAAGAAGCTTATAGACTGTTCAATGCAATGCAAGAAGAGGGAATTGAACCCGGTTTGGTGACTTGGAATGTATTGATTGCCAGCTACAGTCAGATGGGGAATTACGATGTTGCTATGGAGCTTATGAAGAAGATGGAGAGTCAGGGCGTGGTTCCTGATGTGTTCACTTGGACTTCTCTGATATCAGGGTTCGGTCAGAATAACAGGCGGAGTCAAGCACTAGATCTGTTTAGAGAGATGCTGATGGTGGGGATCGAACCAAATGGCATCACTATCACAAGTGCCATTTCAGCTTGTGCATCATTAAAAGCATTGAACAGGGGGAAAGAAGTTCATTCTGTTGCCATTAAGATGGGTCTGGGGGATAATGTGCTGGTTGGGAACTCACTCATAGACATGTATTCCAAGTGTGAGGAAGTGGAAGCTGCTCGATGGGTTTTTGATGTGATCAAGGACAAAGATGCTTTCAGTTGGAACTCGATGATTAAAGGATACTTCAATGCTGGTTACTGTGGTAAAGCCCATGAACTTTTCCTCACAATGCAAGAATCAGATGTACGACCTAATGTTATTACATGGAATGTAATGATATCGGGGTATATGCAAAATGGAGATGATGATCAAGCAATAATTCTCTTCCAGAGGATGGAAAAAGATGAGAAGATAAGGCGCAATACTGCATCATGGAATTCGCTCATTGCTGGTTACGCTCAAAATGGGCAAAAGGACAAGGCTTTGGGAATTTTCCGGCAAATGCAGTCTCTCCATGTTCCATTAAATTCTGTTACGGTTTTGAGTGTCTTGCCTTCCTGTACAAACTTGATAGCTGTAAACAAGGTAAAAGAAATTCATGGTTGTGTCGTGCGCAGGGATTTAGAATCTGTGCTTTCTATTGCAAATTCGCTCATAGATACTTATGCCAAGTCAGGGAACATCGAATATTCAAGAAGATTATTTGATAGTGTTACCTTGAAAGACATGATCACCTGGAACTCAATGATTGGTGGTTACATATGGCATGGGTGTCATAGATCTGCGCTTGATCTGTATGATCTGATGAGGCAGTTTGGATTGAAACCTAATAGAGGTACTTTAGTTAGTATCTTAAACGCATATAGTCTGGCTGGGCTGGTGGAAGAGGGAAAACGGGTATTTTCTACGATTACTGAACAGCATCTGATTGTGCCTGCATTAGAACATTATGCAGCTATGGTTGAGTTGTATGGTCGTGCCGGAAGGCTTGGGGAAGCAGTAGAGTTTGTTGAGAACATGCCACTGGAACCTGACTTTTCCATCTGGCTTGCTCTGTTATCAGCCTGTAGAATCCATAAGAATATCGCCCTGGCGGTCCTGGCAGCAGAGAGGTTGCTTGAATCGGAAGCGGGGAATCATCCATTTTACCAGTTGTTATTGCAAACATTTGGTTTATATGGACAATCTGAGCATGCTGTAAAACTAAAAAGGCTTGAAAAGGATCCTTTAGCGAGCAAATCGCTAGGAGAGAGTTGGGTCATCAGGGAAAATAAAGTCTATAGATTTATTCCTGACCGGTCTGCACCATATTTTGAGCATCTGCATTCTTGGCTACAGGAAATTGAGGAAAAAGTGAGGCAATTTGAATCTTATGATAGGCTATGCATTGAGGATGAGGAGAAAGAAGAAAGTGGTCAAATCCACAGCGAAAAATTGGCCATAGCTTTTGCTCTTGCTGGAGAATACCGCGCACCTCAAACCATAAGGATTATGAAAAACTTGAGAATGTGTGAGGATTGTCACAGGACAGCTAAATACGTGACTCTCTCCCATGGCTGTGAAATATATTTGAGCGACTCAAAGTGCCTTCACCATTTCAAAGATGGTGTTTGCTCTTGTGGAGATTATTGGTGAATTCAACGGCACGAACTGATATTTGTGTTTTTGGGTTTGATCTAACATCGATTTTGTAGAAACTATTTGAGACACAGGTATCTTGGCCGAGTTCTTACATGTGATGAGGTACTTGTCTCCATCTTAATCATGTGCATACACAAACATTCTCATTCCTTTCAGAAAATGTATATAAGAAAGTTGTAGCTAATCTGAAGTTTTGATGTCCCTATGGAAGCATAGAGTAGTCTTTTGGCTGAATTGGGCGATGGATTGTAATTCCACGTCTGAAATTGAAGTTGGATATTGTTCCCAATGCCAAAGTGGATTATAAAATGATCATCTAATGAGATTTGGGAGTTCTTGAGCTTCAGTGGTTGTTGGTTTGCCTTCGTTTGACTTTGGTTGAGTGAAGCATAATCAACTATATGGCACCAGGAGTCGGTGTTTGGAATGAATTCTATTTTTGACTCTGAAGAAGTTTTGCTTTTCATCCCTATTCTTCCACGCCATTTCTAATTTAGTCCTTGAAGTTTTAATTTTTATAATGAAGTTCCTTCGGCACCAAATCCACCCAAATTCAGCTGAGTCGCTGTGTAATGCTACATTTTAGCAATGATGATACCCACACGAACGATGCCATGAATATAAGAAAAAAAAAATCAGAAGAACCCTTATGTTATTCTTCACCGTTGCGTGCATTTCACACTCTAGTGTTGTCTATGGCTATGTTGGCTAGATTTGCCAAATTTGGTGTAGGATGGACTTGATTACACATTTTGTGCAAATAGAAGGACTTGATTAGAAAAAGGATTAATGCCACGAAAAACTCCAAACTAGTACACTTGTGGTAATTTCACCTAAAACTAATTTTTTGACCACGAAAAACTAATTTTTTTATCACAAAAAATCTCAAACTGGTACACTTGTGACAAATTTACCTTCCGTTAAATTGGATTAACAAATTGGTGAACCTATGACAAATAGAGTGGTAAAACTTTAAATCGGTACACCCGTTAATTGTCACGTGTCATCAAACTTAGTAATTTGACTTAGAATTTAACAGAACCTAAATTTGTCACAAGTGTATTAGTTTGGAGTTTTTAGCTGTTAAAAAATTAGTTTAAGGTAAAATTGTCACAGGTGTACCAGTTTGGATTTTTTGTGGTAGTAACCCTTAGAAAAATGAAAAGTACAAAGGCCTAATATGAACTTTTCAAAATACCTAATTTTTAACATGTAGAAACGTGCATGCGCTTTTCATTATCATTTGAAATTTGAAAATCTCATCTTTAAATTATGCAGGGGAAGATAATAGAAGTTATAAGTTCAAAAAAAGACTCTAAACTTTCTTCAATCACGCCACTAAAAGGAGATAAATTAGGCGAGAATAGTGAGGCCATGACATATAATCAAGAACAAGGACTGATTCATGAAAATTTTAAAGGTGACATCTAGACTCCTAAGTTTTTTTTCCTGTCAAAAAGGATTTGCATTCTCATTAATTAAAAGTCTGAGTAGACAAAAAACATTCTTTGGAGCATAGCAATTCTAAGAGACAGGTAGGGAGATAAGCGACTCAACTGGAAGGCAAAGTTTTGTTGCAATGGGCTTTGACGACCCACTCCGCAACCTTATTACATCATCTCCTGCAATCGGCCATCTTCAGATTTCGGAACAGCTTTGCATGGGGTTGTGCTTCAGCGATAATCGCGTGTGCCTCCCAGCATGAGACGAAGCAACTTGGAGATCATATGAAGTTAGTAGACTCGAATATGTTGACACACATACTTGAGTGCTCTCTTTTAAGCTAATTCAATCATTTATTTCCTATATTTTCAATAAATTAATTTTTTCTTCCCCTGTTAATTTGGAATTCACTTCCTCTAAGGATAAGAATATAGGTTAGTGCCCATTAATGTATGCATATATTCCAAATAGAATGGTGTATGCATGTCTCTCGTACCTAAGAATAGTGTTGGGCTTTTTAGAATGAGTTGGGCCGCTAATGATGGAATGACATAACCCAGCCCACTACATTCACATATTCCAACTCCTCTTTTGTACTTTTGCCCGTTGTGCATGTTAATGAGAATCTTGAAAGTACTCATGTGCGAGGGTACGGTCCACCTGTCAAATGAGTGGATTGAATCGAGTTTGGGTCGGTTCGAAAATGGTCCGACTCAAATTGACTAATTTAACCAATTTTGACATTAGTGACTCATACTTTACTCGATTCGTATTGTTAAAACACTTATATATTTAATTTAGTGTAGGGAAACTTATACTCGAATTGAAGTAAGAGCATGGAGTGAGCAAATGCAAGAGAGAGTTATAGAAATGGATTGGGTTTAAGTAAGTTGTGGACCCATTTAACATCCATATTATTTTAGGCATTACCATTTTAAACATATTTATTGAATATAACTAATCAATATAACAACCCAACTCATTAAATTTGGGTTAACAAGTGGGTCTATTTGATAGGCATAGTGTATGGTGAGACCGAATGAAGAGGGAGAAAGAATAATCTCCATAAACTACAAGTGACAACACAAGTGTTGTGAGATTGAGGGGTTTATTTGGTTGTGATGTGATAATACAAATGTTACTCTGAGTGCGTGAATAACACGGACCAGAGTGGAGAGCACAAGTATAACATGGAGCGATCTCGATTCTCGAGACTTGAAGTGAGATTGTGCGATATCTGACATTCTCGTGCTTTGTTTGTATCTTCTAAATGCCATGTCGAGGTGCTTTTTGCATGCACTCAACGTTTGACACCTCAAAAATTAAAAAGTTATATGTTCCAAGAAAGTTGTGAGCATCATCATTTTCGCGAGGCGCTCACTTTGACTTTTCGATCAATCACTTGAGCGTTGAAAATTTAACGTGACATTAAAATTTGTAAAAGTTGTGGTGAATGTTTCGCAATAATAAATTTTACGGTGATCGAATAATGAATTGCATGATTTTTAATTCCATGTCAACATGAATGGAAAATTAGAAGGAGGGACTTTTATGGCCTTTCTCGGGTAAATATTGTGATGTTGAAGAACGCCATCTGGTACAATCATTTTTGGCTAAAAATGGAGGTGGTCTTCATGAATCGTGAAGGGAAACATCGATCAAAAGTTTCAATATGACATCGGGCACGCCGATTGGGGGATGTTGCAGCTCTGCCGATTGGTGTTCTACAGATATGATACATGTTATACAAGTTGTTTTCTTGTTATGACTTTCTATAAACTGACTAAATTTTGACCGCGCCTAACTTTTCCTTTTAACGTCAGATTCATTGATTCTTGCATATGTCGAAACTCGGTTACCCTAACTTCTTGAAAATAGGGCCCAAACTTCGAAGGAGTCGGGGGATTGTGGATTCTGGGGTATTGGGTCAAACTAAAGGTCGTGGTGAAAACTAATCTATAAAATTGACTGAGTCGGATCGAACAATAAGATTTCCTGATGCCTCAAAGATCAAGTGACCTCGATTAGAAAGTAGCGAAATTTGAGATCGGGCCGTCTGATCCAGGCAAATCGGGTATCATCGTAAAGCGTTTGGCAAGCACAACCCGATTAGACACGTTGATTGGACTTCAGATGAATTCTATTTCGGATCAATGCGGGTAAGATCTTTCGAAAACTAAAGAGAGTTGATAGTGGCTGTCCTCATCATCTAATTCTCACAGAATCCCTTTTGTTCGATATACATTGAAACATACCGCATCAAATCATAGGCAAGAGAATCCCAATATTCTCTTTCAATGCGCTAACGCACGACTTTGTTTGCACTCGTTCAGCTGCTGCTTTGTCCGTGCGCCGCCGCCCCACACCACCGCCCCCCGCGGTTCGCCTGTTGCATCCCACCCAGCAAATCGAGAGCAGCTTCTCATTGAATATATTCGTCATATCTC
The DNA here is from genome assembly GCA_031216185.1 of Syzygium aqueum. NCBI lineage: Eukaryota > Viridiplantae > Streptophyta > Magnoliopsida > Myrtales > Myrtaceae > Syzygium > Syzygium aqueum. The sequence goes on from CM062236.1 coordinate 15,997,659, forward strand.
AGAATATCCGAGGACAGTGTAATTTGGAGATTATAATATGGAGCGATTCCCGCTTGAATTTGCGAGCACTGTCGCGAGATACGCCGAGATTACGTGACATCCCTTTTCGCGCGATTTGTCCTGGCTTTCGAGGCGAATGGGCGTAGGAAAGGCAGGCGGAAATCGACTGAAAAGGAGAGAGGTGGAGCCCCTTTTCCCCTCTTTACATGGGGTTTCAAAAGGAAGTGAAGTTGGAACTTTGGAGAAGAGAGAGCGAGGCTCGAGTTCTGTGATGGGCTGGGGAAAAGGGAAAGAGACCCACCATGGACGCAGTCCTCCATGTCTTTTGGTTCGAACGAAAAGTAGCGCAGGACAGCGGAAAAGGAGAGCCCCCCCCCCCCCCCCCGGGTCTCGCCAATCTCTTATGGCGCAAGCTAAGCTTAGCCCTCCCTCCATTTGCAGCATTCGCTTTTGTGGCTTGATGGGGAATGCTCTTTCACGTGGACTTCGCGACTGTCGTCTGGATAGCATTGTTTAAGGAATCAGATTGGCGATTTCCGAAGCCACGCCACGGTCGCTGTACTCGATTGACAGACGATTATGACCCGATAATGGAACTAGAACTCGGCCTGTGGGTTGTTATGAAGCGAGACCGCGGTCCGTTGACGGCACCAAATCTCGAACTACAAGAGCAAGGAAAGCATATAAATACTAAATACATTGTAGGAAAGTAAACTGACTGAAAGTAAAGGAAGTAAATCTTGTAGGAAAGTAAACTGACAGGATGGACTATGGTAAACTCCTTTTAAGAAAAAATACACGCATGAATTCACCCGTTACATAGCTCACCTTCGTCACCACCTACTTGGCTAGTCATGGTTCAGAAAATTGACCGACTATCTAAATCGATGGCAATAGATGAAAGATGTGTGAGGTAAGATCATACAATTAATTCCAAACCCAATGGAATTAGTAGGTTCTCTCATGGTCCAATTGCATTGTACGGCCCGTTATCGACAATATTAACGTCTCGTAACATTTCAGTCCAGTTGATATACTTTAAACCTTTCGTTATCTAAACTAAAGAAACATTCTTTGATTGCTGTGGAATATTTCTCTTTCTGATTATTTTACTCGCAATTTGTCGTATCCAATTATTTGGTCACCAAATTGAATAGTCTCTTTTGTCCTTTTACCAGCAGCAACTCATATCTATGTTTGGCACTTCAAAAGGAGAGTTGCATGGATTCGAAACGTCCGAGTATAATAGATATTAAAGCTATGGATTTGCAAGTCCAGTCGATATCGGGGTCCAGTATTTTATTGAGATATGAAAGAATAAGATTGGTGGATCGTTTCCATTATTAAGATGGAAATTTAGGTCATATTCTCATCTACCGGATTGTAACTGAAGCATATGATGACGTGTCGGATTTGTGGTTTGTATTCTTGCCCCGTGAAATCTTGTGTAATCATCAATTGGCAATTGGATTCTTCATCTGTTTTATCAATGGAATCAGGTTTCTTCATGTGTAATGAAAGTTGATGCAAATGTAGCAATAGTACAGCTTTACGCTACCTTCTTGCAGTCGTATCAATGGGGTGTCTTTACTATCCATGTAGTAATTTCGAGCCAACACCACACTTGCCGCGTAAGCAAAACCGACGTCGGCGATGGAAGGAACCGATTGCACGAATTAGGTAGGTGAGAGCATGTTCCAAATAATAAAAAAGAAGAAGTTTGAGGATTGCAATTTCGCGTATCAAAAGATTAAAAGTGTGTACTTAATTCGATATTTCAAATCAAGACGTATTGATGATGCGTGTAACACCCGAGGGCAAAAACAGCTAGGCTAACCTACTTGGGACAGTAAACATGTCTATCCCGAAATTGAATTAGCATATAATATCAGGATTTCGAGACTGATAAATGGTTTTTTTAGGATGTGTTTCCTTCACTGGAAACTTCGTGATAAAGAAAAATATTTTTCATGGAAATCATTTTCAAGGAAAATGTTTGGTCTCGTTAGAAAAGTGATTTCCTTATTGCTAGAAAGAAAAGTTATTTTTCTCAATATAAACTTGTTTTTAGTCCATAGAATACGTTTTCCCCGCATCGATTAGTTTTCTGTTATCCAAATACCGAAAAATTGGAAAATAATTTCTCAAATATAGTTTTTTTTTTCAAACAAATGGAGCTAATTTACCGAGCACCTACCATGAAACGACCGAGAAGACTTCACATCTTCCCTGCAGTCACACACACACATCCCAGAGAATTCAATTGGGTCTGTTCACACCAAACCCAAAAGTAATTTATTAGGTAGGAAGACCGGCACCCAATAATGCTAACTGCCCATCCCTTGTACTATTATAATGTGAACTCAATCAGAAAGTGGAGACTTCACATTTCCTTGCAATCATCTTCACATTGCCAGAGAATTTCAATTGTCTGTTCACACCAAGCCAAACAACAGTTGATTAGGCAGTTAGCCTAATGGCATAAGATTCACTCTCATATTATTTAGAAATCCCTTTCGGTCACAAGTTTGAATCCCTCCACCGCTCCTTGATTCCAAGAAATCCCGATTCGTTGATGGCGGAAGTTCGACTTGCGCACCATCGTAGGATGACCGTGGCTTTTTCTCCATTTGCATTAGAAAGTATGGCGGTAACCAATTCATCCAAAATGAGCAGTGATTATGATTCGAACTGAGCATTGCGATCGCGGTAAGAAACTCGGGGAACACTGAGCTGATGTTGCGGGGTCACTGATACTAGTCGCCCCTCGTGCTCGTATTAATGATAAGAGTACAATAGTTTAATGCAAACGTGGAAACAGAAGGAGAGCTAGCTGTCCTGCGGAGTACAGTGCCTTCACGGCAATGGCTTCCCTTTGGTCAATGCCAACCGAATGACAATCATCGTTCATTTTTTACTCTCCCACATTTCCATCCCTCTGTCCCACAACAACAAAAATTGTATATTACAAAGCTTAACGTAGAGTATATCAAGACCTTTCCCACGAGGCCTCTCATTTGGTGACCAAATTCTTAAATTACTAGATAAACATACCTTTTCGAATTGGCATACACGAACTTTAGAGAATAATTTGTATTGCAAATTCACCACCTAGAAGTTGATTCATCTATACAAATACATTTTGGACGGTCCACATTTTATTTTACCCCCCCCCTCCCCCGTTTGTTTTTACCTTTCATTTTCTTTCTTCTGGTCCCCCCGGTCCTCCTTCTCCCCCAACTCCACTCCACCTCTCCTCTCTCGTCGCCGCCACCAACCTCCGTCCAAGCAACGTAATCCATCACAATCCTCCTCCTCTCCTCCTCGATCACGTCCCTCGCATGATCAGCGGCCACCGGTCGAGTTCTCTCTGTCTTCATTCAGGGGGTGGGAGGGAGGTCACAACGGCAGGGAGCACATGGCAATGGAGGCACAGTATAGGGGCGAGGTCGGTGCGGTGGTGGCAGAGGCAAAGGGAAGGGGCCAGAGAGAGAAGAGGAGATAGGTTAGTTTTGGGTTTTTTTGGGAAAATTTCTCTTAAAGTAGGGACACTCTAATTATTTTGAGGTAAGTAAAATCTGGACTAATTGTAAATGGTCATTGTCCTTTTTTCTTTCAATTAAGGAGAAGCTGTCAAATCAATCATAAATTTATTGCACATATATTAATTCAGTTCTAAATTTTTTAATTTTATCAATTTAGTTCTAAATTTTTGCTCGAAATTCTAATATTTCGGCCAATTTTTGCCAGAAATTTCTAACATGATGGTGTGCCACGTAAGACGATTGGCAATGACTGGACTACCATGTCAGTAATTTTTAGCGAAAATTGACTGAAAAGATTATCTCGGATGGTTTATGACTAAATTTAAAAAGTTTAAGATTGAATTGACTTTAGGTCTAAGTAGGTAATTTGTCCTTTCTTTTAATATGTCTTCTAGATATTATCAATGACATTCTTGTCTTTCTATAAGTAAGCAAAAACTATACCGTGACATCTCAAGTCTCATGTTGATTAGGAAGCCCAATTGAGTAATTCATAAATTGTCACTCACTCCGAAATGGCCACCACTTTGTGTGCATATTAAGAGTAGTCATCCACAGGCTTGGCCATGTGAAATGGATCGAGCCATTATATACGACATTGAAGCAAGACCTCCCCAAAAGGTGGGTGTTTCCTGGATGTATTGGGACCATTCCCAATCTAATAAGGGCGGGGCTATGCGGTTCTATAATGCTTGGATAAGGTGTGGCTCCTAACCAGCTTTTACAATGGTAGATGTGACGAGAATAGATCCGTACATCAAGTAATAGAAGTATCGTTAGGTGATGTGGGCCAATGCTAACAATTATGTTCATTCGTTGAGTAGTTGAGTTTATGACATTCAGAGTCCCACGTCGATTGGGACAATCCTAGTTAAGTGGTTCATTAATCAACACCAATCTTCAAGTGGTCATCATCTTGTGTGGTTTTTTAGTATACTTCTCCAAACAGTCACCATCTTTTGTGGTTACTCAGAATACCATCTTGTGTGGTTCAATAATCAACACCAATCTTCAAGTAGTCACCATCTTGTGTGGTTACTTAGAGTTTGATCCATGTGGAACAAGTCTTGTTATATGTAGTCTATGTACGTCAATGATCTTTCCGTCAATTCCTATTCCAATTGTCCTTGCATAACATAATAGCTCTACAGGGAGCTGCAATATTATATTAGGCTCCATTTGTTTCACGGAGAATGAACAATTTAGAAAACATTTCCCTAAAAGCGATTGCTCACATCACTTACAAAATTGAATTAACGAAATATATTTTCATCGTGCATAATAATGTTCAGGCATAAATGATGACGAAAACTTTTTTAATTGACTAATTATTTCAAGCTATATATGTGGTCACATCTTGAAAAATGTTTTCCAACTCATATATTTATTGCGAAACAAACGGACTCTTAGGGTGTGTATAGAATCCATTTTAGAGTAGAATTTCTGGAACAGAAATGCTTTCTGGAATAGAATTTCCGGAACAGAATTTTAGAATCCATTTCTGCTCCAGAATGCATTCTAGAACAGAAATGCTCTTTTTAAAAAAATTTCCAGAATGCATTCTGGAGCAATTTTTGCATTCTGGAATAAAAATGCGTTTGTTAAAAATACTTGATTCTAGAATGCATTCTTGATTCCAGAATGCATTTTTTATTCCAGAATGAGTTTTGGGTAAGAAAGAGAGTAGCTACAAGTAGTTTCTCTCTTCGAGAATGCATTTTCCCCCTTTTCTCTCTTTTTCGTGGCCTTTACAATACATTTTGAGAATTCACTAATTTTTTTTTTCAGAAAATGCACAAAAATTGAAAAATTCCAGAAAAATTCATAAAAATTTCCAAAAATAAAAAAAGTCAGATTTTGGGAAAATAGGAAATTTGGTGAATTTTTTTCAAAAAATATAAAATAATAAAAAATTTCGAAATTTCACGGAATAGCTTAGAAGCCACCCTTGAGTGAAATTTTAATTTTTTTATGTGTCCAAAAAAATAAAAAAATAAAAAATTTCAAAACTTCACAAAATGACCGAGAATACTTGTGGCCACCCATTTTAAGTGAAATTTAAATTTTTTGAGGTGCCCAAAAAAAAATCAAAAAATTCAAAACTTTATAGAATGGCTTAATAATATATGTGACCGCCCATTTTGAGTGAAATTTAATTTTTTTGAGGTGTCCAAAAAAATCAAAAATTTCAAAACTTCACAAAATGGCTTAAAATACCTTTGGCCACCCACTTTGAGTGAAATTTAAATTTTTTGAGGAGCCAAAAAAATCAAAAATTTTAAAACTTTACAGAATGGCTTATAATACCTGTGGCCACCCACTTTGAGCGAAATTTAAATTTTTTTAGGTGAAAAAAAAACAATAAATCAAAACAGATTTCTATTCCAAAAATCAATTTTTGGAGCAAAATTAGTCATATTTTATCAAACAGATTTCTACTCTAGAAATCAATTTCTGGTAAGAATTCTAAAAATTAATTTCTGACAAGAATTTAATTTTTGGAGTAGAATGGTTACCATTCGCGCCCTTAGAGCAAGTGAATTCAAGTGGCTTTCCAAGTAGTCTTGTAGGATTAGTCTCCAGGGAAGCTTCCACAAGGGGCTTAATGGTCGTAATTGCAAAAGCTGTATTGTATGTGTATATGTATATATGTATATATACCAATCTTTCTCGTGAAAATGCCAATGTAAGAATTTGGCAGTTGGTGTGTCACGAGGATTTTGCGTCTGCTCTCCATAGAAAAGCAAAAGAGAAAAGCAAAGAAAAGGAAGCCCCTCTCTATATAAAAACAATCATGTCAGCAAAACCCCCCAAAACTTGGCAATTGGCCACCCAATGTGGCAACAGAAGAACTATTTATACAGCTGCATACCAACTTGTTATGTCACCACCCTAGGGCCTATCTCCTCACTCCCCATATCTCTTATGGTCCTAACATCTTGATTATTTTAATTATAAGAAGGCTATATATTATGCAATATGCATGACCAGATGCAACAGCAATCTAGGGCTGGATACTTTTAAGGACTTTTAATATCGAGGGGGCTCGTACATAATTGACACTGATGACGACCGAATCATTATAATTACCCATGTACCACTTTTCCATCATGAACACACTCTTTTTTGTGGAATTCGGACATTGGCACTAGCATTTTTTAAAGCATCTCGATCAAATCGAATTGTCAATCCGGCGATCAACGACATTTGCCTCTCTCAACCTCATGAAATTCTTTAAAAGTTGGAAAAAAATGATTAATATCACGAAAAACTCTAAACTGGTATTTCTGTGACAAATTTATCTCAAACAAGTTTTTTGACCATAAAAAACCTTAAATTTATACACCCGTGATAAATTTATTATAAACTAATTTTTTGATTATCAAAAACTCTAAATTGATACAATTGTGACAAATTTACTTTCTGTTAAATTGAATTAATATCATGAAAAATCACAAATTGATATACTTATGACAAACGGAGGGGTAAAACTTTAAACTGGTACACCTATCAACTGTCACGTGTCATCAAATCCAGAAATTTGATCGTAAAATTTAACAAAGTTAATAAAGAATAAAATTATCACATATGTATTAATTTGAAGTTTTTCATCATATTAACTCGTTACAAAAAAAAGGAATTAGAAGTTTTTATTACTAATTACCTGTAATTAAAAGTTTGGCTGTTAATACTGTGTCTTGGGGTAGGGGAGATCGCCGTAGTGGGGCGAGAGGGGAGATTGAGAATCTTTTTCGGGGTCAGTAATTAGTAACGCAACAACGTCGTTCCTTTGCGCACCCACGTGAACGCTGCCCTCCCTCGGGTCCCCACACCAGATCCTCCGTATCCAGCCGCGGGTCCCACGCTCCCATGGAGGACGACGGTGGGCCCCTCCCCCACCACACCACACGTGTCTCCTCATCCCTGGCACGTGTAGCCCACGTGTCCATCCGCTAGCCTTCCTCCTCGGTCCTCCCTATAAATTCAGGTTCCCCTGTATCTGATATCCTCGACAAGAACAAGAACTAGAGCGAGAGACAAAGACTCTATCTCTCACTGTAATATTCGATCTTCTCCTTTTCTTGGTATCTGATTGTCGAAGGAGAAGCTAGTGTAGAGGCAAGCGAGAGAGTTTCCCTTGCTGGGTAGAGAGAGAATCAGTGCATGTTGCATAGCAGATCTCTTGAAAACAGCTAGGCTTACGTTGCCAAACTCTAATCCTTTCAAAAACCTTTCGTGATTTCGGGTGATGTCCTAGTCCAGCTTTTGCTTGCAGGGAAATCCCGGAAAAAAATGGCGCCCAGGTTCCTTTTGGCCTTGGCGATATGCAAGCTGATCGTCACTGTTGGATTGAACGTCGAGCCGGCGGAGCTCCTCCAGCTCGGCGTCGGCGGGGGGTTGCTCAGCATGGACCGGCCCGACGTGGAGTCCGCCTCCCTCGACTTCGGCATGATGAGCCAGGTCGAGCCGCTGGCGGTGTACCACCCGAGCTCCGCAGATGACGTGGCCCGGCTTGTCAGGGCGGCGTATTGCTCGGGGCGCGGGTTCGCCGTCTCGGCGAGGGGCCACGGGCACTCGATCAACGGGCAGGCCCAGGCCGCTGGGGGCGTGGTCATAAAGATGAGCGGCGCGGGGCCGGCGGCGGCCGAGGGCCGGCCCTCCCCGCGCGTGGCAGCGGAGGAGAGGTACGTGGACGTGTGGGGTGGGGAGCTGTGGATAGATGTGCTGAGGAGCACGTTGGAGGGTGGGCTGGCGCCGAAGTCTTGGACCGACTACTTATATCTGTCCGTGGGTGGGACGCTGTCCAACGGTGGAATCAGCGGGCAAGCCTTCAATCACGGACCTCAGATCAGCAATGTGTATGAGCTCGACGTCGTCACAGGTATCATCGCCTTCTCTTCTGCATGGCCTTTTCTTGCCGCCCCTCTTGTTTGTTTCGGTGCCCTCTCATTTTCTTGTGTCCCCTTCTCTTTGTTCTCTCTCTAGGGCTTGAGCTTCGCTCCCATCGTATGCGAAGCGAAATTACTTTCCATTATTAACGTCGTAATATAAATTCTTTCTTTAAACAATTCTCGGGGTTCTTTCCTAGGAAGCCTTTTACGGTTTAGCCTATAGGTCTCCATGTTCTCGGGTTGTAGAGATGATTGGAGGGATCTGCTCACATGGCGGATTTAAAAATCATCGAGCAAAAGTGAATTCTCAATTATGTGGGCATTACTTTTGTTGGGATTCGTCGTGGGAGGAGATATTACGAAGAATTTTCGCAACATGGGTCGACGTAACATGCTTTCATTAGTTTAATCGTCGTTGGATGTGCTATGTGACAAAAGATGTGCTTTTCCTTGGGTGACAAAATCTTCTCTAGGGCATAATTCCACATGGGTTTAGCCAGTCATGGGGGAATACTTTGAACAGTGATTTTGCATTTGCTTTTGTTGTCGCCAACAACATTATCGTGTTACAAATTCCATCAGGGGCAATGCTTTTTTATCTGATGTGGGAGATTTTTTGCTGGTGTCGCCAAATTTCTCAGGGAAAGGTGATATCGTGACCTGCTCGGAGGAAAAGAACTCGCAACTGTTCCATGCTGTTCTCGGCGGGCTTGGCCAGTTCGGGATCATCACGAGGGCCAGAATCGCTCTTGAGCCAGCTCCTCAAAGGGTATCTGTCATTTGTTTCTGTGTAGACAAAGTGCACATGCTTAGACTAATAAAATCGTTTTTTGGCCCCCCCCAAAAAAGCTAGGAAATCATTATATATTATGCGTGGAACTATTATCGAATTCTAAGAGTTAGTTGGCTATTACTTAACAAGGATAATACTATATAGCTTATTGATACTGGTTTTCACAATCGACTTATCAAGTGATCAGACAAATTTCCATTGAACGTTGAACATGAGCCGCTTATTTAATTAGTTAATCTTGTCGATATAATTGTTATTAAATGTACTCTACTAACAAATAACGACGCTTCCCAATGTGTGTGTTTATATATATATAAACACAAATTGTATATGTATATACATTGGTGGAAAGAGATTTCCTTTGGATTATGCGGTGGGGCAGATGTTGGGGCAAATTTTCCTAGTACTTGGGTTAATGACAAAACGCGAAAAAAGCGACATGAGTTAGGCAACAAAGGTGGGGTTGGGTCCATACGAACTTTCTGAAGCCATTCAAACGGCTGTGCTGAAGCTGGCAATGCTAGCGACGTGTCGTTTTGCCATCTTATCTCTCCTCTTTCTTGGGAAAATATTTGTCCAGGCTTAATCTTACAAGCTCTCAATCACTCACGATCTTGTAAATCACGTAAGATCTTGATCGACAAACGGGAAATCCCAAGATGAAAGAAAAATACTAAAAACTCCATCGCATCATGTTCGACTTAATCTATAACGACAGCAGCACAATGAATCTAGAGAATAATACTTTCAGTGTTTTGAGAGAGACGTTTCATACTTATTCGATAAATTATCTGCCATGTATGTGCAGGTGAGGTGGATTCGTGCACTGTACTCGAATTTTTCGTCCTTTACCAGGGACCAAGAATATCTCACATCACTGCATGGAGAGCCAGCTAGCAAGAAATTCGACTATTTGGAGGGCTTTGTCATTGTGGATGAAGGCCTCATCAACAATTGGAGGTCTTCTTTCTTCTCCCCTCGCAATCCCGTCAAGATCTCCTCCCTTGGCACCGATGGAGGCGTTTTGTACTGCTTGGAAGTCACCAAGAACTACGACGAATCAAATGCCGACACGGTGGATCAGGTATGTAATGGCTTATGAGCGTGACTTTCTTTAATTCTTTCAACATCAAGTTTCAATTATGATGCATCCAATAGTTTCACTGACTATAAATGCATGCATGGTCAAATGGGTTGATGCCTAGTAAGTGGTAGGCAATAATAGGAACCCTTATAACAAGCTCTAACACACGTCAGATTCTTATCCTATGCATAGGTCAATGAAAAAGCCACTTGCTATATTTCTTGAAGAATCTAAGGAACTTCAATTATTCTTCAACAAATCTTGGTAGAGGCCTTGTCATGCACGAGTGTGGATTATAAAAGATTAGGGTAACTTGTTCTTGCACGATTCAGGAATCGTGCCGCTTGGATAAACGATTCCATTTAGGCGGCTATTAGGAGTTGCCCTGGCATGGGCAACTTTGCAAACTTGGGTTTGGAAACTAGGAATATGTCATCATATAAAAAGGAATAATTTTGATGCCTAACGACCGACGGACCACCTTCATATATTATTTTAGGCAATAGAAAGGCGCAATTTTTGGAAGAAAACTGCACGTAAAGAGTCCACGTCACGTACAAACCAAAACCCTTTTTCCCACTTATTGTTGTCGGGAAGGGAAAGGAAGCTGGGAAAAGGTTGAAAACCTGGGTGCTATATAGCAAGATGGCGGGGCATCGTCTCGTGTTCATTCCTTGTCGACTGCATATCGAGTCTTAGGTCATGTCATGAACTAATAAGTTTGATGGGTTGTCCGTTAATTGACGCTTTAGTCTATCGCTGTCTTTGTTGTGTTGGATGACAACATCATTAGAGCTACCCCTTTATGTCGTGACAAAGTGTCCATTCATTGTTATTTGATTTAAAAAATCAAGAACCCACCGCCGACTTTGCTGGACTACGCGACCTGAACCCTAGTTAAAAATTACTTTGGGAGCTGTTGAAAGTGGAAACTGTTGCTTCCTCGAAGTGACTTCCACAATCAGACGCCAGTCAGCAATTTTCATGAATTCTTTAGTTTGATAATTACCACATTAATTATTTTAGTGTAGCCTTTCCTTTTCTACCAATCTTAGCTTATAATCTTCCCTTGTAATGTTGTTGTCCTTCTCTCACTTGGCCCACTAATCAAGAACGGACGATTGTGATTCCTCTCCAGTTGATTCGATCTCAATCCGCAATCCGCATTAGCTCCTGTAAAAGTAGAACCAAACAGGCACAAGAAAACATGCAAGATCTTGTGTGATCTACCATTTCAGACCTGATTCCAAGATTTGAACACAACCTTTCTATTATTTTACTTGTGAATGTAACAGAACCTTTCTATACAAGCCGTCCATAGCCACTCCTAAATATTCCTCCCTAATCAAAACCCATTTGTAAATGTTATTCAAAAAAGAAAAAGTTGGGTCGGAATAAGAACTTCACCCTGACAAGAAAGCAACAGTCTGGTAGCAGCCTTTCCTTCCTTTGATCGAACTTTGATCATTTTTTAATCATTCACTTGTAATAACGACGTTTAGATTATAATTTAATCAGAGAAGTGTTCTCATGGTCCGCAGGAAGTTGCAGATCTGATGAAAGATCTCAACTTTATACAAACATCGGTGTTCACCACCGATATACCCTACGTGGATTTCCTGGACCGGGTCCACAAGGCCGAGTCGAAGCTCCGGTCCAAGAATCTGTGGGACGTTCCTCACCCGTGGCTCAACCTATTCGTCCCCAGATCGAGGATTGCCGACTTCGATCGAGGCGTGTTCAAGGGCATCTTGGGGAACAAGACGAGCGGGCCCATCCTCATCTACCCCATGAATAAGAACAAGTAAGTTGTCTTAGGCTGCAAACGAAACAGCATTAAATGCCCATCTTGTCTTGTCCTGGCATGGCTATTTGCATGCATGAAACATGCAAGATTCTTATTTTATGCCGCCTTACGACATTATCCGCCCCAAGCATGTGTTTTTAATGCTTGTGGTCACACCTTAGTGTCTATTCAATTGGTAGGTTCTGTTCATGGATGCAATAATACTATATGTAGTCTCTTAAACTAAGGATATGGTCCTAAAAATTTTGATGCAGCTATTAAATTTAATACGTATGAGTACCCTTAACAGTTGTGTGATTGAAAAATAATGTTAGATATACTATGGCCAAAAAATCGATACACTAATAATGCAAATGGACACTTATTAAATGTTAAACACAGCTCGTTTTATTTTATAGATTGTTTGCAGCAATCGATATATCTATTTCATAAATCGCTCTTACCGCGTCTAGTGGATTCATACCCACGTAAATTGACGACCCTTTACTCGGCGAGCTTCTTGGGTTTGAGTTTAGAAATCCAAGTTTCCTTTCATGTTTCCTAGGATAAATTAGAGCTAATCGAGAGCCGACTACGATCTTCATTTGATCTTTTGCTTCTTGACAAGTTTTACTATGGAAAACCCGTTTAAGTCATGCCATGACAAACTCTTCTTTTCACCCCAAATGAAGATGAAACTTCAAATGGGGTCAATGATATCATGATCCAAGAGCCAGTTTTGTGTCGATCCAGCCAGAAGTTAAATCACTAAGAAAGACAAGGTCAGACGGTACTGTTTGGGTGGGGAGGGGAGGGGAAGATTCCTGTGTCAGGAGATCTTCTGTCAGGGACCCGCCTCGACGGGGATGGGCATATTGGTAAAATCCCGTGTCGTCTTCTTCCCCGGTGCACATCACCATTGACGACCCCCCGATCACCATGCATTGGACCCCCACTCGATTCCATCACAACCACCAAATCTCACCTACCGTCGCCATTTCTTATGACCATCTACCTAAATAGTACTTTCGAATCGCATAGCTTATTACGAGCTGCTGCTATGATTCGAGTAACGTAATATTCACGGTAGCATTTTGGCAATGAACGAGGTAAATGATACGAGGGAGAAACATCAAGAGTTCTTGAGTATTATGTTTGGCAGCTAATAATCTTCGCTGATGTGCAGGTGGGACCAGAGGAGCTCCGCGGTGACGCCGGACGAGGACGTGTTCTACCTGGTGGCCTTGCTCCGGTCGGCGACCGTCGACGGCGGCGGCGACGCGAGCCGGAGGCTGGAGCACCTGGCCGACCAGAACCGCCGGATCCTGAAGTTCTGCCGCGACGAGGCGATCGAGGTGAAGCAGTACCTGCCCCACCACGCCACGCGGGAGGAGTGGGCGGACCACTTCGGGGACGAGAGGTGGGCCCGGTTCCACCGGAACAAGTTGGAGTTCGACCCGAAGCGGATCCTGTCCACGGGTCAGCGCATCTTCAAGCCCGACTTCGGTTCTTATCCGAACACGGCCTTGTCGTTGTGATTTCTGGCTTACTACTCCCGCTGCTGCACATAGGGTGTACGTGTATTGAATTTAGGGAAGATTCCTGTACAAATTAGGTAATATTTTTATTCCCTTCAATTGTTAATCTTTGTTTGATGTTCGTCTCTTCAATTATTATGTCTTGATGATGATTAGAGAGAAGGAGAAGGCGTATGACCTAAGGTTATATCGTAATTAATGTGTTCGACGTGATATTACCAGAAAGAAAATAGAGAATGCATATTCGTGATTCTATTCTCATGGTGCAAGACCGTTCCAAACTAGTTGCTGGATTATTTATTTGGGTGTTCCGAATTTCATGCAAACTTACTAAAAATTATCTCTGAACATGGGAAAAGTTTATCAAATGCTGCCATTTCACAACTTGACTGAGTTATCATTTTTCACCATGACACCGTATCGGTTTTATTGTACCTTCCATCGCAACTTCATTAACGAGAAAGATCTTCAATTTGGAAATAAGTCAAATGGTATCAACAAAATTTCACGTATGTCTCCATGCTATTAATATGAACATAATTAAAAGTATTATAACAGTTCTTATCACATTATTATTAATTGGACCTATTAAAATGGGTCATAAATTTCATTTCTTAACCCAAATTGATGGGCTGGGGTGTTATATAGGTTAATTATATTCAATAAATAGATCATAAATTGATTTATAATGGTAACGCTTAAAATAATATGAGTGTTAAATTGATTCACAACTTACTTCCGTCCAACTCACCTTTATGACTTTCTTTTCACTCTCTTTCGCTCTCATTCGATTTTGCGCTCGTTCGCGTCATGCTCTCACCTAAGTTTGGGTATGGGTTTTCCTAAATTGGGTTAAATGTATTTTAACATATGAGTCGATTCAGGTTTGGATCACGAAATTTGTATTGCATAGAAGTGGGTCAATTGAGGTTAGACTATTTTTAACCCGACCAACCCGTTTGACAAGTTTACTATTAATCACCGCCCAAAATGATAAGTGCAAAAAGTGTTCGCAATGATCATGCAATGCTTAAATACATTTTCTTTGAAACATGATAAATTGATTTCTAGACAAATTTATGAGCTCGTACTAAGATTTAATCATTACCACACTAGTCATTAGCCATTAAGTACTAAATAGATCTCGACCTAACGTAGAATCTTAGAGTTTGACGTACCCAATGAGACCTGAGCTTGGGTGGAATTGAGCCGGATTGAGAGCCTCAAAACTTAAACTTGCCAAGACATACAGATCACTCAACCTTGTTTTCCTCCGCTATAGTTATATAGGTGAAGCCAAGAAGCTTTGGGCGTTTGAAGGAGTAGAACTTTATTTGCTTTGCTTCTAGTGGAGAATTGAGGGGTCAAGCGAGCTAAAGGGTGAACATGGAATAGTAACACACAGGGAGAAGCGGGGAGTTGAGGCTTTGATCCATACAATTGTAGAGAAGTATGAAATGGTGGATGCTTTGGTAGTGTTAGAATGAATGAAACCAAAAGATGAAGAGACGAGAAGCACTACAAAAAAACACCGGATTTGCGACGGAAATTTTGCAAAAATCCGTCGCAAATTGAATTTGCGACGGAAAAATTTCCGTCGCAACTAGCGCGTCGCAAATTTTTGCGACGGAAAATTGAAAAATTCGTCGCAAATTTGCGACGGAAAAAAATTCGTCGCAAATTTCGTCGCAAAATCCGTCGCAAAATTCGTCGCAAATAGTCTGTCGCAAATTTGCGACGGAATACGTCCGTCGTAAAATTCGTCGCAAAATCCGTCGCAAAATTGCGACGGAAACAATTCGTCGCAAATAGTCCGTCACAAATTTGCGACGGAATACGTCCGTCGCAAAATTCGTCGCAAATTTGCGACGGATTTATAAATGCGTCGCAAAATCCGTCGCACAATTCGTCGCAAATTTGCGACCGATTTATAAATCCGTCGCAAAATTCGTCGCAAAATCGTCGCAAATTTCGTCGCAAATTTGCGACGAAAAAAATCCGTCGCAAATTTGCGACGAATAAATTCCGTCACAAAAAGCCGTCGCAAATTACGTCGGCAATTTGCGACGACCTCCATCCGTCGGAAAATTCGTCACGCATTGCATCCAAAAACGCGTCGCGAAGTTCATCGCAAATTTGCGACAAACTTTAATAATAGCAAAATTCGGCTTGGAGATTTCCTCGTTATTTTTAGATCATTTCGGCCGTAAATTATTGTCCATATCAATCAAAATAGACAATGACATATAATTGAAACATAAAAACGAACAAAACATACATTCTGACAAACCGGCCACAATGACATATAATTAAAACAAATAACAGAAGGAAAGTTTTATAGTCTGACGTACTTTGCTATTTGATATCAAATCTTACAATACATTCAAAACATGAAGTAAGAGACGGGACAACCATAGAAGACGCAACAAAAACCATACAGAAGAAGACGCAGCCTTGCCTTGGTACGATGGCAGGACACCAAAAGTAGTCACCTCCGTCGAGACCTGAGGAAATGTCGATACATAAATCAGTCCAGAATATAAAAAAAAGCGATTATGCATGGATGTGGAAGTAACTAGGTGTAAAATAACACAAATACGTTTCAGAACGAACATAAATGTTCATACATATGAATATGAGTGAAATTATGAAAAACCAAAATTGCTTACCTAAAAACGTCAACTACAAACCGTCGAGAAAATCATCATCATCATCATCAGCAGCATCAGCATTCCCGGCATCAATGGGTTGGTCATCATTGTGCTCATCACCTGTTGGATTGGCTGAAGGTACAGGAGGACCGTAATTGTGATCGATGTTAAGGTGTTGCATAACCATTCTCATTTGTTCTTCCAAGTTATATATTCGTTCATCCTTCTTAACAAGTAAATCATTCAGACGATGCACTTCTTGGGTCAATTGCTCATTTGGTCGTGACCTCCTTCGACTAGTCTCAGCGCCTGATGAATTTTCAGGAGTATTCGGCATGAATATCCTTGACAACGATCCCAGCCCAAATATTTTCCCTTTTTTCACCCCACCCGTTGCCTCCATCCATAATGCCACATTATCAACTGGTGGCCGGGACTCAGGACAATCATCACTACCACTAGCAGTGCTCATTACAAGTTTATCATAGTTGTCCTACATTAACAATTGAAAATGAAAATAAAATAACTATAATATATATATATATATATATATATATATATATATATACCATCAATCAGCAAAGCATTCACGGTCAAACTTGTAGTTTATATATAAGCCAAAGTATAACTTTACATACCTTAACAGTTTTTGCTCGCTCGCCAGTCCATGTCTTATCTTTCTTTTGAAATGTGCGTTCAAATGTAGCTGCAAATGTCGGTTCTGTCCCCAATTCTTGTGCCTACAAAATGTAATCTTCAGTAATTGAATTAAATTAACTTATAACGCATTTAACAGTCTTACCAATCGTTTGCGATGCTCCGTAATGTTGATAGAGCCCCCGGCATATGTGGCTGACCCATCACTAGAACTAGAAGATCGATTCTTCTTATTCTGCGCACATAGTTGCCGACTCTGTTCAGATTCCCAAAATCTGGTAATTGCCACCCAATTGTTAGCTGTGAAGAAAGACGGCTTCGCACGCCGGCTTTTCGCTCTATTCATGACATTTCGCATAAAATCACTTATTTTCCTATCGAAAATTCTTCTCACTTCATTGTCTTCCACTTCCTCCCACTTAAACCTCCGCTGCAATAAATAAAAACATAAATTGAAAATTATTTCAACCATCACATATCCATAATCATGAACCAGACACATATATAAATATCTTGTACAGTTCATGTCGGGAAACTATCTGGTCCTTTAGGTATCGAGAACTACAGAGTTGTTCTGGTCCCTTTACATCATTCTTGACCATCAATATACTACACCAAACTGAATTGACGAGCAAATAAAATATGTAAAACTTACCTTGAACTCATTCCACCATATTTCTTTCGCTTCTTGTGGAACACTTCTGTAATTAAGATACTCTCCCATCCAAAAGTTTCTTACTATTTTGTTCAATTCTTTGACAACAGACGTAGCATCCGTGAATCTGCATTTATACGAATATTGTGCAACATGGACAATTCAGTTGACATCAATATCTAAAGCCCTAAATATGACATACTAAAATAAAAATGAAGCACTTACGAATCTCCAAATGGGCATATGAAGAATCGGTTATCTTCTTGACCGATGTTTCCGTCAATATTCAATTGTTCCGCCGAATAATTGGGTGGAACGGAAGGAGAGGGAGCTAAAGGAGATTGAACTGGAGAATGTTCAGTTCGCATGTGGTCAAGTCCCGTAACATGTTGTTCAGTGTGGGAGGAAGGGCCAACGTGCCCATATTGCGTAGGATCATATTGTGGTTGAGAGTTAGATGCCGGGATCTGAGAAGATGAAAGGGACGGGGACGAGGACGAGGACGAGGACGAGGAATAGCCTTGTCTTCTAGGCATGTGACCTCCACGTTTATACTGACAAGTAGGAAGGTTATGCGAATATGTAAAGACCTATTGACTCGTATTACGAACACATAATGATGTTACCGATGACGAAGCTTACCATTTTGATGGAATGACTGAGAAAAAGTTTCCTTGATATGAGCCAATGTCGAGTGTTTATGACGTGCAATTTCCTACAAACAAATATACTCAAAATCCCATTCATTTTTTATATGAAACATCAATGTATGAGCACGATATGGGTGGCCACCGGTATGAAACATCACTATATGAATCGCATTCATTTTGATTAAATTTTTTTAACCACGTACAAAAATATAAATTTCACTGAAAGTGGGTGGCCACAAATATTCTAAGTCATTCTGTAAAGTTTTGTAAGAAATAAATTATTATTATTGTTAAATTTTTTTTGGGACCTAACAAAAAATTTCACTAAAAGTTGATGGCCACCGATATTCTAAGACATTCTGTAAATTTTTGAAATTTTAAAATTTTAAGAATTTATAAATTATGAAATTTAATATAAAATTTTTCCGTGGAAAAAAAATTTCCATACTAAAATTGGGTGGCCACAGGTAGTCTAAGCTATTAGATACAATATTCCAATTTTTTTAAGTCATTCTTTATTTTAATAATTTTTAGGGCACGTTAAAACAATTAAATATAACTAAAAGTGGGTGGCCACAAGTATTATAAGCTATTCCGTGAAATGTTGAAAATTTTTAAATTATGATTTTTTTTGCCATCTAAAGAAATTTAAATTTCACTACAAGTTTATGGCCATCTAAAGAAATTTAAGTTTGTTATAAATTTTTAAAAACTTTTACGGTCAAATTTCATATTTATTGTCAACATATACCGTTTTTTAAATTTTCCATAATTTTGCAGGAATTTTTGTAGAATTGTTTAATTTTCAAGCATTTTCTGTGAAAACGCCTAATTAACGCTAAATCATCCACATAATAAACAAATTAAACAGTCGACCATCGATCAATGCCACATGCAATCCTGAAATCGACCCGTAATTTAACTAATGACAAGTTATCCTAAATAATCCCTAAACAACTCCGACTAATTACTTAATTATACTAACTAGTGCTTAAAGAGTTGGCTTACTTGGTTCAAGCACAACAAAAACCGGCGAAATGGACACTGGCGAACCCGGCACGGGCGTGGGTGACGGCGGTAATGGTGATTGCGACGTCGGCGGCGGCTGTAGTGCGACCACGGTCGCTGTGCTCTAGTGCGGGCGGTAACAGGCGAGGGCTGCTCCGGCTCGAGCCTCGGCGCGCTAATGGTGGGCAATGAGGGCGACAGCGACGGAGGGGGCGGGGCGGGGCCGGAGGGGGAGGGGGCAGGGGCGGGGGCAAGGGGCGGGCCGGAGGGGGCTGGGCGGGGCCGGGGAGAGGGGCGGAGGGGGCGGGGCGGAGGGCGGGGCGGGGCCGGGGAGAGGGGCGGAGGGGGCGGCGGGGCGGGGAGGGGGCGGGGCCGGGGGCGGGGAGGGGGTGAGGGGTGGGGCGGAGCGGGGCCGGGGCCGGGGGCGGGCTGGCGGCCGGGGGCGGGCGACGGGCGGGGGGGTGCGGCGACGGGCGGCGGACCTGCGAGGGTGACGGCGGACGGCTGGGCGGCGACGGCGACGGGGGGCAAGCGCGACGGCGACGAATCTGCAAACGTGCAAAGAAGAAAGGAGGGACATGGTACAAATGCAAGAAATTTGCGACGGACACCCTCGTCCGTCGCAAAATTTTTCGGATTACTTTTTCCGGTTGAAATTTGCCAAACGTTCGAAATTTGCGACGGACAAGTAGGTCCGTCGCAAATTTGCGACGGACAAGTAAATCCGTCGCAAATTTGCGACGGACAAGTTGATCCGTCGCAAATTTCGAACGTTTCGCAAATTTCTATAGGGAAAAATTTGCGACGGACAAGTAAATCCGTCGCAAATTTGCGACGGACAAGTTGATCCGTCGCAAATTTCGAACGTTTCGCAAATTTCTACCGGGAAAAATTCCCGGGAAAAATTTGCGACGGACAAGAGTGGTCCGTCGCAAATTTGCGACGGACGAGGTTTTCCGTCGCAAATTTGCGACGGACCACTCTTGAGTTTTGAGACGGATATAAATTTTTAAATTTCGACCGGTAAATATTCCCTGGCAAAATTTGCAACAGCCAGGTCTGAGTCAG
Source organism: Syzygium aqueum (assembly GCA_031216185.1). NCBI lineage: Eukaryota > Viridiplantae > Streptophyta > Magnoliopsida > Myrtales > Myrtaceae > Syzygium > Syzygium aqueum. The sequence continues at coordinate 16,017,986 of CM062236.1, forward strand.
TCGAAAATTTCGAACGGTAGAAATTCCATAGCAAAAATTGCAACGGACCAGTTTTTCGGTCAAAAATGTAGCGTCGCATTGGTATGGGTCCTAAATGTGCTACGTGTTTTTTTTTACTTGTCTTTTTTTTCAGTCTGAAATTTCAGATGATACATTAAATTAGAAAGAATAATCAACAATCAACAATAACAATAATAAAAAAGCACAATAACAATAATAACAATAACAATAATGATAACAGCCAAAATAACAATTGTAGCATTAATAATTACACATCCGTAGTGTTCTGTGACAACAATGTCAATCTTCGTCTTCGTCGTCGGCTTCGTCTCCATCGTCGTCTTCGTCTTCGTCCTCGTCTTCGTCATCTGTCTGCAAATCAGATTCGGAACATTCTGGTACATTTAATTCGTAAATTTCTGTTGGTTCCACATCTGTCATTGCTCCGGACGGATCTCGTAAAGTTGGTATGTCATATTCCTCAACTTCAACAGTGTTACACACTTCCTCTTGTTGGTAGGCTCTATCCTTCCAGTGTTCCTCGATTTTCCTCCGTGCTTTGATTTTACAAACAGCCCACCAATCAGCTTTGTCGCGTTTCAAACTAGGATATGATGCATAACATACTTGAATTGCTTGTTGTGCCAAGACAAATGGTTCATACTTTATATACCTTTTCTTGTGATTTATTTCAACCAAATTGAACTTCGTATGCACCTTCATTCCTTTGACGGGATCAAACCACGTGCACTTAAATAACACAACCCGCATCATTAATGGTCTAGGGTACTCAATCTCAATGATTTCATCCAACAATCCATAAAAATCATCTTGCGAACTGTCACTATTGGATGACCGAACAGACACACCACTATTCATTGTGGATTTTCCCATTCCATATTCTTAAGTATGAAAATTATATCCATTTATGAAATATGCTGGCCAACTTCAAACTCTTAACTGTGGACCCCATGACAGATAATATAGCAATCATTGCCCTCCAAATTCATCATACTTACTATGAACCTAAGGTTAGACATGCAAAGTTAATAATATATATTTCACTAAATGATGTATATAATTTTCATAACTTGGTTTTAATCCACAGGCAACTTACATATGTCTTGAACCATGCTGCAAATTGTTCATCGCACAAACGGTCAAACTCATTTGGTTGTAGTCCAAACATTGAAGTTTGGAAAATCCTAATATTAAAAACAATATCATTATTAGCAAATATTTGACACGCAAAATATATATTCGCAAATTTACACTTACTTGAAGTATGGCTCCACTTCTGGGCAGTTCAGTAAAATATAAGTATAGGCTGCATGCAATTCTTCGCCTGATAAGTAACGAAACTGACATGCGCCGCTTGGTCGACCAAGATAATTGAAAATAGAGAATGCCGTGCAATTGGGATCAATGGGGCCCTCATCATTTCTGCTTGCTCTCCGCCTCTTGCACTGAACGTGCGGCTTAAAATAGTATGATGCAAATGTTGTCACTTCTTCCACAATATATGCATTACAAATTGAAGCCTTAACACGTGCCTTATTCTTCACTTTTTTCTTCAATTGATATAAGAATCTAGTTGAAATAACAAGAAGCTTATCGGAATATATTATATGATAAACTAATTTGAACCGCATTTAAAAAAAAAACATTACCTCTCAAATGGATACATCCAGCGAAATTGGACGGGACCTGCAACTTTGGCCTCATAAGGCAAGTGAACTAAGAGATGCTCCATCGAATAAAAAAACGCCGGAGGAAATATCCTTTCTAAGTTGCAAAGAATAATTGTAATATCTCTCTCTAGTTTTTCCATGTGCGATGCTTTTAACACTGTCGAGCAAATATCACGGAGGAAATTGCTTAATTCTGTAATGGCGCCCCATACAAAGTTCGGTAGAACTTCCTTCAAAGCTATTGGAAGTAGTCTTTCCATCAGGATGTGACAATCATGACTCTTCAAACCTGTCAACTTGCATTCATTCAAATCAACACATCTCCCGAGGTTTGAAGCATATCCATCAGGAAACCGCACAGATTTCAACCAGTGACAAACAACTCGCCTCTGCTCCTTAGCCAATGTATAAACTGCTTTCGGTTTTGGTCCCATGCTGCTTTCATCCACAGCTAGTATTGGCCGATCGCAAATATCTGTCATATCTTTTCTTGCGTTCAAGTTGTCTTTTGTTTTTCCGGCAACATCCATCACAGTATTGATGACATTGTCGAAAACATTCTTTTCTATGTGCATGACGTCAAGATTATGATGAATAAGATGGGCCTTCCAATATGGTAGATCCCAAAATATACTGCGTTTTGTCCACTTATGTGTACTTCCGTACGCAAAAGTCGTGCCGTGCGGGTTCTCAATAACAGTTGGAAAGTCTTGCACACGTTCCCAAATTTGATCGCCGGTTAACCTCAGTGGTGGACGCGTTCTTTCAGTCCTATTCTTGATGAACTCTTTCTTATTCCTTCTGAAAGGATGATTTGGCGGTAAAAATTGTCTGTGACAGTCAAAATAGCTAGGCTTCTTTCCATGTTTTAATCTAAATGACTTTGTCCTCTCCATACATATCGGACAGCCTAAGATCCCAGCTGTACTCCAGCCAGATAACATTCCGTAAGCTGGAAAGTCATTTATCGTCCAAAGAAGGGCAGCTTTCATAACAAATGTTTGATCGGTAGAAACGTCATACGTAGGGACACCTTTAACCCAAAGCCACTGTAACTCCTCAATCAATGGTTGTATATAAACATCTATCAACTTTTTCGGATTTTGCGGCCCTGTCACGATCAATGTCAAAAACATAGAAGGTGTCTTCATGCACATACCAGGTGGAAGATTGTACGGCGTTAAGATAACTGGCCAGCATGAATAACTTCTTCCTATTTTCCCAAATGGAGCAAATCCATCGGCACAGAGACCTAACCTGATGTTCCGAGGCTCCATTGCAAACTCAGGGTATGTTCTATCAAAATGTTGCCATGCCTCCGCATCTGAAGGATGACACATTAGACCCTCTTCTGTTTCATGATTTGCATGCCAAGTCATGTGTTCAGCAGTGGCTTTAGACGCATAAAGCCTTTGCAATCTGGGGATTAAGGGCAGATAAAACATTTGCTTGCATGCTCTACGCTTCTGATGACGATCCGGCCTCCTGTTAATCTTGTACCTAGGTTGGCTACAGAATTTGCAAGATTCTGCATTTTCATCATCTCTCCAATATAGCATACAACCCCGACTACATACATCAATTCTTACAACCGGAAGACTTAAGTTATCCACTAGCTTTTTCATATCATAAAAATCACTTGGCATGTTGTTATCATGAGGCAATGACTCTCGCATTACTTCAACAAAAGAGTTGAAGCAATCCGTAGACACATTATGCTCTGCCTTGATATTTAATAGTCGGGCTGTTACCGATAACTTTGTGTGGTCCTCACAACCTGCCCATAGAGGTTCATCTGCTGCTTTCAACACATCCCAGAACTGATTAGATTGAAAAGTTTCATTATACACATTCTCCTCAAAACCCGTTACTCCTATATCTTCCAATTGTGAAGCATGACTACTACCCAATTGTTCACGTGTAGGAGTAAAACTAGTACTTGCATAATTTGATTATGTGCCAAAATTATAACGAGCTCCATCAATCACCATCCTCTCGTATGGGTTCAATTGCTCATAATAGCCACATTCTTCACTAACTGAAAATTGGTCACTTCTTCCATATCCTTCATCAGCTATAAATGGTTCACCATGGGAAGTTCAATTATAATAATTCGGAGTAAACCCACATCTAATAAGGTGTTCTCTAACTTGATCACACTTCTGGAATTTACCATTACCGCACTTTTTACACGGACACCTTAACTTATTTCCATCCATAAACTCATATTTACTACTAGCAAAGTCCAAAAATAGTTCCAACCCAGTACGAAACTCATCCGTCAATCCTTGACGTCCAGGTAAGTTCTTATTATACATCCAAGCCCTTTCTCTTTGCATTATGTCTGTATTAAAATAATAAATGCTGGTAAAATATTTAAAATATCATATCTATTGTTCGTAATTAAAACTATAAAATTTTGGAAATTAGAATTTTTTTTCTTCACACAACAATTAATATGAAATTGCAAAAATAGAAAAATTTACAATGCAAAGAAGACTTACCCAAATATTTGAATGAAATATTGATAGGACAAAGTGATCAATTGGATGAGAATTGCAAAGTCCACTTGGATTGCGAGACCTTCATTTAGGCACAAACCCAAAAAAAAATAATCACTTAAGAATTATTTTGTAATATTTTTTAAAGTACGATGGAAACGGAATTCATCCCTAACAAATTTGCGACAAATAAAAGCAAAATCCGTCGCAAATTTGCGACGGAATTTGCATTTATTCGTCGCAAATTTGCGACGGATAATCATTTTCGTCGCAAATTTGCGACGGACACGAGAATCCGTCGCAAAAGGCACGGCCCTTTGGCTCATCCGAAGGCCGGCGACGTGTAACCGGTCGCCGGTCATTAAACCGGTCGTTAAACCGGTGATGCAGATAAGAAAAAAATACAAATATAAACATATAATTAAAAAAAAAATTACAATGTAACGACGAATAGTGACGAAGATAGCAATTTTGCACTTACCGGTACAAAAGCTTCACCAAGATTAATATGTGCGTCCGTAGATGTTGCTGAGTTCAGTGACATGAAAGGGGGAGAAAACCAACAGAAAGCGAGAGAAAGCGAGAGAGAGCGAGAGAGAGAGAAAGTGATTATCAGTCGGGCTGATAAACTACGAATTTGCGACGGATGTACGTTTTCGTCGCAAATTTGCGATGGAAGTACTTTGCCGTCGCAAATTTGTGATTGTATTATTTTCCATCGCAAATTTGCGACGGAATTTGCGACGTATTAGATTTGCCGTCGCAAATTTGCGACGGACGTAAGTTTCCGTCGCAAATTTGCGACGGCAAATAAGACCGTCGCAAAATCCGTCGCAAATTTGTGATGGAAACTTACGTCCGTTGCAAATTTGCGACGGCAAAAATTCCGTCGCAAATTTCATGTTTTTTTGTAGTGAAGGAGGGGTGTCACTTTCAACCTAATAAAATGTTCAAGTTATTTGCAAGGATAGCAGAGGCAAATAAACAAGTGATGAGGTAGCTCTAACATAGGTCCAAATGGGGAAGAGATTATCACTGTCATATGAAATTCAAGTTAGCAACATATTCAAGTTATCCGTAGGGATCCCTTGACATAGGTTCCAATGTGAAACAAACACGGGTGCTAACACTCAAATGGTAATAAATATGAACTTTAGTAATCTGTATCATATGAAATTCAAGTTAATAACATATTCAAGTTAGCAATTTCCAGCGGCAACTGGTCGGAAAGATTACACTAAAGTTTCCCACAAAGGTTTATAACTATATTGACAAAATTGAAAAATTTTTGTACAATAAATTTAGGTTATGACTAGGTAATTATCCCATAAATAAAGTCAGGGTCTTAGATGAAATGAATATCTATTATACATAGTTAAAGCCGTAGTTGAGAGAATGTTCACTTTCTGTATTTGCCAAGTGACACTTCTCTTTAACTATGTGCTTGCCATGTGCCACCTGGCATTGTTTTGCCATGTGGCCAATAACCTTACCAGATATGATATGTCATCTTGCACTTTTATATATTATTTTCAAATAATAGTAGATAAAGTCAAGGTTCAAACATCTTCAATGCTAGAAAACGAAAATCACATACATATCAAAACCTTCATAAAAAGATTATATAGTTAACTTAGCCAAAATAATTGAATTTAACTACGAATATAATAAAGCTGTACGTTTTTTTTAATCATATATCAAGCTTTACTTTTTTGTGTTATAATACCTAGTATTGCAGAGCACCCATTTCTCACATTAAGTTTCACTTAATATTCACTAAATTTAAACCTTGCACATTCTTTTTTATTTGAAACATGCATGTTTAAATTTCATGTACGTTTATTTCTTTGTTTTAAAACGCAATTATCTTAAATGAAAATATTGTTTGAAGCAAATTTGTCCGCAAAAATGAAGATGAAGAGATGCTCTTCCCAAAAACCACTTAATTTCAAAATGAGATATTTTAAAAAAAAGTAAATCATATGAATGATAAAGTTCATGAGTTTTTTAGTTTATTAGGTTATTATTCGATAATTAGTTGATTACAAAAATTAAATTAACATTTATCCAAGTCAAATTTGAAATAGATTTGATATTCTATATTCAAAATGTTAAGAATGGAGAATCTTGGGAAAAATTGTCTAAAAAGTCTTAAACCTATTGCACTTTAGCCAATTCAGTCTTTAACCTTTTAATTTTGCGTATTGAGTTCGAAACATTTTTACATTTTGCCAATTGAGTTCATCCGATCAATTTTGACTCGAAATCGCTAACGTAATAGTCCAATCAGCGTCGGCCGTTCTATATGGCACAACCAGTGTCGAATGGACGGCGCAAATGTGGACAAAATTTAATAATTTTTTCTAATTTTTAATTGATTTTTTTTATTTTCCCTTTTTCTTTTCTTTCTTTTCTTTTTTGGTTCGTTCAAAGGGCCAGTAGGACAAAAACCTTGCTAGCCCCAAGGCAAGGGCCACAAAGCCCTTCTCAAATCCAGCCAGGGCTTATGAGTCCACACTGTGACCAGCGAGGGCTTTGGGGCCCTCGCCTGCCCTCGATGTGGTCGATAAGGGTTGTAGCCCTTGCCCCGGGCTGACGGGGGCTTCTTGGCCCTTGCCTAGGGGTTGGCGGAGGTTGCTGGTCCTCAGCCAGTAGCTAACGAGCCCGCTGGCCCTTTGAACCAAGGTCGCCGACCCTTTGAACCAAAAAAGAAAAAAAGAAAAGGAAAAAAATTTGAAAATAAGATAATAAATTATTAAAATTTATCCTTGTCAACGATGGCCATGTCACGTACGGTCGGTGTCTAAGTTAACGATTTCCGACCAAAATTAATCCGATGGACTCAATTGGCAAAATATGAAAATATTGAGGACTCAATTGACAAATTAAAAGGTTTAGGACTGAATTGACAAAAGTGCAATAGGTTTATAATTTTTTTTTTGGTAAGGAACAATAGGTTTATAATTTTTGTTTGCCTAATTCCAATAAAAAGGCACCAACTTTACTTTGAGTGACAATTCTGGCCTCAACTTTTTTTGTCTTATAAAAAATCATGAACTTTCAATTGAATCCCAAATTTGACCCCGTTGACTTGGAATCATTAATTGTCCAACATGACTATTCCGCATCATCAATAAATCCACGACCTTTGCTAGTTACTATTCATCAATTTTTTTTTCTTGAGCTATAGCTTGAAGAAATGTGAATTTATTCATGATCTCCTTCACTTCACCGGAAAGTAAAAAAGATATCCATATTGGATCTCTTCGGCTAGCTTCCACCATTTTATCATAATATGAAGTTGCGGACCACCGGCCGTTGAGAGAAGCTATGAATGAGATCCGCCAAGCTGATGACTAGAACCTTTTTTTTTTTTGATACAAGCCAAAGCCTTCCACTGAAACTTCAAAATCTACGTCGAATGGATATTAATAAATTGATTTTGTTGGGAAGTATAGTGAATGAGATTCTAAAGTTTTGCCTTGCTAAAGTGCCTGTAACAATTTACTAGATCTCAAGCTTTGGTTAACAAGGGTTAGATTTGAGACTCAAGTAAAAGATAGTGATTTTTATTGAAACAAAAAAAGTTGAGGTCAGAATTGTTACTTAAGATAAAGTTGATTTTTTTTTTTTGGAATTAGCTCTTTTTTGGACAATTTTTTTTTTGAAAATCTTGAATTAGCCAATCAAGTTCAAGAACGAGAATCAAAGGCTTCTCTCCTCCTTTTTATAAGTTGGAATTTGCGCCATGTAATTTGACACCTGGACATATGGAGATATGGATTCGCTTTCTCTCGGAGAAAACTTTGTAGGATTCAGGTAATTAAAACCCAAGAGTCTTCAATCTCCAGGTCCAATTTATAAAGAGGGTGTGAAATTGTGATGTTTGATTTTAGATTTAGTCATCAAGGTCCTTGATCATATTCAAGAGAATTATCAGGATTTGATATCGTAATTAGAAATTGCACTATTTTTATTGAAATTAATATAATTTGATTTTTCCAACCAATCAATAACATTATTTGTGTACAAACACATGTAAAGATTTGTCCAAAAAGCACATGCCATTCATTGTCATCACGTCATCCACACTTAACGAATAAATTTTAATTAATTAAGTTTTCGTTTATCAACTTTGATTTTAAGTTTGAAATAGTTAGACAAAAGTTTCTTGAAACACATTTAATAAAAATATGTTAGTTTGCTAAAAGGAACTCATGATAGTAAAATTATTGATTTTGTTTAGAAATTGTTGTTTTTATTATCTTGTATCCAGATTTGCTTCATTAAAATCTATAAAATTTTGTGGAATCAGTGTGATTTTTTTTCCGTATTGTACATGGTATATTACAAACTAATACACTTAATTAAATTGAAGTATGACCACAAACAAAATAAAAAAATCAACCAATGGTATGATTCAATAAATTATTATTTTGCAATTATTCTCTGTAGGGTGAGATTATATAAAACAATAACAAGTTTAGTCCTGGCAAAAGTTTGTTTTGTGGTGTAGCATGGGTAACGTACTAGTTTCGTATGACCCTGGCATCATCTGGCTAGGGTTGCACCATCACTAGCCAGATCCGCCCCGAGTTTCATGACCCCACACTAGATATGGCCCTAGCACAGATTGTGTGACTCTGACAGGGTGACACCGGGGTTTACACAACCATGATGATAAATGACTGGGGTCATGCGATCCCATGTGTTGCTTTGCCGAAGTCACTCAACCTAGCACAAATCTGGCTAGAGTCACACAACCTTGGCCACACAAGGCATTGGTCGAGGGTTGTGTGATCCTAGCCAGGTGTCATCAAGGGTTGCCCAACCCAACAATGGCCGACAAGGGCTTGGCTGCCCTCACTAACTTCCTCATAACCTATCCCACCTCTTTTTATCTCTCTCCTGGGGTTTAATTTTTTTTTCAAAGCAAATTCTAGTATTTTATCTAACCAATTGTTCGTAAAATTATCAATGTGTCAACAAACGTGTTAAACAAGTAATATAATGATGAGAAAAGTATCGTTCCACAAATATTGATGATTAATAAATCAATTAAATATTAAAAATAAAATAATTCTAAAAATTATCGAACAGATCAAAATAGAATTGAGAATATATAAAAATTGACAATTTTAGAAACAAAATTTTAGAATTAAAAGCAGATAATCAATTAGATAAAATATGTTAGAGTATCCAATTTCACCATAGTCACTAAATTTGAATTTTAGATCGTTATTAGGGGTGTCAATGGGTCGGGTCGGGTCGAGTTTCTATGATACCCGACCCGACCCGAATCACAACGGGCACATGCTCTTTCTAACTTGACCCGGCCCAAAATGCATAGAACCCAAAGCGAAAATCAGGGTTGGGCCGGGTCGGGTTGGGCCGGGTTTTCGGGTTTTTTTTTTTCGTGGATAAACATATAAACCAATACAAAGTGAGTGTGAACCCCGAATAGCCATAGTAAAAATTGCAAGCTACTTATAATCTTTGTCAAGTTGGCTGAATAAGGTAAAAATTGATCCTGTTATCCAAGAAGTGGTTTACAATTGCGCCTATCAACGTGTCACAAACAAAGACCTAAGACCAAAAGCTACGGAACTGATGCTTTGGTTGTATCGGTCGGTCGGCAAATTTCTTTGCACAACTTGGGGTCCTTCTGATTTGCACTAATGAAGACTTTGGATGCTCGCTGCTTTGACTCTCATTGAGATTCTCTGAATGCATCCTTAGGGGCTTCCTACTTTCACCCTTGAATTCCAGGTCCACTACTGGAGTACTTTCAATGTTTGCAGTACCTTTAAAAGTGTCGAAACTCATTTAAGCATTTGTATACGTGCATGCTAGAATAATTTCAATTGAAGGGACAAGAACGAAGCAATTTGTGTCAATTTACACGAAGCATATATGAATAAATGGATTGCTGGGAAAGAGACAGCACTTGGGAAGGTCTAACCAAACATATTTACAGGGTCCATATGTCACCATTTAGATACGACTTAGAAGTAGACACACTTTGCTTACATTATCCTACTGATTTTGGAGTCAATATATCAAGACGTAATGCAATAGCTTAGAGAAATAACATTAGAGAGAAAAATTAAGGCTTTCTTTGAAGCTTATAGAAAATGACATCAAAAGAAAATAAGTTCCACGGTACAGAAACTCATAATATAAACGCAACCATACTTCATTGAGAGAACTTACAGCAAGCAAGAGAGATGATTTAACAAGTACCAATCTCCACATAGAGACATGCTGTTTAAATAGTTGTAAACCTTTAAAACAAAAATAGAAAAACAATAACAACAATGGTAAACATGCATTAAGATCACGTTTGGCAAATTCATTGGCAAGCGCAACAAAGAGCAACTGCAACTTCCTCACGATTCGAAATCACTTTAACACAAAGTATAAATTGGTTTAACAAGTACTAATCTCCAACTTCATCAATCGTCTAGAGAAACCGAGTTTGGCTCCATGGTTATAGTTGGCAACTCTGCATTAAATTCACGATGAAAATGAGAATTAATGTATCCATCGAAGTATAAAAAGGTACAAAATTCCATAACCATATTTTTTCACCTGACTCAAAGATTTCAAGTTCTTCTAAGTCCTTCTCAATCAAACGTGAAAGTGGCTTAGATCGTAACCAATCTTGAGCATATATAAGAGTCTCCACCATGCTTGGGGTCAAAGAGCTACGGAATACATCAAGCACACGACCTCCTGTGCTGAATGCGGCCTCTGATGCTACAGTTGAGATAGACACGGCTAAGATGTCTCAAGCAATGGAAGAGAGGATAGGATATCTTGAAGAATTTACTTTCCACCAACTTAAGATATCAAAGTTTGGGTTATAACGTTCACATCCTTCCTCCAAATATTTGTCCAATTCTGATTTTTCTTCCAAATATTGTTGTCTAGTTTGACTAAGATATTTTGCAGTCATAAAATCAGCACCAACCATAGGAGACTTTGATATGCTTATTATCCTTATGCTCTTTAGCCTCATGTTGCTTTGAGGGTACACATCAGTGCGATATTGCTCAAATAATGACGTCAGAGATGTTTTTACTTTATCTCGTAAAGTTTCCGCCTCCTTCCTTTCATAAACATCATTAATCATCCACTTCACATATTCTCACTTATGTCGTGGGTCAAGTATGCAAGCAATGAACAAAGTAAGATTGATGTTGTTCACATTGCCAAAATATTTATTGAATTTGGTTTTCATTCTCTTAGCCATTTCCTGCGCACTTTGATCCTCATTCTCACAATATGCATCAATGATTCCATGAATCCCACACACATCCTTCGCCATATCATTACTGGTGATATAAAAAGAACTCGAAACTTTTAAAGTCGTATCAAAGAACAACTTCAGGAAAGGAAGAAAGTGACAGACACACTCCCAATCATCACTAGTGGGCAATCCTTTTGCCTTGGAAAGCTCTTCAACATATTTGCCATCTTGAAATTCCAATAAGCTAAATGTTGTTTGAAATTTCAAAGCTATTTCCAACATCATATATGTCGAGTTCCAATGAGTCTCCACATCCAAACATACAAGACTCTTGGACTCGATATCAATACAACTCTTAAACCGTCTCAACCTCGCGGGAGAAGACCTCACATAACGCACAGCCGAACGTATTTGAACAATTGAATCATTTATGTCTTTTAACCCCTCTCTCACTATCAAACTCAATATGTGAGCACAACACCTCACGTGGAGTAACTCCCCTCTCAATACTAGAGAATTCCGAGAGTTAAGTCTTTTATTCAAATATTAAATTCCTAAGTTATTTGAGTTTGCATTATCCACGGTGATAGAAAAAACGCTTTGAATCCCCTAATCAGTCAAGCATTTCGCAACCACTTTTCCTATTACTCAGCAGAATGACTCGGGATTTGACAAAAATTCAATATTTTCTTGTGAAACTTCTAATCGGCATCAACAAAATGAGCGGTAAGACACATATAGCTCAAATTTTGACAAGAAGTCCATGTGTCAGTCGTAAGACACACTTTTGGAGATGTCTCCAAGAAATATTTCTTCAATTTACTTCTTTCCTCCATGTATAACTTGTAATAATCATGCCTCAATGTGTTTCGACACGGGATTAGAAACTTTGGCTGGATTCCATTCACGAATAGCCGAAATCCCTCATTTTCTACGAACTTAAAAGGCAATTCACCAATAATAAACATTTTTGCTAAGTCTTTTCGACTAGCATCTTGATCAAATTTCCATGGACCCGATGAACTACCGACCCCAAGAAGTTGATCCGAGGCACTTTTTTGCCTCTTCTCAACATTTGCATATGGGTATTCCTTGCATCTACCTAAATGATGATGCATCGAACTAGTCCTGTGACTACTAGCACAACGAATTTGGGCCCTACAGTATAAACATTCAGCCTTATCTTGATCAAGAATCCGTTTGAAGTGTTCCCACACTACAGATCTTGTCCTTCTTTCTGTGACACTAGTAGAACTCGTTTCAGACATCTTGTAATCCTTCTATTTATCAAAGCAAGTATGTTGTACTTGATCAAAGCAATAAAAACTTGCCCATGCTCTCAATCAGCACAAGACATCCCATGACTAATTATACTTTTCGGTTCCAAGTAGAAAAGGCGAGAAGCAAGAGGGCCAACTTACTTGCATCATCCTCATATCAGTCAATTCTCAATTTCTCATGATAGATTCCATATTCACCTGGTAAGAGAAAGAGTAAAAACAATTAAAGTCTCAGATAATATTCACAAGTCCACGAAAATTCCAAACTTCAATGCCTAGAGTTCAAGAGAAACATATTTAGAATAGGTCATCATATATCCTGGTTCACGTAAACTAACCTTTCTTCCATGTTCAACACAGTAAAGGCAAGTTGTCTCGTACCTAAGATATTACAAATTCGATGGCTACCACAACCCATAGGAAACCGAGAGAAGCAGAAGGAAGAGCTACTTTGGGATTTCGGATGAGATACCTTACGAATTTCTTTGCCTAATAATCCATTTCTATCAACAGTTACAGTACACTGTCACGAATAAGAAATCCAGAGCAGTACACTGTCAGAGTCCGAGATCCTCTCCATGAACTGAACTGGCTCTAGCTATGAACACAGATGCAAAAGGAGGGGGAAAAAAGAATTTACATTGTCAACTAATTCTGCTGCTAGTGAATCACACATATGATTGGGAAAACATAAAGATCGAACTAGTCACATATCATAATTTTCAGAGACACGAAACCGAAATCTGGGATAATTCCCATGATTTACAGCAACCCCAGAGGAAAAATTACTTCCTTAATCAGTCCATTACCCACTGCCAGCGCCAGCACCCTCCATTTCCATATTCGAAAGTGTCCTTCACCAATTACCATAAAAGCACTGGCAAAACATAATTGCTCCATCATCTCTACACAAATTCAGTATCAAATGCCTCTATGAAACGGTATAACTTCACATAAGAGTCAACAAAAACTTTCCGTGCTAGTTGAAACCAAAGCAATCATCCCTCCCCAATTTCACTCGAAACACCAAAAACACAAGCGTGCATCCATATCCAATCCCGTAAAAAAGGCAAGAGAAACACGGCAACACGTCATTCGAGAGAGCCGCCGGAGCTGCTATCGCCACTGCCTAAATTCGGAGTCCTAAGAAATCGAGGGAGCAAAAGGGTAACCGTCCTCGGCGACAATTACAGGCAAGTCTCGACACAAGAACCAAAGCTCGACAGTTACAGGCGAGTTTCTCAGATAATATAAAGCTATGTTGCACTCCAAACAACATTTCAGCAAAAACAGGCAGTCTGCTCTACCTCGCACCAAGGCTCAACAGCTCGAAGATCTTAACACAAGCACAGGAGCTCCTTTCTCTACAGCTGGGAAGCCATCTGAAGATCTCAAAGAGGTATTCATCCGGGAGTTCCTCGATTGAAGATAGATCTTCCCCCTCATACTCGTTAGGGCTGATGGCATATGGATCACATGCGCTGCGCTTTGTGAGGGGTGAGCAGAAGCTTGAAGATGAAAGAGACAAAGGAGTTGATATCTAGGGTTTTTTTAAGTCCCGGGCCGACCGTAAAAAAGGTCCGATCCGGACCGGCCCGGCCCGAAAAATGAATAATATATGAAATTTAGGCTCTTACCCAATCCAAAGGAGGCTCACCCCGAAAAAGCCCTAAATTTCCGGGCTAGGCCGGGTCAAGCCGGTCCGGTATGGGTTGGGTCGGGCTTTATTGACACCCCTAATCATTATGCATATAAGAACAATATTAAACATGTGATAACGGAATTTCCTAGTCTATTTACTATCCTATCTCTAGGTATAACAAACCTACTCAATTTATCAATCCCATGTATCTCTATGTGAATTTAAATAAACATAAGTGCATTAAAATCTGTGAATATTCCCAGTTTACAATAAATTTTTTGTACCACCTTATCACCGAAGCTACATAAATAACATGGTATACTTCTATCCTTATTTAATTCATGGTTATATATTATAAAAAGCAATCATATATTATCACTTCTCAGTCTCAAACATGCACATTAGATTATTCAAATGATGGTCGGTCACTCAAAGGCATTAAGTACAATAACATATAATTCATATGAATGAAATCACTTGCAAACATAAAAAGTATGAAATTCATATCATTATGGTTAGGCTATATCGTAGTCCTATCAAAAGAAAATTAGAACATAATAGAAAATGTAACATCCCGAAATTCGACTCAATTTCCGGAATGAATAGAACGAGTCTTATTCAATATTTCATTCTAGACAGTCTCGCCTAGAGCTGATCACTCTCGAAATACTAATTGAATGGGAAGGGTTAATTAGGAATATGTACGTGGACCAGGGATCCGGTTGCGAATTGAGCCCGATTTTAAGGAACGACGAGAAAGTATTTTGGGCCAGTGTGGGCTGATCTTCGGAAGGTAACGGACTCGGTTTGGCTAAGGCCAACGATGTATGATTGAATAGTAGGTGATTCTGCAAGACCGGGATTGCACGTGACAAACCAGTCCCGAACTTAAATCGAACGATCGTGATCTCCTGAACTAGTGATAATTTCTCTCGTTCTCTCAAAAATCAAGATCCTCACGACTCGGATAATACTATGTCGATACGCGTAATTCCTAAATGACCGCCCGTTAGTGAGAGATGCAAAAATTCGAAATTCGACAAGTTTGATCGTGAAATTAGATCCGGATTTCGAGACCGATTTTCAAGGGTTTACATGATGGTTTTCGCAAAGACGACATCAAATTATGTTGGCTGTTTGTGTATGGAGTTGGCCCGGTCGAAAAACGACAATGCAACTCGGAATCAGAGAGAAATGACGAAGTTGCCCCTAAGCCCAAATGGTGTTTCGAATTTTGAGTGGATTTTTGGAGGTTTTATTTATTGGGCAATTATGAGGAAAAGCCAAGTTAATTAATTTGTGGATTGGACTAAAATGCCCATCACTTCCAACTTTCTCTCTCTCTCTCTCTCTTCATCTAACTCTCCTTCAAGCCGAGACTCTTCCTTTCCTTCCCTAACGTCGGTTACGCCTTGCTGCCATTAGTAGCCATCACCATCACATCAACGCCTCTCTCTCTCTCCTTCCCTCTCCGTCTCTCCTCCTTCTCGGCCGTGTGGAGGAGGACCGCCGTCCATCGCCGGAGCCGCCACGCCACCGTGAGCCATTGCCCGTGAGAGCCGAGGACCGTCGACCGCCTCTCGCCGTCACTCATCGGGAACGCCGCTGCCGGTTTTATCATTCACCGATGATCGGCCGCCGTTCCTCGTCATCCTGACTTTGGATTAAGTGAGTGGAAATCCTAATCCTTAATTAGGATTATGTGTACTTTGGACAAGTTTTAGGGGTTAATTAGTGGGGGCTGATTTAGACTGACGTTGTGATGATTTTAAGGGCCTAAGGTGATGATTTAGGGATGGTTTTAAGGTTGTGGAGACTTGGTTTAGAGGTTGTATGAGTTGGGTTTGCTTAATGGTGCAAGTCTAATGATTCTTGGATTACCAATTTTTACTGTACCTTTGCGCTTTGTTATTTTTATTGTGATCATTGTGGGCCGAATCTGAAGAAGTGTTCTTCACGAAAATTGTTCCCAACACCTTTAAGTATAACATAGTTTAATTTGGAAATTTTTTGAAATCATTTGATGCAATTCGAAAGTCCATCTTTGGACCGAAATAAAACTGCCCGATTTACTGTTCACCCGACCTTCGGGTCTGTTCGAATTTTTATAAATTTTTCCAGCCTATTTCCAAAATATTTCCTTCACAAAAATTGTTGGGAATATTTGTGGCTATAACATATAAAAATTTCAAGATTTTTCCAAAATGATTTGGATACCGAATGAGTTGTATTTTGATGGCTTGAGGGGCTGTCTGAGCGAACCGGATTTCGTCTGACTTTGAGTGTCAAAACGAGGTATTTACGGTTAGAACTGGGCTTCGAGTTCTCATGAAAAATGTTCATTGAGATGTTTTGTACAATATATCCAAATTTCAGAATTTTTGGAATTGATTTACTATTTATTTCAAATGGATTTCGGTCACTGTGCAACAATCCAGTTTGGACCCAATTTTGTATATTCCCAGTTTTCTCTCTCTCGAACCGATTAGTGGCTGTCCATTGAGGTTTAATTGGGCCTCTTACGGCTAATGTGTGGTTTGTTCTTGAATTACCATGTGTGAATGGTTGGACCATATAGTGGCTGATTTGGGTATAAATTGTGCTGATTGTATTAAATTTTGTGATGCCTCATTTGAGTGACTCGGTGGTTGAATGGTACTTTGTCGTGCTCAATTGTTTAATGTCATGACGCCTGATTTCGTGTTCGAGCAATACGGTGTGTAATTAACCAATCATTGGTGTGAATGTTTATTGCCCAAGTCCGTAAATTATATTTTGGGCCACATGGTATTAGTCGACCAAGTGCGCACATTATGCGAATGTATATGGGTAATTGATTGACTATTTAAGCACGTTGATTTGGCATGTTCGTTGAAATTCTGTGCTGAAATTGACTGCTCATGTTGCATTGCACGACATTGTATGGCCACGCATTGTGTATGCCGAGAATGGGGCATGAGATGAGATTGTACGAAAATGCGTGCCTGACATGAGTATGTGATCACCTAATTGCCCGATGCGTTTTACGCCTGGTTCAAATAAAAATTAGTAGTTTGCCGTGTGATCACTTAAGGTCTTCGGGTCGTGCCGTCCTCATGCACTTTGTAGTAGGACGATGCCCGATTGGTCCGGAAGACGACCAACCTGATGCGTTTTACGCGGTCTCTGGTTCGTAAGGAGATTGGTGTTGCGCCTCATGCATTTTGTAGCAGGCTAGAGATACTGGGCCGGGGGCGTTTTTACGCTGGCCATGAAGTGTTGTGATTGGCCTTTGGGTCGGGCCTTCGGGTCGTGATCTTCGGACCGGGCTTTTGGGTCGAATTAATGGATAAATGATTACGTGTGATGCATAGTGCCTAATTATGTGATGGAATCTGCTGGGTATGGTATGGGACGTATTTAAGCGGATTCTATTTTATAATCGGAACACGCGAGACATCCTGTACTTGAATACCACTTGAGCGGAATTGTGTACATAGCATGGCAGTGGCATTTGTATGCATAATTATGCATGAGCCAAAGTACGAATATGTGAGACTCGATGAAAAGAATGTGGTACGAACACCGAAGAGTATGAGCATACGCATGGCGTACATGGGAATGAAGTGTTCGTGTGTGGATTTAATTGTTTTATTAAAATGATTAACCTGCAGGGTCAGTAAGGTAAGCGATCCGGGCTCTAAGAACTAGGTCATTTGATTAACATTATTGTCCGTTGTTGTGTTGATTTACTTGTCGGGAGGTGCATGTTAGCCTAATTTCGATTTAGAAGGCCTACTCACTGAGAGTCGTCTCACGATTTTTATATCCCAACCTTTCAGAATCTCGCCCGTGACGATGCCGGATGCTCCAGTGTGTTTTGGGATCCCTTTTGAGTTAGAGCATACTATGTCCGTACACTCCATTGGGAATGGGGAAATGTACATAAGACATTATTCCCTAATAGGAGTAGATATGGGTACGACACATTCTGAGACCCATGAGTATGTAGCGTGGTGTTTCCGTGATCGTTTTAGAGTTGAGTATGGACCTCTTCGTACTATGGATGTCCCATTTAACGTGAAGGGCGAACTGGATCCACAGTGTTCGGATAGCGACGTTATGGATTCAGACCTAGGTTTGGAGTGGAGTATGGGTTCCAATGGGGCGTTCGAGGCAGTGGAGGATGAAGTGTTAGGAGGAGTAAACTATGAGCTAGTAGTAGTGGATCCGGTCTTAGAGCCGATGGATGTTGACGAAGCTGAGCCGATGGATACTGAGGAGTCCGAGGAGGAGAGTTCCAGCGAGGACTTAGAGTTACCAGAGAGTTCATCAGAGTCTACCAATTCAGATTCAGACTGGGCGCCCTAGGCTAGACCTTAGCCATGTTTTATGAGGGCAAACACTTTTTGACTAATAGTCATCTTTTCTTTTTGTAGTTGACTCTCCTAGTCACTTACCCCTTTTTAACCATTGGTAGCGGTTGACTGTACTCTTTTGTTACACCCCTCCTTTTTCTTACTGTTTAAATGAATATTATAAGAATGTTTCTAATGATTTTATGGATGTGTAGTTTTGTCTATAGTTTTCTGTTGTGTTGCTTCCATGGTTCTCATACTTGTTTTGTCCGGGTGTTGTATTTATTCTTTTGTCGCTTCCGATTGTGCTACGATTGTGTTCTTGGGTTTTTGGGTCGGCAACGCATTCCTGGGACGTCGCACTATATCGACATATGCGAGGGATGGTGCATGCCGTGGAGCTCAAGGCGTGAGAGAAAAAGAAACGAAAACATAAATTAAACCAAACATCTTGAATCAAAGAACAAGAATCATGTCACCACTTTTTGTCTTCTCTTCAAAATACTTAAGAAACTCCTAGAACAGTGAAAACAAAAATAATAAAAAGAACTAGCTATCCCCCAAGCTCTCACTATTATCCTATAAATAGAATAATATCTAAGACTTGTATCACAAGGTAATTGCTTCTTTTTCACATAAAACTAAAGAATAAATTATAGAATTCCCGATTTGGTATCCACATTTTAACTTTTCTCTGGGTAGTATATTCATTTCCTTCTTTTTACCATTTTTTCCATATTTTCTCTTTATCTCATTTTTTTTTTGGTAAAGGTAAGAATTGTATTACTATTCAAAACACCAAATACAAACTAAAGCCAAAACCACCCCAGACCCAGATAGGGCGAGAATGGTTCAACAGGGACTATACAAAAACCAAAAAACGGGTAAGTATATCAAGGGAACCCAGGAAAGGGAGAACAATCGAATTACATGAAGATGTATGGAGAAAGACCCCACTTCCTCTAAAGGATTCGATTTCTAGGTGTATCTTGAATTCCTCCTATGAAAATAGCTTTGTCCTTCACAACTTTGATGAGATGCGTACGCATTCCTAGGATGTAGACCTGCTTGTTCATGAAAAGGGCGTTATTTCTCTCCGTCCAGATAATATGGATTAAAGCCCCAAAGGAGAAACGGGAGATGCAATGTGCAAAGGAAGGGCCACCACAGATATTCATAGCCCATAAGATAAGTTCAAGCCACGGCCGATTGCGCCATGGAAGGCTGCATCTAGTTGCCCAGAAGGAGGCCAACCTTTTAGTAAAAGTACACTAAAAAAAAGGATAATTTGAGTAAATAGAAAGAAATACAAATACTTCTCACAAATATTGCATTATTTGTTGCCTACAGTAGGTAAAATAACTCTAATTTTATAGAGCTATCACCAACATGTGAAAATTACACATAAACACCAATCTGTCTAGTCAACCCTGATGTGGAACTGATGCATTAGACAATGTCCGCATTTCCATTTATACTGTAACGAAATAAAAAACTTGAACAAAAAAGAGTTTACTCTAACGACCCAATTACATAAAAAATGTTTAGGGACATTGCTAAACAATACTATAAGTTCAGGTACTTGCATGCTATTAATTTACAATAATGACTCTACACTTTGAAGTAACACTATTATCTTGTCATTTTAGTTAGTACTTCTTCTATGTTATGCCTTGTAAGGACATAGTCAATTAAATATTATGCATAAGTATATATTGATGGAAATATTAATTGACCAGTATTATGTTGATGTTTAGAGGCAGAGAGAAAATAACGACTAAGTGTTTATGGAGGCTCAATCCCAATTAGGGTTGTATGATATGTATTTATAGGAGTGACTAATTACAAAAAGGGTACAGATAGAAACGTAATTACAAAATTACCCCATAATACATATAAATTACACATTAATACTCCCTCTCAATCCGAAGTAAATGAGGAAAAGTGTCGGAAAAGTCCTAAACTTTTTGTATTTGTGCTAATTGAGTTCTAAACCTTTTTTTTGTGCAAATTAAGTCCTAAACCTTTTGTTTTGTGCCAATTCAGTCTTTTCGGCCAATTTTGATCGGATTTTGCTGACGTGGATACCGATCGGCCTATGTGGAACGGTCGATACTCACGTGGATAATTTTTAACAATATTTTAATATTTTTTGAATTTTATATTGATTTTTTTTTCTTTTTTCTTTCCTCTTCTCTCTCCTTACTCCAGCCAATCGTCGGTCCGACGATTGACCAGAGGCTAAAGACCAAAGACTGGCCACTAGCAAGGCTCGCCCTCGCCAGCGACGGCGAAGGCGAGCCTTGCCATGGTTGGGCGAGGGTGGCTTGGCAAGGCTCGTCTTCGCCTTTGCTAGCGAGGGCGAGCATCGCCCATGGCTAGCCACCCTTGCCAGCGACTGGGCGAGGCTCGATCTAGTCGGATCTAATGAGGTCAAGTCTCGCCCATGGCCGGCCGCCCTTGCTAGCGGCTGGGCGGCCAGCTCGACCTCGTTGGATCTAGCGTGGTCGAGCCTCACCCATGGCTGCTGTCACGACCTAACCCTCGAGGGCCTCCTCGGGGAGAAGTAGGTTTAGAGGTATTTTATTAGACTCTCCCTAAGTCCATACCTTGCGTCACATTGGTCGTTTAAATTTATTTGTTCAAGAACTAGTCATGATTAAGAGTTAGCTAGAAACCTTGATCGAAATGCGGGAGTGTCATCTCGAAAACATATGTGATCAGAGATTCTTAGGGATTGGGGACTTAATTACACTAATTTTTCAACTAATGCCCTTTTGGTACCTAAACTTGACTATTTGCTAACCAAAATATCACGGCAGTCTTGTACTAATAGAGAATTTTGAATTTTCATCCTAACCATTCTAAAAGGGGAAAACAACAATCAATGAATTTAAAGTACGCAATCAAATGAAATAAAAATAAAAGTGCATAAACAGCGACCTAGCATCGTCTCTAAAAAAAAACAATAAAGAATCCCTAGGGTAAAGGCCTAAAGGCTTATTCAATTTTGGGTTCAATTTTTGTTCAAGCCAAAAATGCTTATTAAAAGTCCCAAACTAAGAGAATTCTACATTTTTTAGCTTTTCTCACATTTTTTTATTATTTATTATTATTTTTGAATTTTCTGAATTTTTTTTAAATTTTTTGGGGAAATGGATTTCGGACCGGGTCAGGGGAAACCGGTCTAATTTCCTAGTCTGACCCGGACCTAGAAGGCTCAAAGTTGGGTCTACATTCAGACTGGCTCAATCCGGATAAAACCGAATTATCAAGTTCCATTTGGCCCAATACTATCTCAGCCCACATCTTTCTCTATCCGGCCCAACTTATTCCCTTAGCCCACGACATCTTTGATTCAGCCCAATTTGCTACCTGATACGAATCTTTCATTTCCAGATTTTATTTCCTTTTTTTTATTATTAATTTTTCTATTTTCTATTTCTTTCTCTTTTCTCTTTTATTCTGGTCTTCTTCTTCGATGGTCTCCTTCCCCACCTTTCTCACTGAAGCTTCGCCGAGGGCTCACCTTTCTCGCGCCTTCACTGAGCTTTGCCAAAAATCTTAAAACGACACTTCAATCACTACCAAAATATTCTCCGACGCTAAGCCACCACCGGCGAATCGTCCCAGGCCACTAGTTGGCCGACGATTTCTACATTGCCAGACCAACTCTGGCGAGAGATTCTCAGATTCGAAAATCATGTATACTAAAAACTCTATCAATTCTAGCACGCAGAATACGCATATACGTATCAAAGAATGAGAAATGGACTGACTGGAGCGGCCTCTAACCTCGGGCAACTCCGGCGAGGGGTTGAATTTCCGGCGAAGTAGAAGTGCACGCACGGCCAACTCAAACAACGATGTTCATGCCGGAAAATCAATGAAAAATATATAGATTCAGTATTGATTCATCAACCTAAAAGCACATCAAGCATAAAAATAACGAGTTCTACGCACTGATTTCACAAAAATCAATTCGATTCTTTCAAGCATTTTGTCGAACATATGATATGCGATCTGAAAAACGAGATTCCGATTTGATTCCGATATGATTCTCAATCAAGAAGTGATGTAAAGATGCCTAAATCATATTATTCTACAACAAATAGCCTTATTTCATCAGATTTTCACACAAACTCGAAAATCGAATCAACTTATCTCGGCCAAAACAGTACATATACGAGAAAGAAGTCTAGCCTGATTTGGAGCAGCGTGAAGTCTTCACGATCGTTTTCGAATACGAACGCGACAGCTCTGGGAGTCTTCTGGTGTGGCTAAACAGTGACGAACAACATCGACTCACACTTCCGAAGTAACGAACCGCGGTGTCTCGTGTATCCGAAATGGTGATTCACAGGGATTGTTCTCCGGCGACGATGAACAGACGATGGAAGAAGGGGAAGAGATTTGCCGGAATTCCTCCGCGCAAGCAGAGAAACCGAACGCTCTCTTCTCCAAGAAACCCTTCTTCCCTTCAGTTCAGCGAATATATCTTTTCCACCCTCTCCATTGTGCATTCTGTTTTGCTGATAACAACCTCTACAGCTCAGCAAGCTTCTAGATGATTTCTTGAGTTGATTTGCTCCGATCACACGCTTGTGAGTCTCACGGGCATTCTCCATTTGTCACCGTTCACGACTGCTTCGCTCACTAACGTGAGCGTGAAATTGAGATAGAGGACAAAGAAAACCGGGCAGGGCTAACAATTAATAAAAAAAAAAATGGGCTGAAGAAGGAGGAAAGAAAAGATTGGGTTGGAAAGAAAATGGAATGGGCCAATGAATGAATCAGGCCCAAATGGACCGAATCAAATCGACGATTTTTTTTTGAAAATTTCTATTTTTATAATTTTGCAAAAGAAATGGATGCTTGGATAGTTGACAAAAATTCAGGTGTCAACAACTGACCGCCCTTGCCCAGCCATGGCGAGGCTCGCCTTTGCCATCACTAGCAAGGGCGAGCATCGCCCATGGCCGGGCTCTAGTCTTTGGCCTCTAGCCTGTCATTGCTAGAGTAAGGAGGGAGAAGAGGGAAAAAAGAAAAAAGAAATCATAAAATTAATAACAAAATTCAAAAAATAGTAAAATATTATTTAAAATTATTCACGTCAGCGTCACCCATGCCACATAGGCCAGCAGATGTCCACGTCAGCAAAATCCGATCAAAATTTACTGGAATGACTGAATTGACACTATATCAAAAGGTTTAGGACTTAATTGGCACAAAAAAAAAGTTTAGGACTTTTCTAGCACTTTTCCCGAAGTAGATGTAACAACTGAGAGATTGAATCTCAATAATGCGTGACGCGGACTAGGGAGTCCCTTGGTGAAGATATTTGCCAATTGATCCATTGTAGGCATGTAGCAAACACGTAAATCTTTGGAAGCAATCCGTTCTCGAACAAAGTAGTAATCTAACTCAATGTGTTTTGGTGCAAGCATGGAACACAGGGTTGATAGCAAGATAAATGGTAGAGATATTACCACAATAAATGGTGAGAGGATTATAAAGGGGGACCCCTAGCTTAAGAAGTAAATGATGAATCCATATAGTCTGAGCAACACATTGAGCAACAGCACGATACTATTCAGCCTCTATACTAGAACGGGCCACGTTGGGTTGCTTTTAAGTATTCCATGAAACAAGATTGGTGCATAGAAAAACATGAAATTTGGAGGTGGACCATCGAGTATCGAAGCATCCAGCCAACTTTGCATCCTTATAAATAGTTAATGAAGTGGGAGAACACTGCTCAATGAGCAATCCATGGGTGGAGGTGCTAGCTAAAATAACTATATATATGTTTGATGGCCTAGAGATGAGGTAATCTTGATTGATCCATTAACTGACTAACCAAGTTCACAAAAAAAAACCTAATATTTGGTCTAGTCATAGATACATACTCTAGAGCACTGACCATTGGTCTATGCAATGTTTGAGAAACGAGAACCTCACCATCGTTAGCAAATAATAGAGTCTTTGAGGCTAGAGGAGCAGATACAAGCTTGCCCTTAACAAGGTCAAACTTGCGCAAAAGGCTATCAACATACTTGGCTTGAGATAAAAGCATATAGTCGGAGTGTTGATGAGCCTCAATTACAAGGAAATAGTGAAATGGTCCAAGATCTTTCATAGCA
Organism: Syzygium aqueum; assembly: GCA_031216185.1. NCBI lineage: Eukaryota > Viridiplantae > Streptophyta > Magnoliopsida > Myrtales > Myrtaceae > Syzygium > Syzygium aqueum. Next base: position 16,042,832 of record CM062236.1, read on the forward strand.
AATTCCTATGAGAGTTGAGTAATCAAAGATTGCAATAACTCAGGAGTATCTAATATCATCAATATTACAACATAAGATATACATGGCCTCGAGAAGAAGCATAGACGAATAACGAAAGATCAACTTTACTTGCGATGAAGCCCAAAGATAATAAAAAGCTGCTAAAGTGATAAAACCATGCATGTGGAGCTTGTTTTAAATCATAAATGGTTTTCTGGAGACGGCACACATGATTCGGGAATTCAGGATGAGAGAAACCAAGAGGTTGGCGCATGTAAACTTCCTCACAAAGGATGCCATGCAAGAAGACATTCTTGACATCAAGTTGACGTATGGCCCATTCTGAAGAAATCGCAATAGAGAGAACAAGCTGAATTGCAGTGAGTTTAACGACCGGGCTAAAAGTCTTTTCATAATCTAGTCTGGCCTACTGCTTAAATACCTATACAACTAGACGAGCTTTGAAGCGTTCTACAATTTCATCAGATTTTTCCTTAATCTTAAAAACTCATTTACAACCGACTAAATTCTTAGAAAGATCAAGTGATACAAGATCCCACGTGTGATTGATGACCAAGGCATTAAATTCATCTTCCATGGCCGCTTTCCAACATAGGTCAAGAATGGTCTTAGAGTAGCAAATTGGAGCAAAGTGTTGATTTGGGGTAAAGGAGTTGAAGAAGTTGATCCGTTTTTCTACTCTGGTACCATGTTGATATTTAGACTAAGAGGGAAAATAATGCCAAAGTGTTCATGGTGGCTCAACCCCAATTACGGTTGTATGGTATGTATTTATAGGAGTGACTCATTACAGAAAGGGTACAAATAGAAACATAATTGAGAAAATACCTCATAATTCATATAAATTACACATTAATATATTATACTCTTATTACCATAAAAGATTTAATCAAAATTATTAGAGAAAATTGATTCTTTTCCCATGGTTTAAGAAGGCGGAATTTTTTGATGAACTAAAAAAATCACAGTAATCATATATTCATATGTGCTTTGACAATATTATAAAAAACTGTCCTCTAATGAGAGGTATTTTAGGCATGCCATACTATTCCTTTCCTATTACACTTGTTATTCGCGAAGCCAAATGATGTAATAAACGCAAATTTCATTACTTAAACCAAATAACGTAATATCTATTACATTCAATCTTATTTCATTACTGCGATCGGGGTATTAGTTCAACCCTCTAAGTTTCTCGTATTTTTGCCAATTCTTGTAAAATCGACATTTAACTCAGAAATAGCCATAAACTGGCATTTTAAAGGATGATGAGTTTCTGACGTAAAAAAATTAGACTACTATTCGAATAGAAAAGGTCGCTAGACCTACTGTCATGCTGAATTAAGTAGGCGTCCTGCCAACTTTGAGACCAGAATGCCTATGAAACGGCTTATGCTTCTCAGAAAGGCATACATGATTTAAATCCTGAAGGCATTCCCTGACCATACTTAGCTGACAAATTATCAGATTTCTACTCGTGGAATTCGGTTTCCTATTACCATTCTCAATTCATTCGTCTTCGAGGTTGGTTGAATCCTCGTCGGTTATGGAACCTCTGATCAAAGGATTCGAGTCCTCCGATGAATCTGCAAATTCCTCCTTGTACATCTCCTCGATCATGGGCTTCCACAACCGAACCCGGGCATTAATGAACCAGTTTGAAACCTGAACAAGCGGGAAGTGAAAACCGTACATTGGAACATGTTATATGCTCGTGCTCGGCAGTGAAAACAAGTAGCGCCAGAAGGAATTAGTTCTAGAGAGATCACCTGATTCTTGGTAAGGCCTGTTTGTGATGCCAACATAAGCTTTTCAGAGTCATTTGGATAGCTGTTAGAGGACCAAAAGAAAGAATATTTATCACCAATAGATTTTCCAGTAACGGCGAAAACAATAGCTCCTTCGAGCACTTTGGAATCAGGTGCTTACGGATGGAGGAAGTGTTCGAAGAGCCACGAGCGAAGGATCACCAGAGAAGTCTCTGGCAACCCTCTGATGGGCCTCCAAGCTTGCCTCTGACTGTGGATCAATCCAAGCTGTTGGAGAGAAATCCTCTGCTTTTGCCTACATTCTCGATCGAACAGGCTCAGCCGCGAAAGGCCAGAGCTAATTCTCGAAGAATCGTCAAATAGTTTTCTCCTTGTGATCTTAATCTGAGATACTATTGCATCCCTTGAATTGCAGAAATGCCTAGTCATCGCTTGGAGGGCTAGTGCAGTGTAGGATTTCGCCGCTCCCAAACCCGCCACCGATTCGAACGACAATACCACCTCCTCCATGTGGAAGTAGTATTTCGTGAATCTCTCTTCGACCTGTAAATTCGCTCCGGCCAACGTGGCCGTAGCATATTAGTGAAACAACGACAATACTTTTTGGCAATAAATTTGGATATGAAGTAAATTGAGAGGCTACTTTGTAGTTTGTGTAGGAGGCCCACCTCTTCCAGTAAAGAAACGAGCTTAGCAAGTTTAGCTTGAAGTTCATGTTTCTCTGCAGAGAGACCATTGTTGCCTAATTCTTCCTTCAATTCAGAAACCAGCCCTAGAGCTACTTTTCTTCCTGCTCCTCCATATAACTTCCTCAAGTACTTCTCATTGGCAAGCTCGCTATCACTCCCACAGATGCCAACGACTTCTTCCAAAAGGGACTGAGCTGGCTTCAAGTATCTTGAATTCCCAACATTTGAAGGAACCAGATCGGGCCGGCAAGAAGCGAGGCACTGCCTGTTCCGAGGAGCCAAGGACGAAGCAAACTCAGAGTCATTGCTTGCATCGCAAGCTTCTCTTGATTCCCCTGGGACAACATAGCTTGAACTGTAGAAATCTGCACCGCTCAAGGGCCTATGCCCGAATTGGACAGTATTAGGTTCAAGCAACGGAGAATTGAGAGACAGCGTGAGGCTGTGGGCTTGGTCGTTAGGCACAGTCGCTGCTTCAAGAAGATCCATCAAATGCCTGGTGTGGGTGATATGGGATTCAGCTGCTGTTACAGGACTGTGAACAAGGTTTATTGATCTTGGCATCCTTTCCCCAAGATACTGGATGCTTGGTACTGCACCGATGGGCTCAAAGAATGTGGTGTTGTTTCGTAAACCAGAACCATAAGAACTCAAATCCGGGCCTTCAAATCGGCTCTCACATGGAATGAATTGGCGCCAAGCGGTTGGCATCGGATTCGGCGGTGATTCGTGCGTAACCATAATAATCCCCAGAACTTCGTTGGTATTACTTTTGGATGATCTTTATGGAACTGATTCGCTTGACAAGATTCCGATTTCGAGAAAATGTATCATGTGACAGATCATTTTCTCGATTGCGATCAGTTCTACTGTATGAAGTGGAGAATCTATCAAAAGACTGTAACAGAAAGATATACATGAAGAAGGAAATCAATCAGAAACAAAATCTTGATCTTGGAAGACAATGTAGGTACCATCACTAGGGCAAATTGTTATCCAAAATGAAGCCCCAATGCAAACCCACCATGATGATTATTATGGCAATAGGGAAGGGAAGCACATAAGAGGCAAAATACTGAACAAAAGTAAACACAATACTAATATACTCCACAAACAACTTAAACTCTGCAAAAATGAGTGAGATAATTTTTATAACGAGAGAGTTTAAAGAACTACTAACTCAAGATCCCTCATAAAGTGCAGGCCGTAAGGGGTTGAAAATGAAAGATATGATGCAGGACTAGGACTTCAGAAGCAGAGCATGATCTTCTTGGTGCAAGACATGCCTCAGAACATTAATAATTCGAAGAGAAGGAAAAGCAGCAAATGATTCTTTTCCTCTCTGAAAGACGTGAAAAACCAAGCGGCAGGATGCTATTAAACCTAAAGACATAGACTTCTGCAGGTGCTCAGAAAGAAGCCAAGCTGATTGGCTCTATCACTGCAGGAAAAGAAAAATGACAGGGATAAAGGCCAAGGGAAAAAAATGGTCCCCTCGATTGTCCCTGACCATTAAAGGCATCAAATTTCTTCAGCTTTAGTTTGCCTGCTATAGCATATCTTTGGGAGACTCAAAAAGTACTTTGCAATCTCAAAAAACTTACCTCAGTCCAGAGAGAGAGAAAGAGGTTAAATTGCTCTGTCATCTGCATTGCTGTGATCTGTAAAAAGAGAGGGAAGTACTTAGTGAAACAGAGCAGAAAAGTGGGCTCACTTTGCACACTCCCAGTTTAAAGATTGACCTCAAGATTGTCATCTTGTGACCTGTGAGCATGTTTTCACGTTAGAGTATCTTTGCCTTTCTTTTGGCCCCTTTTCTTGTTGGGTGCTGTAATCATCCATGAGGATGTAGATGTTGAGAGTACACTGAAAATCACAAATCTTTTAATGAACAAGGCATGCAAGTAAAGCGAATCATTGCGCGCTAGAAAGAGATGGTTGACTGTGCTTGCGAGATCAGTTGATGCTGGCGATGAGAGAAGTCTCTGCTCTGGTTTACCCCATCTTGAAAGATAGCATTTTGGAAGGCTCCGGATATTAAATTATACCGTGTTGTCTAGCGAAAGGCGAAAGGATAGCCCCGGTCTATGCTTAGGGGCAGCTGTAAACAATAGCTGTACACTCATGAGCTGAACTTTTTTCTTTTTTCAAATGTCCTTCAATGCCTTAACTAGATGATACCCTTAAGTGTTGGATTCAAATCTGAAGCAGGCCAACAGGGTTTGCAAGTCTTTAAGAGTTTTTTGACAGAAGTCCAATGGCTAGGTGCCATGAGCCATGTTTCTACTAACAAATCCACTGTTCTACTCCCCAATTTGACCAGTGAAAACAGACAATATAGATTATGTATTCCTCTAATGCAAATTTCTCGTTTTGGCACGGCATAATTATCGAGAAACGAACACTTTTTTGCAAATGCTAATCTCTATAAGAGCAAATTTCAAATAAGGGCATAAAATGTCATCATTTTTTTTAAATAAAAACCTGTAGTGGATAATGTTTAAAAAAATGGCCTAAAGTTGCCATAGTAGTTTCAGAAAAGGACTTGACCTCACCGGCTGGTTAAATATTCCAACCAGTAAAGGGTATTTTTGTCCAAAGATAATTTTAATCTAATTTTTTGTTAAATTAGATTAAAAATTAAGAAATCTATCTTTTAAAAAGAAAAAAAACTAGATAAAGGAAAAAAGAAAGGAAAAAAAAGGAAAAGCTTTAAGATAAAAAGTAAATGACAAAAAAGCTCTTGACCAGCCATTGAAGTTAGGTTATTCTTTGAAACTGGTACGGCTACTTCAGCCCTTATTTGAGAAAATGAGGATAGCGGCATTTATTATCCTTATTTGGAAATTTTCCACTGCACATGGATGACTTGGTTGATTCACCTTGTTAGTGCTGGTGCCCAAAGGATGACATACTGCCTCTCCACCACAATTCTACGAAGGAACTTATGCAACAACATCAATCATGTCAACTACCCTTGAGTCATGCTCGTTTGATAAAATTGGAATATAAATACCAAAAATTTTAAGGCGTTTAATGTTAAGCGTTGAAATTTTTAGTATTCAAAATGGAAACGATAGATGGTTTGATAATTGAACGAAATTGAATATATGTTTCATTAGCTTCCTACCAAAAATGGAATAGTGAACATTACTGGAAATGTTGACAATATAGATTGTAAGATGATAATATTTGTAAGAGATAAGTACACTGGAATTTCTAAAATTTGTCACCATAGTGCAATTAAATCCTAAGGCATTCAAGTTTTTCGGTTAACTCTACATGACTCTTTTTTTCCCCTCCTACATGATGCTAATGTAGCTAAAATATAAATGATAAGGTTAATATATGATTTCTAATCTAAATATTATTCAAATTGTACTAAAAAATAAACTAATTAAAAAAATGAAGGAAAAACGGTGAGAGCTATAGGGCCTTTGCCTCCGCCACCCCTCCATAGTCGAAAAGGGCCGGCGATGGTGGGGGATGGCCGGCAAGTGGTTGGCGAGGTTGCCGGGCCCTAGCCAATGGCCAGCGACCCTAGCTAACAACAGACCCTCGCCCAAATCTTCTTCTTCTTCGTATGGTGGTGTCTGTCTGTTTGTCTCTTCAATCCCATTTGTTTCGACTGTTGAGTCAACGAGCAAACAATCCACAAAATCAAGAAAACCCAAACCCACTTCACCTCCTACTAATGCGACCCCAATTTCACTTGTTAGGAGTTCAGACTGGTGCCACACCTTATATGCCACATCACTTCACCTTCCCCAGATGATGTGGGATTCCGTTTATTACTGTCTCCTTCGCCATCATCGAGGCGGAGCCACACACCCATCACTCGCAGGACCGGGTCATTTCACTTTTGATCCTCATTGCTCCCAGATCGTCTCGCTTCAAGCAAGCTTTGATCTTCATCCTCCTCCTCGCTCTCTACGTCTTCTTCACTTCCTTCCTCAGCCCAGATCCCAAACTCGACCCCTCATTCCGAATCTTCACCATCTTCCTAGCAGCTTGTATCTTTGAGGTGTCATAACATAAACTTTTTTAAGCGAGAGCTATAGCAATATTTCTAAAAATTGGAATAATGAATTATAACAATGCCATAATAATAATATTAAGATAACAAAAATAATAATCATGATGGTAATCACATATTACAATAATATTAATATTAATAGCAATAGCAATGAAAATGGTAAATACTATTTCTAGCATAGTTATTCATGATAATATATCTATAAGGACATATAGATGTTATAGTCATCATTATAATCTTGCTATAATGAAAACAAATATAATAATGGCGTATGAATTACTAAACATGTTATCCTTATAGTAATGACACATAGATGTTGGGAAAATAGTAAAAAAAGTCTTAAACCTTGTACGATGGCCAATTCAGTTATAAATCTTTCAATTGATTAGTCTTACACCTTTTATCGATTTGTCAATTTACTTATTTCGATCAATTTTGGCCAATAATCATTGACATGGTAGTCTAATCAGTGCCGGCTGTCCTATGTGATACGAACAGCGCTGATGTGGATAATTTTTTACAACTTTTTTAATATCATGAATTTTTTCTTTTCTTTTCTTTTTCCCTCTACCAGTTATTATCAAGCCTTGTCAATGGCTGCCAGACCCTAGCAAGGGCCACCCTTGCTCACCCCTAGCGAGGGTCGCGCTAGGCCAGGCCTAGACGTCCCTCGCTTGAGGTCAATGAGGGTAGCCCTCGCTTGAGGCCGACGATGGCTGGAAGAGGGATTAAAAAAAAGAAAAAAATATTATCCATGTTGGCGTCAATCATGCCATATACCATGTCAACCATTTTGTTCAACAATGCACGGAATAGTTAATATTAACAAATCGTTAAAAAGTTTAGGATTAAATTGAAAAATTATTAGAAGTTTTATGACTAAATTGACACAATTAAAGGATTTATGACTAAATTGACCGCCGTACGATAAGTTCATGACTTTTTGGACAATTTTCCCTATGCTATAGTTATAATTATAGATTATTTTAGTGCCAATGTGGCTTATGACCCAAATGACTTGTTTCTTTATTGAAACAATCTCGTCTCATGTAGTGCCAAAAGGAGCCTATTGTAGCACCGTTAAGCGCCGAAACAGAATCATTGAAACTGGCACTTTAGCCAAAAAAAAAAATCAAAATTGGTACACACAGCGGCAAAAGTTACGTGGTCGTGCAATTTGCTCAAAGATCCCAATGGTGTTTTAGATACAAAGAACGAACTCGATGTAGTTGAACTTTGGAAGAATTATTTAAAAAGTCATAAATCTATTGTAATTGTGTAAATTCAGTTATAAACCTTTTGCGTTTGTGTCAGTTTAATCTATCTGGCCAATTTTGACAAGTCAGCGCTGACATGACAATGGCGACGCTGACGTGACAGTGGCTGTGATGACGTGGACTTTTTAAAATAATATTTTAATATTTTTTAAAAAATTCTTTTTTCTATTCTTTTCTTTAGTATTTTTTTTCCTCCACCTCGCCTAGATCTGGGCTAGGCAGGGGCTCCACAACCCTCACCCAGTGCCGGTGAGAGCATCCCGGCCGAAAAATTTAAAGAAAATAAAAGAAAAGAAAAAGAAAAAAAGAAAAAAATTATAAAAAAATTTCAAAAAATTATTCAAAAAGTCCACATTAGTGCCTGCAATGCTATGTGGCCAAAATTGGCCAGATGGACTGAACTGACATAAATTCAAAAGGTTTAGGACTAAATTCGCTAAAAAAAAGTTTATGACTAAATTGACATAATTACAATAGGTTTAAGTTTTTTTGTAATTTTCCCTTGAACTTTTCATTGAGGTTGAGGGAGTTTATCAGGGAAACCAATCCAAGAAATTAATTATCGATGAGGAGAGCGATAACTTAGCTAATCAATGAATTGATTGTGAATGGTTATAACAGAAGAAGAGTCACAAGACAATCTAGCATAATGTTCATGTGCTCTTTCTCAGCCAAATCCCAAAACATATACATGAATTTAAGCTCGCAGAACAAAAATATAACCACTTTTCAAATGATCCGAAAAAATACACAAAATTTTACTCCAAAGACATAAGTAGATATCAATCAGTATTCGTCCATACAAGCTGATGTGGTTTTTTGATATTAGTACCGACATATCTGCCGGCGTGTGTAGGAAGAGCGAAACGACGTTTCTCTCGTCTGAAAACGATGTTGTTCTCGAGTCTTCTGCATCAGTGACTCATCTATGTCAACGAGAAAAAGAGAGAATATGAGAAACCCCAGATTGAAAGGGCTAGGTTCTCGAATTGAGTTCTTTTTGCTCCAAATTGAAATTCAGTGTCCGAATCAATAATTTGTAACTTCCATGAATGGAAAAATTTAACGGTGGATATTTTTGTACTTCAACAGAAGTTTTTGTAATTGTTTGGATCATTTGAAAAGCAATAATATTTTTATCTTGCGAATATAAATTCATTTATTCATTAGGCATTTGGCCGTTCTTTCTCTTAATATTTCCAACAAACAGTGTCTTGTCCATTAGCAGTGAACATGATTCCAGGGTAAAACCTGGAATCTGATAATTGGACCGTTAGGAACTTGTCCAATTTCAAGTTTTAAATTCCAAAAAATGAGAAATCTGTTTCGACAGATAGATTTTAGGTTCCAAGTTGGTGGAACTTGAAACCTGGAATCTAGAACCTGAAATAAGTTTTCATGTTTTTCTTAGTCCGTGTTTTCACACAATTCTGCAGTATTCCATGGCGTCCAATGATGAGTATGTAATCTGTAGAACCACTAGTTTGAGCTTCCATTTTATGGCTAAGACTTTTATTTTGTTAATGGTTTATAAATTATAGTCAATGGATTATAATAGCAAGTAATGGCCATAATAGGTGATATTTAATCGCAATCATTCAATTAATAATACATGTAATAATATAAGTGGAATCTGTGTAAAACATGGAACCGACCCTGAAACTTATGATAAGGTAAGTTCTAGGTTCCAAGGTATGTAGAGTAAGTTCCAGGTTCTAAAAAATAAGGAACCTGTTCTAATGAGTTGGTTCCAAGTTCCAAGCAGAACCTATACAGAATCTGGAACCGCTTACCCCAACTGTCCATGATGATTTTCCAAGTCATTTTTTGTCTTTCTTTTGGTTAAACAAAATGCTTGAATATTTTGAATTGATATGACTATGTATGAAATCGATGGATAATCATGAACAAAAATTCTGAAATTGGCAAGAGCATCTATACAAGAATATCACTTCATATTATGTACCATTGCTTTTGTGCATGAACGATAACCATTTTGTTTCTCTATTTTTTCTATTTTTGGAAAGCAGGTTTGAAACAGAAATCAGTTTGGCAACACAACTTCATTTTTTATTTTCGAGACAAATTTTTAGCCCATAATATGTTTGAAACATAAATAAGAAGTAAATTTTTTTTTACTTTACTATTTCTGCAACAAAAATAGAAATTACAACTCTTTTTATCGCTTACCTCCTGCTGCCTGTCCTCACCAGCCGGTTGTTAGGAACAAAAATTTAAGAATAACCAATCAGACGAATTTCTATCATAGGAACAAAAATTTTGTGTCATTATCAAACGCTACTTTCTGCTTAAAAACTTGTCCATGGAATAGAAGTCTATTTCTGACCATAAATTGGGGTGAATGATTTTCATTCGCACCCTAAGCATGGCTAACGAAAAATTAGACAAGAACTGTCCATATGATTTAAAAAATAGTGTGATGAATAAGTTACATGGTGCGATTTTAGGAAAAATGGCCTTGAAAAAAATGCCATAGCATGTTTGGTTGCAATAGTTGCTATTACATCACATGTTTTTTGTAGATTTTGACCGTCTATAACATTGTTTGCTTGCAATAATGGCCATTACAGTGCAATCCTGGTTACAATCAAAGCTATAATAATTATTACATGACCCCCGTATTATAGATATTACAACCTAGCCATAATGGCTTTTCCCAAAGTACCTCCGACTCATTTCTCCCACTTACTCCATAATGTAATAAAATTTATGTATATTATTTATATACCAATAAAACTATGGTTAATACCACAAAAAACCCCCCAAACTAATATAGTTGTGATAAATTTACCCCAAACTAATTTTTTTACCACTAAAAAATCTCAAATTGGTACACATGTGATAAATTTACCCTCCGTTAGTTTCCGTTTAATTTTACTGTCAAATTGCTAAATTAGATGATACGTGATACTTGACAGGTATACCAGTTTAGGGTTTTACCCCTCAATTTATCACGAATTCACCAAATTATGATTTTTTTTATATTAATCAAATTTAACGGATGGCATATTTGTCACTAGTGTATCAGTTTAGGGTTTTTGGGAGTAAAAAAAAATTAGTTTTGAGTAAATTTGTCATAGATGTACTAGTTTAGAATTTTTTGTGGTCAAAAAATTAGTTTGGGGTAAATTTGCCACATGTGCATTAATTTGGGGTTTTTTGTAGTAGTGAAATGGAACATGACATAATCACATATTATATTATTAATAAATGAAACATTAAATAAGAAGAAAATTATTGAAATGTAATAAGAATTATGTTATCTTGGTAACACTTAATTTCTTAATACATTGACGTCATTCATTTATAATAATCAGCATAATCTTAGTTGCTTATGTTAGCTATGATCATTTAAATTTTCATAACTAAATATTAAATTATTCACAATATAATAATCATCTTAATTACTAATTATATTAATCATAATATCAACTAAGTACTATATAATATTTGTTTTAGCACAAACAAGTATTATAAGATTCAGTTTAAATCACATCAATATTAATTATTAAATTACAGATAAAAATTTATATATTAAATTTTATCCATCGACTCGGATCTTGACAATATTTTTTCCCCGGATCACGTTTCATAAAGCCTGCATGCGAAGTACATCGTGAAAGCAACGTCCGGCATCAGAAAATGCAGCAGCATGAAATGGAAACAGAGCAGAGCAAAGCGTGCTTGCTCGCTTCTGCTGGTACGGTTTCTCCAATCAAAAGGCAAAAGGGACTCCCTTGGAGTGTGGGAAGTCTTGAAGAAGTTGCAGATCACCTGGAAGGAGAGCAACATGTCTCGGGTTCAAGACACGGCCCAAGCAAGCTGCTTCTGCCAGTTTAGTTACCTTAAGGAACCAATGGACTACCTGGTCTGTTGTTCATCCTTGTGTTCCTTGAATTGTTTCTCCCATGTCCCTCTTATTCTTATTTTTTCACCGGTTTGAAGGGATTTTCTGAATAGCTGATTGAATATGAAAAAAGGCCTCAACTTACTTGAAGCAAAGTAGCTTATTAGCGTCAACAAAATTTTAAACCGGTGGGGAATCTTTTGGATTCTTGTGGAAAACAGCAACGTAAACTATTGTGGCCTTATGCGTGAAAAATGCAGGGCATAAACCTAAAGCTAGAAGAAAAACCGAAACTAGGTTAGTGTGTAGAGTTTTGTCCACTTTAGTATCTTGTTCTTATGTGGGAAATCTTTTGGATTTTTACCTAAAACAAAGAAAAAAAGGATGTGGATGTGGCTTTGTGGGTTGTCCTACCTTATGTGTGGAAATTGTAGACAAAAACTGGAAGCAACACAATGCCCAAAGACTGCAAGTGTTTTTGAGTTTTCTGATAGAACTTGTTATTTGACTTGCGTAAAGAATATTAGTATTGGAATTAACTGGATGCTGGTTTTGATGTGCACATCAACATCCTGTTCTTGCGTGCACAAGTTGGCGTGTTTAGTTCTATCGAGACTGTTTAAATATGATGGTTACTGCTAAATGTGGTGACTTAAGAGTGTGCTTTCACCCAAAACTACAATGCAGAGAATCCCGCCCGAGTTGTGGAGGACTTTCCCGAAGAACTGCCTGAGAGGGTGATCTTAAAGGGTCCATCAGTGGACGAATGGGCCACCAAATTACGCAAGTATGATAATGGTGTATATTCGCAGGACAGCTGGAAGAACTTTCTCAGAGTCAACTCCTTGGGAAACCATGAGTTCTTACTCTTCTGGTACGATGGAAGAGGTGCTTCCAACTGCAGATTGTCGATACTATACCCGGATTGGAGAGAATCAATGTCGCCGACACCAAATCCTAGTCACTCATTTCTTTTGCTGGAAACTTCGGCTGTATGACCGAAGATGTAGCTAGTGACATGACATTACCAGCTTATTGCATTCTGCTATTGCACTGCTGGTGGTGACTATTTTATTCTCTTATTGACAAGCAATTGTCTTTTTGGTAGTACCACTACCACCTAAGAGTAGGGGTGTCAATGGGTCGGATCAGGTCGGGTTTTTATGATACCCGACCCGATCCAAAATAATGAACCTATGTGTTTGGCCCGACCCAAAACAAGACCCAAACAAGATATAACTGCACGATTGGGACAAGTCAAGTCGGGTCGGGCCGGGTTGAGTTTTGTGTTTGAGATTTTTAATGGACTTCATCAATTTCCTCCATGCTTGCGTTGTTAAGCACCATGGCTTCCACTTTTGGGACTCCGTCTCCTTGGAAGTCCAATCCCGGAGCTCCCCCTCCCTCACCATCCCTGACCACTGTTGTCTCCGGTACTTGACCTCAAGCGCCGCTTCTCCCCCCATCCCTCCCCTCCTCCGATGCCGCTGCTGCTGCCCCCTCCTCCGATGACGACAAAGTTGTCCATATCCCCTGGCTTGAAGAGCTCCGAAAGCTTCGCATCATCGAGCTCCAGCAGGAGGTCCAATGCTATGACGTATCCATCTTGTAAATCTCTGCCTCTCGGTCTCTATAGTATTTCCTTTCCTTTTCTCAAAGACCAAAATTTTTTTAAAAAAAATCATCATCAAGATGAAAATGAATACCAGATCTAAGAAGAAAAGTTTTCTTCTTTTCGTTTTTCTTTTTCTTTTTTGTTGTTGTTTTTACAAAGGTCCTTGCAGTTGAAGGTGAAGAAATTGAAAGAAGAGCGGGAAGAGAGCTTGAGGGAGAAGCATCAAAAACCAAATCTGGCCGAGGATTCCAAAGGCGATAGATCAGTTAAAAGACAAAAGGGACACTGGGGAGGAGTCAGACCGCCAAGAGGCTCTTGCAAGAGAAGGATCTTCTGGTCAAGGCAGAGGGCTCTGGCTCGAGCTTGTGGGAGGAGACGTCGCAGCGAGCTTGGGCAGAAACGGGGTTGAGAGGTTGAAGGGCAAGAGCATCTTGGAAGGCGAACTGCTTGCAGATCCAGAGCTCTTGGCGAGCTTCGTAGAGGATTTGGAGGAAGAGATGGTTCCGCGGTTGGTCTAGGTTGCGAGACCGGAGGTCAAGCGCTTGAGAGTGCAACTACGCCGTTGCGCGATTGAAGCTCAGAATGACAACCTCTTCCTCCTGCATTTGTTCAAACGGCAAATAAGCTCACATCCACATAAAATCCCAGATCAAATCCCAAAATCCATCGAGAGAGAGATTCCAAAGCAGGTGATCGTGCTAAGGAAAAGAAACCCACATGAGAAGCTAAGAAGAAGAAGCAGAAGTAGAAGCAAAGACGAGGTTGATGGTTAAGAAGAAGGAAGAGGAGGAGGAGGGGTAGGAGGAGAACAAATGGTTTCAGAGGAGAAGGACAAGATCCGGAGCTCTCCTTGGAATGGAAGAAGAAGATAGGGTTTCAGCCTTTCAGGTGGGCTTGGATGCAAGAAGAACAAGCGGTTCTTATTTATTTCGGGTGGGCTCGAGTAGATTCAAAATAAGCTGAGGCCTTGTTTTTACTGCTATCCAGACAAGTTAAGGCCCAACCCGACCCAATATGAAAATTTCCTGTTTAGTTCAATTCGGGTCGAGTCGGGTCAGATTTTGTTTGACCGGGTTCTTTTGACACCCCTAACTAAGAGTATTTACTTATCAGTGTTCTTGAACTAGCACTTGAGATGGTTTTGTTATCACCTTATGCTAGATTAAGCCTTCGGCTTTCAGATTTATAATCGCTCTCTTGTTTCAAAATTCGAGCTGCTGATAATCTAAATATTGAACTGGAGTTCAGATATATGATTAAACTAGCTTTTCATTCTAGTGCTTGATTCGGCCTTCATGATTAAGAGTCCTAGTAATTCTAAACTTGCATTGTTTGGAATGATGGCCTGTCTTGATTTCCTTGACCATATTGAGACAAAAACTATTGTGTATTTCCATTAAGCTTATGCGGGTATTTATATACCCAAGAATATATTCTAGAAGATTTACTTGCAAGAAAAGAAATACGTAAAATAGAAAACTTTCTAACTTTCAAAGATATGGTTCCAAAACTTCTAAAACCAATAGCCCTATATATGGTTGATACACCCCCTCAAGTGGAAGAGTTGAGACCATGAGTCTTCAACCTGTGTCATAAAAATTCAAAACATGTTGTAGGAAGAGCTTTGGTGAGAGCATCAGCTAGTTGGTCAACTATGAAGATAAATTGCACACTGAGCTGTCATTTGGCAACATGATCACGTACAAAGTGGAAGTTAATTTTAACATGTTTGGTATGAGTATGGAAAATCAGATTTGTAGACATATAAGTGGCACCAATGTTACCTCATCAAAGAATGGGAGTACCTAGAGGAGTGACCCAAGCTCTTGAAAGAGTGGCTCAAGCCATATGTGTTCAGCTGTAGCATCAGCAATGGCTTTATGCTCAGACTCTGTGGAAAAGCATGCTACAGTTTGTTGTTTTTTGAAGCTTCAAGAGATCAAGTTTAAGACTAAAAAAAATAGCATACCCTCCAGTTGACTTTCGGTCGTTAGAGCTACCAGCCCAATCCCCATCGCAAAAGGCTTGCAAGCGAGTACCATTGGATCGGGAAAGAAGGAGAGATTTGGTCTTGTCATTGTCACATATTGGAGGGCACTAACTATAGATTGATATAAAGTAGGATTAGACATTAAGACGTTGCTTCTTAGATGGTTTTGTAGTCATGACCATAGGAGTTCAGACAAGCTTACACTCAGACATCCCAACCTAATGAAGAAGATCATCAATATAACATCCTTGAGAGAGAAGCAGCCCTTCAAAGTGTACAACAACCTCTATCCTAAGGGAGAATTGCAGTGTGCCGAGATCCTTAATGGAGAACTCTCGGGCAATTTCTATAAGATTGTATTGATAGCAGAAGATGCATTACCTATAACTAGAATGTCATCTACATAGATAAAAAAAATAAATGACATTAGTGCCTATTCGATAGAAAAACAATGAGGGATTTGTTTGTGATGTCGAGAACCCCAAATGAAGCAAAACTATGAAAGTTGTTGAAACCATGCTCTTGGAGCTTGCTTGAGACCATGAAGAGAATGATGTAACTTGCAAACACAGTCACGACAAGTTGAGTCCTCAAACCCGGGGCATTGCTTCATATACACTTCTTCAAAAAGAATCCCGTGTAAAAAGGTATTGTACACATCTAGTTATCACACTTGCCACCTTTGAGAGATAGCAAGAGATAAAATGGAGCGAATAGTGATAATCTTCACAATTGAACCAAAGTTTTCTGTATGATCCTAGCCTTGTTGATGATGAAAACCCTTAGTGATAAGGCAAGCTTTATAGCGCTCAAGATTGCCATTTGCTTTGCGCTTAACTCTGTAAACCCACTTACACCCAACGAGATTCATGGAGGAAGTGCAAGAGACCAAAGTCTATGTGTCGTATTTTAAAAGGGCATTAAATTCATTAATCATAGCTGCACGCCATTCAGGGATTTTGTTAGCTTGGGTGAATGATGTTGGTTAAATGAGAGGGGCGATGGCAATATTAACTTGAGGAGGACGAAAGTGAAGTTGCATGGTGTAGGTGTGTGTTGGCTGAGGTGGGGGTGGGGGTGGGGGCGGTAGCGGTGGTGGTGGAGAGGATGATGAGGTGGGGGAATAATAAAGGTCATGGAGATGCCAGGTTCTTAGACAAGGGAGGTGGATGAATTGGTATTAGACGATACTGTGGGAACCGATGTAGGAGTCTGCGATCTGTTAGGGAGAGGAATGCCAATAGGGTTCAAAGCTCACTATACCAACATAATCGGAGGAAGTGATGAATTAGGTAATGGACCAAGCATGGAGGAGTTGAAACAAACATGCTGGGCAATGTATAGATGATTGGTAATAGGGTCAAGGTAGCGATACCCTATGTGAGAGGGACTGTTCCAAAGAAAATATAGGGAACCAAGTGGAAATCTATCTTATGGGCGTTATAAGGCGTAGATATGGAAAATAGCAACACTTACAAATTGTTGAGAAGGAATAATCCATTTGAGAGGGGGAGATATGATTAGTGATTGGCATCTAGTTGATGAGGTAGACTGCCATTTTGAATGTGTAGTGCCAGTTTTGGTAATAGACAAAGCCACGAGCTAATAATGTTAAATCGATTTCATCTATATGCCTATAACGGCACTCAATCGCCTCTTGCTGTTCATGAGTATGATGGGCGAATATGTAGTGAGCAAAATCAATTTTTGAGAAAAAGGATGGGAGGGTATGAAATTCCCCACCCTAATCTGTTTGAATGGCTTTTATTTTTCATGAAAAATGACGTTCAATAAGAACTTGGAAAGTAAGAAAAATAGAATAAATATATGACTTTCCTTAAAGAGAATAAAAGCAAATTAACTTTTTGCAATAAAAAAATTAACAAAATAGCGATGACAATCAGTTGAAAAAATTGAGAAGGACCCAAACATTACTATAAATTAAATTCAACAGAAACAAATTGTAAGTTGGAGACAATCCTAGGGATTGACGGCTAGCCTTGCCCAATTGACAGGCGATACATAACTAACTCAACCGTGTGAACTGACACGACAAATTATTCTCTTTGATTATAAACCGTAAGAGATGCTCATGGAGATGGCCAAGACGTTGATGCAACCATCCATGGAAGTCTATTCCACAATACCGATAGTAGGCATTGAAGGTTGTTGCGGTATAGTGTCAAAACCACCACTGCTCGGGCTGAAAAGAACTACCTTGGTCACTATATCCTTAACAAGAAAATGGATAAGATAGAATTCAAAGAAGACATTGTTTTTTAACCGCAAATAAATGCTTAGAAATATAAGGGACATGAATAACGTCATTTAAACATAAAGAAAGAATTGAAAAATGGAGGGAATAGAAGAAGTACCAATATTAGTGATTTTAGAACCTTTACATTTTTCATGTGTAGTTGATCCGATCCATTATAAGTTCCATACGAAGAGAGGGATTGTATATCGGCATGACATTATGGGAGGCACCTGTGTTAGGGTACCAAGGTAGGGTGTTGGTAGGTGAAGGTAAAAGAGGAGGAAGGACATGGCTCAAGTTGGCATTTGGAGAGTAAGATGGTTGATAAGATGAAGTATACAAAGAGGTATGTATAGGGGCGGGTAGTAAGACATACCAAGAGGGCGATGGTAGCATACAACAGTAGAGTGATTTGTATGTTGACAGATGTAACACCATATCCAACCTTATTGAGCACCATGGGCACCACAACCACGGCCAAAGTGACTACCACGCCCTCCATGATGTGAATTTCGAAATTTCCATGTTTTGTAATAATATTTAAAATGATTTTTCGTAATTGTTATCGCCTAGAGTTTGATATGATAAAAGGTTGACATGTACGTTGATGGTGTGATGTGACAGTTATTAATTAATTGCTGCCATATTAGTTGAAGAAAGGATTTATATGCTCCGAGTTTCATATTGGATGATTTTCAAGTTCTAAATTAACCGAGTTAACATTTTCTCAACATCCATTATCTTTCACTAATGGGTTCAAAATATTTTTTGGACTTATTAGCATTTTGAATGGACACTAGCTTCCTTGTTATGTATTAATTAGTAGATACTTTGGTAACCTAATAAAATATTTATTATGAAAATCTTTTTATTGAACCAATTGACAATTTTCCCATTTGTGCTTATTTTTCCTATTTTCCCTAAGTAGTTAACCCCTCACACATTTTCCTCTTAAAGATATGGAGCTTGGTAGTGATGAGGTCATGCATTGCCTCATGAAATTTGGCTTTAGTTGTTTGGAATGATTATTACTCACACTGGACCAAATGAAATGAAGTATTCTCTCATTCACATAAATACATATTCTCTTAGCTTATGATATCAAGCCATTTGCACTCTAGCTATTAGCATAGGGGGCACATGAATCAATTCTATTGGAACACTTACCCCTTCATTTATTAAGGCAATGAATGCTCTTATGACTCACCAATTACTTGGCCAAGAAGAAGCCATCTTTCATTTGAATCAAAATATCTTTTTCTAGCTAATCTTATGAGACCACTTGTCTCCAAGCTATCTACTTAGGGCCACTTGAAGCATTTCAATTGGAACACGTGCCCTTCTATTCTTAGATTTAATGATTTTAACTCAAAGTTATCATTACATTTAATCCTTGGTTAGTTGTTCTTATCCTTTTGTATCTCATGAAAGCTTCTAAATACATGCCATCTCTATCGTGTGAGACCATTTCAAGAATCCAACTTCTAAATAGAGAGAGCTTTAACTCATTCTTGCATAGAGAGAGAGAGAGAGATTCATGCCACTTTTCTTTTCCTTTCTTTTCCAACCCTTTTGAATCAAATGTAAAGTTCCCATGTCTACATTTTTAAAGCTTCTAAATCAACGTTTCCAAGTGTTTACCAGGTGAACTTTCAGGTTCTTTTATTTTATCAAACTAGTTTTGTTGCTTACAAAGAATGAGAGTTGTTAATTGGTGTTCTTGCTTATTTTACCTTCAAGGTATCCAAAGCTTTCATTTTGTCCAAATCTTTTATTCAAGGTAAGTGAAAACTCTAGGCGCTAATCTAGGTTATTCTAACGAGTACTTGACTTGGTTGTTTAATGGGTGTTTACTTTAAGTGAGTTTTATGATCATGTGTGAGTAAGTTTGGTAATAGCATGTTGGGTTCCTCACTTGTGTGAATTCTAATTATGGTATGTGGAATATTTGTATTCACTTGAATTGGATTGTTCAGCTTGTTCCGTGCCTAGGAGGTGTTTGATAGATTTCCTATTGATTGTTTCTGTAAGATGTGACGATAATTTTTAGTATAAAAGATGTGAAAATGACGAATACTGAACTTGAAAGTGATATTTTTGTAATTTAATTAAGTTATCAAATTACTAACTAAGTGTTGTCGATTAATGACGCGATCGATCTTCGAGTTGTCAATATTCACATTGTCGATGTTCACATTACTAATTATATAATAATGTTATCATTGCTTGCATGAGAAATGAAATGAGGTAAGCATGTCATTATTATGTGATCCTTGAAAGGCATGATGAAAAATGAAAAAGTGTAAGCAGGTATAATTAAACATCATTAATTAATAAATGCATATCCGTTATATTTGAGGAAAGTATGCATAAAATGTTAATTGTTAACATGTTTGATTGGTGATGGTTAAGTGAAATGATGTGGTGCATTGAATGTTGATGTTGAACATGTTTATGTGCATTAATGTTGTATGATAACATTGAATATTGAAAAAGAAAAGTGTCGTAGTCCACGTGAGTGTGGCAAACGTTGAAGTGTACGTTAATATTGTTTCAGTATTAATTTACCGTCGTCTTAGTAGTTAATCGATAATATTAGTCAAACTTTAGTTAATTATTGATAACCATTAATAAATTTCTGATAAGCATTAAGGGGGGAAGATATTCTATTTTTCTTCTTTATTCTCACAAAATTCCCTCAAGACACCTTGATCTCACGTGGCCTATGGAGGATTCATGCATGACCATATTTAGAGAAATCAAACATACCACATGCCCTTCTTAAACCAAGTTTCTTGCATTAACTTGACACATAGTCATAAGTCATCATTAGTTGGCTATTACTCATCCTTAATGTGTCTTGACTTCGCACACCTGGCCGTGGATGGAAATATGAAAATGCCACCTAGGAGTACATGCAATTATCCATCTCACAATCTACTCCTCTGTTTCATTTTCATCTGGGTAACATTGAAGATCATTTTTACCCCAAAATCATAACTCTCTTCTTCATCATCCATCTTCAAAGAGAATTTACTTTCATCAACACCTAATCCAAAATCTACAAGCTGGTTTCGAGCGTTCAGATTCAAGCAAGGCAAGTGAAGACTCTAAAATTAAGTTAGATAAATCTACTTGTCGCTTTTAACTTGGATGGATGTGATATGCTATCTTATGTGCTATAATATGGTAGATTTGGTGGTTGCTGGTTTGTTTTGCTAGCCCTATATGTGTTCAGAATGTGTGTGAATTGTCTTCTTAAAGTGTGGTATTATTGGCAAATTAAATTGTTAAATCTGAACCTGAAAACGTCATATTTGAGGTGATGGTTGGATTCGTTTTTGCTAATTTCATGCATGTTCAAAAGGTACTTAATCATTTGACTTAAATGGGGGCACATGTGGTGAATGGAAATGATGAATTTGAACTTGGATAAAGTCATATTTTAGGTTCAGACTTAACCATCATTCGTAAAAATCTATTGATTTCTGAATTGAGCAGATTTTAGCTGCAAATTCTGATTGTGTTTACTTCCAAAATAAGCAAATTTTAGCCCAAAATTCTGATTCAGGTTACTTTGAAAATTGAACAAACTTTATTGTCAAAATTTGGACAAGTCTATTTTTGAGAACAAATAGATTTTTTTGATAGAGTCTGGACATGTCTATTTTTAAAACCCGATAGATTTTACTGTTAAAATCTAGACATGTCTATTTTAAAGCCAAACAGAATTTACTGTTAGAATTTGGACATGTCTATTTTTGAAACCAAACAGAATTTACTATCAGAATTTGGACATGTCTATTTTTAATCAAACAGAATTTACTGTCAGAATCTGAACATGTCTATTTTTGAACCGAGTAGATTTTACTGTCAGAATCTGGATATGTCTACTTTTAAAATCGAGCACATTTTAGTGTCAGAATTTGAAGATGTTTATTTTTTTAAAACCGACCAAAACTTACTCTCAAAGTCTGGACATATATATTTTGAACTCGAGAATACCTTACTCTTAAAGTCTGGACATATATATTTTGAACTCGAGTATACCTTATTTTCAAAATCTAGATATATATATATTTTGAACTCGAGCAGGCTTTATTTTCAAAATCTAGACATACATATTTTGAACTCGAGTAGACTTTATCTTCAAAATCTGGACATACATATTTTGAACTGGAGTAGACTTTATTTTTAAAATTTGGATTTATATATTTTTCTAAATCAAGTAAGTTTTATTTCAAAATCTAGATATGTGTACTTTCTGAACTAGAGTAGACTTTAGCCTTTTGAGTCTGAATCTATGTTGTTTCATACTTATTTGCTCAATGATGCATTTCATTATTTTAAGGGATATGTGATGTAAAAAGAAGGTGAGTATGTGAATACAAATACTTATTTTTTATGGCTTACATGAGAATAATATAAATTCTGTCACCCACAAATCAATGGTGATGATGTCCCGTGTGTCGGGATGCCCCGTTGGTTGGGATGCCTCGAAAGGTGTACCAAGATGCTTTGAGAGTCGAGATGCCCCGTTGGTTGAAATGCCCCGGAGAGTGTACCGAGATGCCTTGGAATTGAGATGCCCTGTTGTCGCGACCTCCCCGAACCGGCCCCGTCGCCCAACGAGTTTGGCTAATGAATTACTAAGTTAAACTTAGCTCGAGCTCTCCCAAGCCCATACCAATTCGCGACTTAGGTTTAAGTTATTAACATGCAAATCAATTTCATTTAGGAGTCGCCACTAATCAATTTTTGATGAGTCGATTAGACACCCAAGTGAAGCACGGGAGAAATACTTCACTTTTACGAACCAGAGATTCAATGGATACGGAGACTTGATTACATTAATTGACTAATTAGTGCCCTTTCGGTACCTAATCTTGTTCAATTACCGCCTAACGTGTTCACACTAATCGGGAGTCTCAAAATTCCATTCCTAATTGAGCTAAGGGAAGCAACAACTAATATCTAAACCTAACACGCATAATTGACCACATGCGAAGTTAATTCAAATGCACAATTGAAAGTGTATGAATCAAACGAGGAGCAATCAAACACACTCTAATCACATAAAAAGGGAGAGAAAAGCAATTCTAAAACCCAATCTCCAATTTTTGATTTTCAAAAATTTTCTATTTTTTCAATTTTTTTTAGTGTTTTTCAGGCTTTTTAATATTTTTTTGGATTTTTAAACATTTTCGAATTTTTTTGGAATTTTTAATATTTTTGATATTTTTTGAATTTTTAAATATTTTTTTAATGTTTTTATTAATAAAATAAAGATTCGGACTGGATCCCCTAACCCGGTCCGCCCGACCTCTGACCTGGCATTCCAACCCGCCCGGGAACCCATTTTCATTTCTTTTCTATTTTTTTCTTTTGATTTTCCCCTTTTTCTTTTCCCTTTTTCTTTTGTTTCTTTTCTTTTTTTATTTTTATATATTTTTTTACTTTTTTCCTCCCCTTCCTGCATGCCTTTTGCCCATGCACGTGGTCTTCTTCACCGAGAGCTTCCTCAGCTGTGTCTTCATGGCGCCTTCACCGAACCTCGTCGGGACCACGCCGAGGAAGCCTACCGCCGGTCGATGGCTCGGACTGCCAACACCAACAACCGGCGATGGCCGTATGCTATCACCGCCGGCCGCCGTTTCGGTGACGATGCCGACGACTTACTCCGGTCACGGAACCGACATTAACGTGTAAAAATCTGATTTCTCGGCTCTCAAATTCTCGACCACCCCATATAGACAGTAACATTGAACATACAAGGACATACACACATCAAATGAAGATAGAGAGCTAACTGTTTCGCTCCAAATCGCGAGCACACCCGGCAACCGAGAATGAAACTTCCGACGTATACACGCGGCTGACTCGGAGATGTGTGACCCGCGACGAAACCACATGAACAAAAGTGAGAAACTTGAGGTCAATAACAATAACAGAGTAAATCGTGCACAAATCAACACTCTAGAGTATCGATTTTCATGGAGTTCATCTCGGATCTCACTTGGGTATTTTACCGAGCAGGTGCTATGCGACTAAAACTACGAGTTTCTAAGTCGATTTTAGTGGAGTTTAAAGGTTTTTCTTGGTGGAGATCGGTCAAGAACGCATCCTAGAGTGCAAAGAAACATTTTCCTCGTCTTGTGGTGCCGGGCGACCACCGAATAGGCTCGGTGTGCCCGGCACCTGAGAGACAGGGGAGGGGGAAGCGAAACAGGGGAAGAAAAAGAGAGACCCACCTGGTTCACGGCCAACCGGAGCAAGGCGCAACGACCGAGGGAGCTTGGCGACGGCTGAAACGGGCCTCCGACGAGCAAGCGAGACTCGGGCCTCTCCGACCCCCCTCAGCTCGCTCACGATCTCCTCTTTCTCTCTTCAAACTCTCTCCTTTTTCTTCCTTTCTCCTCTGTTGGCTCTCCTTCAAAAACCAGCTCTCCCTTTCTCTCCCCCTTTCTTTTCTTTCTTTCTTGTCTTTTTCTCCCTTGCTGCCTCTCTCAGACTTCCCCCAAAAACTCTCTCCGTTCTTTTTTTCGAGCTCGCCCCCTAGAAACCTCTTCTCTCTCCCCGATCTCCTCTTTCTCTCTCATTTTCTTTTCGGTAACTCCCCTTGTTCTTTTTGGAACTCCTTCAAAACCAGCCCCCCTTTGTGTGCTTCCTCTGGCCTCCTTTTGAATGCGCAAAACGTCCCCCTTTACTGCATGGTCCCCCCAAGCCAGAAGAAAAGCTTCTTCTTTTATTTTTTTTTCTTGGCTTTTCCTTCTTTTTCATAAGCGAAGGAGGCAGAGCCCCTTTTGGTGAATGGGTTGAATGGTCAAAGAGGAAAGGCCCTTCACGTGCTTTCTTCTTCTTCTTTTTTTCTTTTAAATTTTATTAATTTTTTTTACAAATATACGAGGAAAATATGTTCTAGCATGCCCTATTAATGTAAATGTACCTAATGCCTATATGCCATGAAAATATTTTTGATTTGGGGTTAAAAATTAATCCATAATTTTTTATGCAAATAAACCCTAAATGACTAGGCAAAATTTAGGTGTCAACACCCGTTAGTTGGAATGCCCCAGGAGTATTCGAGAGGGAAAAGTAATAAACCTAATACATGAGCATGAATGTCTTACATCATATGATTGCGTCTGAATGAAATTATTGTGGAATATTGAATTGATTAGACCATTATGGCATATCCAAATGGAAAAGGTGTAGCATTTATTCAAATTCTATGCATATTGTTTGTTATGCATGTATGTTGTTTGTGCTAGGTGAAGTGATAGGTTAATTTTTCTAACTTAAAACTAGAGATTTCATTTACTAGGCTCGACTCATTCCTTTATTTTTCAGACATGCAGGAATGGACAATCTGCCGCCAATGCTTGCTGGTTTTCCTAGATACTATGAGTGCCAGTACGTTGATACGCTTTTCCCGAGGGCAGATATAGTTTATACTAGATGTATATCTACCATGTAGGTTGATGTAGGGCTTTCAAAGTGAGTTCCTCATCAATTTATAGCATGGTATGTCAACCTTAATGGTGACTTGGTTGGGCCATTGTGGGAGTTCAGCTGATATGACGGTGGTGACAACTACGACTCGTTGGGGGCGATAGACAATCTAGAATGTAAAGTCTACTTATGTAGGGGCAGTCTTTTGGAGTAGAATGTAGCATGTAGATAGGCAACTTTGACCTACCCAGACTTTTGTTTTTTGTGCTTATATGATGTTTGCCTGAGGTTGTCAATCTGACAAGTTATGTTTATAAGAAGCATAAGTACTTGGGTTAATATCACGAAAAACCCCAAACTGGTACACCTATGACAAATTTACCCCGAACTATTTTTTTAACCACAAAAAACCCTAAACTGGTACACCTGTGACAATTTTACCCCGAACTATTTTTTTGACCATCAAAAACCCCACACTGGTATACATATGACAATTTTACCCCTGAACTAATTTTTTGACCACCAAAAATCCCAAACTAGTACACCTGTGACAATTTTACCCTCCGTTAGTTTCCGTTAAATTTTACTGTCAAATTGCTAAGTTTAATGACACGTGGTAATTGACATGTGTACTAGTTTTGGATTTTAGCCCTCTGTTTGTCACAAGTTTGTCGCGACCTAAAAAATTTTGTCAATTTTCTTGGGCTAATGGATTATTAAGATTGAACTTAACTCGGGCCCTCCCAAGCCCTACCAATTCGCAACTTAGGGTTTAAGTTCTTAACATGCAAATGTTTTCATGCTTGGAGTCGCCACTAATCTATTTACGGTAGGTCGATTAGAAACCTAAATAAAACATAGGGAGATATGTTTTATTCCTACGAACTAGAGATTCTAAGCCCGGGGACTTGATTACGCTAGATCTAGTCTAACGCCCTTTCGGTACCTTTTCTTTTCAAAAATGTTTTGGCAAGCAGTTTGGATCCATTTTAACTTAATCACTAACATGTGAGGTGTTCATACGGGTGCGTAAACCACCAATTTAACACCCAGAAAGCATTAAATAAATTGCAAGCTTAGGAGAACAACTTACCTCGAACCAACGCAAGCATCTGCATTGTTAGCTAGAAAATTACATCAACACCCTAATATGATTTCTAATTAACACGCAATTCACTCAATTTCTTTTTTTTGATTTTCACTTTATTTAAATGAAATCTAATTTATATGCAATGACATGTAAAAATTGACATGCGAATTAATACAACCTAACATGCAAACTATATGTCATGCGACGACGTGTCCTAATTCTAATGACGAACGAATGAATATTTTTGGTATTTTCTGATGAAATTTGGAATAAAAATATGCCTAAATTAACATGCAACCTATAATGACTTAATCTACCCTAGCATGATTTATTTTTGGGACTTTTGATTAAAAATTCGAAATAATAAAATAACGTGAATAATCCGTTAGGATTAAAATAATACCTAATTTAAACTAGGAAACATGCCACCTTAAGTCCTATTTTAAATTAAATATTTATCTCATCCTTTGGGATACATTCAAAAATTCCTAAACATGCAAAATTCTAATTCAAATCTACAAAACAGATTTTTTTCTTTGGGTTTTCTTTTTATTTGAAAAGGAAAACAATTAAACAAACTAAGATACCAACCGATTCAAATCAACCACGCAATCCGCCAAATTTGTTTCAAACTCGGATTAGGCACAAAAATCAAACTATCGGTCATATCTATAGGGTTATAGATATCGACGGAAAGTCGATTATTCAAATTTGGAAAGCGGATAAAAATCATTATCGTATTCAAGTAGTTATGAATATGATAACAATTTTCCGTATCGCCGCGTATCATACCTTAGGGATAAGGTCGGATAGTTGTCCAGATACGTTGCTAAATTAGGAAAGTTTTCCTAATTTTGAATATTTGAAAATATTGCGGATATATCGAACATTATCCTAAGATATCTAATTATCGACATAACATTCACAGAATATTCAAATATCTGAAAATTAGGAAAAACAAATATTCTGAAAATATTGGATAATGATCACTTACCTAATTTGAAATATTTCCAAATTTAGAGTCGCTTCGGGATCGAGTTTGCGGATCGGGATCGGCAACGTCGGTGACGGGACGGCGACACCGGTGGGGGCTCACAACGGCAACGTCGGGACTCACGGCAAGGCCGGCGGGGCAGCGGCGCGGCGTCGAAACGGCGAGGCACACGGCGGAAATGGCGTCTTCACCGGCGGGGTACTTGGCGCGACTCCGGCGTGCAGCAAATGGCAACGGTGGGCTTACTCACAGATCACACCTGTACACAATGGAAATTTCTTTCGTTTTCCTATCTTAGTAACGACCTTCCAACGAGCACAACACCCAAAGACTTCCGGCACAACTTCGCGCAATTGGGATTGTCCAGAGAATTGTTTGGTGAAGCTCGGCTTGGCCACTTGCAGCAATGGGGAAAACTTCAAGTGGATGGACGTGATGCAAAGCAAGGCCAATGAACATGTTTTCACCAATATGAACAGCGTTGAGAGCTGGACAGCAAGGAAATTCTAGGCCACTGGACACCAACGTCGATGGTTGGCTGGAAGGCTTGAAGATTCTGACTTTGTTGCATGGACTGGGCAAAACAAAGCCAAAAAAATATGCACTTGTTTGACCGGACAGTAGGTCTTCGTGCGGTGCAGAATTTAGAGCAAAGGGCGTCGGTGTCGTGGCAAGGAAACAGCAGCAGCCCCTTTTCAAAGCTGTGGGAGGCTTCTGGACAAGAAGGAACAAGCATGAACCGGATTCTTCAACGCCTTGATTGCTGGACAGAAACAGCGGCTTCTCGACGCGGGCTGTTCGGCGCGACGTGTGGCGGTGCAGAGGAAGACAGCGACGTTGACGGAAGGTAGCGACGTCGGAGGGCGGTTGAGGCGCGACAACGGCGGTGCGACGGCTTGCGACGTCCCCGGTGGTGATGCGCGACGTCGCTTTTCTCTCTATCTCTCTCACACACTTGTTCTCTCTAAAAAAATTTCAGATCTGGAATTATGTCCCCCCCAAATTCTGACCTAATGTCATGTTTATATAGATTAATCTAGGTCAAATTAAATGGGCTTGGTAATCCTAATGGGCTTAGGTTTGGGGTTAGGCTCTAATTAACATTAAAATGGGTTGAATTAACTTGGGCTAAATTAAGCTCAAAATATAATGGGTTGAATTAAACCCAAATTAAAACGACCGAGCCCGTTCGTCTTGAAATTCCCAGCCCTTGCATTCCGAACGTGCCGAGTCTTGTTCGATAAAATTTAAACCCGTTCGCCATCACCAATCCGATACAAAAAATGCAATTAAACTAAAATAAACATAAACTATATGTTATGCAATTTAAATATTTTTGTTTAGGGGTTAAAATTAATCCCTAATTTTTTATGCAAATTACACTAAATGTTCGGTAAAATTTAGGTGTCAACAAAGTTTATCAATTTGTGATTTTTTGTGATATTAATATAATTTAACGGATATTAACAAAGGATAAATTTGTCACAAATGTACCAGTTTGGAATTTTTAGTGGTCAAAAAATTAGTTCGAGGGTAAAATTGTCACAGGTGTACCAGTGTGGGGTTTTTTATGGTCAAAGAAATAGTTCGGGGTAAAATTGCCACAAGTGTACCAGTTTGGGATTTTTGGTGGTCAAAAAAATAGTTCGGGGTAAATTTATCACAAGTGTACCAGTTTTGGGTTTCTTGTAGTCAAAAATACCCAAAAAAAAAGATAGTTCGGGGTAAAATTATCACAGATATACCAGTTTAGGGTTTTTCGTGATATTAACCCTAAGTACTTTGACTAAACTTGTGTGATTTTCATGGTTAAGAAATATTCAGACTTTAACTTCCGCTGGCCTAATTATTAATTAATATCTATTAAAAGACACATGTTGCGCGTGACATTCTGGTGCGTCACAAGGTGTGTGCTCATACATTAATTATATTGCTTCGAATGTTTGTGATTTGTATGCCAGGGCGGATGTAAAGGTAAACTCCTACTTTAGATTTAGAGATTTCATTTATTGAGCTTTTACTCACTCCTTATTTTTCAATTTGTAGGAAGGTCCCCTTGGACATGACAATAGAGGGGGCAAGATGTTATCGGAGGCCATCAACCCCTAAATTGATGGTGGCTAGCTTTTGGGTTATTGCGATACTAGTGGTGCTAGTAGACCCAACCTTCTTTCCCAAAACTATGTATTATATTGTGATAATAACTGCTGGTGTATGTATAAAGTTGAAGATATGTATATAATGAAATTCGTGCGATTTTCTTGTCAAGGATATTGGGAAATATTTGTTGTGCTTCTGCATGCATAATTACAATTATAAGATATAATTAGAAAGGACACGTGTCACTCGTGACATTTTAGCGTCACACACAACCTATGGACTGACCTCGGCAAGAGAAAGAGGAATTAGGAGGGATGGAGTCAGAGGTAGAGGAATCTCATTGAGCAAAGTTGCATGTAACGAATTAGCCTGAGAGGAAGGTTTGGAGATTTGCAACTTTTGGAAGGCCTTAGTACTCTCGTTATTAAGGGGAAGACCTTGAAGATTCTTGAATGAGACTGGCTCAGAGTGGCCAAGTAATGTAGGAACAATGTCCTAGAGATCATATCAGATTAGAGACCACGAAATATGTGGACATTGAAATCCTTTGGTTTAAGAGGTACATCACCCATCTCATTAGCAATGGACTTAGTACACTAGAGGAAATCAATAACCAATTCGTTCTATTTCTGTTGCAGACATTAAAATTGAGATGAAGATAGAGCATACGTGTAGAAGAAGCTAAGCTAAAAGAGATATTGAGAGCATCTTAGATATTTTTGCTAGTTGGTTTATCAAGAATGAAAGGTAAAATCGATTCTAAGAGAGATGCAATTAGAAGACTCATGATAGAAGCGTCCAGTTATTGCCAGAGAACTGCTTGGGCCGCATCAAAAAGACACAATTTGGTCCAATCGACATGACCAAAGAGGTTTTGTCTCTTGAGAAACGGGATAACTTGTGCTCTCCATAGCAAGTAATTGAATGCTATGAGTACAAAGAAAGGAAGTAATGAGCATACCTGAATGGAGGAAGTGCAAAAGGAGGGTTTGTAATGGTGGTTATGGTAGTGTGGTCGTGGCGGCATTATTCTCCAGGGCCATGCCGACCACCCTTGTAGAAAAGAAAAAAGAAGAGGAAGAAGAAAGCTAGGGTTGAAAGGGGCATGCCCCAGATCGCTTTTGATACCATGTTTAGACATAAATTGTTGTGTATTTCCATTAAAGCTTGGGTGGGTATTTATACACTCAAGAGTACATTCCAGAAGACTTACTTGCAAGAAAAGAAAAATATAAAATGTAAGAATTTCCGACTTTCAAGGATATGATTCCAAAACTTGCAAAACCGGTAGCCCTATATTTGGTTGATAGACCATAAAGGCATCAAATTTCTTCGTCTTTAGTTGCCTGAAATGAGAGAGAGTGAGGGGGCGGCAAAGGCTAAATAGTTCTATCGTCTGCATTTCTGAAGAATTCAGTGTAACAGGGAAAAAAGGAGAGGGCTTACTTTGCACACTCCCAGTTTCAAGATTGTCTCCTTCTGACTTGTGGGCATGTTAAGAGTCATTGGATTGTCTTTGCTTTTCTTTACTTTTCCTGGTGGGTGGTGTAATCATGCATGAAGATGCAGATGTTGAAAGTAACCTGAAAATCACAAACTTTTTGAC
The DNA here is from genome assembly GCA_031216185.1 of Syzygium aqueum. NCBI lineage: Eukaryota > Viridiplantae > Streptophyta > Magnoliopsida > Myrtales > Myrtaceae > Syzygium > Syzygium aqueum. The sequence goes on from CM062236.1 coordinate 16,073,596, forward strand.
GAAGGGCAGGAAAGTTAAATGAATCAATGGGCACTAGAAAGAGATAGAGATGGAGGCTGGTCAAGAGTAAAGATGTTTCTGTTTTCTAGCTTGCCGAGATGGTGAACTGACTGTACTTTTGAAGGCCCAAGTAAATAATACTGCGTAATCTGGTATAAGGCGAAAGAATAATTCGGTCTGTGCTTAATGCGCAATGGTGAAAACATAGCGTTGCTCTCGTGAACTGATTTTCTAAATTTAGATTGTCCTTCAATGGCTTAACTTGATGATAGCTAGGGGAACCGGATATCGAATCTGAAGCAGGCAACACTCTTGTGATTCTCGACTTTTGATAGAGGTATGTGGCAATGCAGTTAGCGATGTTTCTGTCAGACTGTTCAACTCTGCAGCTCGACCATTCCATGGAGGATGCCACTGATCATTTTCTGTGTGCAAATTTCTAGTGATCGTATGGGATTCTCTTGGGTGTTTTCAATCATTATAAATTGTGTATGCATTGTCTCATACCGTCTTTCTTGTAAGGCCAAATATGTCTAGTTTTGGACCGGCTATAAATGTTAGCATATCGGAGTCGCTTTTGTAATTCATGTCACCTTGTGTTAGCATAAATATTATAATTTTCTTTTTATAAGTCAAAAAATCGATCTGCAACGAAAACATATTAATTCGTGTCAACATGTGAGTTAAGTGTTTTAAGTTGCATCGTATTTGTGTTTTTTCTTCTTTTTGTATCTCGTGTTGTTCTTGTATTGCATAAACGGATAGTCTCCATATTGCCATCTCTGGCCTAATTTTGCGTGATAGATTATCAGCCAAGGGGATAAGCACAAGAAAAGTCATAAACCTATTACAATTGTACTAATTGAATCCTAAACCTTTTTTTTCACATTTTGCCAATTGAGTCCATCTAGTTAATTTTGATTGGAAATCGCTATCTTGGACGTCGGCTATTCGATGTGGCACAACTAGCGCTAAAGTGGATGCCAACCATTCTTTGTGGCACGGCACGCCTGGTGTTAATGTTGACATTTTTTAAATTTATTCATAATTTTTTTTCTTTGCTTTTTTTATTTTTTCTTTCTTCTATTTTTTCTTTCATTTTGGTAGGTGAGGGTAGCTAGCGGCCCTTGTCGGATGTTGAGGTTTGTGGCTCTTGCCTAGGGCCTTCGTGGCCCTCCCAATCATGGGCGAGGCGGCCCTCGCTTGTGGCTGGCGATGGCCTCGCTCATATCTGGTGAGGGCCTGGGCAAGCCGTGACCCTCACCGGTCAAAATAAAAGGAAAATATATAAAAAAAAATTTACAATGTATTTTTTTATACAAAATTGTAAAAATGTCCACATTAGCGTCGTTCGTGCCACGAAGGACAATCGGTGTGCACGTCAGCTATTTTTGGCCAAAATTGGCTAAAATGACTCAATTAGCATATTGTGAAAATGTTTATGATTAAATTGACACAATTGAAAGGTTTACGATTGAATTAGCACAATTGCAATAGGTTTAAGATTTTTTTTTTGTAATTTTTTCTCACCTAAAGGGCCTTATTTTTTCCAAATAAGATCAGAGGAAATTTCCTCCAACTTAGATTCTAGATTGGTCATTCATCACCCTAAAATCACTCACATGTGAGCGGGGACGGATCTAGAAAAAAAATTTCTCCGGGGGCAAAAAATCAATGAATAGTTCACAAGTAAGCTGCGCATATCTATCTTAGTAACTAAATTAGCATTCTTATGCTTAAAAAGGCAAACAAAAATAAATATGGCGTAGGTCTATCTAAAATTGCTACCTATTCATAATTTTAGCATTTTGTTCATTTGTGGGGGCCATTCGAAATGAAATTGTTCAATCTAGGGTTAGATGTACACATATAAGAATTTTAATGGGGTAAAACTCAATCTTGAATTGAGCCTTGCTTTTTATTTCGGTATTTAAATTTGATGGGAAAATTACCAAAAACATCCTAAACCTATTGCACTTGTACCAATTTAGTTATAAATATTTTAATTGTGTTAATTTAGTCATAAATATTTTCTTATTTTGTCAATTGAGTGCATCGGATCAATTTTGACTGGAAATTATTGACGTGAACATTGGCCATCTTACATGATATGGTTGGCACTAATTTGAATAATTTTTTATTATTTTTTTCTTTTCTTTCTATTTCTTTTTCCTTCCTCCTCTGCTAGTCACCATGGCCAATGAGGGGGACCGAGGGTCACCCTCAACGCATTTGGCATGGGCCGACCTCGCCGGCAAGCTCGTGCCCCGCTTGGCGAGCCTTGCCCGAAGCCAGCAAGGTTGGCCCTTGCCTCTAGCCAATCATTGGCCATTACGACCAGCAGGAGAAGAAGAAAAATAAAGAAAGAATAAATTAAATTAAAAATTTTAATTTTTTTAAAAAAATTGTCCACGTTAATGATGGTCGTCCTACGTGGCACTACTAGCATCCATGTTAGCAATCTTTGGCTAAAATTGATCAAATGAAGTTAATTGGCAAAACGTAAAAAGGTTTTGGACAATTGACACAATTAAAATATTTATGACTTTTTTGATAATTTTTCCTACGTTTGACTGGCTTTTAGGGATGTTCATTATTGGGCAAAAACTAGCTTTGACAGGTGAATTTTCTTGGTTTGAAGTATGCTTTATCACCTGAATAGCCCTTAAAAGTGAATGGTGTAAGAGTTATTGTATTTCAAATCAGTCTCTGATGTCTTCTGGAAGTCATACCATGGATTTCGGTTAGTTTCTATGGACTGTATGATCTGCATAGGCTGTTCTTGGAATGGTTTGACAAGAAAAATTGGGTCTACGATATATTTATGTCTCCATAAGCGCGTATTAAGCGATCTGCTTATCTATTGGCCTTCAACAATGATGAGTGAATCGTTTTGTCAAAATTAATTTGATCTTCGACTAATACGAATATGTTTGAGTCCCATGTAAAATGATTTGAATTGGGGCTTCGGCCCGTTATTGAACTGAACTGCGGCTTTGAACCGGCATAGAGTATATATATTTTTATTTTTATAGCAGAAATCATAAAAAAAAAAATAATTTGAGGGTAAAGTATTAATAGCGGAAACCATAAAAAAAATGAGCTAAGTCCATTAGAAATCCTAAAATGTATCATGAAAGTGCAACTGAATCCTGAAACTTTAAAAATTACAATTAAATCTTAAAATTTGTTACAAAATTGCAATTGAGTTCAAAAAATTTCAAAAAGTTCAATACAGTTCTAAAACTTGTCAAATCGATCAAATCAAGTCATTCCGTTGATTGCATTATTTGAAATTTTTTGACTTGATTGCATTTTCTTAACAAGTTTTTAGATTTGATTATACTTTTTTAAAGTTTTAGGATCTGATTGCACTTTTGCAACAAATTTTAAGATTAGATTGCACTTTTGAGACAAGTTTTAATATTAGATTGCACTTTTTGAAAATTTTATAACTTAATTACACTTTCACAACAAGTTGTAGGACTTCCATAGCAGTTATCTCAATAAAAAAATTATAATAACGATGATTGAGAATCGGCTCGGGACTAGCTGCTCTGGTCTAATTCCAGGGTGAGCAAAATCAGTTCTCGATCTCGTTTCCGATTCTAGGATGGGAATTGGCCCACCTTGGAACCAATTATTCTTAAATCCATGAGCCTTGTATTCTAGATAATATGGATTGTGTTCTAACATGCACTCTGATGATTTTTTTTTTTGTTATATATGTGTTAAGCGGGTACTATTTTTTGTTGTTATATATGTGCCCAATTCTTTTTATATGTATCGACTTTTTTTTTTGGTCGATAATGCATGAAATTTCATTAACACAGCAAATCAACTTGTAGATTAGGCAGTCAAGGCAAAACGGAAAAAAAGCCTTCCCCCAGACTGGCTGCTTCATCCCCCGAAATTTATGTTGGATATCACAGTTTTTTATGTAAATATGTATCGACTTGGCTCAACTTGATTGCACCCCTACATGGAAGTACGTTTTTACCCGCGTACAGTTCATAGTTGTCCAACCGATTCCTTTGAAAAAACGACAAGAAATGACAAACGAACACAACATATAGTGTTGAACGCGGCGGCATCACATTCCATTAAAGATAATTAACTCACAAGCCCACCTCAAATCTCATCAATCAATCAAGCCCGTTTGATATTTATGTGAATAACATGGAGATTTCGGTCATAACACGATCCATTCGTCCAATGAGGAGAATCCGTCCAAGATAGAGTTTATAAAAGTTGAAGAACAAATGCACATTCGGGATGAGTTAAGGTTGGATATTTGTTTCCTAATTTGAGTAGATTTCTTAGCTTAAATAGATATTCTAATTTGTATATATTTTCTACTCTAAGTAAGTTTTCTAATTTGAGTAGGTTTTCAAATTTGACTAGAATTCCTAATTTTAGTAGGGTTCGTTTCCTTTGAGTTTTTTTTTAAAGGGAAAATAACATAAATGGTTTATGAACTTTGATCAAATATGCAATGTGGTCCTTAAACTTTAATATGTTCAATGTGATCCCTGAACTTTAGCACAATGTGTAATGTGATCCCTGAACATATAGTTTATTCAATGTGATCTCTGAAATTTTGGTATATATTCAATTTAGTCATTGAACTATATAAAAATGTTCGATGTTGTTTTAGAACTTGAATTAATGGGAGGATGGGATTGAACATTTTCATATAGTTGAAGGACTAAATTAAACATGCACCAAAAGTTCATACTACATTGAACAAATTAAAAGTTTATGGACCACATTGAGTAAATTAAAAGTTTAAGGACTATTTGCGTCATTATCTCTTTTCTAAATGAATGTTTTTCAAGTTCCTATGTCTTAGTTTGCCTATAAATAGGAGAATGATGCATTCTCGATTCCAAGAATATGTTGACAATATATGAAAATTTTTCTCAAATGAGTGAATTTTTTATCCAATTTTTGGGTAGTTAACTTCATTTTTAACTGATGGAACATTTCTTTATGCATTTGTGGGGAACTCTATCCAAAAGTTATTTTCCATAAAACATAAAAAACGCTTTCATTCAACCCATCGAATGCGTTGCGCAACTTCTTGCAGACTCACCGGGCATCAGTGTTTCATGTAAAATTTGTGGATTTAGTCCGTGAGAGAATACTTCACCTGCTTGAGCTTACAATTTTGATTTATTGCCGGATACTAGTTTCAATTTTTATCTTAATATTTCTTTTTACCTCTGATAACTTAATAGTGTTTAGGTCATATCCCCATTTTCTTCTGTTTGTGGAGTTCCTTTCATTCACCAAAAAAGTCCTAAACATAGTACACTTATGCCAATTTAGTACTAAACATTTCAATTGTATTAATTGATTTATAAACCTTTTCATGTTTGCTAGTTGAGTCAATCCGATCAATTCTGATCAGAAAATACTGATATGGCGATTCAGTCAGTGTTGATCGTCCTATGTGGATACCGATGCTGACGTGGATAACTTTTTAAAAATTTTTTGAAATTTTTCTTATTGTTTTCTTTCCTTTTTGCTGGTGGCCAATTGTCCTATGTGGCGTACCGGCGCTGACATGAACAACTTTTTAAAACTTTTCTTATTCTTTTCTTTTCTTTTTCATTTTTCTATTTTTTTTCTTTCCTTTTTACCGGTGGCAAATCTCAAACGATGTAGGCGAGGCAACCCTTGCCTGATTGTGATCATGGAGGGCGAGTGACCTCGCCCAGCCCTCTCCAACCATCGTCATAGGCCCACACTTACTTTGATGAGGCCGCCCTTGCATATGCAAGGGGGGCTAGCCCTTGCTAAAGGGTCGCCTCGCTGTGGCCAGTGGGGGTCGCGATGCCCTCTCTCGGCACTGGTCCTCAAATGAGGTCAACTCTCATCGGCACTCGCTAAAAAAAAACAAAGAAAGAAAAAAAATATAAAAACCAAAATTTGTAAAAGTAATTCAATAAAATTTTATTAAAAAATGTCCACATCAGCATCAGTCGTGTCACATAAGATGGTTAATATCCAAATTTAGTCGGATGAATTCAATTGACATAACATGAAAAATTTTATAACTCAATCGGTATAATTAAAAAATTTAAATATAAATTGACATATATATAATAAATTTACGACTCTTTTCATAATTTTCCCTTTTCATTTGTTGGTCCAGTCTTTCCAAACCATGCTCACTTCAAGGGGTTGTCGAAAGCGCGAACTTTTGTAAGAATTGTCCATTTCTTGGAACACCGCAAAATCGGCCCACTTAATTAAATTTCAGACCAATTTCGATCATTTGTACACACCACAAATCAAAACGTTTTTTTTTAAAGGAAAAGAAAAACGAAAGCTAGAGCAGGACACCCGGTGAACGAAGCAAGAATTCGTTTCTTGCTCTAATTTTTTTGGATAGACAAAGCAAAGAGAATTTCTTGCGATGGCATGCTCGTCTCTCACCAGCAGACCGTCTCCATTTGCTCACCGCTCATGGAGCTTGAATCCCACTAGTAATGGTAATCGACCAATCTTGTTATCTCTCAAGCCACGATCTTTCAATCCTTCAAGATTGGCAAGAGCTGCCCAACATGGGCTCGGTGTTGTGTCCCCCGGCAACGTAGCCGTGGAAGTAGAAGCCCCAGTAGTCGAAACCCAAGAAGAGAAAGAGGGGGTTGGTGGGTCCCTCGATGGAGTTGCAGAGACCCATTTGGGAGATGATACCAAAGATGCGACAGCTTCGTCAACCAGAGCGAAGAAGAAGAGAGAAGACGATGACAGCTTCGAGGATAGGTTCAAAGTACGGAATGGAAGAGAGGTGTGTTTTTTCTCTGTCCTTTTCTTTTTTAATTTTTTTCTTTTCCATTTTGTTGGGAATTGAGTTGTTTGCGCTTCAATTCGGTTGGTTAAGAATGGTCGAAAGTGCTTTGGTCATGAATGGGTGGACGTGACTCGTGCTGTCTATGAAGAAGGGAATGAATTTTAATTGCCTATAAGGTTTTTAAGTTGTAAGCTTATGCACTTCTGGATATAACTGGAGTACCAATCAATTGATGCAGTGCTGAAAATGAACAATAAAAGGGTGTCTATTTTGTGGAAGATCGCCGGGGAGTGAACTGTGGTGATCGACCAAGATATTTGCTTCCTGATGATTTACTCAACGGAGGCTCCTGAACCTGATATTTCTGTGTGAAATTCTGTCGTGCATTTATTCCCATTTCTTGTGGCAACAGGATGGGGCATTGGAAATCGATAATGTAAGGGTAGCAGTAATGCGCTAAAAGATGCTAGCCATATCTGATTTACAAGTGCGTTCGCTATGAGTTGCACTTGCAATGGTTTGCGTGCTTCTTATAAACATCCTAGCATGGATTTATTCGTGGCTAAGCTGTATGAGCTCTTTTTATTAGTTTGAATTGCTTGAGGATGAATGGTGACTCCATAGTTTATGTCTATCAGCCATATGCAGTGAAATTATATTGTCAGATTTTGTAGAGTTATTGTTTTAAAGACTAATTTTGATATGATAACTTTTGTGGTTGTGTACTTGGAGGAGGTGAATGCAGTGGAATTATGATGTCAGATTTTGTAGACTTCATTGTTTAAGGACTAATTTTGATATGATAACTTTTGTGATCGCATACTTGGAGGTTAAGGTGAATGTAGCGCCAGGATGTCAGGTGCTTGTTGCTTAGTAATTTAGGAAAGGCAGCACTAAAGAGCAGATAATTACAGAAGCTGAAGCTTGGGGGTTCAAGTGGGCTTGTCCAAAACTCTCTCTCTCTCTCTCTCTCTCTCTCTCTCTCTCTAATTTGGTAGAGATAAGTGCATCCAGGTTGTCTACAAGTGGGTTCTGATTTTTAGTTGTTGTGACCAGTCTGAATCATCTCTCTTGTGCTCCTTTGAGTGTTTGTGTTTTAAGTTGATTTGATTCAGTTTATTTGCCTTAGGTCTTTGAAGAGAAGGCATACCTTGTGGGTGTTGAGCATAAAGGTGATAGGGAGGAGTCTTTCGGAATAGATGAATCACTTAAGGAACTAGCTCAGCTAGCTGACACTGCAGGACTGATGGTTGTAGATTCTACATATCAAAAGTGAGTATGCGAATGCCTTGAGCTTTCTTGTGCTTATGTAATTTTCTTGACCATTGGTTTTTTATAGATGAGCTTCCACTGAATAGAATCCGTCATGAACTAATTGTTTATTTCATTATTAAAGGATATGGATCGCCTACATCTTGATTCCTCCATCCTGTTCAGTGGTTAGCCTTCCATGAATTATACCTTACTATAGGAGCTATATATTCATCAATATCCCATATGCCTTTCTGTCAGCCCCTTTTCACCCTCAGTGAGTGAATATGATGCACCTTAATGAGATAAGTTTTTGCCCGATGGTTAATATTTTGTAACACAGAAGGGATACAATGGGTAAAATATAGGTTCACGTTATAAGATGTGAAATGGAGATGTTGTAGGTTACCCCGCTATTGACTTCCGAGTATAGATTTCTCAAATGGTAATTTGACGATTCATCCCTTAGTCTCTCCACTTTCTGTTGTCATCCTGAAATATGGGCAATCCAAAGACTTAAAATTTCAAAAAAGAAAAAAGCATTCTCCAACCACAAGTACATGGTTATACAGACTGTGCTAGGCTTCATCTTGTCCCTTTCTCAAACTTATCGAGTATGTTTCTTGCATATTAGTTCTCTCCAGGCCATACTTCTACTTGCTATTATCCTTCAGCAATCTGATTTAGGTGAGCTTTAATTGCCAGTACTGTGGATGCAGACTATCATCTCCAAACCCGAGGACATATATTGGATCGGGCAAGGTTTCAGAAATCAAAAGTGCAATCCATGCGCTGGATGTGGAGACTGTAATATTTGATGATGAGCTTTCACCAGGGTAAGGTTCAACCCATTGTCGATTTATTTCCATTCATACTGGCCAAAGACAAAAGAGATGATGGCTCAACCTTTGATTCCTCTTCGAGTTGCTTATGCAATTAGCACTATGCTATATAAATACTATGGAAAATAAGGCTAGCATGGCTTCTTTTACATTGGTCCTTTAGCATTTTAATAATTTGCAAAACCAAGATAATCTCAGTTTTCTTGCTACCCTTTCTGGGCAATTACAGTCACTTTGACCCATTTCTGCAATGCAACTGTTAAAAGAATGTTCTCCCTTAATAAATTCCCGGTGCTAGTGCCACTTCCTGAATCTCAATTGCCTAAATATGACGAGAAGTTTCAACTGTGTTCTGGTATATTATGTTAGGCTTCTGAGCCTCTTGTTGTCATGCACTTCCAAAATTGTGGAACAAGATTCTTGTATGTGAGTGGTTTCCTGGATTCAGCATGATCCTGTTCTGTGAATTGCACATGGATTACTTTAGCAGATTTCACCACTCTGATGCAGATTAAATGGTCAGAGAGCATGTTGATAGCATGCTCTTCTTGTCTTATGATTATTGCGTGTCAAATTCTGCAAGTTCTATCTTTTCATTGTGAATTGAAGTCAGTCACTAGCAGCTGGAACTGAAGCAAACCATTATTCTATCTCCCATGGGCTTTGTCTTATCAATGCTAATGACATATTAAGTGGGGAAACTCTCAGGCAATTGCGCAATCTGGAGAAGACTTTTGGTGGAGATGTTAGAGTCTGTGACCGCACTGCTCTTATTCTTGATATATTTAACCAGCGGGCAGCAACACATGAAGCAGCCTTGCAGGCAATTTCCCTCTTCTGATCACTACATAGCAGTTTGCAGCCTCTTTTTATTAGTGCTTCTGGTTGGTCATTTCTACTATAGTTTTCTTAATTGAGAAGTTTTCACTTTAATTGGGATCTCGCCATGTATGTGACTTCCTGTCTCCTTAGTCTTCTGAAGCTTAAAGAGCAATTTCATCTAATATGACATGATGCTCATACCTTTGCACTGCAACTCAATAATTGTTCTCAGGTTGCATTGGCACAAATGGAGTACCAATTACCACGGTTGACGAGAATGTGGACCCACCTTGAGCGTCAAGCTGGAGGCCAAGTGAAGGGTATGGGAGAGAAACAGATTGAAGTGGATAAGCGTATATTGCGGACTCAAGTAAGTAGCTCATTTGACCATTTATAAAGACTTACATTTTGGCTATATTTAGCCACCATCAAAAGCATCTGGATGCAATTCCTTAATGGATGTGCTGAAAGTCATACTTCCTTCTGGTGGATAGATTGGCATCCTCAAGAAAGAGCTGGAATCTGTTAGAAAGCATAGGAAGCAGTACCGTAATCGGCGAACTTCTGTTCCTGTGCCTGTAGTGTCACTTGTAAGTTATGTTTCATATATGGTATATACAGAAATTTGTTCCCTTCGTGAGTTATTATGCATGAATACCATTGGAAACATTTTAGGTTGGGTACACAAATGCTGGAAAGAGTACATTGCTGAACCGGTTGACGGGGGCTAATGTCCTTGCTGAAGATCGCTTGTTTGCAACCCTAGACCCAACTACTAGAAGGGTCCAGGTCAGTTTTAGAGGAAAGCCATTTGCTACCAGGGTGTAGAATGTTTATCTTTGGATGAGTTTTGTGCAATTATAAATCAATTGTCTGATGATCTCATTGACAGTATATTAACAATTTGGTTTCATGCTTACCATCCAGATAAAAAATGGGAAGGAGTTTCTACTGACAGATACTGTTGGTTTCATCCAAAAATTACCTACTATGCTGGTGAGATGGTTTATCATCCATTTTCATAACTTAGTGAAAGTTGTCATCATAAGAAGCAAAAAATTGTTTATTTATGGCGTCATCATAATGAATATGCTGGTATTGGTCTTCACTATTGTTTTAGGTGATGAGTTGCAATTTATCTACAGCTGACTACATTTTACAGGTTGCTGCTTTCAGAGCAACACTAGAGGAGATATCTGAATCCTCACTATTGGTGCATGTAGTGGACATCAGGTATACTTGGCATACTCTTAAAGATAATTGCTATCTGGGAGCCAACTTCATTTACTTGCATTTGCTCTTATACTCAGCCATCCTCTAGCTGAGCGACAGATAGAAGCTGTGGACAATATTTTATCAGAGTTGGACGTGTCTTCTATTCCAAAGTTGATGGTCTGGAACAAGGTACATACAATATCTTGCTAAAGTAGGAGAGTGACATAGCATTTATTTTCAGATGGACACATCACATGACCAAAGAATTGATGACACAAAATGGGTCTCAAGAGAGAGGGAGAAAAACCTGTGAATGGACTCTGTTCGCTTGCTGTTTGGTTCATCAGTCACAAAAAAATTCTGATATAAGTGAAGAAAATCGGAATGAGTTTTTTCTATCTTGAGCAATATGTATCTGATTAAATTGATACTACCTGGCAAGCCATGATTGTTTGTGAATCAGTCATGAAAACTTTGACCCTCATATCGTTTATTACAGGTCGATAAGGCTAAAGATCCTCAAAAGATCAAGCTTGAAGCGGAGAGGAGGGAAGATGTTGTCTGCATATCCGCATTGACTGGCAAGGGCCTAGAAGAATTCTGTGACGCAGTTCAGGATAAAGTGAAGGTCTCGGGTCAAAACCTTTATCTGCGATTTAATCATTCTGACTGTTGTATGCATTCATGATAGATAGATAAATATTTCTTTCCTCCACTCCTTTTCTCAGGATTCAATGGTTTGGGTGGAAGCATTGGTCCCATTTGACAAAGGCGAACTCCTCAGTACCATCCATCAAGTAGGAATGGTGGAGAAGACCGTGAGTGTTGCCTGCTTCAACTTCTTCTAGTTTGTTACCTGATAATCTTGTCAAGAGACCCTTAGATTTCGTTGTTTATTCATGATGCTCCTTCCTTGCCTTAAAAATACAGGAATATATGGAGAACGGGACATTGGTAAAGGCACACGTTCCGCTGCGTTTTGCGAGGATGCTCACACCAATGAGGCAGCTACGCATATCCTAGCCTTGCCCCTAGTACTTTGGACATCTCCCATTCCTTTTCCCTCTGCCTGCACTCTCTCTGCTGATGAAATGCATCATGAGAGAGAGAGAGAGAGAGAGAGAGAGATACCAATTTTCTTCTAGAGAATGTTGCGCAGCATTAGGTGGTCGATAAGAGCAGGAGTCCCCCAGTGGACTTTGTATACAGTTGACCTGATGTAAATATTTTCAATTCTTTTTTGTGCGACTATATTGTATTCTTCTTCTTCCGTCATATCTAAGGAATTCCATCTGTTGCTGCATTAACATTTTTCTTGAAGAAACTTTGATTAACAATGCTAGAAGAAATAACCCTTTTCAAACTTCGATTTCGTTATGAAAATTGGAAAGGGCATTCCTCTTTCAATGTTTAAGTAGGCTTGCTGGAGTAGTCGCTCAGTAGACATCTATGGTTCGGTGAAGTATGGAATGGAAAGTAAATCAATAGGAAATGGTTGTAAATAGGAAAAATCTACCAATTGCTGATTTTCGGTGAAACAAATGAAGTCCAAAATTCTAAGAATAACTTTTCTGGAATTTTTCCCTTTAATCCAACGTCTGTAGCACCAAATCACTTTTCATTAAGCATGTAATAGTCGAGTGCAGCATGGTTAATGTATTATTGGTAAATGTTAAGGATAAAATAATTTGATTTTCATAGCCTTTTGGTAACAACAAAATAGTTTTCTTAGATCGGATTGATTTTTTAAGGCTTTCGTTATTTTTATTTTTGGCCAAATGATTGGTTTCTTAAGTTGATTATCTCTTCAGCATGCCAAACAATGATCTAGCCCAGTTCTTGAATGGTCATTTGAAGAAGTTCGATCCTAAAGTCGTCCTCGGCCAAAGAAACATGAAAAGCCTTACGTATGAAACAACAAAAAGGAAGGCTACAAGTTGAACAGAGTCTACTCACTACATTCTCAGCATCGGCTAGACTTTCATTGCGGTTCAATTAGCGCCTCGCACCACACGCAGGATTAAGAATTAAGCTGGAGTTGCCAATTCATGTGTACCAAGCATGATGTAAGAGCAAAAATGCAAAAGAAGAAAGAAACAGAAAGAAATGGCGATTAGAAAGGCGAGCCACATGGAGGTGATCTTTGGAGCAGGTAATACCAGAAACACTGTCTAGCCTCATTTCTCTCCAAGCATAAGCCATAGTGTGAGACAGACGACTAGTTGACATGGTCATTGCAATCCACATTAGGAAACTGCGAGAGGAGTTGGTACCGAGAGTGGTTGATTGTGATGGGCTTTACTGACCTTCCTATAAGTAACATCGACCTACATGACACTTTCTTATCCGACCACACCCTCAGACTCCTTGCTCTCATTCACAATCATGGTGGCTCTCTCCAAAGTCATCCTCGCTCTAGTGGCCTCGGCTTTCCTGTTGTCCACACTGTCCATGGCTCACCCGGGCCTCGGCTTCGGTTGGGGTGGAGGGGCCAGCGGAAGTAGCGGGGGTCATGGCCTGTTGCCGGAATACTATCTTTATTCGTGCCCTCAAGTGAATGACATTGTTGTTTCGGTGCTGGAGCAAGCCATCGAAAGGGAACCGAGGATGGCCGCTTCCCTGCTCCGGCTTCATTTCCATGACTGCTTCGTGCAGGTTCAATTTCTTGGCATACTTTACTAGGTTCACTAGCTTGGCAACAGGTTTTATGATTGCTTCAGTACTCGCTAAGATATAGTGACAACGGCAAGAAAGATAATCAAAGCGTATTGATGCAAAACAAGAAGAACTTTCTTAACACATAAGAACACTAACAATAGTAGGGTGTTTTCGCTCTTCCAGCGTAAGTCAGACAGGCTAAAGCATATGCCTACGTTACCTAAAGAAATGTCCGGCTGGATACGTTAGAGCTGCTTAGTGCCTGCAATGTAGGAGTAGCCATTGCTTAACAGGCTATCTGTTGTAGGGATGCGATGCATCGGTTCTGCTGGATGATAGTGCAACCATAGCCAGCGAGAAGAGGTCGCTACCTAATGCAAATTCCCTCAGGGGGTTTGAAGTCATTGATGAAATTAAGGCCAAGTTGGAAGAAGCATGCCCTGGCGTTGTGTCTTGTGCAGATATTGTCGCCCTTTCGGCCCGTGGATCTACTGTTCTGGTACAATAGATACTCCTTTTGTATTCCTCACTCTGGTTAAATGCTTAAATGTTGAGATCAAAACTGCAATTTCCTTCTACTTAAACTCCCACCAGTTTAAACTTACAAAAGGTGTCCATGTTCAAACATGTAACACCGCTAAGACCATCTGAACAAAATAAGGAAGTGACATTTCTTCTATAGTTTTACTTTCTTAGATTGGCTAACAATTTTTTTTTTTTTTTGAGATTTAACAGAGCGGTGGACCAAATTGGGAGCTTCCTCTTGGAAGAAGGGACTCTAGAACAGCAAGTCTTACGGGCTCTAATACCAATATTCCCCCTCCAAACTCCACAATCCAAAACCTCACCACGCTCTTCCAACGCCAAGGCCTAAATGAAGCCGATCTTGTCGCTCTCTCAGGTACCACCGATTATTCATCACTGAAAATTCATTAAGTAAGCTCTCTCTGTCACCAATTTTCTAAATTAATGTTGATTACATTAAGGTAAACACATGAAAACTGATTTCTGTTACTGAATCTTTCATTTTCAATTAAGTGCTGTCAATGTAACATATTGTGAATTATATTGTTGGTATTTGCAGGAGGGCACACAATTGGGGTGGCGAGGTGTTCAAGCTTCAAGCAGAGGCTGTACAACCAGAACGGGAACAACCAACCCGATGCAACTCTCGAGAGGAACTACTACCAGGATCTGAAATCAGTTTGCCCTCGGTCGGGAGGCGACAACAACATCTCACCCTTGGACTTTGCTTCCCCAGTCAAGTTCGACAACACCTACTTTAAGCTCATATTGTGGGGCAAAGGCCTTCTCACTTCAGATGAAGTGCTCTTAACCGGAAAAGCGGGGACAACTATGAAGCTGGTCAAAGCCTATGCTGAAGACGAGAGCCTCTTCTTCCAGCAATTTGCCAGGTCCATGATCAAGATGGGTAACATCAGTCCTCTCATTGGGTTTAACGGCGAAGTTAGGAAGAATTGTCGTCAGGTTAATTAGTCAAATAGAAAGTATAGTCTACCTATTGTGGTGGATCCTGCTTGGGATGGTGATTAATATTTCCAGAAAAGTTGAATGCAGATTGTGGATGTTGGCACTTGTAACGCCAGCTTTATGAATGAAAAGCTTTAGTGATGCAGATATCAAAATTTCTACCGTCATGAGATTTTTTTTATAATAGTTAAAATGCTTGTGGATCCTCTTCAACGTTCAATTCACACATTGAAGACAATTATGGAATTAGTTCATCCACCAAGAGACACAGTTTATCCAATGTGATCACCAAAGAATTGTCTTGATCCAATTGATGATACATGTGCCAGACAAATTTTTTACCACCCTTCAATTCATGAAAGAATCCACGAACTTTGCTCCTCAAAAATTTTTACACTATCCTACCTCTCACATTGCAGTTTGTCCTCGCACTATACAGGGTTTAAGCAGTCTTTTTAGAAGTGGTTCTCTTCGTGAGCTTGTACTTCACCATTCTGGCAATTTTATAAAACCAGAAAGCACTGACCAGCTGCAACGCCAGTGCCATAACCTGAGAGGGCATACACACAAAACCTCAAAATGCTTAATATATAAGCCCAAGACCAGATGAATCCATGAACATAAGAAGAGAAAAGTGTTGGGTGCCAGTGCAACTATAATTGTGGATATCTTAATTTTGGCAAGTACCTTAATTACGAAAGGGTTGTCGGCAGATAGGGTCTTGAAGGTGAGGTAAGGCCCGCCCCCCATCCTCGCTATTGAGAAAATGATGGCAAAGGCAATCTGTTTGCCCACAAGGCACATTTAATCATCTTCATCAGTTCCTCAATTTCAAGTTAAACCTTTAAATATTTGCTTCTTTTGCAATGCGAAACAGTTTGATGTTGTGAGTCTAGAGAATGAAAAAGACTTACATCGGCAGCCAAATTGAGGTCGGTGTCCCTATAACCAAGTTCCTTTAGAAGCTCTCTCATGTGGAGAAATGGACTGGACATCTCTGTTATCCACAGTGCAGCAACCAGCTCTGATCCACACTAGCACATCATAACACAAGAATGACATTACATGCATACTAGAACTATGATGGCACATTTAAGAAAGAAAGCATTTTCATGTAATCTAGATTGAAGTTAATGTCCCTTTTATCAAGCCTATATCTGGGGACAGATTTTGTTCTCAAGGGCATAGTACCCAGTCTTAAGTTAAGCCCTAGCAAGAACACATCATGGCCTATGATTGCGAGCGGAAATGGGATAACACTGTACTTCCTGAAGCATATCCAAATGAAAGATTGCATTTTTCGAATGATTCTTTACCGATACAATCATTGTCCCTGATTTCCGGTTTTGTTACAGTATATAGTAAACGTACTTTCTTCTTGTAACTTCAATTAAGAAAGCTGCTGCGTTCATTTAGGATCATTTTGAGAACGATTTGTCCAAATCATTAAAAACCATTTTCTTCAGGTCGTATTATTTTGGGGCGACTTCAAGGCAAACAGAATAATCATGACAGAAAAGATACTTCCAGTGTCGATTTCTCCTAGGAATCAAACAGATGACCCTGTCTGTTACCCTTATAATCTGCACAATGAAGAAACGCCTCTATAGGAACAAAATAGCAAACAGAATTAAGACAAAAATTCAAAGATCAGTACCTTCTGATAAACCAGGCCTGCACTGATTCCGGTAATACTGACCAAATGGTGAATCACATTGTCGACACTCACTCTCTTGTCGAACAGGCAACACAACAGGTCGTAGATTAGATATGATAGAGTCGCAGCCAATGCTCGCGCCTGTTCCGCACACAAAAAGAAAAAAGATCAGAACCCACCATTGCTGAACTAATTAACGCTAAGGCAATTCAGCAACTTCAGAAACCACCAATTCATAGAAAAGTACATCAGATGTACATTATGTAATTGAATCTTCAACCTCTTTCAATTGATGTGATTCTAGTGCTGGACCTTTTCAAATAAACTGTAACCAAGCCTTCCGTCGCCACAGCTCCATTTATTTTTTCAGCGCCAAGGCTGCCACTTGGGCTGTTTTCAGGACCTATACATTATTCGAGGATGATTGTGCCCATCGAAAAAGTTCAGACTCGACTGAACTCGGTTCAACATGATATAGCTTTAGGAATCGAAATGAAGTGTTCCTGTCTAATAACACTTTCAAGAACTTCAAAAAACTAAGTGATTCACTGAAGAAGCAGCGAGCTGACTGTTTACCTGGCGAGGAGATGGTTTTGAGGCCGAAGGAGAGATCGGGGACATCCAGTCTTGGACGGAGAGAGATGCTAAAATCACAGCCAGTGTCGCGTGAAGGGTCGACACCGTCCGGTTGCCGAACTCGAACGAGCGTTTCGGGAAGCTCTTCCTCATCATGAGAAACACCACCGTCCACGAAACGACTCCGCCTGCAATCACATTCGTAACCTGCTCTTCCATTTGTTCTGGTTCTTCTCTTTTGGCCTTTTCTCTGTTCTTTTCGGACAATCTTAAGTGTCAGAAGAAGATGCTGGGAACTTCATTCAGGAGATGGTTTTGATGGGAAAGGAGTGAGCTTTTCTTTCTCCTCCTGCAATGAAGGGGAGAGAGAGAGAGAAAGAGAGAGAGAGAGAGAATGGCGAGGAAGGACAAGAAGATGTTTGGCTTCTCAGAACTTCCTTAGAACAAGTTGGAGTTGTCAGCATCGTCAAATTGCATTGTTGCAGTCAACTGTCCGGACTGAAAAATTTTGATAGGTGGGGGTTGGTTGGCTTCTCGTAAATGCAATTGGCCAAACATCAACGGCTAAACTTCGCGCCCGTATAATTTATCGCACACCGTGGTATTGTTGGCTGTCCAACACCAGAAGCTTGTACGTAGAGAGAATTGCCTTAATTGTTGTTCCAGCATCAAGGATCTTGTTAAGGAATAATTTTTGTCTGGACCCAGTTTTATAGAACGATTGAAACCATAGCGATAGATTTTTTTAAGGTTCACGGGTGGGACTCATGTGACGGTTGTGATTCATTCGGTCCACTAGATCTGAGTTAAGACAAGAATTTCTCCTGATCGAGTGAAGTTAATATTTGTTCATATGAAGACCAAAAAGAAGACAAAAAGGAAAAAAAAACTCTCATTCAGCACGCTAGCAGTGCAAAATTTCTTTTAGAGAAGCGAGCTCGAGATCGAGATATGTGTCCACGTGAGTTGTTAATGAACATCAATATGGACGTGCATATTGATCTCAAACCCGCTTGGGTAAAGAAAAGTTTTACCCGGGCAGTGTTTATCGAATAGTCACTTTCACTTTCACTGTCAGGATTCAATGAGCTAGTTTGGAGAATGGGGGAAACCTGGCAGGTTGAGTGCAAGTTTAGCATTTTTGGTTTCTTTTTGTGGTGGACAACTGAACAAAATTGAATTGAAGGAGGTGACATGAGAGGTGTTTTCTGGGTTTTTCTGTCCTTTTCCTGGGTGGGTGTTGGGCTTCTTTTCTCATATGATACTTCATGATCTTATGCATATGGTTTTCAGCAATGAACATATGGGTTGCCTTGCTGTTGGCTGCTCACTCACAGAAGAAAAGGACACATACGGTTTCTGCTTACCAGTGTATTTGAGAAGGGATTTTGCTCCTTGGTTTTTACCTTGGTAAATGGTAATTAATGATTCCGGGGTTAATTGTTTTGGAGAGAAACGAAAAATGGTTGGTTTGACTTTGTATTGTTAAAATTTGGAAGTGTAGCCTAGTGGTTGGCCTTTCTACATTCCCTAATTTATTTCAATCCAAGAAAAAAAAATGGCCTCTCCGCATTTTACCTTCCACGCATCAGCTCCATATATAAATGTAAAACCTGACTTCGACCAAAAAAAAATTTGTAAAAACTGACAAACTAGGAATATCTAATTGTACGAATTTCAAGAGTTAGTGTTCGATCATACAAGAAAATTGAAAAATGAAATTTCAAAAACAATATAGGAATTGAACTTTACCCCTAGATGCCAATTATTGCCTCAGCCTCATATTTTGTAGAGGAAATATGTATAGATTTGAATCGCTCTAAGGCATAAATCTAGACGGTTATAAATTAAGAGAAGAGGAGAAGTAGAATAATTTGTGTAGATATTAATTTTGAGTTAATGCCACGAAAAACCCAAAAATGGTATACTTGTGATAAATGTACAAATTTACCCTTCATTAATTTCAATTAAATTGGATTAATGCAAAAAAAATCACAAACTGGTACATCTGTGCTAAATGGAGGATAAAACCCAAAATTGATATATTCGTTAACTATCGGATGTCATTTAACAAAGCAATTTAACAGTAAAATTTAACGGAAACTAACGCAAGATAAAATTATTACATGTATACCAATTTGAGGTTTTTGATGGTCAAAAAATTAGTTTTGGGTAAAATTATCATAGATGTACCAGTTTGGGGTTTTTCGTGGGATATTAACCCTATAATTTTTAAGCAAAAGGGTGAACATCATTTGCTCACGTATTGTTGTGAAAATCCGGAGAACCACTATAGAAATTGAGAATTCACTATCGTATGAGGCGTGCAAGTATTATTTTTAAGAATAATTTCCATCATTCGATAAGGGCAGAAGGTACCTTCCAAGTTTCAAAGTCCACTTACGTCCGGTAGGTTTTGATTTGGAGGGGAAACAACCGATCGCAAGTTTGGTTTGCCATATATAATTAATCTATTCGAATAGTTTCTTTCCACAAAGGTGCATGAATAGAAGAAAAGGCATTGTAATAATTTATAGGACCATTATTGAAGCAGCTCAATCAATGACTAAAAAATTAAATAAAATTATGATGAATTACATCTTATTTTAAAAAATTAGCATATATTTCCTACTTTTAAATATATAGAAGTTAAACAAGATTTAGAATAAAATAAAGAATTTTACTCAATCATGCTATTATCTTTAATATTAATTTATATAATTTAAATCACAGCATATTTGTACTTTATATAAGATTTAGAAGGGAGAAGCATAGTAGAAGTTCCAAAAGTGCATGCGGTACTCATTTTAATGCCAAAATTTATTTTAGGATCACTTAAGTGGCACTTAAAAAAAATTGATCATTTAAGTGCCAATTCCGATCTTGGTTACCGGAAATCCGATGTGACTATATTTTATTAATTTCTTAATCCTACGTGGCTCGCCTGTGTGCCTAGTCAGCATGTAACCCCTAAACAACGTCGTCTAAAAGTTGTAAATGATGATCGTTTGAATGCCAATTTTTTTAAAGTGATCGCTTTAATGTCAATCATTGTTACAAGAAAATGATCATTTCAATGCCCAGCACGCACCAGCGCAAGCAAGTGTTGGTGCAATATTGTGCTTGCATCAATTGCACAAACATGTGCTGATGAGAGCACAAACCAGCAGCATCAACAAGCTGCATCTCCTCGTGTAGCTTGAACAGTAAGCGCAACCAAGAATCCCTCCTTGACAAGGTAATTTCATTCCTCTCTTTCCTACCTTGTTCATGATAAGTGTGAGACCAATTTCTGTCCATGAAACCTATGCGTAAATCATTGAACATCTAAGTTGTTAATTGAGGATTGGTGACGACATTGTTACTCTAAATACTAATTTTAGATGGAAAGCAATTTTCGATTTCATGACTAGATCTAGCAATATCTTTGCACATAGGCTATTTGTTGGAATGTCTCCATGAAGTTGTGAAGTGTACTTGAGAAAGTTGGTTAAATCTGTTGGCTGAATGAAGTGTTCACCTTACTGTCGCTAATCATCGCTCCCACCGACTGCAACATCATAATAGCAAAGCCCGAATCATCGATGGATACTAAATCATGGCCGATTTTTATGCCAGCTAGCTGAAATTTATAGACTCTGCTTTATTCGTAAGCAACAAAGACGAAGTTCGAAGAATTTGCCCTAATGAGGAGGAATCCTAATCACCATCAATCGTCAAACTGATAAGAAGAGATCAAGGGATTCATTGTCATCGAAGATGGATACAAGCGATGAAGTTTCAGCCGAGATTCAACCTGTTAGACAGCAAGGCTACAGCTCAGCAGAGATTTCCTCCTTGATTATTTTCCTGTATTAGAAATATAGATATATTTAGGAGATTTTATTTTGATTTTGGTTTGCTGTAATTGATATTTGTTACTTTAGACAATTAATCTTTAAAGCCTATAAATAGGCTCTCAATGTACTCTTTTATATATCATCGAATATACAGAAATACTTCTTCTGCTTTATTTTTTATATGGTATCAGAGCTATCAAATGCGAAAGCATCATAGCCATGAGTTCCGATCTAAGTTCCTCAACGGAATTGAGTCCCATAACATCCACTGCTGTTAGCATCTCATTGCCATCCAATTCGGCAATCTTGTCTCTCACCAACCCCATCATTCCGTCATCTGGAAATTTCATGGAGTCATCTGGTTGTCCAAATCTTGGGGTGAAATTCACTGGGGACAACTACGTGGTGTGGAAAGCTCAAATCCTCCCCTTCCTTCGAGCAAATAAACTGATTTCGATCGTCGATGGAACGCTACCATGTCCTCCACAACAAATTACTCAAACCAATACAGATGGTTCTTCCAATATTGTGCCCAATCCTGAATACGATAACTGGTATACACGAGACCAGATTGCTCTCAGTGGATCTTAAGCACGACTGCTGATTCAATTGTGGGTCAGTTATCTAATCTAAGCACCTCTCGTGCTGTGTGGAATTTCTTCTCTGCATCTTTCGCTGCCCAAAATAGTGCGCGAGCTACCCAATTGCGGCTGCAACTTCAAACGATGCGAAAAGGTAATCAAACAGTGACCGAATTTCTTCAACATGCCACATTTATATCTGATCAATTGGCCTCCATTGGTGAGATCATCTCACCACAAGAGTACTGAACGCATATCTTCCGAGGCTTAGGAGCTGGGTTTCAAAGCTTGGCTGTTGCAATTTCAGTTCACACTCAGCATCAACAAATGACCAGGGAGTCTTTTCATGGCCTTCTCTTGGCTCATGAAGCACTGTTGGAGCTCCAGGAACCACAAACTACCCAACCAGCTGCCTTTGTCGCGCACAACACCAGCTTGGGCCAAAATTCTTATTCACAGTGTGGCTATATTTCCAATTTCAATAGCCCCAACTCAAATACGAGGCAACAGAGGAATCTTAATCCTCACGGACAGCAGCCCAACTTTAATAATCCGGGCAACTCTCAGTATCGAAATTTCAATGGCAACAAAAATCAAAGACGTAGCAATGTGAGATACCAGATTTGCAACCGCCCTGGACATAAGGCCGTTGCTTGTCACAATCGGTTCAACCAACAATTTGGGTTCTCTGGAGGCCACACGCACCAGCAGCAATCACTTCCACCACAAGTTCAATTGGCTGAGATACCTCCTCCACCATTGGTGCTTTCTCCCGATGCCTGGTATCCCGACTCGGGTGCCACACATCATATTACCAACAATCCTCATCAGCTATCCTCAGTTCAGCCATATCATGGCACTCAGCAGGTCACCATAGGTAATGGGTCAAGTCTTCCCATCACTCACATAGGTACCCTTATTACCCGTGATTTCCGTATGTCTAATATCCTAGTCGTTCCGTCTATCACTAAGAACTTAATTTCTGTTCGTCAATTCTCTGCTGAAAATTCATGTGACTTTATTTTCTCACCAAACTGTTTCTTTGTGAAGTGCCGTCGTACGGGCAAGATCCTTCTCCGGGGGACATTAAGCAAAGCCTTTACACACTCTCATCATTGTCACCTACGTCTCCAACCTGCTGCGTTTCTCAAGTGGAGTCACTCACCCATTGGTATCGTCGTCTTGGTCATGCCGCATTTCCTACTATTTCAAGAATCTTCAATAAGTCGTTAAGTCCTATTCTAGTTTGTTCAGCTTGTCTTTCTAGTAAGAGTCATAAACAGTCTCATCCACCGACCACTAATAGGTCCAAGGCTCCCCTAGAACTAGTTCACTTTGATGTATGGGGGCCTGCTCCTGTCACGTCATCCCAAAATAATAAATACTATGTTTGCTTTACGGATGATTACTCTAAATTTTCTTGGTTTTATCTTTTTCATTCTCGTGACCAATTCTTATCCATTGTCACTGTTTTCCTCACCTTCGTTGAAAGTCAACTTAACACTAAGGTCAAAGCTTTTCAATCTGATCGTGCGGGAGAGTTTATCTCTGCACCGTTTGTTCAATTATTGCAAGCAAAAGGTATTTTTCACAGGACCTCCTGTCCACGCCTACCCCTTCAGAATGGCTCAGCCAAGCGCAAACATCACCACATAGTTGAAATGGGACTCGCGATGCTCTATCATGCTTCTGTCCCTTATCATTATTGGGACTTTGCCTTTGAAGCAGCTGTACACATTATCAATCGGCTACCCACACCTGTTCTGCAGAATAAATCACCATGGGAGATTTTATTTCAAATGGTTCCATCTATTGCTCATCTAAGAGTTTTTGGCTGCACAGTGTATCCCAATCTTCGACCCTATGCGAAGAATAAACTGCAACCAAGATCACATCAGTGCATTTTCTTGGGCTACCCATCAGGATACAAAGGATACCGATGTTATTCCCCTCAGCATCGACGGTTCTACATTGTTGCTGATGCTGTGTTTGACGAATTAGATCTCCCTTATGCGCAAAACACTCCGCAATCATCTTCGGAGGCTGCCGCAACCATTCAGCCGCTTATTTCTGCTAAGCTGTTTGGAACTCCTCTGCCACAGCAACCACCACGTGAGCCTTGTTCTCCCTCTAATTACGATTTGCAGTCTGCTAATTCCTTGCTGCAGAATCAGCACAGTTTAGATGTGTCCAAAACCTCACTGCATGAACTCACTGATGGGTCTCCCTCTCAGTTCGCAACTGCACCAATCCTAACAGCAGCTTCTCCGCCGAATCCACCAGCACAACCGACACATCCTATGATGACACACCTTCATGATGGCACTTTAGCTCGCAGACACATTCACAGTGATCGCACTTATGCGTTGGCCACCTCTATGTCAGATTTTGTCACACTTTCTTGCTTTAGTCAGGCTGTGAAAGATGCAAATTGGCGTGCAGCTATGGCGGATGAATACACTACCATCATCAAGAATCAAACCTGGACATTAGTGTCCCCTCCTCCGAATTGTAAACCCATCGGCTGCAAATGGGTCTTCCGGATTAAGCTTCGTGCTAATGGTTCTCTTGAGCGGTATAAAGCCTGTTTGGTTGCAAAGGGATTCCATCAACAAGAAGGCATCGACTACAATGAGACTTTCAGCCCTGTTGTCAAGCATGTGACGGTTCGCACTGTCCTCTCTGTTGCCTTTTCTCGTGGGTGGCAACTCCGGCAGCTTGATGTGAAGAATGCCTTTCTTCATGGTCATCTAACAGAAGAAATTTTCATGGAGCAGCCCCATGGCTTTGTTGATTATGCTCATCCCCACTATGTCTGCAAATTACAACGGTCTCTTTATGGTCTCAAACAGGCTCCTCGAGCCTGGCATCAACGCCTCAATACTTTTCTGGTTCAGCTAGGCTTCATTCCTTCAATTGCCGATTCATCACTCTTTATTCTTCATACAGCTTAGCATAGTATTTTTCTCCTAGTTTATGTTGATGACATTATTATCACTGGGTCACCTAATGCACCACTGTCGGCTCTCATTAAATCTTTGCAGCAGGAATTTTCTATTAAAGATCTGGGAGAGCTTCATTACTTTCTTGGTATTGAAATAGATCGGACAGATCGAGGCATCATTCTCCGTCAGGCTAAATATGTTGCAGATTTACTTATGCGAGCCAAAATGACCGAGGCTCGTCCTGTTTCCATGCCATGTACCACTTCGGCTGGTGCCCCGTCTACTCATCTTGGTGCACCCTTCTCTGATCCATCGCTATATCGTAGCATTGTAGGGGCTCTACAATATCTTACGCTCACTCGTCCAGATATTGCATATGCTGTCAACACAGCTTGTCAGTTCATGCACTCTCCCACTGAGATCCACTGGCAATTTGTTAAACGGATCCTTCGTTTCATCAAAGGCACTCACAATCATGGTATTCTCTTCACTCCCGGCTCTTCTTTTCAGCTGCACGCTTTTTCCGATGCAGGATGGGCTAGTACTCCAGATACTCGTCGCTCTGTTGGCGAGTTTGGCATCTTCTTGGGTTCAAATCTCATTTCATGGAGCTCTCGCAAACAGCGGACTGTTGCCCGATCAAGTACCGAAGTTGAGTTTAAGTGTCTTGCTGATACTACTGCAAAACTTATTTGGATAGAAGCTCTACTACGCGATCTTCATGTTCGTCTACCTGCTCCTCCTGTCCTTTGGTGTGATAATCTTTCTGCTATCTATCTTACTGGTAATCCCATCTTCCATGCTCGCACTAAACATGTAGAGATTGACTACCACTTTGTGCGCGAGCGTGTGGCCAAAGGACAGCTTCATGTTCAGTACATCTCCACTCATGATCAACCAGCTGACATCTTCACTAAAGGCCTCTCCACTCCTCGGTTCCGTCTTCTTCAGATCAAGCTTACTGTGACTCCTGCCACATCAGCTTGCGAGGGGATGTTAGACAGCAAGGCTACAGCTCAGCAGCTAGACAGCAAGGCTATAGCTCAGCAGAGATTTCCTCCTTGATTATTTTCCTGTATTAGAAATATAGATATATTTAGGAGATTTTATTTTGATTTTGATTTGCTGTAATTGATATTTGTTACTTTAGATAGTTAATCTTTAAAGCCTATAAATAGGCTCTCAATGTGCTCTTTTATATATCATCGAATATACAGAAATACTTCTTCTGCTTTATTTTTTACACAACCACTTTGACCCTCTCGGCCACGAAACATGGTGAAACAGAGGAAATGAGTGGCAACAATGAAACTTCACAACGAGTGCCACAACCACCGGATGAAGTTCGACGGCGAAACTTGGACAGGGGGCGAGATTCACCTTAGTCCAATGAGGGCGCGCAATGGCAGGTGGTGACGATAGAGACAGACGAAGTTTGATGGCGAAAAGTCAACGATGTGTGACAGAAGCACTGCACAGGAGGATTCAAGAGAGCGAGTGACGGCAGCCGAGAGACGGCGACGGTGACGGAGGACTTTCAAAGGGAGAGGTGCGACAATGTCCGAGGGTTGACCACGACGGAAGGAAGGGCATCGTTTTTTATTGAGCCGTAGAATGGCGTCGTTTAGTGACTACTGGTGCGATGTCGTTTTTGTTGACCCACAAAACACGTTGTTTTGGGACTATGGTGCCACGTTGGATGAAATGGCGTCATTTTGCAATTCTATGTGAATGAGAATTTTTAAATATAATGCCAACTCATATAAAAAAAATTTAATTAACAAAGCCACATATTAAGTGATCGTCTTTTCTTTGATTTAGCACTTAAGTAATCAGGCAAAAACTTTTGATACTAAAATAAGCGTCGTGCACAACGTTTGGCACCGGATTTAGAATTATAAATAAATTATTGAATCTAAAATTTTAGTTAGTTAGCTAATAGAATATGTCAAAGCTATCGTAATTTGCTATTCTACAACCGTTAGCTTTCATCTCGCAGCTTTTGAACAATCGAAATTGAGTCAACCGTTAGCTTTCGTGGTCTTGAGCTTTAACTAAACTTAAAAATGGTTCTGGATATCGTCAACGTGCAATTATAAAAGTTCCAGCCCAACAAAAATTTAAAAAACATTTTGTCTTCCTCCTTTTTATTTATGATGTTTTGCATAAATATAAAGGTCGGCTCATACTTTTTTAAACGATTCATGTATACAATAGATTCAAAAGGCTAACTAGAGCAAGAAGATATAAAGCGAAATTCCATGACTATTAACAAAAAAGATACTTTAGAATTTAATTTTCTTTATTTTTTATAATGTTTTGTTTCCTTTACATCTTAGGTAAATATGAAAATAACACTAGAATGTCCTATTTTCCCCTTTAAAATGATAATATTTTGGGTTAATATAACAAAAAAACATCCTAATTGGTACACATGTGATAAATTTACCCTATACTAATTTTTTGATCACCAAAAATAACAAATTGGTACACATATAGCAAATTTAATTTCCATTAGTTTCGTTAAATTTTGTACTCAAATTGTTAAAGTTTGATGACACGTGACAATTGACAGGTATACCAATTTGGGATTTTACCTTCATTTGTCACAGGTGTACCAATTTATAGTTTTTCGTGGTATTAATCCAATTTAATGGAAATTAATGGGGGATAAATTTAGTACAAATGTACCAGCTTAGGGTTTTTAATGGTTAAAAAATTAGTTTGGAATAAATCTGTTATAACTGTACTAGTTTGGAATTTTGGAAGGTCAAAATATTAATTTAGATACACCAATTTAGGATTTTTTGTGATATAAACCTATGTTTATATTACAAAAATAGCGAAATTGAATTTCCACGGGAACATATGCAAGGGATGTTTACGTGTTACTCCCATTCTTTCCCTCCCTTTCCTTTCCCGCACTCGAACTCGCCGGAAAATGTCGCTCCGATTCCCCGCCGCTCCGCTCCGATTCGATCCCGAACGGGCGTCGTCGACCGCCGCGAGGCCCAACCCGCGTCCGCTTCCTCTTCTTCGCAAATCCCAAGCCGGACTCGATCGGGAGCTCTCTCGCCGGCGGCTCTTCATCCTCGGCGCCGGCTACGTCGGCCGGTCCTTCGCGCTGCGTATGAAGGACCGGGGATGGTACGGTTCTCATTCCCTGACCTGTTCGAATTCGAGCGGAGTTCGTGAGTAGCTTTAAGCTCGGTTAGCTTCACAGAATGTGTGTAATCTGTTCGGTGAATTGTTGTGGGCTATAGGGCTGTTTCGGGGTCTTGCCGGAGCCTGGAGAAGAAGATGCAGCTTGAGGAGGAGGGTTTGGATGCGCACGTTCTGGACGCGAATGTACCAGAGTGAGTGTTTGTTCCTTAGCTTCCTCAAATTTCGAAGTCAAAGCTGTTTCATGGTGGCGTAAGACTGAGAATCACGTAATAAAAATTTGAACTTTGGTGTGTCCCCTTATGCTATGGCATTTTGATTGTGCATTGTATCGACCCAGTTGTTCTCTTTGAAGTTGAGTGTCGATTTTGACGCCAATTGCGTCTGGCTGTCGTTATTTTTCAGGTTGAGTACTCTGGACATTTTGAAAGATTATACCCATCTACTTGTTTCTATACCCCCTGTGAGGGGCGTTGGCGATCCGGTACATACAGGCGCTCTCCTGGTCCCGTGTTAGTTTCCTTCCAGAATGTGAATGAATGAATGGATCCCAATGTCGGCTAATTAGGCTGTTTTGGCTACTTGTTTATTTTATAGATGCTACAACACCGAGAATTTCTCAAGCGCGTGCTGAGAGATGGAAATCTGCAATGGCTCTGTTATTTGTCATCTACAAGTACGTCTACATCAGAGTTGGAATTGGAACAGTGCTTATTTATACAACGTTATCAAGAGAATCATCTTAGAATTTGGAGATACATGCCATTATTTTTTGCTCTGTATGTAATTTTTTTGATGCGTGGATCCTCTGCATAACATGTACATGTTGGAATGGGTATCTCCTACAAAATAATGAGGGACATCGTTACAATGATGCAGACCACGTGTTGCTGCCACTGTGCAATGTTCTTGTCCTGGCATTCTTCTGGATTGCTGGATAATCTCACATGACTGTACCCAGTGCATTATCTAACTGCTGTGTTTGAATCAAATGCACATTTTCTCCACCACTCACTTATTCACACACACATACACATACATATAGAGGGCAAAAAATAGAGGAAAATGAAAACTAATTATTGATTGGTTTGGCCTTCTTAGAAGACTTGTTGGTTGCAATTTATTGCTAAAATCCAAGAAACATGGATTCACCAACTTGATTCTAAGGCTTACATGGCTGTAGCACTGATAATAGGTAGCTCGACTTATAAAACCTAGCTGGAGGTCAATTTGAAGTGATGGAGAGAGGAGAGTGACGGTGGAAATTAAAAGAAGATGAATGAATGTAACCCAATGCACTCAATTATAGCATAGTTTGCCTTGACAAGTTTATTTACAGCTCGTGCTGCTCTAGTGTTAGAGTAAAATGAGCAGGATGAATAGGACTCTCCCTAGTCCCTATAATTGGGGATCATGCATCTGGTGCACCTGTTAGCTTGACTTATGACCTTGGTTAGGCTGGAGGCATTTTTAGTAGTCTACAAGGACTTTATATGTTTAAGCATCCAGGCAAATCCAAATTCTAGTTCCTGAATTTAGCCTGTATTAACATCTTACATTGGATTTTGGAATGATCTGCTCTGATTTTTTAAAAGCAGAATGACGTTACACTGCTATATCTAGAAAGATTAAACTCTTGCATAAAGAGTACTGTGTCTTTACTTCAACCTGGGACCTTTTTCTGTGTGCAATTTTCTGTCTAGTCATGCTTCTTGATGTCATTTGGTTGTCTAAATTTGTTTCTGATTAATAGGTGTGTATGGAGATTGTGGTGGTGAATGGGTGGATGAGGAGTGAGTACTCAATGACCACCTTTGGATTCTTGTAAGATGAATTTACTTCATTGCTAAAATCATGTGATATTGTGTGGCAGTTGTCCAGTAAATCCTTCAACTGAGTTGGCTAGATTGAGGTTACGTGCTGAGGAGGGATGGCTAGATGTAGGCCAAAATCTTGGAATTTCTTCCTTGGTGCTCCGACTTGGAGGCATATATGGCCCTGGAAGAAGGTTGTGGATATTTTTGGCATGATGTTGCCTTAAGTCAATACTCAGATCTGCAATATGGCTTTTTTAGTTATTAGACAACAGAACTACTTCAAACTTTATTGGTTTAGAATTTTCCACGCGCTAGAAATCAGTGGATGTCGAGATTTGAGATGTTGTAAATTGTCTTTCATTTTGCAGTGCACTTAACCCCAGTGATCCTTTTTCCAAACATGCTTGGTGATAGATGATGATTTAGTTGAACTTTCGCTTGGTGACTGTTGTTTGCTACTGAATTCATTACTTTTTTCACTTAATCTGATCTCCTTACATTCATCATTGCAGTGCCCTTGATACAATAATTAGCAAAAAACCTTTGTCGGACAGTCAGAAGACGAGAATATCAAGGCAATACACATCCAGAGTTCATGTTGATGACATTTGTCAAGCACTCAGAGCTGGTATTTATGTGCCATTTTCAAGGTATTTTTTAACAGTTTATTATTATCATGCACTATCTTGAGTCCATAAACTTGAAAAATTAAGATATTTGCATTGTCCCTGTGGTTTTCCTTCTTAGGGTGCTCTTTTTTGGGGCTTTTTTTATGTTTGGGGGGGGGGGGGGGGGTGGGCCGGCAGGCGCCATTGGGGGAATAATTCGACACAGTGGAAATGGAAAATCATAAATAAATCTGAAATGCACACAGAATGGCACAACAGACTTGAAGCACAATTGATAGAAATTTTAATGCTACTGTATTCTGAGAAAAGGCAATGGTCAAATGAAGTAAATAAGTACCATTTAAACCCTAGCAAAACCCTAATAAATTCAGAAAGTAAAACTAATCAGAATTAAAACGAAAATAATGACATAACATATGGGCCCACAAGTGATGGAAAATCGGCCTAACACAGAAATTGCCCTAAAGTACATGAAAACAGTAGTTTTGTCAAGCTGAGAGCAACCTAAACGGGTTGTATGGCCGTAGCATTGTACTCTGAATGAACGAGTTTCCAGGGTTGTTATTATGTGCTTCATCATTCCCCTGGATCAAAAGGTTTTACCGTCGAAGCAACAATGTGCCAATCATAGTCCCATCCTTGCCTCTTTCACCTTCTATCTCTCAAATCGCTCCAAATCATATCCTGACTAATAAACTTTGGGGATAAGCGCATTAGAAGTCCTAAAACTTGTCACGAAAGTGCAAATGAGTCCTAAAACTTTCGAAAAGTGTAATCATGTCCTAAAACTTGTTATGAAAGTGCAATCAAATTCTAAAACTTTCAAAAAATGCAATTGAGTCCTAAAACTTGTTGCGAAAGTGCAATTGAGTCCTGAAACTTTTAAAAAGTGCAATAAAAAAAAGAACTTAATTGGACTAACTTGACAAGTTTTAAGACTCAATTGTACTTTGTGACAAGTTTTAGGACTTAATTGCACTTTTTGAAAATTTTAGGACTCAATTGCACTTTGATGACAAGTTTTAGGACTTTCAATGCACTTATCCCTAAACTTTGCTAGATTACACATAATGGGAGCAACTTTATTATGACAGTAGAATATATGACAGTTATATGAAAACACATGGAATAGGCAGAGCCACTCTGGATCCCTGATTTCTTTCCCCTCTTCATTACTTATGCATACTAGAAAATGTTTGCAATTGCTAATGAATGCTCTCCTCTTTACTTCCCAGCAATATATACAATGTTGTTGATGATGATCCAGCACCCAGGGAAGAAGTATTCAAGTATGCAGAGGACTTGGTTAGGAAAAGGTTTTCTGGCTGGTTTCAAGATGACAAATATCGTAAACGAACAGAGTCAACAATACAGAAAGTGAGTAGAAGGGATGAGAAGAGAGTTCTGAATACTCGTTTGAAGCAGGAGCTAGGAATTAAGCTGCTTCATCCAAGCTATAAATCAGGGCTTCAGAGCATTATCGAGCAGATTGACGTGGATTATGGGTAGTTAGCTAGGTGAACCAGTCACAAACTTTTCGGGCATTTGACAACCCCTACAGCTTGATGTTCTTGTTGTCATTCCATAGATCTCCCTATGGGGATTTTTATGAATGTGGAGCGCCGCTGCAGGATTGGCCACCAAGCATTGCGGTTTTTTCACAAAGGGAGACTCATATCATCACCCTGATGCCATCCTGCACAGTTGACTGAGGCATCTTAATCTTCAGAGACAACGCTTCATCCATAGCGATGCGGTCTAAACATGGTGTATATGCCACGTGGTTGCCACTCTCTAAAGCCAAAAGAGGAAATATCTTTTGTTCAGTGCTGAAACGAGTAAATGATGCAGATGGTTATGCATCAACTGTACCTCAAAATGTCAATTTAAAGCAACCAAAAACTTTTGGTAACAAGAGTCCTGATTACCATATATTGATACAAGAACTTTTACTGATAGCTTTGCGGAGGCTGTTGCCGAAAGATGTGAGAATAGTATCTTATGGAATTTTGCAGATTTTATAAAGCATCATGTTCAAAGGTTCTTGATGTCGGTGAGTTAGAGAGGCTGCAGTCTCAATTTGTGGTAACAATATGCAATATGGAAACAATAATTCCACCAGGTTTCTTTACCGTTATGGTTCATTTAGTTATTAATTCAGCAGCAGAGGCAAACATTGCCGGACATGTGCATTGCCAATGGATGTATTTATCTGAAAGGTGAAATGTTTTAATCTTGCGATTACTTTATTTTTGCTTATACACTGAACATGAACTATATCGTGTGTCCATTGGCTTCCATATGTCAAAATCTTATGTTCGAACTAGAGGACATCCCAAAGGTTCCATTGCAGAAGGGTATCTTACAGAAGAAAGTGTCGCATTTTGTTCGAGATACTTCAATAACCCTTATTCAATAGGGAGTAGTCAACCCGATAGAAATCTTGACAGTAGGATAGTCTTGAAAAGGCTATTTCAATATTTTTGTTTGTTATTTGACGCCTGTCTCTGACTGTGCACACTGACTTTGAATCTGAGATCAAGAGAAAAAATCGTCCTCATCAGCTATCTAGAAGAGAGTTGGACAGATGAAATGGAGGTTGCCAAACTTGATTTATATCTCGTGTACACGTAATCTTTCTCTCTTTTTCTTTTTTTTTGTTTTGCTTTTGTATCTCGATGAAATTGAGTATGTCAAGAAACTTTAGTCTTTCAACATTATCTATATATGTAGGTTGCTTCTTTGGAGAGCAATGAAAACACAAATTGATGAAATGAGACGGCTAGCTGAAGGACCAGATACTGTGGGGGAGAAGATTCAAGGGGTATGCCGTAGATGGCATCCGATTTCAAACAAGAGATCACGAGAAGAATAGACCGGCTAAAATAGTGGACTTATCATCATCAAGTCAAAGATTTCAAGCTGCGCAAGTGCGAGGGACCAATACCCAATTATGGGTGATCTCACGTGCTACGGTTGGAACTTGAGTGATGATCCATGTGTGTTGGTCTCTCAGGTTCAACAAAGTGTTTTATCTGCAAGATATGTGGGGCAAATATTGGTGGGTTGCTGTCAAGACTCTTGCTAGATACCTTCTTACATAGGCGACGATCCCTTCGCCAAAGATAACAGCAGAATGATCGGGAATGAATTCCTTGATTCAGTTGAGGACAATCTCAATTGGGTTGGAGATTATGCTGATGGAAATGCTGATTGACAAGCCACACGTGCTTCAACCCATGGAGGCAATCGAAAGTCGAGAGTCTTGAGTTTGAATATGATGATACTTGAAGCTAACTTGGTCATGAGACAACTTAAAATAGCTTTTATGTTTGGGTCTTTCTTAGACTATCTTCCTGACAATTTCTTTTAATATTTCATATTCAATTTGTTGCATTGAACGGTCATTCGAGTTATATGTTGGTAAATATGGATTCTGCATTTTCTTCCTATAAAATTGAGAAAACCAATCAATCCCAATGATGTCAGCCTTTGATTTCTTGTATCAGTTGGTTTTCCAATCTAAGTAGCCTCAGATGCGCGCGGGAAATTCTTACTAATCATGACAAATTCAAGCGATCAACCCCTTTACCAAGTGGAATGTCAATGACATACCTTAAGTTGATCTGTATTAGAGTCACAAGGTACAGCACTATTTTAAAGATATAGCCATCAATAGCATGTCATAACAGCCGCCTGATCAATATATAAGCAGCCATCAATAGATAAACTAAGGTGAGTTGCATTGCTTCCGAATCCAGAGTAGGATTCACATTATACGATCAGTAACCTAATGAGGTAATCCTCTCCATTAGCGGGCACAAAATCAAGTCCCATGCTGCCTAAGGTGAAACTGACTTCAATAGAAATTCGGCATATGAATGGGCAAAACAGGACCCCGTACTGCCGTAACTTCTGATCAACGCCGTCACATCCCATGTACCACTCCTGATATTGGTGGCGTAGGTAGTGCCGGCATTTAAAATGCTGTTCTTTAGTTCCATATATCAGACTCCAAGAAGTGCTCGAAGCCCAACCGAGCGATCGCTCCCAGTATACTTCTTAAAGATATTGACTGTCATAGAGACATAATAAGTGAATCCTCAAATTACATATGCATAATAATTAAACTGCACAAAAGCTTGATAAAACCAAACTAAAATATCTGCAATCTTGCAGTGTGCTTTGACTACTAACCTCTTAGTACGTTCAATCTCTGCGATATCTTGACCAAAAGCCCCTCTTCCTCGCAGAATCATTCTCTGATAAGGACCTGCCCCACTTGGATCCTAAAGAGAAGTGCCTTCTTAAGAAGGGCTTTGTAAAAGAGTTCCCTGAACTGGAACTCGTTTCTAACCTGGGAATTTTTCTTTCTTGTGCCATCAATTTCCCTTTATCAAAAATCTTTGAGTCACCATCCCCAACCCGTTTCTTGAATATCTTATAGCTCCTTGACTTTAACTCAGCTTTCTTGGACATCTTCAATACTTGCTTCTCTCCCATTGTACAAATTGGGCAGGTCGGGTCGTAGCGATCTGTCTCTTGAGTCATGATATCTAGGCACTCCGCATGGTAAACATGCCCACAGACCAGAACTGCAACCACTGCAACCTCATTGCTGGTAATTCTAAATGATGATCTCTCTGTCAGGAGCTTAGTACACGCGCCACATGTTTGCAAATCGATGGACGGTGAAGATGAGAACCTGCTGCTACATCCACTAATCTTGCCACAACCAGAGCTGAACTGCTCACTGTCAAAAGACCACCTCTCTTTCTGAGAAGAGGCCACAAGCTCAGAAAATGTGCGCATGGACCAGCCATCAGAAAAGCCACTTTGGGATTCTGCAGTGAACTCATTGCTACAAGGGGACAGGACGAATGATGGTCTTCCTTCAGATACCGAGTTCCTACATGGTGATTTCATTCCCAAAATCCGACTATCAGAAATTTGTCTCACCAACTGGTGTCCTACCGCCCGTCTTGAGGGGGTAGAATTTGGAGGAACAGCAGGAGTATGGGAAGACAATGGATCTGCTATTGGCATTGAAAAGGATGGAGGTGTGGTTGTGGAAAATGAGATCTTCGGTGTGACTGATTCAGGGGATTCTGCAGCATTCTTCAGCTGTAAAATTAGCAATTTTAATGAGAACATCACCCTAAACTCTTCCCGCAGAATTAGCCTCAATCAATTCAAACTAACCTCTGCAGAGTCATTGATTGCCTGGGATATATCTACATTGAACAAGAAGATCATCAGATTTAGCTTTACAAGTCTTAAGAGAAGGGCGTTTTGAGCAAAAAACAAGCTGGTTGAGGCCAAAAAACAACAGTAATTAACAAGGCTCCCATTCATCTCATTCTGAGGAGTCCCAAATAGCTATAACCTATCAACAAGATGGTAGATCAACATGTTTAGTTATTGGTTTGTAATGGCATGTACAAACAGGAAGAACTTGCCACCTAACATGTTTCACTGGTTGTACTAGCTCTCTGCAATAATCGGCAACATGTGTTTATGATTTCCACCACCGAGTGCAATCAGAATTAACATCAAATGGGAACTTAACTTCCAATAAACACTCTTAGGACAAGAGAAGAGACATTTTGGAATAACTAAGAAGAAACACACTGCACCAATGGCTTGAGTGCAAGAAATCTCTTAACCTGTTATATGAGCTTTCTTTTGTTGGATCAATATAATTTAGAAGACAACAGTTGAACAAAGACTAATAGCTAGGCAACATTATCGTGTAGATTAATCATGTGAACATTAGCCCAAGCCTTCCCAGCTTCTAAGATTATAACTTTCCTGTACAACAATTTCTCCAGGGGAACTAGTTACTTTAAAGTTTCCCAAATGGACCCTCATACAGACCTGGTTAAGTAATGCCCTGTGAAATGTTCCTCCAAAGATGACACAATTAACAGAATGTCATACTTACCAGATATTGATGTTGCTGAATCAGCTCCTACTACATCATGAGCTGGGGACTGTTGAGAGATAGGAGCACCCGTGATTCCCAACGGACTTCTTCCATCTGATATGTGGCCTCGTCTTGAACTGATTGGTTCCTTAATCTCAGTGGGAGCACAGTCACTATTTCCATGATTGAGCTCATATGGTGGATTGTCAATTTCACCAGCCACACGTCTTCTATTTTCCCAACGGAAGCTCCACGACGGCGAATATATGATGTTCCTGTGCAAAGTCTCATTGGCTGTTCGGCAGGGAACAGTTTGTTCTCTGGAAGCAACACAGCAAGCTGATCCCATGATTCTTTCACATGCAAGTATTTTGTCTGACCATCATTCTCTACTTTTAAAAGTGCATCGAGTCTAGAAGCAATCTAGCGCTGTTAAACAATGATGTCATCCAAATCTAAGATGAGCATCAAGATTATTCAGCCCAAAGTTTAGAGATACTACCCAGAAGACCAAGGGAAAGTACCTCAAAGCAACGTAATTCTGCTCACAGTTTTCATGCAATTTCATCCTGCATAAAATGGAAGCAACCATAAGACTTATGCAACAAAATAAATACCATACAATTAAAACTATCCTTGGAATAAAGTATCAATTTAGAGTGTATGGAAGAGTATGAGATGATAAAGATTCAAATGAATCAAACAGTCACAAGTGATCGAGCAAAACAAAATCATGACTAATGAACAAGAAAATCCAAACTGTTAAAAATGGAAGAGATATATGTATGCTCCAAGCTTGTTTCGATAACACGGTAATCATTGATATAGATGCATGAAAGGGATGATGCCTAGCAGGCCGGTACTACCAGATTAAAACTTGCAGAAAAAGATTATTACGTGTTAGCGTCAGTTTCAAATAATTCATGGATGGAAATGCGAAGTATATAGTGTTGCTCTAACCAACATGTGAAATATGCGATGGAATTCGGCAAAGCAAGTTCTTCCAAAGAAAGAATATATCGCCCTTTCACTACAATTGATGTAAAAACAGAAAGGGTCATGTTCAAAGACCGGCAGGATGACCTCGAAACATGCAATCAAAAAACACGAAAAGGCACTCTTTATCACTTACAAAAGTTCTAGAATGGAAAGACTTCATTCAATTACTTTCAACAAAACCTGCTAAGCTTTCGTAAAATCTTAACGATGGGATCCCAATAATGCGCATCATAATCCTAAAAGCATCCCACCTTGTTTCAATATTCCAAAATAGAAAGGGGCTTCACAAGACATCAAATGATCAACAGCAAACAAACAGATAAAGAAGAAACACCCAGCCAAAGCATATATTCTGTTCTTCCCTTCTTCCAATAAGCTCGATAATCCAGAGGGGCTCAAGCAACTTGCTCATGCATCAACGCCAGAAGATAGCAACACCACCCATGAAACACGGCCACACAAAAGAGAACAGAAGCACCAAAACCCAACTTTCAATCAAAACACGACGAAAGCAAATCAAATCTCAGCACAGAGAGAGACCCAGAAGATCGAAACCCCCTAGCGAAGTGCGCGGTTTCGCCCACACCCAAAATGAGCGGCGGGAGCGGAATCCAATCGCCCCGCCCCGAATGCGACGTCGACACACAACCACGTGCCGGAAGTACACGGGAATCAAGCAGGATGCAAACGACTACGGAAAACCATGCCCAAAAAAAACGACAAAAGAGACCAGGCCACCGGATTCTCGGAATCTCAAGGTCTGCGCGAGGGTGGTCGGTCCTCCGATGGAGTACGCGATGCTGTCGCGGGCAAATGGAAAGATCAAGAGGCGAGCACGAACCATTTGGCTAGGGCTTCAACGGGAGAGAGAAGGGGAGCTCCAGTTCCTCTGCAACGGAAGAGAGGGAGAGAGCACAGACAGAGAAGGAGAGAGAAGAGAGAGAGAGAAAGAGGAGCTTCGCTTATAACGGCGTGAGTGGTGAGTGGGGGTGGGCCGTTTGCGTTCGTGGCAGAGGAGGGAGCGGGACCGTTATGACGGCGTTAAGGGCGTGGGAGGCGGGGTGTACGGCGGAGAAGAAAAGCTGAAAAAGTGTTTGGTTCTCGCTTTTTTTTCTCTTCCTTTTTTTTTATTTTTAGGTGTATTTTACTTTTCGCAAATTCCTCCTCTCGCTCGGAGTCATTTTCTCGGATCGAGAATAGGTACCGGGATATTTTCTTTTCTTCATTTCACGAAAGTGGATGTCAACATGCTGATAACATGTGCGAGGAATATATTTAGTAACCTTTTTTTTTCGGTCGTTTTTCCAATTTAATCTTTTATTAATTAGTACCATTTCAAAAGGACTTCTCTTACATAAAATAAAAATGGGATTTCTCTATTCTCTAAACAACCAATACCATTAGGAACTGTTTAAAGGGATTTCCCTACTTTCTGAGCAATCGACATCATTTCATGGATGTATAATTAAGGAGCTGATCAATTGCACGTAATATTATAAAGTGTGAAAGCCTCATGATCCGTACACTTTTTTAACCAAGTTAAATTGATGGGTGAATAATTTGGTATCACAAACTTTGCGAAGATTATGAATAATACTCGTGTGAGCAAAGTTTAGAAAGAAGTATTTATTATTTCGGGGTTGACGATGCAGTCAAATCTTAGCAAGGAAGTCGTTCCTTTACCCCAAGAGTTGTTTTAACAATTAAAAATAAATAAAGAGAGGGAGACAGAGAGAGAAGGAGAGTGTATGGGGAATGGTGGCACTCCTCACTCATGACTTTTCGGCCACAAGTGGCGCCCACGGTTGCGCCACGGCCCGCCCTTGGCCCAGTTCGACGGCTGAGCTCGTCCTTTTGTCAAAGAAGCCGAGCCCCACGCGAAGTCGTGCACCCCTCCCCGAACGGGAGGACGACGGTTGACCGTTGACCCTGGGACCGTAATGATCTGACGGCACGCACTTTTGCCGACTCGTAATTTCGTGTTGGGATCCGTTCGGGAGAGTGTCAAAGTGGGTGCGATTGATCTCGAAATGGCACATCGGTTTTTAGAAATCGTCCTTTGTATTCATCTTCTTCTCTTTTGTCTTCCTCTTCTTGTTCCGTTGTTCCCCTTTCTTCTCCTTTTTCCTTCCTTCTCCTCCGTCCCCGCCTTCGATTGTCTCCTCCACGGTGCATGGGGGTAAAAAGACTCTTAACTTTAGATACAATTCCAATTTTACCTTAAACTCTTTTCCCTTTAAGGTATGTGTGTACCAAAAGTTTTCTAAAATCTATCATGAAAATGTAATTCAGTCTTTCTGTTAACTCCGTCGAACTTAATTAATGAAAAATACTAACATGATATTTTTATTAATATTTTTTCTCTTTTAGGTGGCAATGGCATGGCTAAAACATAAAATATAAGGTTCAGACAAAGTCATTTTGGTCCAAATATGATTTTTGATACAAATTTTATTTAAATTAAATTCTAACAAGAAAAACAAAAATTAAAAATTAAAGAAAGGGAAACTTGGATTTGCAACCCTCGTAACCGTCACCGCCCCACCTTCATCGAGAAGTGTGCCCACAAGGCCTTGCCTGCGATTAGTGAGGGCCGCCGGCCCTTCCCGACGAAGGTTGCAAAGCGCTCACATTCTAACTCTCTCTCTTTTTTAATTTTAGTATATTTTAAATTTAATTTGAATTAAATTTGTATTAAAAATCAGATTTTGACCAAAACGACATCATTTAGCCACGTCATCCTCATGTATTATAGATTAAATAAAAAAAACCTCGTCGGCATTTTTCATCAATCAAATTTGACGGAGTTAATAGAAGAATTTGATTGCACAAATTTGATAAATTTTAAGACTTGATTGCATTTTTTGCAAGTTTTAGGAATTAATTGAACTTTCGTAACAAGTCTTAAGACTTTTGGTGTGGATATCTCTTTGCTTAAAAACAAATCACAAACTTGACTTAAATCCCAAATGTGTCATTTGTTAACCCTCGGCCTAAAGTCATTCTTAGTCGTCTCAAGTGGCATCACTAGGGGTGTCATAATCGAACCAAAAAACCGAATCGAGATATGATCTGAACTGATCCAAACCGAAAATTTTGTGCATTTCAATTCAATTTCGATTTTGATTTGGATAGTCAAAATTAATCAATTTTTTTTTCAATTCGGTTTATTTCAGTTTGGTTTAGTGAACTTAAATAAACACTTCAATTTTAGCCCTGAAAAGTAAAAACCCTATCTCGCCCTCACACAAGGCTGCACCTCCTCTGCGTCCTCGGCCTTGGTGAATCATCGCGCTCCGGCTCTTCCTTCGCCTCCGCCTTCTCCTTCTTGCGGTAGCCAGCCCCCACCTTCTTGCCCTCGCTCATCGCAAGGCTCTTGCCCGAGGCAATGACTTAAAACTTTTAAGGCTTTTCTCTCTCGACACCGACTCCTACGTCGCTCAGAGCAAAAAGCCTCCAATAATTTGTCCAAGATTTGACTCCTACACGTCACCTCTCTCCCTCCCTCTCTCTCTCTCTCTCCTTCTCGATTTTCTTGCTGATTGTTTTCCCTCTGATGGGTGTGCTGTTTTTGCATATGAATTGCGGAAAAGTCTTGATCTTTCTTGTTCTCGTCACCTGTTTTGTGGATTTCTGCATTTGGGTTGTTTTAGTTCGACGCAGTTCTCCATCGTGTTCGAAGAATTCCGTAGTGTGATGAAGTTTGGTAGCGCTTTGATGTGGCAACGTTTATGTCATCGTTGATTTCATCAAACCGAAAACTGACCCGAACCAAATCAATTTTTCGGTTCGATTCTAATTCGGTTCAAACGAGTTTCAGTTTAGTTCAAGAAGACACCCTTAATGGTTCGATTTAGTTCAATTTTTCAAGAAAACCGAACCCAACCGAACCGTTTACACTCCTAGCATTCACATGCTGGCAATAAATCTACCTCAGCAAGTTGACAAGAGGTTAAAGCTTAAAGTATTGTTCACAATTGCAAGTTACATTCTCAAAAATGTCCGAGCACACCTCTCTCTCTCTCTCTCTCTCTCTCTCTCTCTCTCTCTAGCCCCTCAACCAAAGATGTAGACGTGGCCACCACCATCCTTCACCTCCGTTCATCGGCAGACCACCACCCCATTCCGGACAGTGCCTCTAGCCGTCACTATGGTCTTTCAATGCCGTGAAGTAGGGACACAAGGTGAAGCTCTACCACGGGCGAAGAGCTCGACGTTGACAACATCGAGCATGCCTATGATATAGAGAGATTGAGGGATGGCGAGGTGAACAATGACGATAGACGGTTGTTCACCGTCATTGTCCGTCGTGAGGGCCTAGTTGTAGAAGAGAGGGGAGCTTGGAGGCAAAGGCGGCTTGGCGACAGAGTCGGCCGAGCGGTTGTCATGGGCAGAGTGATGACAACATTAGGACCTTTCAGTAGGTGCAAACTACATTTGCTAAATTTTGATTAGGGTTAATACCACTAAAAATTCCAAACTGGTATACCTGTAATAAATTTATCTCAAACTATTTTTTTGACCACAAAAAACCTCAAACTGGTTCACATATGATAATTTTATCCCGAACTAATTTTTTGATAACCAAAAATCTCAAACTGGTACACTGGTGACAAATTTACTTTCCGTTAGTTTCCATTTAATTTTACTATCAAATTTCTAAGTTTGATTACACGTGATAGTTGACCGGTATACTAATTTGGGATTTTATCCCTCTGGTTGTCACAAGTTTTATCAATTTGTGGTTTTTCATAATATTAATCCAATTTAATGGATGGTAAATTTGTTACAAGTGTACCGTTTTGGATTTTTTGTGGTAAAAAAATTAGTTGGGGTAAATTTGTCATAAAAGTATCAATTTAGGGTTTTTGATGGTCAAAAAATTAATTCGAGGTAAATTTGTCACAAGTATACCGGTTTGGGATTTTTGTTGGTCAAAAAATTAGTTCGGGGTAAAATTATCACAAGTATACCAGTTTGGAATTTTTGGTAATCAAAAAAATAGTTCGAGGTAAATTTATCACATGTGTACTAGTTTGGGATTTTTAGTGATAAAAAAATTAGTTTGGGGTAAAATTATCACATGTGCACAAGTTTGGGATTTTTCGCGATATTAACTCACTTGATTAACAGAAAACTATGCCGTGACAATTTTTAATATTTTTTTAGGATATTTGGCATTAAATAAATGTGCAACGCATGAGAATAACGGCCAAAACACAGACAAAAAAGCAAACTTATTATATAAAATATACCACCAAAAATCTACTATAATGTCAGTACTTCAAACTTTTTTTAATCACCAAAACTGTCCAACCTTGTATAATGTGACAAAAATATCTTCTCTTACTATAAAAATTTTACGTAACATGACATGAATCGAAACTTTTTTTGTGTCGCCAATACTCCAAACTTGTATCAATGCAACAAACAAAATACAAGTTTGGGGGTTTGGGTTACACAAAAAAAAATCGAAATTGAATTATAAGTAGTGACAATTTAAGTACCAAATTTTAAGAACTGACAATTTCAAGTGCTAAAAATAGAAAGAAATAAGGTTTTGATAATAATTAAAAATGTAATACCAAATATTGTTGGTAATATGTAATTAGGCAATGTTGGTATGTTTCATATACATAATGCCATAGTGGACAATATTCTAATTTTCAAAAGATATGTTTCTATTAAATGAGTTAAGCGAGCCTTCCTTTTTTGTCCAACAAGTGAACCATCCTTTCTACTTAGCTTGTTAAGTAAATTTGTGACTTAAATTAAATTTTTTGACTCAAAACCAGATAGCATCTCCAAATGAGTTCAATGCTTGATGACCGACTGGAGGAGGGTGGAGGGGAGGAAAAAAAGAAAAAAATAAATAATAGAAAAAGGAAAAATAATAGAAAAGAAAATTATAAAATATTATTAAAAATTATCCATATCAGCGACACGTAGGCTGGCCGGCTTCCACGTCAGTGATTTTCTTAATCGTTTAAAACAAAATGTTTAGGAAGTAAAAATTAGACGGATAGACTCAATTGACAAGAAGTAAAAATGTTTAAGACTTAACTGGCAAAATTAAAAGGTTTAGGACTAAATTAGCAAAAGTATAATAGGTTTAAACTTTTTGGACAATTTTCCTATACATCCACCACCTCCTTTCAAGTTGTACAATTTATATATAAGTAACAACAACATCATTTATTCTAGGGTTAATACTACGAAAAATCCTAAACCGGTACACCCGTGATAATTTTACCTCGAACTTTTTTTTACCACAAAAAATCCCAAATTGGTACACTTATGACAAATTTACCTCGAACTATTTTTTTGACCACAAAAAATCCCAAACTGGTACACTTGCGACAATTTTACCCCGAACTATTTCTTTGATCACAAAAAACCCCACACTGGTTTGACCACTAAAAACCTCAAACTGATACGTTTGTGACAAATTTATCCTCTGTTAGTGTTTGTTAAATTATATAAATATCACAAAAAATCATAAATTGATAAACTTGTGACAAACAGAGAGGTAAAACCTAAAAATGGTACATATGTCAATTACCACGTGTCATTAAACTTAGCAATTTGACAGTAAAATTTAACAGAAACTAACGAAAGGTAAATTTGTCACAGGTGTACTAGTTTAGGGTTTTTGGTGGCCAAAAAATTAGTTTTGAGGTAAAATTGTTATATGTAGATCAGTGTGGGGTTTTTTATGGTCAAAAAAATAGTTTGGGGTAAAATTGTCATAGATGTATCAGTTTAGGATTTTTTGTGATCAAAAAAATAATTTTGGGTAAATTTGTTACAGGTATACCAGTTTAGAGTTTTTCGTGGTATTAACCCTTTATTCTATCGTACTTCCATCATAGCTAGCATCTTAATGATCTAATTTCAGATCTACACAGTTATTATGATGGTCTACTAACATGTATACTTTCTAGTGATATTTCGGTAGCACAACTAAGTATCATATAACTCATATCTTATTTCGACATTACAACGGCCTAATAACATTTTTTTGACTATTCAAACAGGCGGAATAACAACCCAAGCCTTTAATTTATTATCTTGGATAACAACAGCGCATGCACGTGCGTTTTTTGACTAATGGGCAGCATAACGATATATTCTACAATTCTATGATTGTATTAGACATTATGGCATCCTAGCATGCATTTCTATATGAATTTGAGAGCAAGGGAATCGGGACTTACCTCGAAAGTGCGAACGTCCCCGTACC
The DNA here is from genome assembly GCA_031216185.1 of Syzygium aqueum. Classification (NCBI taxonomy): domain Eukaryota; kingdom Viridiplantae; phylum Streptophyta; class Magnoliopsida; order Myrtales; family Myrtaceae; genus Syzygium; species Syzygium aqueum. The sequence continues at coordinate 16,118,051 of CM062236.1, forward strand.
TACTCAGTCGGGAAAACGCGTGAAAGTAAGAGAGATGATGTGATAATTGAACCCAAGTTGAGAGAATTTCAAGAGCAAAAGGGAAAGGAGAAGACTTAGCACCACGTGAAAATGAAGAAAGGGATGGTTATTTTATAGCTGTATTTGGCCGCTTTAGGAAGAGGTGCGTGCGATTCCAGTCAAGATTCTCCCTTTCGAGGTCTATATCCGGTCCGTCCTACGTCTGATTCTATGATTTTTGCACCGTCAGAATGCTTTTAGAAGTTTCCGACGAGTGCAACACTACTAGATGAAATTGCTAAATCACAAAACTGAGATTTCTACTTGAATCGGGGACTAATTATAATCCAAGAATCGGACGGCGCTTCCGTGATTTATTATTTGTGAAAATCATCATTGTCTGGAAAGTTTTGTTTGATTTTAAAACCTCCAGGTACGATTTCGGGCTCTAAGAGTAGGACCTTACTTTCAAGTATTGGAAGATTTGACTGAAATTTGACCGGCAATTACTCCCTTGTTCAACCTCCGTTCAACCTGATTTTTGTTGCGTTAGGATGCTTGCGATCCTTTGCTTCGGCATGTGCAATTGAAACCAGGAAATCGCAAACTTCTAGACATTGTGAAAATAAGCCATTGGTTCCTAAGAGTCAAAATTGACTGTCGGATTCGGGATGCAATATGGGTCTAAGGTACTAGCTTTGACGAGTGGAATGCATTCTCAAGATCAAAACTAATAGAGAGAAAACCAAAAAATGAATAGTTTTGCCAAGTTTAGATTTAAGGTCTATCATGTGGCATATACATATAATTTGATTGCTCAATTAAACATAGTGGATTCTAACTTCGTACTTATGTATGATCATGCTATTCACATACAACATTACAGGAGCAAGTAAACCTATCACAGCCCGGTCCGTGAAGGGTGAGAAGTGATTATCAGAGCAAAGGGCCTGTATAAGAAGTGGCTCCTAACAGGTTTCTAGGATAGTGAATAAGGCTGAAATGAATTGAATTACACACTAAACAGGGAAAGATCATTCCTAGAAAATATATATATGTGAAACTATAATTAACTTACAAGAGGCATTTTTTGACATAACATCAAGTTTAGTATTGGGGTGTACTACCAAGATGGGTAACTTATTGGGAAAGTGCTTACATGTACTCTAAAGGACAAAATCATGATGCTCGGTATGGGACGGATAAAAACAGACAATAATACTTCAAGTGAGTTAATCCAAAATGTTACATAACCACTCAAATTAATCTCTTATTTCTTTAGAATCGAAGGTAGGAGTGATCAGGTTCCAAAGATACTTAGGAGTGCTCACTACCCAGTGGAAGCTTAGGATGAATTTTGCTTGTTTTTAGACTTTTGCTAAGCACACATTTTATTTTCTTTGTGATTTTTTCTCTATTTCTCTGATTTACAGTCGTTGATGCATTAGGATTGTTTGAATGTAAGAGGACCGAGTGTAAAAGTAAAAATATTGAACGGGTCAATCATACTGACCAAGAAACCTAACATCATCTCGTCTTCTCCGTTGTTATTATAGAAGTGGTGTAGCGTAGTGCAATCTCCATTGCAATGCACCCAGCCAAAACGAAGAATCTCCATCATAACATTTTTCATTCAAGCAACTTGCATTCGACTATATAGCACAACATTTGATGATGATGCAAATCAGATTTGCCCGCATTAAATTAGTCCCAAGAGGGTGGCTTAGGCCCGGATTTCAAGCGTCTTTCTTTCTGAACCACCAACCAAAACTCAAGCCATGACATCAACATCAATAACAACAAAAGTGCACAATACATATTCATATGACCACATCGACCTCAAACACCTCCAAAACCTTCACACAATGTCACTATGCGAATCAACCCATTCACATGACACGAACCTACGGAGCACCAATAAAGGATCAAAACCCCCCACCAATTGCCTAGACGACATTGACATTTATCAGACAGTCACGTTTAAGAAACCCACCTCGCCCTTTTTACCTAATCAACTCTATTATTTAACAAAACAACCAAAAGGTACCCTAATCTTGGCTTCCCTTCAGCCAACCGTTTGTGACCAACTGCAAGGAAGTCGTCGACCACCTTTCGCATAGACCAACCGAATCATCGGCACTCGAACACGTCCGAAGCTGCCGTGATCGGGTGGCTCACGCAACCCAAGCTCATCGGGCTCATGAAGAAGCCGTCGTAGGGAGAGCCCAGATCGAGGCCCTGGTCGGCGTCGGCGACCCCGCTGGACTGATAGATGGAGTTTAGGATCTCGTTGAGCGAATCGAGCCTGTGGCTCAGCTCCGTCACCTGAGCCCTCAGGATGGAGTTCTCCGACTCGACGTTGACCAGGCGCTGCGTGGCGACGGTGATGCCCGTCAGGATCTGGTTGTTCTCCTTCGCCAGCCGGGTCACTTGGGACGTGAGGTCGTCCAGGTGCTTCTGCTTCCGCATACGCGACCGCCTCGCCGACTCGCGGTTCGACTCCATCCTCTTCCTCTTCCTCTGGTCCATCCGGAGCTGCCGCGGCTCGCCCTCCGACCCCGAGTTCTGAAGCTGGACGGCGCTCGACGAATTCCCGCTCGACGAAGCCATCAAATAATCTCTTTTCGACCGAGAAGAGGGGATCGAATTCTTTTCTTTTTTGTTCTTTTGGATTTTGATTTATAGATATTGTGAGACGCAGGACCCAGATGATAATAATTCTTGGGCTTATGTATATGTATATCAATATCAATCTTAGTCGTGTAATATAGGCTGGAAACGAAGAAAACTACTCATGAGAAAACATAGAACCAGTAGAGGAATCGAACAGAGAATGATTGAACCAAGTGGGTCCTGCGTCTGATTGAAGAACCGATCATCAACCCGGAAAGGAGGATTTCACTGAGAACCGGAGACATGAATGAAAAACATCAAGTACACAAGACACGCATCAAACCTGAACGGAAGTGGGAACCGATTTCTCCAACAGGGGATCGAAAACAACCACAGATCTGAACAAAGACCAGATCTTTTTTCGCGAATACCAAACCTTTTCAAGCGATTGGGCAAAAACAAAATTTGTGTAACGATCCCGAAAGACCAAAGTTTCAGCTGCAAAGAAGCTAAACCTGGCTCAGGCGAAGAATCAAACAAGACAGCGTTTTTGCCTAGAGAGAAACAGAGGAAAGCAGAGCAAGGGACCACTGTTGAGGTCAAACCAGCAGAACCTCAGCAGAGAGACAGAGAGAGGCAGAGGGAGAGATCAGATCTAAGAGGGGCTGAAGATGGAGCAGCAAGGAAGGAATTGAAGACGGAAGCAAAGGGTGGTCTTATAGACGAACAAGTGGGCGAGAGAGGGGAGGAAAGTGCGAGGAAAGGGGATAAAGAAACAAGGGGAAAGCATTGGAATCTCCCCGGGAGGGAGGGAAGTCGTTCTTGTTTTTGTTTGGTGAGAAGGTGATTGGCCACGCGAGGTGGAGACGAAATTTCCGCAAGAATCCAAGTCCAGCTGGGCAGCAACAACGACGTTGAACTAAATTAATCGGCATTACGAGTAATTAAATGGATCGCCAATGTATGTGTCTCTGTCGCTTCAGCCTCGCATACGTGTACCCATACGTAGGACGGGTGGCGGTGTCGCTGTTCGGCTCTTCGCAGCAGCAGAGGTATCTCGCAGTAGCATCGGGCCCAAGTCCATTTTTTATTTTTTTTTCATACAATATGCAATATGGTGTCTGAAATTTTAATTTTTTTTAATATAGTCTTTAAACTTTAACCCAATATATAATGTGCTGAACTATATGAAAACATTTAATATAGTCTCTGATATTGAATTAATGGAATGACTACATTAAACATTTTTATATAACTCAGTGAATAAGTTGACTATGTACCAAAAATTAAGAGACCATATTATATATTGAGCCAAAGTTCATAGACCATTTATGTCATTTTTCCTTTTTCTTTTATCAAATCATGCGAACGTGGTTCAATCTTTTTTGACCACTTGTTTTTTGGTAATTTTTTTTAATATAAAGTCGAGTTTGAATATTCCAATTGAATGTCACATTTGTGTTGAGTTACGAATTGTTACGACTTAATTTTACTACTTCGTAAAACGGATGTACTACTTGGCTTTTCAATATCGTATTTTTTTCGAGGGGGGGGGTTAAATCTAGTATATTCGGCTATCAATTTTCTTATATAGTTTTCGTGATCAATTTGCTGTTATTCATTGATAAAAATATAGAAGACTCCGAACATTGCATACCACATACAGAACATTGCGCCCTGTTAACAGTAGATAGAATTAAAATAAGAAATTCAAATCAATTGAGTTATGTTAAAAATCTTCACGAAGAATATAAATCCAATTAAGAAAATTTAAAAGCACACAAAACGCATATGCTAAGGCCATGTATGTATCACCAAACAATAAAATAAAAATGACATAAATGGTTCTTGCAATTTGGCCAAATATTTGATGTGGTCCTTAAATTTTTTAATTTGTTTTCATGTGGTTCATGAACTTTAGCCCAATATATAATGTCATCCTTGAATGCAGTCCTTGAACTTTAGCATGACATTCTTGGATTAACTCATCAAAGTATTGTCCACTTTGGTCCGCTCTATATTGAGCTTCACGGTTTTGTTCTTGGGCGTATAGGTGGACACTTTCTCAGGAGGCTATCCATTTTGGTAGTGCTCCTACCCGAGCATGCTTAACTTTGGACTTCCAAAACTAAGGATTTCCGTTACATCAAAAGGCACATCTATAAGTTAATTCAAGTTTTCACATATATATTTAAGAATTGCTCTCTCCTTATTTGGTTCATAATTCGCTTTACTCCCACCCCCTTCGCTAATCTAGAAGCCTGTAATGAGCCACTCCTTGTGCATGCCCTCATGCCCTAGAGATCACAGGCCCACCAACTTCCGTGTGGTTCGTCCCTAAATCACATACCTACTAGAAGGGTTTTTCTCTGATACCATATTGTATCATCCTTAGGTTAACTCATTGAGATATTTTCCATTTTAACCTATTCCATACCGAGCCTCAATGTTTTGTCTTTAGGTGTAAAGGTGAGCACTTTCCTAGGAGGTCACACATCTTGATAGTGCTCCCACCTGAGCACTCTTAATTTTGGAGTTTTAAAACTAAGCATCACCGTTACGTCAAAAGGCGCATTTGTAAATTAATTCCAATTTTCGCATATATCTCCCATAATCATTCTTTCTTTATTTGGTGCATAGTTTGATTCATTCTTGCCCCATTTGCCATCCTAGAAGCTTGCCAATAGTTGCTCTTTGTTTAGGCCCTCATGCCCCAGCGATCACTCCTCGCCCTTGTTGAACCCGGTCCCTTGTTGAACCCGATCATTACATTTGATACATGCTCAATCTATTTCCAGGATTATATGAAAATATTCAATATTATCTTTGAACTTGAATTAATAGAAGGACAATATCAAATATTTTAATATAGTTCAGAGAGTAAATTGAATATATACATAAAATATAAACACCACTTTGAACAAATTAGAAGTTTTGGGAATCATACTGCATATTGAGCCAAATTTCATGAATTATTTGTATCATTATCCCAACAGTGAAAGAGCAAGGCCGCTTAGCGTATGTACAAATTATCTCCAATGAAATATATAGAAGACAAAATGTCATTTATTTTTTACTTTGGTATACTATAATTGCTAAACTAAGACATATACATGATAAGTTTCCATCATTATTCAATACGTCGTTATTAAACTAAGCGGATTTTGATGAAATTCTGTACTCATTGTATCAATGAAATTAGTCAAAACTTCAGAAATTCTCCCTCGTGCGTTTTTCTTTTTAATTTAAAGCTTAAAATCACGGGGAGTTGTAATAATAAAAGACAAAAGCGGTAGCATAATAAAATAAAAAGCTCAAGAACTTAATCCTTATTTATGCTTTTGAAATATTTTTAATGTCAAAAAATGGATTTATAATTAGAATTATTCGAATTGTTACAAATTAAACGGCTTTGTTGTTCGACCAAAAAAAAGTGGCTTTATTGAATAACGAAATATGTATTCAGAAGCGCATTCAAAAAGTAGAACATAAAATTTAAAAGTAAAAACATATTCTGCTTCAAATATGTTGCGTCACTCAATTTTTTTTCAAGTTTAGTTCACTTCTTTATTTTTTTCAATTTTTTTGTGTTATATTATTTGATTTTAGAGGATTAATAAATTAGATCGTTGAATTTTATTTTTAAATAAATGGATATAATTGAGTTTTGTATACTATAGGCACATACATGGGATCTCGGTTCGCGGAATGACGGCCCTCGAGGAGTCCACCCCTCTAGCCCATCGGCCCGATCCCTTCGGTACGCACGTAATATTTCAGCAGAATGACGGCTTATTTCCCATTGAAATAAAATTTTCTGAATTGACAACATAATGACTATACTATTCAAATTTCTAGGCTAATTCTAGCATTATGACAACTAATTTTTTTTATAAAAAAAAGGTGATTTAAACCCTACCTTGTCACCTGGCATCCCTCACACTTCTCCAATTTTCGTCGCCCACCAAGATTCCCTCGGTAATTAACAAAACTGATGTTAGTAGTAAGTTCACGATAATTTTTTTTAGGGTTAACACTACAAAAAAATTCCAAATTGATACATTTATGATAAATTTAGCTCAAAATAATTTTTTGACCACAAAAAACCCAAAACTAATACATCTGTGATAAATTTACCTTATGTAAGTTTTTGTTAAATTTTACCGTCAAATTGCTAAGTTGGATGACACGTAATAGTTGCCGGATGTATCAATTTGGGGTTTTACCCCTCTATTTATCACAGGTTTATAAATTTGTGATTTTTCGTGGTATTAATTCAATTTTATGGAGGGTAAATTTATCACAAGTGTACTAGTTTTGGGTATTTGGTGGCCAAAAAATTAGTTTATGATAAATTTGTCACGGATATATCAAGTTAGAATTTTTGGCGGTTGAAAAATTAGTTCTAGGTAAATCTGTCATAAATATATCAGTTTGAGGTTTTTCATGATATTAATCTTTTTTTTATAAAGAACTAAACAAGCGAGGAATCTAACTTGCCCTGAACAAAAATGAGAAAATTGAAGCCTTTTTATAGGCAAATCTAGCCTCAAAAGGGAAATGATGCATACAATTAAGGGGAAATGATGTGAAGTGGTTCCAAAACCTTGCACAAGGGAGGAGGAAGGCCGATCCGGACTTCAAAACCCACTCTCGCGATTTTCGGGCTTGGAAATAGCCTCAGCCGGCGAAGTGGCGCATAGGATCGGTATGTTGCCCCATGGGTCTGCTCATGTGCTAGGCATGTGCGGCTTAGCATGTGACTAAAATGTTGACAGAAAGCACTGGCCTTCATCAAATCGGCACTCTAACCAACTGACCCGGCATTGAAAGGGGCAGGTGGTGGTTGCTAATTGGTCGACGGTAGGCGGCGACAGCAGTGCCAGCATCACCTTTTCTTTAAATAATATTTTTCTAAAATTTCAATCGAGCTTTGATAGATAGCAAACATTAAACAACGAAAAAAGTAATACAACAATATAATAGTTCGAGGTATTCTCTTATCAGATATCGAGATAATATACTTTGAGGGTACTTTTTAATCTTAATTAGCTTTTATGGTGCAAGTTGACTGCTCAAACGATTGTTTACACAAGGGTAGCCATCTAATGATACGTGCGCATGATGTGTTGGGTTTTTGTAGTTGGATTGGGCCGGCCATTACGGGCTTGGACAGGCCATACGTTTACAGGTACAGAAAACAGAAAAGACTGTGTTCTTATATGCACGAGTGCTCTCGTCAAGCAGCGGAGAGAAACAAGGAAAGAAAAAGGGATAATAAATGCATTGGAAGTTGTAAACTTGTTACAAAAGTGTAATCGAATTTTAAAACTTTTAAAAGTACAATCAAGCCCTAAAACTTGTTGCAACAGTACAATTGAGTCGTAAAACTTTCAAAAAGTGTAATTAAAACCTAAAATTTGTCAAATTGGTCCAGTCAAGTTATTCCATTGATTGCATTTTTTGAAAGTTTTAGATTTAATTGCGTTTTCGTAATAAGTTTTAGAACTTGATTACATTTGTTGAAAGTTTTAGGATTTAATTACATTTTTGAGATAAAATTTTAGGACTGTTAATGCAGTTATTCCAAAGAAAAATAAGTGATAAGTGATCTTCAAGTGTAAGCACGCGATGAACATGTAAGGGATTAAGGTTGTGAAAACCTGGGCATTCTCCGACTGTGTGATTGCCTCTTCGACTCGCGAGAAGAATGTTGCATTTGGGGAAACGAGCTTGATCTTGTTGAAAGATCTATATGACTTGCGTGAAGTTATTGACACACGAAAGCTTTGTCTGCCCCAGCGCTCACACTTATGGCATAGTGTTTTGTAGCACAAACAAAACTAAAAAGGGTCGTAGATTAACCAGGCTCGAAGTATATAGTAATCAATGAGAAAATACTAAATATGTGCCTCAGTTTTTTATAAATCACTTTCATACCTCTATTTTTAAATTTTTTTTTGCTACTTCTAGATAAAATCCCTCCTCTAAAAAAAAGACCAAATCACCCTTTTGTAAATTATAAACCCTTTCAAAGGGAGCATTTGAGAGAGTTTTGGGAAAATGACTTCGCATCTAGAGAAAAGATTGACTCCATGGGCTCTCACAAAATGCAAGTGGTGTTTGATAAGGGATTTTAGCTTCAACTTCCTTTTGTCTTAATACCATCTTGTCTCGTCGTGCTCCTTTTTGGTGCTTTTGGGATTTGCGTGCTAATGAGGTATTTCCGTGTAAGGGTCTCTCCTAGACCATACCTCACATGACAGTGGAAGATAATGTCTTATTTAGTCTAGGTTTGTGATTTTGGAGTTGTCACTAGTCATTATTGGTAGGTAGACTAGAAACCTAATCGAGATATGGGAAAAATACCACGATTAGATGAACCAGAGATTTTGAGTACGAGGGCTTGGTTACGCTATTGATCTTGAATTGAGATCCCTAATGCCCTTTCGGTACCTAAGAATGATATGATGTCTAACGTGTCATGCGAATTTACGAGACTTACCCACTAATTCTATTCGTTCTAATCACAAGAAGAACCAAACAAGTATTAAACGAACAATCGAAGTCAATCAATCCTAAGTGGTCTCTAAAAACGAAAATCAATCAAAACATCTAAACTCTAATGAAGCTCTAAAAGCTTATTTATTTCATGATTTACACTTTTTAGGATTTTAGAGTTTTTGAGCGGTTATAACTCCCGAATTTGGGATTTTCTAAAAAACGCCACTTGGGCACTTCCAAAAATTCAAATCTCACTTTTTATGGTTGGCCACGGTGTTTTTGGACCATTTTGTGAATTTTCAAAATTTTTGAATTTTTTTTTGGAAATTTTATTAACTGAGAATTGATTTTTATGATTTTTTTTATTTTCTAAAAAATTTTATGAATTTTTCGATTTTTCAAATTTTTATTGATTTTCTAATTTTTTTCACATTTTTATTTGTATTTTCTGAATTTTCTGAATTTTTATGGGTTTTTTTTGAAAATTTTGGAGTTTTTATGAATTTTCTAATTTTTTATGAATTTTCCATTTTTTTGGAATATTTCGAATTTTTAAATTTTTTTATATTTTCTGATTTTTTTATTTTTCTGCGAAATTTTTATTTTTATTATTTTTTTGAATTTTTATGAGTTTTTTTTAGATTTTTTTTATTATTTTTTTAAATTTCCCGCCGAAGTGATGAATCGGACCAGCCCATTTCGACTCGGTTCGGTTTGTCCGAATTGGGTGTCGCCGGCGCCGGTCACCTTCTTCGGTGAGCACAACGGCAGAAATGGCGCTGTTTTGGTCTGTGCCCATTGAGGCATTTGATCGAACAATTAGTGTGCACAATTTATATTAGACGTTTTCAAGGCCCCGACTTTGAGCCCACCGCCGGCGACCTTCCGGCGACTAGCTCGCCATTTCTTTTGGTCCATCATCAGGCCCATATATTCTAGTATGGATCTAACCTAATCATAGTGCCATCGGATGTTCGCCAGCCAGCGAAAAATCGGTCTAAATAACTTAATTTATAAACTGTTCCAACATGGATTTCCAGAATACGAACCTTGATCCCAATCGCCCTAGCTGTCTAGATCGACCCCAATCAACATAACAAAGTCAAGGGAGTCTAGCTTGGATGGCCTACGGCCGAAATGAAGCTCCAACGAGGACCTTCGAGCTCCGGCGAGATGGTTGGTGGGGGTGGCCGACTCGGTTTGTGTGTTTTTAATGCCCAAAATGCAATCAGACAACACCCAAAATTATTAGAAGCATGTTTTAGGCATCAAAGAACTCATATTTGCGAAAGATAACGCATGATCAGCAAGATTGAACTCAAGTTTGCTATTTCTCAAATTTGGAAAACTGTGACTATGAGTGATGTTTACTTGTTTCGTTCGATGACCAGAAGAAATTTTCGAATTGAGCCGTGCCTATAGGGTTGTTCCTTGACACTTGTACTTCCACCTGATGGTCTTGACCTCGCCGGAAAAGGTCTGGATTGGTTAGAAAAGGCTCGGTTTCAGGCTTTCAGGACCAGCGAAGTCGACTGAAACAACCAAGGGAGAGTCACGGCCAAATCATGACTCGTTGGTGCTTTGCCATCCACGGCGGCACCGAACACTCGTGATGGGACTCTCGACCCTCTCTCTCTAGATCCTTCTCGTTGATTTCACCTCTTTCTCTCTCCTCTCTCTCTTTGGCCTTTCGTTGAATACCTTCTCTTCTTCCTCTTCAGTTTTTTTTTTTTAGTTTTTGTTGATAAAAAATTCCCGCCCAAAGTTTGTTGCAACCGATCTTGAATCGTTTAGGGTGATTCTTGGTGCCAGTTGGATATTTTCTAGCTGGCCAAATCGATTTACGCGTGTTAAATTAGCCGGAAATGATCAGTGAAGTTGCGGGCTTGAATTAGAATTTTCTAGGTTTGGTGTGACTTGGGTGAGTCAGGCGAAGAAGACAACCAACCCAGGTCGGGTTGGGTTGACCCGACAGACTAGGGTTGGTCTAAATTCGCCTATTAAGCTCAATTTTGACTCGATTTTTCAAAATTAAACCCCAAAATTGAATTTTTCATTGTATTCCGAACCTAAATATATGATTTTCCCCTTCTTACCAAAAATATATATATATATATATATATGATTTTCCCCAATTTTTGTTATAATTGTGTTCCAGATTTTCACATTTTTGTATTCGGGGTAATAGGGTTTTGTTAAATTTGATGTCCTAATGACCTGATTAGGCAAAATTGATGTCAAAATTGAATTACCCACATCTAATTAACCCTTAAATGATGGTCTCATGTTTCGACAATTTCATATTGGGCACGATTCCCAATTTGAATTCAAAATACTTAATTTTCAATCGAATTTTGGGTATTTTTTTATTTTATGTCAAATTGTGCAATTGGATTGACCATTATGTAATTCAAGGTCCCAGAATCATTTATTGTGAAGACACTATCACTTAAAAATGACTAGGAAAAGTTTAATTGCATTTTTGGTTCAATTTTACCCAATTTTGGGAAAAACATATACCCGATTGAAATTTTTCAAAATTGATGATGTATTCATGAAATTAGATTTAAAATAAGACTAATGACTATTTTTTATGGAATTTTATGATTCCATTTACTATTTTTCTTGATTTTCTCACCTATTTTGACTAAAAGAAATTAAGGAAAAATGCAGAAAAATGCAGAAAAATGCTAAAAAAATATTTTTTGATTTAGAAATAGGTGTCTAGGCTTGGTCAAGATTTCTAGTCCTAATTTTGAGATTTTTGAAAATATAAAAAAAATAAACTAAAGATTATGTGTCAACACATCTCGTCATATCCTTACAAAAAAAAAAAAACACATCTCGTCATATCCCTTCCGCTGCCAACCAACACCAATTAATGAGCTCCAAGGAAGCCACCTCCTACATCCCTTTATCTGCTGCCGCCGCCCCTCAACCCTCCTATTGTGTGATTCTCGACAACCCTAGATCATCAACCATCGATCAATTACTGCCCCTTGGCCCTAGTCACACGTCCCTCGATCCTCCCCGAACCTAGGCAACAGGCCATTGATGTTGTATGACCCCAGGCAAGGCGATGCCAGTGTCATGCGATCCCAGGCGAGACGACACTAGTGTCCCTCGAGCTCCTTCGCAAATGCTCATCAATGATTGTATGCACAATAAGGGTAAACGAGGAATATCAAAATATTAGTGATGGCACGATTGAAAGTTAAAATTTCATTAGACCCTTAAAATTGGATTTTTTGGAATGCTGAAAGCTGAAGTTGGTTCTTAGTTGAGTTAAGCTTTGCACTCAACTTTGCGCCAAAGGCCCTTGGTTTTGCGTTACCAACAACCAACTTTAGCTCACGTGCCTTTACAGGCCTAAAGTGTTGATAAAACCTTGTATAATATTTTGAAGTTGACGAAATAATTCATAATACCTTGCAAGCTTGATAAATGCAAATGTTATTTATATTTTTCAAGTAAAATCCGTTTTTAAGGGAACTTCAATGTACGTAGCAAAAAGATTTGTGAAAAGTGGATCAACCTTTGAGAGTGAACAAGTCTAGAAAAATGTGAAAAGACTTAGGGGTACCAAAGCAAACATGACCACAAAATCTACATCTTTATCATACTCAAGTTGCCTTACAAGACGCAATACAATATTATCGGGAAACCAGATATAACCGGGACTGCTAATTTAAGTGGAGTGCCTATATTACTTGTAGAAGAGTGTGTTGCAAACTTTGGATTAAATTTATCATGACGAATTGTATTCAAATACTTATGATAGCTAGTGGTCTAGCTTGGATTCTTAAACGAAGATTTTGGATTGATTATCAATTTTGTGATATATCAATTATGCGTCATAACTTGATTGATTGACAATTATCAAGGAAATTAACAACTTTCCATAGTTTGAAGCTACTCTGTTCATGGAAACTGGAAGATTTGATTGTATAGGCTACCAAATCTCTGTGAATTCATATTGATACATTTAAATGGCTAAATTGATTTGCTCAACAATTGTCCAATGGATAGCTTGGAGATTAATCTTCGTGAAGATTGTCCAATGGGAAGATTAAATACTGAAGAGTATAAAAGGAGAGATGATCAATAGTGTCGAGCAATTTATTTTACAGAAAAAGCTTTACATACTAATTGTTTTCATAGTGTACTGAAAGTGTAATTTCTTGGGAAGTGTATTAATGTTATAACTTGTGCTTAGGTGTGAGATAGCATGATCTATCGGCTTAGGTATAAGCAAGGATAAGTACACTAAGAGTGACATAACTTTTGCATGGCGCTCACTTAAGTGTCATAACTTTTTTTCTGCTCACTTAAGTGCCACAAATTTGAAAAAAAAACGATTGCTTAAGTGCCATAAGCAATTTACCTTGTTGGAAAATTTGACGTGTATGTTGGTCGTCCTATATGGCATTGCTAGCACTAACGTGGACAGGTATCGCTAGAGCTAACGTGGACAATTAATAAAATATTAAAAAAATCCACGTTGGAATCGAAAATTAATAAAAAAATCCATGTAGGACGATTTACCGGGAATGACACTCAAATGATTGATTTTACTCTGATACGACACTCAAGTGAACACTGCACAAAAGTTATGACACTCTTGCTGTCCTTATCCCAAACATTTTTTTGTATAAGTGAAAAGGTTGGCATGAATGAGGCTCATTGCATATAAAATCCAAAATATTTAAATTTAATTTTCAACAAAAATAGAAATTAAAATATCATCAAAACAATTATTATGTACTAACACATAAGTAGTATTAATTATAAATTACCTCATTCGCTTCTCCTTTTTCCCAGCTACTGTGTGACCCTTGACTCTAGAAACCCATCATACTCTCTCCTTATTTTACTTTCATCAACTCAAATATAAATAAGTAGGTTAGGTTTAACATTTAAATGAGCAATTATGTGAAAATGATAAACGGATAAAGGCCTTTTTCCAACCATTTTTTGACTTCCGACGCCTCCTTTTATCTTAAATTGACCACAATATCTCTTGCAGGTCCCAGATTTAAGATTATTTCTTACTTTTTTTGTCTTTTCTTTCCTTGGAAATTCTGATGCATTTAGAATTGACGAAAAATATATATTTGCCAATGGTTTGATTGGATTGTCTTATAATGCAATTACAATTGTCATAATTTTCTTGTCAATAACTAACTATTCCACTTAATCAGCCTTACTTTCAGTTTTATCAATATAGTCTTAAACTTTTAGGCGATATTTCAATGTAGTCTTTCCCACCAATTGCCATAAAAATTGTTGTTGTGGCGCCTAGTCATCACCATTTGTCCTAAGTGGCATGCTGACGTGAGCAATTTGTTGATTTTCATGTCGCAATTTTCGATAACAATTGGTAAGAAAGACTACATTTAAATATCGTGAAAATGTGTATGACTATATTGACAAAATTCGAAAGTTGAAATTGAATTGACATATGTACAATAGGTTGATGACTAAATTGATAACTTTCCCAAATATTTAAATAATCACTCATTCAATGACCGCATGTAAGTATTTTTTGAATAAATACACTAGGAGTGCCATAATTTTCGTCCGGCGCTCACTTAAGTGTCACATATTTGAAAAATCTATCACTCAAGTGCCATCAACGATTTACCTCATTAGAAAATCTGACATGGATGCTGATTGTCCTATGTGGCAATGCTAGTACTGATGTGGACAATTAATAAAAATTTTTAAAAAAATCCACATCGAAATGGGAAATTAATAAAAAAAATCAATATATGGTGATTTGCCAGAAATGACACTCGAATGATTGATTTTATTTCGATGTGGCACTTAAATGAGCGAAAAAAAGTTATGGCATTCAAGTGAGTGCTGTATGAAAGTTCCCAGCACTCATGCTGTTTTTATCCCGGTATAAGCATTACCAACTTCAAAATGAATTACTTTAAATATAAGCAGCACATACTACTATAACTACTCAGAAGATTGCTAGTATAGTCTAGCTAGTAGGCTATTAGTTTGAGAGAGTAAACGTAGGCTTATACCAAGTTGAATCGCTTTAAAGCATTGCATGTATTAATTTATATCTCTTTGCGTATTTTTATTACTACATGATAGAAGTGCATCGCACTTTGTTGATACTTAATTTTTAGCCGACAAGTCTGGTAAAGGTAAAAACTCGAAATTAGGGTTCCTGATTGTGACATGGCCTGTTTCTCTGCAAAAAAGAGTCATTTAAGTGTTTTCCAATTTCCATTTCATTCTGTCTAAATTTAGTTATTGATTTCCTCAATAATCCAAGTTTGACTTTAGAGTTGACTTTTAGTCAACCCCTAAACTCAACTCTTAGTTGACATTTTTTTTGAAAAATTAAAAAAATTGAAAAATCATCAATTCAATTCTTTGCAAACTTAATTAGACTTCCAATTCTTAATTTTTGTGAAAAAAGAGAGTTGACTTTTTGATCAAATCGAGAATTTTGACCCTTGATTGGCAAATTTCAAAATTCATTTATTTCTAGTCATTTTTTAGAATAATTTCCTTGTTGAGATTTGATTCGGGGGCCATGACGCATTTGAATTATAAGAGATTGAGCTTGAGGTGGGTTGGCCAATTTTTGAGTGCAAATTTAGGTCCCAATTGGTCCTTTAAAAATAGTGCATATTAGCCCAATTGGAACCTGATTAAGCCAAATTAACTTAATTTCAATATCATTTGGGCAAAATCATGGTAATTTGGCGTAGTTTGACTGAAATGATGAATCGAGACTGACGAGGTTAGACCAGGTCAACCCGATTGACCTAACTCTGTTCGGCCCACTTGGGTTGAAGCCTAATTCGACCAATTGGATCTAACTAAGAGTGATGGCCAAACCCATGTGACTAATTAGAGACAATCGAAAAGTCTCGGGCCGACCCAATCAACCCTGGCTAGCACGATTGAATTGAAATTGAACTGGGCCATTTGGCCAAACCTCAATTGGGCGCATTTGGCCCATTGAGCTAAGACATCACGCCTAATTAGCAAAATTAAAACACAATTTAATGTTGGAAGGATCTTGGGCCAATCTGGTCAATGGTCTGACTTGACCGGGCTTAGCCCACTAGACCAGAGCCTAATCGAGTCATTTGGCCCAATGGCCGAATGTATAGACCCATATTAAGCAAGGCTAGCCCTCTCTTCCTCACACCTCAAGAATAACCAAATTGTCATTACCGAATTTCCCTTGCTATGTCATAAATCCATGAAATAGCAAATTATGACCATTAATTCCATTCTAATCTTAGCCATCAACATTGCTAAGTCATCAATCCATCTGACAAAAATTTAGCCGATAAAGAGCTACCTTAACCCTTAAGGAAGTAATATCAACCATTGGATTAATCCAAGGTTAGAATTAAGAGGAAATTTAAATTTTCACTTCAAATTCTAAGAACAGAATTTCCTCTCTCTCTCTCTCTCACATTCGGCCATAAGCATTTTCTCACGACTCTCTCACTGGAAATTCTGCACAAAATTCTCACTAAGTCTCTCTAATTTCCCTCTCGTCCCTTGTTCACTCACCCCCTCTATCGGATTCTTTTCCAATTCCAGCTGATTACTAATTTTCCTCTGTCGGCCGAGACTTATGATTGGCCTCCCCGGTGTCCCCTTGGTGTGGACATGATCGGCACCTCCTTATATTGTTGTTGGACCTCCTTTGTCTTGGCCTATTTTGCTTGATATCCACCAACTCCAATTAATCAAGGTAGGAGTTCCTAATTTTGATTGATTGCTCCACATGATCATTCAAGGATGCTCAACTTGATCATAGTCTAAAATTGAAGTATAACTTCAATCTATGATCAATGAAGGCTAGGATGTGATGGAACTAAGTGAAACTGAAACAAAAATTGGACTAGAGTTTAGGATTGTCCAATAAAGTCATTAGATAATTGCATGTTTAGAAGAGTCTAGGATTTTAGTTTTGCCTTAGCCGAACTTCTCTAGCCACATGTTGATGTTGATTTTGAGGTTATGTTGTTAATTCAGTCTAGTTTGCATATTTAGGATAGTTGATTCCTAGAACTAGATCAAATGATAGTTGATTAGATGATTTGCATGCTCAATTTCCTTTAGAATTAAAGTCTAGCCGATTTCGTTAGGTAATTTGGATGTTCATTTGATGTTAACTAGTCCTAGGATTGATATAGGTTAGCATTTATTTACTATTTTTCTCGTATTTTTCAAAAACTAGGATCTAACCCGATCCCGAGTGGGTGGGCTAAAGTTGAAAATCTGGGTAATTCGGCTAATAATTGGGCCAAATGGTTTGAATGAACATTAAAATACACTTCTTAAGCTTTCATTTGCGGCTAGAATCATTTAATTTTGACTTCATTAGGTTAAGCAATTGAATTAAAATATAATTGGGTAGGACGGGGCAAAAAACAAAGAAGTGCCCCTCTTGGCTCATTGTTTGCTTGATTCCTAAGGCTAATTAGCCTAATTGCATGTTTAATTAATCCTGTGGTGATTGATTAGATGTATCTTAAGTTCAATTGCGATTAGTGATGGATGATTCGGCGTGTAGGTTTTTTTTGGTCGAAATGCATATTACCATTCATTCGTTAAACAGCGGATTACAAGAGTGAAGATGACTAGCATCAATACAAAATAAATCCCAAAGGGCTTGGGGCAGTCTGGACATCCTGTTGGTTGGAAGCGTCCCTTTCCGATGATTTTGGCTATCCAATCTGCTACTTAATTGGACTCGAGCGGACAGTGGACCATAGAAACCCTCTTAATTGGGAGAGCAACTTGTTGCATTCCTCAAATAGGCTCCTCAAAGCCCATGGGCTCAGCGTTGGTTGAAGGGAGTAATTTATAGCCGTTGCATTATCTGTCTGTATGCATAATTCCAGAACAGAGTTGGTCTTCGATGCTTCCAGCTCTCCCAGACAGCGCAACGCTTCCTTCACTGCCACAGCTTCAATTTCCAGCGGGGAGGACGCAGCCGCAGCTCTAGCAAACCCCATAGTACGCAATCCTCTGTAATCCCTGCATACCCCAGTCACCAATCCCTCATTTTCCCCTTCGATCCATGACCTATCCACGTTAAATTTCCAGCTTCCTTTCTCTGGGCACGTCCAGCGCGCTGACTTAGATTTTGCCCACCAGCTCGTCGACACAGGTAAGCTTTGCTCTCTGTAGATGCCGTTTAGACTAATTGCTTCATCGACTATTGTTCCCGGTCTTGGGCTGATTTGATGGAACACCCAGGCGTTTCTTGCCTTCCAGATTTGCTAGAGAACTTCCGCAAGCACCTCTCGGCCAGATTGTTCTGTGATGTGGGTAAGGGATTCATCGAACCATTTATCCATTCTTGATAGATTTGTTGTTGATACATCCACACGAAGCCTCGGGTTTGACCAAATGTTGTTTGTCCAGCTACAATGGGCGAATAGGTGTTATGTTGTTTCTAGGATTTCTCGACAAATTGGGCATAAAGGATCGGGTAAGGCCTTTCTTTTGTATAAATTCCCTGAAGTAGGCAGGGCATTGTGACACATACTCCACAGGAAGAAACGGATTTTTGGCTCGTTTTGTAGTTTCCATAGCTTTGTCCATAGTGAGCGAGGCTGTTGATATGAGGATGATGCTAGGTCTGTATTTAGCTTGGTTGTCTCCGCTCGTAGCTTGGAATAGCCCTGTTTTACCGAATATTCCCCTGATGAATTTCCTGTCCAAATTTGTCTATCCTTGACCTGATTTGGCTTTACCCGCATGGTCATGATTTCGCTCACAACTTCCCCTTGAAACATCCTATGTAACTGAATAACATCCCATGTTTTTGTCTCCTGGTTGATCAGTTTTGCAACTCTTTGTGGGTCATCTCGGTTTGCTGGGCCACCTATTAATCCCCGTTCCAGCCATCTATCCTCTCTGATGTTAATACATTGACCATTCCCGACCTGCCATTTCACATATGGGCTTAAGGCATCTCTCCCTATTAGTAAACTTTGCCACCCCCATGAGGGGCGGGATCCCTTTGTAGCGTTCCATAGATTTCCATTGGGGAAGTAAATCCCTTTAAGTAATTGGCTCCACAATGCGGTCGGGTCTTGGACTAGTCGCCATGCTTGCTTTCCTAGCATTGCTTTGTTATAAGTGACTAGATCCTTGAAGCTCAAACCGCCATCTATTTTCCTGTCTTTGAGAATTTCCCATTTTTTCCAGTGAATACCCGATTTAGAAGAGTGTTGTTTCCACCAAAAGGAGGCTATTTTCTGCTCAATAGCCTTGCATACCGAAATGGGGATTTTGAATATGGACATAGCATATTGGGGAAGAGCTTGTACCACTGTTTTGATTAGGATCTCCTTGCCTGCCTTCAAGAGTAGCTTTTCCTTCCAGCCTTCCAACTTCATGTTTACCCTTGCTAGTATCCACGCGAACATCTGTTTTTTTGTTTGTCCCCAATCTGATGGAATGCCCAGATATTTCCCAGGTTTCTCCATGATTGGTACTCGTAGCTGTGACGCCAAATTGCTTTTAAGGATTTGCGGGCAGCCCACACTATAGAAGATCCTTGATTTGTTTAGATTGATAGCTTGTCCCGATGCGAAACAGTATTGGTTTAAGATATTGGCCAGATTTTGACATTCAACTATATTCCCATCCAGGAAGAAGATAGCATCGTCAGCGAATAACAGGTGTGAAAGAGTAGGGCAGTTCTTGTTTAGTTTGATTCCCTTGAGATTCCCATCGTCTACTGCCTTTCTTAGAAGGGACGATAACATATTCGCTATGATTATGAACAAGTAAGGAGATAGTGGGTCACTTTGTCTAATTCCCCGAGAAGGTTGAAAATATTTTAAAGGTTCTCTGTTCACTTTGACACTGAGCGTTACCGAGGAGATGCACTCTTTCACCAGCACCACCCACTCTTCGTAGAATCCCATTTTCTTCATGCAAGCGCAAAGGAAGTCCTACTCCACTCTATCGTATGCTTTTTGCATGTCCAGCTTTAGGATAGCTTGGAACTTCCTTTTTCTCTCCCGAACTCTTAACTGATGAAGGATCTCCTGAACTATATAAATATTATCTTGAATTTGTCTCCCGCTCACGAAGGCGCTCTGTTCTATAGCTATGAGATTTGGGAGCCAGGGCTTAAGGCGATTATCCATCACCTTGGAGATGATCTTGTAGCTGAAATTGCATAGGTTGATTGGTTTGAATTGAGTTATGCTTTCTGGGGTTGAAACTTTAGGGATAAGCACGATGTGTGTTTTGTTAAGCTCTGGGTCAAGGTGTCCTGATTGGAAGAAGGAGCTGACTAGTCCGTGTAAATCATGCTTTAATTCCTCCCAATGATGTTGGTAAAAAAGCCATTCATCCTGTCAGGGCCCGGGGCCTTTGTTGCTCCTTGCTGAAATATAGCTTGCTTTACTTCTTTTAAGGTGATTGGTGCCATCAAAGCCACATTCATTTCTTCTTGACTAGGAAAGGAACATTGGTCTAGAATTGGATTGAAGTTCCTAGTACCCACTGACTTGAACAGGGAGTCATAATAGCTTGCAATATGCTGGCTAATAACTTTGTGGTCTCTGCACCAATTATCTTCAATTTTCAGCATTGAAATTTTGTTCCTTTGTCTTCTTTGGACCGTAGCTGCGTGGAAATATTTCGTGTTTTTGTCTCCCCACTTAATCCAATTTATGCGAGATCGCATACTCCAATATTGCTCTTCTTGTTTCCATAAATTCTGAATTTGCATTTTGATATGCTGCGATTCATTTCTGTTTGTACCACCAATTCCCGAATTTGTAAGAATGGTGAGTCTTCTTTTAAGGGTCTCGATCTGGTTGTGGGCATTGGAGAATTTCTGCTTACTCCATAAGCTTAAGGCTTTAGTGGTCTTCTTCAATTTTCTCACGAACTGTATTGGGTTTTCTCCCTGTTCACCCCAAGTTTCGTTCACCAGCTCCTTGCACTCAGTATCGGCCAGCCAATAAGCCTCGAACTTGAATTCTTTTTTCCTTTTAAACCTGTTTGGTTGGAGGGACAAAATGATTGGACTATGATCGGACCCTATTCGACGTGTAGGTTACGATTGAAGATTAGAGCTCAATTAGATGCTTTGTGACTTAGCTTACCGCAAGATGAACGTCAAGTAGGGGTTAATGATCACATAACAATAATTAATCAATCCCTAATTTTATGAAGTGGGTAATCGATTTGCATGGCCGATATCAAATTCCAGAACCTGATTCCGAATTGCTTGATTATTTGTTCATTGTATGAGCTTGCTAATCATTCGATTTGAGTAGTTGCATGAATAATTGAATGAAATGGCGGTTGGAACTTGGAGCAAGGAGGTGATGGCCATAAATTCCATGAGGTGGTCCATGGTGGTGCCTAATGGAGGCATACAGTTTAGTTTAGTATAAGTTTTGGTGTCAATTAGACTAGCTTAGTTAATAAACTTAGGAATTAGTAATTGAACTAGCTTAGGTTTTAGCTGGAATAGTTAACAAATAAAAGTCAATTAGACTTAGGATCATTCATTTAACAATTGGTTAGCTTAGTCTAGATTAGCATAATCATTTTCAACAAAATTGAGTAGAAGTTAGGCTCGCCCTAATCTAACTCAAATTTAGCATTAGACTTAGTTTCTAAGCAAGCTTATGGGGATCATCTCCCAAGGCTTATAACAAGGCCATGTCTATTCTTTGCCCAATTTAGTATTCGGGTTCTCATTTGATGATATAATTGTCTTTACTTGATCGGTATTGGATTTTCGTTTCTGCACTTTATTTTGAGCTTTTGATTCATTTTGGCACTTTCAATAAGTTGGTTGTTATTTTCCAATCTATAATTGTTAAGACAAATCTTAGGAACATGCTAAACCCCCTCAAGAACATTTGCATGATCACTTATCAATATTATTACATTTAGGTTGATAAATAGTAAAAAATGGTGTGACCTCTTAGATGAACAACCTTCCAATTTAATGGTACTGAATGAGCGTTAATATATCATTAGCATAACGAAGTCCCTAAAACTAGAATCTCTATTTGTGTAAGAAACAAGACAAACCTCCCGCGTATTGTTTGGTATCTAGCCAACCTACATGGCTAGTAGTGACTCCTACAAATCTTTTAGGTGAAAAAAATTTAAAACGAAGTTCAACATCAAGTGAGGTATGGGCTTGGGAGAGTTCGCATCTAATCAAGGGCCATTGGCCCAAATTAGGCAATACCCCTAAACTCATCCTTTCTGTGTTTCCCCAAAAAGAAAACCTGATAAAGGTTGGGTTGCAACACACTTTATATAATCACCTCTTCCTGCTTATATTAACTTGCTTATGCATACATCAAGTTGTTTTGCTTATATCCAACTTGGCTTTTATAATTCTGCATAAGAATGTCAAGTTTCTTAAAATCACCTATTCACCTCCTCTAGGTGATCCCACTAGTAATATAAAGAACTTCAAAAATGCTCTCCCGCAAACCTCCATCTCCCTTTACCACACACACTATTCTCCAATGTCGTAGTCAACCTCCAACCTAGCTGCAGCCGTTGCCGTCGTCGACTCCCCTCTTTACTAATGTCGTTGACCTCTCCCCTAGTCATGGCGTAAGATTTGGTGTGGCCAAGGTCGTGAGCTCAAATGTGGCATGGCCATGGCCACTAGAAAGCTCCTACCATGCCGCAATTGTGGTTGAGTCCCCTCACCAGAGAGATGCCATATTGGTGGCGATGGCGATGAGCTCAAATTTGGCATGGCCATTGCTGCGAGTCCAAGCTACAACAACCTCTAGTAGCCGTGGTGCATGGCCCAAGACATCATGACGAATCTTGTTCACTTGCTTGTCTTCTTGTTTAAAGCCCAAGCATGTAGAGGAATTTCTTATTGTAAGATTTTGTGGGATCACTGCCAACTATTCGAAAAGTTTAAGCTAGATGAATGTGTGGTTTAATATTTAATTACTCTAACACTCTCCTTATGCATAGGCTGGACTTTGGCCTAAGCCTAGGCGTGGAAATATATAATTAAAGAGGCAAATAGGGGTCTGAAAAGATTTGACCTTAGGTTTTGTAGCTTTGATATCATGCGAGATTTCGTTAGATGACTGCCAATTGTTTTAAAAACTTAAACTGTTAGATAAAAACGTGGTTTAATATTTAATTACTCTAACACTTATGCTCAGGCTCACTCTCCAATGGCGAACCCATGGTTGTGTCCTTCATTGATGGAGAAGAGGAGAGAGAAAGAGATGAGGTGTGGGTGTGGGTGTGGGTTTGTGTGGAAGAGGGGAGAGTATTTTTGGAAAGTGAAATAGAAAACTTGTAAATAGGTAGATAATTTGGTTGAAGTGAGATATATAACTTGTAATTTTGAGGTATCATTTTTATCATGAGGTGAAATCTCAGGAATATTTTCGATAGTTTCCCTCAATCATATTAGAATATGAGGTGAAATTCTAGGTTGTGCTAACTTTTAGATGTTAACCGTTTAGATTCAACATCATTAGCATTGTATCAAAACCAAACTAAATTTGACGGTTTCATCGAAGATGAATCTCCAAATATTTTAAAAAATAAGTACACCGTTATTTTCTAAAATGTTTTGACCTTTTTAGTATAGTCATCTAAACGAGTTAAATATAAACGAGTTTCCGCATTAATCATTTGAAAGGTGAAACTTCAACATTTGCCAGCCCCTCCGCTTGCAATAAACAAAATGGTTTCTCAAAATCAAAAATAAAAATTAATTTTAAGAAATTCGTTTAAGACTTTCTTTTTGATGCTGCGATCACATAAAAACATAAAACTTTGAGACTCAATAGCATAGAGGTAGGTCCTTTCCAGAGCCTGATGATCGAATGTTATCCCTTTTTCCTCCTCCTGCATTGCTGACTACTTCCCTCTCAGGCTTTGAAGACTAAATAAATCTCCATGAAAGCTTTGAAATATCAAAATATGAGTGATTGAAGAGACAAAGACCAGCACGGTCAATGTTGGGTTTAATTTGCCTTGAGCTTTTGAAGAAAGCACATATTCTTTGGTTTGATGCCTTGTCTGCTTTTGAACCAAAAAATTACAAGTGGGTGCTACTTTAAGTGGTCCTTTTGGGATTGTTTTGCCATGTCTGAGATTTCTGATTGCATACACATTCACGAGGGAAAGCACTAACAAGGCAAGAACACCCGAGGGACAAGGGAACCGAAGAACGCACCTTTCTTCCAAGTCATTTTTTTTGTGATGCATACTTTTTGAACGTTTCAGTGTTCTTTGGAATCTTTGAATGGATGCACAAAGATAATGAAGAAAAAGCAATGATTTCTCCCATTATATTTGACCTCTATAAAGCGGGAAAATTAACTAATCGATCATAAACTTTTTATATAAATGTCAATTCAATCGTAAACTTTTTTATTTTGCCAATTTAGTTCGAAACCTTTGCGTGAACTTCCAATGTAGTCCTTCTAATTAATTTTGCCAGAATTCAATGACACGATGGTTAAGTCATCGCCGGCCGTCCTACATGGCACACCGCCATGTCAGTGAATTTCGACAAAAATTGGCTAGAAGTACTATATTGAAATTCCCCACAAAGATTTAAGACTATATCAATGTCCGTACAACAGATTTATAAAGTTTCCGCCTTACAAAGCTATATTGTTGCCAGGAGCAATTATGCCAAAAGCTGTTCTAGAGGCCTAAGTTAAGCCCCATAATTGAAGTACACTTTCAGTGCAGTTGATTTGAAGGGAAAACTTGAAACAAAGGAGAGGAACAATAGTGTGAGCGGTAACTTTTCTTCGGCCCCAAATCATGTGCCGCAATAGCAATCAGAGTTAAGAACCTTCTGAATTACTCTAATCTAGCTACTTGCAGGGAAAAATCAATATTTAATATGAAAGCAGTACCTTATGTACTTGCTCAAACTATGCAAAATTCTAATCACTTAATCCCCAATACCCAAAAGATAATAAAATAAAATAAAAAGATGGGTCAACAATGGGAGTTGGCTATTCGGTTCCATCTATGACCAAAGCTAGCTGAAAGCTAGGCCTTTAAACAATTCGAAAGTTTCGACTTCATGATGATGATGGGACCCTAAAGTTATCAATGATGGCAGATTGCTTTTGGTTAGAAATTATAGTTTATAAAAGAGATTTAGAATCACTTGAATAGATCAATTCTAATAAGGAGAAGCACTAACGGTGGCTAGCCCTCTCTAGCGATGATGTGGTCTATTGTCCTCCCTCCCTTTAAGGTTTTGTCTCTATTATATGTTCTTTAATTTGTTCCAAGTTTTTATACCCCATGATTCATATGCATAAGTTCTTTTCATAGTCGATATCTATTTAAGTATACATTTACATCTATTTAATTCTCTTTTGAGATGCTTCGACATCAAAGGCAAAAACCCATTCCAAGTCCCCCTCCTCAATAAAGCTGGATCTCTCATATCAACACATATCACTAAATTTTCTGTCTGAAATGGATTTACTTTTCACATCAAATCTCTTTGACTGCTTATTTGTATTGGCATGTAACAATCAAGGAGAAAATGTCATCTTTTTGAGAAGCTCAACAATGTCATCTAACTTTGCTTTTTGGCGATTTGATGGACAACACGAATCACATTTTATGAAGCACATCGAAACATATGATAATCTGTCTTTCTTTTTTATTTGTAATTTGCTTGGTTTCGTACAATGTACAATGTTCATACGTAGAAATTACTCATGTGCACCAACACAACGAAAATTCCGAACATAGTTGCTTGACCCAGACAAGCAAACCTAGACCAGACCAAGTATCACTGTACTGAAAGTTGACTGGCTTGCTTCTCCATATTAGAAGTACAATCGATGCATAAGAAATTTTTTAGTGCTCGTGATCCTATACAAGCAAGAGTTTTACTTTGTCCATGTTAGTTTTTCCTGATGGAGACAAGCTAGAAATTTGCAGGCTAAAGCTATTAGCCCTCGTACATAATTTGTATGTGATATGTTGGTCTCGGCAGACACCACGCTCTGTATTACTTATAAATTACTCTAAAAAGATACCCTCTTTATATCGTTTTTTAGAAACTATAATGACATCCTCGTCAGTAAGTATCTAAAAATACAGAAAAATAGTACAACTGTCAAAGCTTAGCTTGAAATACTTGAAAAACTCATAAAACTTACCTTGACAGCATTATTGCTAATCCACTAGTAAGTGTCTGCTGACATGGTTAAGTACAGAGGGAGTGTCACGACATTTTCACGAAAATACGAGAGATCTCCCAGTCATTTCTTAAAAAATGGAGGTTAAATGCTGAGTCATGTATATCCAATGCATATGATTAGTTCTATTAACTTATTATAATTGTTAAGTAGAGAGAGATCACGTTAATAGAAGATACATTGAAATCACGTAATGTGAGATTATATGTAACACTCCCCCTTGCATAAGCCGGTTCATTGTACGCGCATGACTCGACTCTATATTATGAAATCGGCAATGCTCCTATATCAAATGAGCAAGTTGCGAACCCAATGTGGGCAAGTTTGATAAGGAGTCCTAAGATTTGAACCCTTGACCAGTGCTAGGTGAAGGGAGATTATATATCTATATGAGACACATTATAATCGACCACGTAACTAAGCAAACATCGGGATATATCTAACATGTTCAAAACAATTAAGGATGCATTGTCAACCTAAACTTCCTAGTGACTAGGGGGGAAAATAAGAGGAACTTAAGTGCGTTGATATGAAATGGTACGTCAAGGTGTGGTTAGGGCGAATTTTCATTTGTCAAAAATTACTTATTGAGTTCTCCTCAAACCAAATGCAGTTTGATTTCATAGAAATTACGAAAAAGAACATTCGCATTACTTTAAATTACCTTTTTATAATTGATTTTGAACAATTTAGATGTTAACACGTGCATATTGTAAATTACTCAGGTGTTAAATATTAACCAGAAATCAAATCTCTAATGCTAAAATCATGTTAAGCTAAAATTTAACATACAAGTCATATCGAAAACACCAATTTTCCAAATCAATGATAAAAACTTCTATATGATAAACTGATGGTTTAAAAAAGAAGAAGGGAAATTTGTATTTCTAGTCCTGTTGTTCTAGCCGATCTTACTTTTGGTCCTTATACTTTGTTTGATTACAATTCTAGTCCTCATATACTATTCTCCGGTTACCATATAAGTCCATCTATCAAAACGTTCACAATTCACCGGAAATTGTTGAGACAACACCGGCTACTCATGTGGCACCTAGATGTACAGGCTTTTATACAAATCATAATTTTGGTCCATGTACTTTTAGGAACGATCAATTCTAGTTCTCGTACTTTTTTTGGAGACAAGACTGACTCCCGTTTTACTTCTCACTACTTTCATCGTATTTCCATCCAAAATCCTATAAAAATGCCAAATCAAGATAGGTGGTTCTTACATTTGAAAGTGTGCTCAATCTGATTGACAATTCTATCAAGAGTAATATACTCAACAATGGTATTCTCATTTTAGTTTTGATCAATATAGCTGTATCTAGGACTACTTTTAGAAAAAACGTAAATAAATTTTATATATTCTAACCAGAACTTTAACTCACTGTCTAATAGGCAAAGTATTTTCGACAGTTTATTGGAATTCTTCTTACACTTGACTATTAAACGGCTTTAAAAAAGTTTCTTCACTTATTACTCATGAAAACGTGGACATTTACTATGACAACCTATACATATATCAAGTCAAAATAATGGCCAACGTCATGCAAGTCTCATTTAGAATAAAAAATGTAAAAAATCATACCTAAAATCTCATCAATCAATGCTACGAGACTAGTATTGTTGCAAAACCAAAATACGGGGACTAAACTTAAACACTTCAAAAAGTATAAGGATAAAAAGTGTAACTTATTTTAGAGGCTCGTACATGTAGGCGTTATGTGTCAGTTGCTGGTGCCTTCGACATATTTTGAACGGAAATTTGATGGAGGGACCACAGAATAATACGAGAACTGAAATCATAACTGAACAAAGTATAAGAACCAAAAGCCAAATCCTCCCATACTGTACGAGCAAAAAAATGTAATTTTCTCCGGAAAAAACAATGATTACAATAGCAAGATTAAGACACTCCACACATATGCAATTTTTTTTTTTATTATTTTGGTAGCTGCATTCATTCTCTAGAGGAATCAAAGTTCTTTTCAAATCTGCTGTATAAGAAGTAGTGCACATTTGCAAAATTTCCGTAAAAATCCTAGTATTAGAGAGGCTGTTGACGAAACTTTATTCAGTAGAAGCGAGTCTCCAAAGAAGATTCATGAGACCGAGGGATTACACATTTAACTTTAGCATATGCAAGAATTGCAGAGCGTGATGTAGAACCAGCTTTAGTGACCTGAATCTTGGAAGGTAGTGAGACTAGATAATATGGGAGAGCTGAAAAAGAATGGAAAAGAAATGAAAGAAAGGCATTGAAAAAGATTTGAGAAAGGCAAATGAAAATAAAAGAAAAGAAAAAGAAAGACAGAACAGCGATCGAAATGAATAAAGTAATAGAGAATGGTGGGGATGATGTTAGGGTAAAACGAGAAAGTGCTAAAAAGCAGAGTGAAGCTGTGCCCATACTCTTCTGACGCTCACATTCTCCAATTATCTTTTCCTCTGACCTCAAACTTTGGTGGGGGCCTCCCCAAGTTTTCAATAATTATTCACTCCGTCGAACATTTTGCCAGAAGTTGCGATCCTGTTTAAGTTTAATAATCTCTAGAGATGCCTCAAAAAGAATACCCGGATATCATCAAGCTTCAAACTCACGTCTTGAGCGAGAAAGAGGAACGATGCCTTGAAGTGCGAAGGAGAGTGGTGAAATGGAAACACAAAGCGCGGGGTTGGCATAGCGAGCATGGAACGTGCTGGAGCAGGTGTGTGGATTAGGAATGCAACATAGGTTCAACTCGGCGTACACAACTGAGTACAAATCATTCAATCTTTTCGCCACTCACTTACGGGGGTTTTCCGTATGCTCACTGTTTATTAGCATCTTAAAGATAATATGCATGTATGTATGTAAAAAGAGAGAAGTAACCCTGTAGAATTGATCCACTTGGTCAGGGCACGACGGAAATTTCAATTCAGTTCCTGGAGGTCAACTGTTCAAATCCCGTTAACTGTGTGCCGATTATTCAAGATCAAGCAACATGCAAGAAAAAAAAAATGGACTCAACTGATTCATGGAACTTTGCAAGATAATACATGGGCCATCCCGTTTCTTTGTGTGGTTTTCATTTTTATGGTAAAGAACCTTTACTCGTGCCGCTGGAGACTGTGACAGAGAAATGACACGAAAATGTGCACTCACAGAACTCTGAAGCATCACCATAATGGGTCGTTTGAAAATGTAGTTAAAGGAAAAAGGGTTAAAGGGTTAAAGGAGCTTTAATGTTACTATCGTTAGTTTTTGTTTCACACGAGTGTACTGAGCACATGAACTAAAAGCGATCCCAGAAAAGCAGAAAAGAAAGCATCTTGCTGTGCGAATCTAACCATTGACGGTCCTATACCTTTACAGTCGTAATGATAAGATACTAAGAAGATCATAACATATGAATCATGTGAAAGATGGTAGTAAGTGTGTTTAAGATAGTGACCTCAAAGAGTATATGAAGGATGAGGCACTCTCTTTTTCACCATCGGATATTGATTAAGCATTTTTTGTTATAAATTGCAGAGACAAGGAGAAGTCTCGCCATTTTGCTTGAGCTTTGTTGCATTGCATGACAAAGAGCAGAGGAGGGTGCATATTTTTAAGCTCCAAACCCTAGAAATATGTATAGCATGCTGGAAGGAAGAAAGATAGATTCTGCAATGCAAACAGAGTCCAAAAAGTAAAAGTTGGGCTGAAATAGAGTTCTCTATTGGGTTTACTTTAGAGTGGCATGCTTGAAATAGGCAAAAGAAGTGCTGAAAATAACCTCAAAGCTTGAACACAGTTTGGTATGTCCCTACCAGCACTTGTTCACCCCTTAATTGAGTTCGATTGAGAAATTTAGTATTCAATATGTTTTTCCATGAGTGTGTTCGCCAGATTTACTATTCTTTGAATCGCCTCATAAGCTCACAAGTAACGACGATTTCTACCACCCCCCCCCCCCCCAAATTAGTAATACGAAAGACAAGTTGAGATGATCTAAATCAATGAGATGGCCTTTGATACCTATAGACTCGATGGAAGCGTCCGGTAAGAAAGAAAGAGAATTAGCAAGGTGATGAAGAACTTTGGTAAGAGATTGTGAAATTTTGTAGGATTAGTGTCAACTATTTGAAAAGTTTAAACTGTTAGATGAATGCGTTATTTGATACTTAAATAACTTCATGGAGATATATCTATGAAATGGATAATTTCCACTCAACCTTCCTCAATTGTGACAGGTTTTCCACCAAAATCTATTTCAGTCTTCGTTTCAAGTTTTGCGTGAAAATGGGCTGTTGAGACAAGATGATACAAATAGAAGGGACCGTGAACGCAAATTTTGTGCGAAAGAAAATCCTAGATGTGATTAACCTACTATCCAAATGATGTAGGACGATAATGCGCAGCAAAATAGGTTAAGTATCGTGGAAAGGAGAGGGAAAATTTACAGCATGCAAAGGAGGAAATCAGGAAACAGATAGAGAGGGGAAAGGGGAAGGAGACGCCAATTCATGGCTGCAAGTAGACTCTATCAATTCATAAGCGAATAACACCAATATTTATCATGTAATCACTGAAAATAGTCTCCTAATCAGACAAACAATAGAAAAGTAACATCATCACCAAAAATCCTAATGAGAAAACAGCAAATTAAGAACAAAAGGAAATCAGATTTAGATGATATCCCGGCATAAATCTGGTCATGCATTACCTAATCAAGTTACATGTCTTTGCCATAATATTCGGTCAAGGGCTCTCGGAGTTCTTATGCATACAATATAAAACAGTTTTCTTTTAGTCTGTCAGTTGATATCGAGCATGTTTTATTAGTTAACCCGCTTCTGCTAATTAAACTTACAATATATCATCGTAAAAGCACCTTTCCTAAAGATGACTATGGTTGCATCAGATAGAATGGAATTGGCCCTCCACCAAGACTTTAACAGGTTATAATGCAAATTACTAATTAACAATGGTTCCGTTTAAAAAGGAGGGGAAGACATTTTGGTGAGCAAATGGAAGTCCATAGAAGAAAATTATGGATAAAGTTTGGAATCTTGTGACCCAGAATAATTGCTTGTTATGAACACTGGTCGTATAAATAAAGCATACACAAGGCATGTTTGTGGACAAAACATCTTACTGTAATTTACTTGCTCACAAAAATGAGCACAATCATTAGTTTGTTTGGGCGTTTGACACAATTCTGTTCCTTCATGATGGTTTCATGGTTACGGTAATTGGAGGTTGTCATGTTTCAATGAAGCTTGTTTCTACACTATAGTAATCCATGTCCTGTTAGGCATAATTTGGGATTGAGCTCGAGAGTATATAATTGAGTGTCTAATCTTTGGTGATCTTGAAAACTTTTGGCCAATCTCTTTCTATAGACATTAATCACATCGATCAAATCACCGCTTCTAGTCTGGTAAGGTCCATGTAACTAGCTTATTTAGGGTGAAGCCTTGGGATTATATTCTGATCAAGTTAGATGCACTCTTGCCGAAAATGAGTTGTGATTGCATTCTAACTTGTCATGATAAACCTGGAGAAGGGTATTGTACAGACCACCACCCTTAATACACTGATAGAGAAAGAGAGAGGAGAGAGAATAAGGTAATTATATAAAGGGCCTCCATCGACAGGTGGGGATGAGAGAGAGAGAGAGAGAGAGAGAGAGAGAGAGAGAGAGAGAGAGAGAGAGAGAGAGAGAGAGTGGATGCCATCATTTCCGTTCGCAGACTGGGTTGAAAGCCTTGGGATTGAAGGCATGGATCTCAATCATGGCATTAGTCCAGCATAATCATCTCCCTGTAATTGCAGCGTGCCAGAAACCAAAGCTGTGTTTGAGAGAGAGAGAGAGAGAGAGAGAGAGAGAGAGAGAGAGAGAGAGGGGGGGGGGGGTTGGTCTCGTCAAGCTCATGCTGAGAAACAGATAAAAAGTCTTCCTGAAAAAAACAAACCCCTATAATTAAAGTTGTAGATGGACTACATCTACACTTTCCTTGTTTCTTTCTTTTCAAGTTCCATACTTTACATGAAATCTCTCTGATAGAGTAAAGTGGGAGAGACGGAGAGAGTGGAGGACAAGCATCAAGTTCATGTGGGGGTGTCACCTGAGAGACTGTTGATCAGCAAGAGATTCCCCTTACATCTGAGATACTTGTAAGTGTATTAATTACTCATCCTGGGGATTCTCAAGAACTTATTTAAGAAAAAAGAAATTCTTGAAGCCCATGGAATCTGCAAATCTCCATCACCAATACGATCAATTCCAAGATCACCATGCTGGGTCTTCTTCTTCATCTTCTTTAGACAGCCCTTCTTGCTATGGATCAATTGATAACTCCCATTCTTGGACACCCAACACCAGCTTCTTGTAAGTACACAACCTCTCTCTCTCTGTCTCTCTCTCTCTCTCTGTCTCTCTCTCTCACTCTCTCTCTCTCTCTCTCTCTCTCTCTCACACACACACACACACACACACACACACACACAAACAACTTTTGGTTAGTGACATCTGTGCCATCATGAAGTTGGTACAGCCTAATCTTCTTGGAATGTCTTCCTTTTCTCTCTTTTTTTCCCTTTACTTGATGCAACGATCGAGATTGTATTGGAGAAATTTTTGATAGTGGGGTTCCTACTTCCTTGTTTAGCTTGTGATTCTCAGTAAAAAGAAAAGAACTTTAATACTATTTCTTTGGCATAATGACACTTCTACTCCAAAACAAGCAGTAACACATGCTTCATTTCTGTTCCATTTTCACTTTCTTTTGCATAACAATCCAATCTTAGATAAAATAATTGGGAATTTCTCGGCATGCTAACAAGTTTTAATGATTAACGAGTGCTTAATGTACTTTGTTTTGGGATGCTTATATGCGCAGGAATGCTGGTGGAAACTTCTCGAACTCCAATGTTATAGCAGCAAACTCTGGAACTGATCCGACTCTGAAACATGGCATTCTCAGTCCTCTTCTCCAAAGTTCCTCGGTCCAAATCGACCTTGGATCTCACTGGACAAGAAACAACTCATCAGTTGAACCATTTGGCAATAACGTAGACCTCACATACGGTGTCAAGGAAGAGCTCTCGGGCTCTTCAAGAT
Source organism: Syzygium aqueum (assembly GCA_031216185.1). Classification (NCBI taxonomy): domain Eukaryota; kingdom Viridiplantae; phylum Streptophyta; class Magnoliopsida; order Myrtales; family Myrtaceae; genus Syzygium; species Syzygium aqueum. The sequence continues at coordinate 16,151,481 of CM062236.1, forward strand.
TTACTGACCTGCTCAACAGTACTCAATCTGGCATTGAAGATTTGCATCTATATCACAGCACAAGTCACGTGAAGAACACTGATGATGAGAGTGATGACTTGAGCGAACTCAGCCAGAAGCTCATGCTCAAGACTTTGACCTCCACTTGCCAAATTAACCTCAACGCGTACTTGCCCAGCCAAGATTTCTTCTATCCAAGCGCTCAACACTATGTTCGGCCAGGGATTTTCAGCCAGATTCATCCAAGCATTGATGTTTCGAATTTGAGTCAGTCGCAGGGTTCAGTGTCAAGCTCCATGGACATAAATTCTTCAGCATTTGATCTCCTAAACGGAAGATTTAGTGGCAGTATTGCAAACACTACGCAAGGGACTAATCTTGGAATGCATAGAGAAAGCCTTGCTTTTGGCCTTCAACGAATGCGGCAATCAGCGCAACATCACGATCGAGTAAGTCAGTACTATCTCACTTCTTGTGTTTTCTGCCATGAGGAAATAAATTAGCCATGAATTTTCCTTTTTATGTACCGTTTTATTATACCTAGCGTTATTTTACTTTCTTAATGGTTTTTTCACATTGTATATGTTAGGATTTATAAAAATCTTGTCGTCCTATGAGGTTCTTTTTAAGTTCATTGCAAATAATAAGTTACATTGAAAGCCGTCAAAATCATCTAACTGACCTCATTTGCTTTAAAAAGCTTAAGTGTGGTCCTTTCTCACTGGGCTCTAAATGCAAATAGAGGTTATGCATGTCATACTTTCAGTACTTCTAGCAAAATCAAATGCTCTCTCCATGGAACTGATTGTTACCATCTAAAGCGATTCTGCACTTGGTTAGGTCAAATAAATACTAAATTTGCACGGCATTCTTCCTGCAAAATTGCATGTCCTTTACCAAACTTCAACGAACTAAGAGTATGGATAAAATAACTCATTTGATTACGAATAACATGTTGACAATCTCACCTTCTGACTAAACTAAATAACATACACAGAATGATTGTCGGCGACAGAGCCCGCTTACACCTCTATCATCTTCTCGTGCTAACTTTAATTATTGAAAAGAAAGTCAGCTAGAAGGACTTTTCCCAACCCAAAAGTAAATGGTGACTTTATACTTAAACGACAATAATTGTGTAGCTTGCATAGCTATATGCGCACTGCTATATCTTTGTGCATGCATGGATTAACCATGAAAACATCCATAACACTACTCACGAGAAATAAAACTGAAAAGCCTCGATTCTAGGAATCATCATTCACTTACCGCACTTGGGGGAAGCCTTTCGTAGAAAGCAAGCACTGATCACAACGGGATTAGTAATTTAGTCGTACTGGCTTCATTGGAAGGAAATAGAAAATTTCACTTCGGTGATGTATGCTATTACACATTGGACAGCCATTTTTTTTTCTTTTTTCCTTTTTTTTCTGTTTGGGTCAGAACTACTATGCCCTTTCACTGTATAGAATTGCCAATTCCAGTTACGAATTCGAACGATTTTATCATGCTTTTGCAATTCTTTTAGATGAAGATATCGCCGGCTTTCTCCGCAAAGACAACAGAGGCAAAGAGACCCAGCAGTTCAATGGAGCCTAGCAAGACTAGCGGCCCTCATCATCCGGTTGCTCCCAAGAAAACAAGAGTGGATCAGTCAACAAGAGCTGCTTCTGCACCTTTCAAGGTTTCCAAATTAATGATGGTAGATTTCCCAATGAGGTTTGTCCGTTTTCATTTCTAGAAAGCTTATTACTATTTTGTGCGGCAACAATATGGACCAGGTTAGGAAAGAGAAACTAGGGGACAGGATAGCAGCTCTGCAGCAGTTAGTAGCACCCTTTGGCAAGGTTAGTGTGTATGTTTCTGCTTGTATTTAGATCATTGTGGTGGACCTAGAGAACTCTGAATAGGATTGATCAACAATGCAAATTTTGCCTGAAACTTCACACATACACATACTTATATGAGTGTGTGTGTATTGTATCATACATTACCCGTAAATACTCGGAACAATTTTGCTGGCAAGGGGTTGCTGGTCCTTGCCAGTCGTCTTTACTAATCGTGGTGCCTGATGGCGAAGCAACAGCTGGTAATGTTTGTCTCCACCAAAGTAACAACATATGGGAACGGTTGTGTGAATCAAAAGTTAATCTAGCATTGTACCAAAGCCATATCTTATTTGACTGCATTCGACATAATTTTTTTTTTAAAAGACTGGAAAATGTTGGCTACATAAAACAATATTCTTTAGAAGAATGAAGTTTTCATTCGGGTTATTATAGCCAACTTGGAGTTGCACAGCAAAGTGCTGCCAAAAGAAAATGAATAAATAATGAGCTAGCCAAAAACACAAAACTGATAAGTAACTCATGAGGAACATATGAAATGAACTGAGTTCCAGCTTCCAAGCGTAGTCAGTTCCCACATGGGCATTCAGTCCCGAAAATCTACAAAATTCAAGGGAAAAATAAAGCACAGCACAAGGAAAGAAAAGAGTATATTTGTAGGGCAAGAGCGAGACATACTAGCTCTATTTTTCTATTCGAGTTTTAGCGTGAAACGGCGTGCGTTTTTGGTGCATGTTGGTCGGGGGGATGGAGAATATTTCAGACAGACACAGCATCAGTACTGATGGAGGCTATTGGTTACATCAAATTCCTACAAAACCAGGTTCAGGTACTTACTTCCCCATCCTCTTTCCTCTGTCCACCTTGTCATTCTGTCTTATTCATTTCTTACTCCATTCATCGGAATCAGCGTCCAAGGAGACTTTCCGTGTTGTTTTGCATATTAAGTGGAGACTATTTTCTTTCTCTTCTCTCTATCTCTCAATAAAAAATGTTGGTAGATAAGCTAGGCTGGTCTAGAATGTTACTCCCACAACGTGATGTCTTGTTTATAACTCTCTCTCTCTCTCTCTCTCTCTCTCTCTCTCTCTACAAATGTTGTAGATAAACTAGACTGGTCTATAAAGTTCATCCACAAATTGACAGGACATCAAATGGGTATTCCAATATTTTTCACTTTTGTAAAATGACTGGAGAACCAATCTCAAATTGATAAATTCTAGACTCACAAAATACCCTATAAATCCAAGAGAGACATGGGCCAAAATCCAGATAGATGGTTCATACATGGAATTGTTTAAACTTAATGATGATCTGAAAAATTGAATCTGTGTCGTGCATCTAATCTATACATATATTTCTATGTCTTAGTCATTAAGCTCACCCATGATGTATATATTTGGTTAAATATATTCGAAAAATCATTCACATATTTAAGTATTGAGTATTTATAATTTTCTATAAGCAAGAGAGGGGTGGGAAAAGGCCGAGCAGTCTATTGCAACCTCCACTTCATTGACCCTCTCCACCATGCCGACCCCTCATCATTACAACCTCCGCTTCAACCATGTGTTATCACAATAGCTGGTGGTGGGGTTCGGCAATCTTGGTGATGGTGGATGGGTTGCATGGGCCAGGGACAAGAGGAGAGAGAGCACACATATATAGAGACGATTTAGGTGATTTCTTTATCTAGCTACACGATTCGGACCGACCTTATTGAATTAAGATCTCGCGGTTTGTCATCCACTTCAACTTCCCTCCGAAAGAAGGATCTTGATCTATTCTACCATATATATATATATTTCTAGATGTGAAGTCACATCAGTATTGTGTGGCTAAATTTTATGACCTATATAATGTCACGCCAATGATTTGATGGCGGTTGTACGAAAATGAGTCGATTGCATCACGTCCAAAAAATAGAATTGTTCTCTGTTAAATGATTTCCTTAATTAAAAGCTAACCCGACAATTTGTTTTTGTCAGACGCTAAGCGTACCTTACATGAAGTCTTCCCGCAAGGAGGCCAACCGATCGAGGCAACGGGTAAGACATAAGCAATCAATTCCATTTGTAGATCTTTTATCACTTTGTTAGGAACTTCATCAATTAGCTATATTCATTCAAGCTTCTCTAGCTAGGTGTTATTCTAATGAACTTTGTCGGCCTATTTAGCTGGTGAATCAAACCATTTCACACCAGACCCTTCATTAATCGTAGCCACAAACCAAAATTTCAGGGTCTGAGAGAGGATGAAGATGACGAACAGACAACCCAAGATCTTAAAAGCCAGGGGCTATGTCTCGTGCCGCTATCGTGCATGTCTTATGTCGCCGTCGAGGGAGGCAGCGGAGGTGGCATTTGGCCATCACCTGCCGCCCAATTACCTCAGTAGAGAGACTTCACAAGTTGTTCATCTCCGCTTGGATGGCTTGAGTCAATCATCTAGGTTCTCTCCTCGTCCATCATTTGTGGAGCAAATTTGGTCATTCTGAAATAACCTCGACTTCAGCGGAGACCAAGTTTGATCCATCGATTTTTTTCCCCCTGATGATAATGTAACTTCAGGAATTTTCTTTTTTTTTGCCATGCACATTCGGTTCGTGATGAGCAATCATCATCGAAGGGAATCTGAAAATAAATCAACTAGTTTATGACCCCCGCTATTAATGTTTAGATCTGTTCTGTCGCCGATTCTCCGGCTATTTTGCATGAACTATGTCAATCGAATAACATGTGAGCGTTCAACACGTGTGGGATCTGTACCAGGTACATGTGCACATGTGCGCATATGTATGTATTGTAGATGGCATACTTACACAGATACGTATGCTTAAAATGTTGATAGTGAATAGGATGATAAAGTGATTCCCCGTTCACAATTGTGGCTTATCCTCTCTGAAACTGAATTGAAGATCTAGTTCAATCAATGTTGGCATATAATGCCGATAAGTCTAATGGAACAATGTAGATAATCATGCGAAATTCTATCTTTTTAGTTGAGTTATTACATGCTTTCTTCATTGGTACAAGAGAAACATTACCTAATCATTGATTTGTTGCAGAAATCATGTTAAGACGAGTCCAATTCCTATCACGCCTTTTTCACTATACTATTGTAGACAACTTTCTCATGATCTCTCGAGAAATTTTGTCATAAGCTCTAGTTTCGCTCATCGTGTCAAATCGGAGCAAATCTTGGACAATTTGGCCCGGCCAATATGCTTTAGTGCTTTAACCGGATAGGAAGAATGGGAATTTAATCTAGTGTAGAATTGACTCGAGTATTGGAATAATTATCCAATAAGTCATAAATTTATTGTACGACGACTAATTCGGGAGAATTACCAAAAAAGTCATAAACCTATTGCAATTATGTTAATTCAGTCCTAGACTTTTTTTAGCCAATTGAAAAAAAAAACCTTTTACATTTGTGCCAATTTAGTCCTTTCAACTAATTTTGGCCGGCCGGCGTTGATGTGGATAATTTTTTTATAATATTTTAATATTTATCCAAAATTTTTAATTAATTAATTTTTTAATATTCTTTTCCTTTTTTTCCCCTTATTTCTCTTTTTTTTTCTTCCTTCTTCCTCTGGCCGGCGAGACCTCGCCGTCATTCGGCGAGCCCCTGCCAGATTCGGCGAGGGCGAGCCTCACTAGGGGCTAACGAGGCTCACCTTGACTAGTGGCCGACCTTGCTAGCCAAAGGAAGAAGGAAGGAAAAAAAAGAAAAAGAAAGAAAAGAAAAGAAAAAAAGGAAAATAGATAAATAATTAAAAAATTCGAAAAAATATTATTAAACATTTTACACATCAGTGCTGACCATATTATGTCAACATCGATTGTGCCATGTCATTGTTAGCCGACCAAAATTAGCCGGATGAACTAAAATGGTACAAATGAAAATGTTTATGACTTAATTGGCAAATAGAAAAAAAAATTTAGGGATAAATTTGCACAATTGCAATGGGTATATGACTTTTTTGATAATTTTTTTTGGCTAATTTAGTCCTAAACTTTTCATTTTTGCTAATTTAGTCTTATACCTTTCGACGACTTTCCAATTTAGTCTTTCAAGCCACTAACGTGGACATCAGTCATTTTACGTGACATAGCTGGTGCTAACATGGACGATTTCTACAATTTTTATAAAAATTTCTGAAATTTTCTTTTTTTTTTTTTTTTATCAAAAGCTTCAACGCTTTGGCCGGATACGAAGAATGGGAATTCAATCGAAATTTTCTTCTTTTTTATTTATTTGTCAAAAGTCTCAACCCTTTGGCCTGTTAGGAAGAATGGGAATTCAATCTAGTGTAAAATTGACACGAGCACCGCATAACCATAAACTGTTAAACGAAAATATCAAAAAGTTATATCATAAGTTTATAATAGGCCACAAAACTCGTCCCAGTTATTGGCCTGTCTACTTGGTCTAGATGTATTTAGGTAGGTGGGCTGTCATTTTAGTTGAAGGCGGACCACAAGTTAGCGAACGATTCTCACCACATATATGTATATGATAGTGAAGGGGCATGAAATTTGAGATTGACCCCAGAGGAAGCAAAACTATTATTATATTGTGTTTTGGTGGCGTAATATATTCCTCCATTATTTCAAATGGCAAACCATACAAAGAGGAGATAATATCTAGTGGATTATCGAATATTCACAAATTGGATGACCACAAGATGATATGCCGTTTTAGAGAACCTAATACATTTATGAAAAGTACCGTACAAAGTAACAATGACATGGACCTCCCGGTATCTGGATCTTTGTTTGGTTCAACTTTGAAAATACCACTCGGGGGAATGCAAATACCTTTGGATGAAAGCCCATTGGAAAAAAGCAAATGGTGTTTGGTAAAATATTTTGTAAAGCTATTTTGACCAAAATATAGTGTTTGGTAAATTTTTTTTGCAAATGGACTTTGAGAATTATCTTACCCATCGTCGGAGCCAACCGCCGGCCACCGGAGCTGGCCGTTGAGCGACCGCCGGTGGCGGCGGATCTGGCTCGCCGGCCATCGTCACTAGCTGTCGTCACCGGCCCTTCTCCTCAAGAAGAAGACAGCTTAAAAAAAAGGCGAGTGAACAGTAGCATTTGTGGAATGTTAGCATTTGGCCAATGCTAGGCCAAATGCTGAACCAAACACTTCAGCATTTTGGGAAGGGACTTTCAAGGCCCAAAGCCCCTTCCCAAAGCTGAACGAAACACCCCCTAAAATTCTTGATTGTAAGTTATCAAAAGAAAAAAAAATGAGAGTAATTGAGTCACATCTCTCACTAGATTTGCTTTTAAGGGTATCCCTATCTCGTGAGCTACTATGAATTAGCACATTTATATTGTAAGGGTACCTAAATTCTTGCGGTCCTAAAATTACCAATCTGACATTTTGGGTTAATGTAGACCCATCAAAATGGTTTCAAACACATTTATTAACCAAAATATATTGAAATTGGTCGTATATGAGTTACCTCACTTTTGACGAGCCTAGTCATAATGGATTTTAAAATGAAAGCCCAAAACAAATGTATTTAAATGGATTACGTTTTGAACCCATCTCTAACCTACTTAACTCAACCCATTTCCCCAAAATTTTCCACAGAGCCTGTTTCTACCTCTCTGTGGTTGGACATATATGCTCTTCTCACTCGCTCATGGCGAACAATCCAAATGAAGGTCCCGCTGATGAGTTCCTAGAGCATCTCCTCGACCTCCCAAACTTCGCCGCCACGGAGTCTTGCTTGGGTCTAGGCGACGATGGTGGCTTGTCCATGACCACAGCCACTCTGATGATGCTCCAAATCGCCTCCAGCGATGGCTCCGGTAACATATCCATCCTCGGCGGCGAGGGATTCCACGAGGCTGTGTTTCCACTAGGCTAAGCTTAGCGCAGAGGAAGGAGGGTTCCTGAAGCTCAAGGAGGCGTCTGGGAGTGGGAAATGGTTCCATGAGGAGGTCCTTGATGGCAGAGCTTCGACTTTTCAAAATATAACTTTGTTATCAAATTAGATGCTCTGGGGAAATTGTTTCATTCTCATTAAGCTCCATTTGGCAAAATAGAGGTTGAAGAGATGCAAGCCCAACGATTCTTTCTGCTATCTCTTCAGTCTCGCTCTCTCACCCTCACTTGATATCAGAACCTCTTCTGCTTCACGCGCAGGATCTGCTTGAGCTTCTGCCTCACCTTCCGCCCCTCGTCGATCTCCTGCTTGAGCGCATCCGCCTCCTCACTCTAGTGCCTAAGTGAGATTGTTGACCACCTTTGTCGCTCATCCCTCTTCTTGGCCCGGATCGAGGCCTCTGTGGACTCGATTTTTGTTTTGGTTGAAGTTTCTCATCCAAGTCTTCGAGAATCTCTTGGCGGCAAGGCGACACTTGGATCGTCTCCCTCTCCTTGCTCGTCTAGGTTGTCGCCTTCGTTGCTACCATGGCCTCAACAACTGCGGCAGGAACTCCATATGTTGACCCAGTCCACTGCTAGTTGTTCTAACTCGCACCAGAATCAAACATTATCTCTACCTCGCCCCAAGATCAAAACACAATCGGAATATCCGCATTATAAGCAATTTGAGATTGATTCCACCGTAATCTCCAACTTGCACCAAAATCAGAGCACAATCATAATATCCGCATAATTAGCAATCCAAGATTATTTCAATATATCCGTCGGTAGTTACCGATTTTGTTGTTCATAATTATTTTTTGAGATTCTTTCTAAAGTGTATATATATAGAAGTCATCACTGACTATAAAATACACAATTTAGATATCAAAAGAAACAATTCTTATATCTTCTATATTCTATGTTTCTTTTCTGTATCTCTTTTTCTATCTTGGTATCGGAGAAGAAATAAATGTGAAAGCCCAATGATCCAAATATGAGTGACTCAAATTCCTCCTCTCCTGAACCAACTGCCGTTTAACAACTCTAGCCTCGACTACAATTACAAGCACACCCACAACTCCGGCCACTGCTATTTTCGGTCTTATCTCTTCTCCATCCTTCGGAGAACGCCTAGATGGAACAAATTATGTGATTTGGCGTGTAACATCCCGAAATTCGACTCAATTTCCGGAATGAATGAAACGAGTCTTATTTATTATTTCATTTTCGTAAGTCTCGCCCAGAGCTGATCACTCTCAGGATACTGACCGAATGGGAAGGGCTAATTAGGAATAGGTACGTGGATCAGGACCTAATTGCGAATTGAGCACTGATTTCAAGAAACGACGAGGGAATATATTGGGCCAATATGGACCGATTTTCGGAAGATAACGGACTCGGTTTGGCCAAGGCCAATGATGTATGATCGGATAACAGGTGATTCTGCAAGACCGAAATTGCACGTGGGCAACCAGTCCCGAGCTTAAACTGAACGATCGTAATCTCCGGAACTAGTAATAATTCATCTCGTTCTCTCGACAATCAAGACCCTCGTGACTCGGATAACTCTAGGTCGATACGCGTAATTCTTAAATAGCCGCCCGTTAGTGAGAGATTCAAAAATTTGAAATTCGACAAGTTTGATCGTAAAATTTAATCCGGACTTCGAGATCGATTTTCGCGGGTTTACAGGATGGTTTTCGCAAAGACGACGTCAAATTATGTTGGCCAATCATGTATGGGGTTGACCCAGTCGAAAAATGGCAATACGACTCGGAATCGGAGAGAAAAGATAACTTTGCCCCCAAGCCCAAATAGTGTTCCGAAATTATAGAGGATGCCCGTCACTCTCCCTTCAAGTTGAGACTTTTCGTCTCCCTCCCTCATGTCGGTTACACTTTGCTGTAATTAGTATCCATAATCACCATCAACACTTCCCCCTTCTCTTTCACTCTCTCTCTCTCTCTCTCTCTCTCTCTCTCTCTCTCTTTCCTTTCCTCTCCGTCTCTCCTTCTCATTCTCGGTCGCGTGAGAGCTGAGAACTGCCGTTCACCGCCGATTGAATCGTTTACCGATGATCGGCCACCGTTCCTCGTCGTCCCGAGCTCGGATTAGGTGAGTGTAATCCTCTAAGCCCTAATTAGGACGATTATGCACTCTAGATGGGATTAGGGTGTTATTAGTGAATAATTAAAGGAAATTAGGGGTTATTATGATTAACCACCTTATTGACAAGTGTTTGGATGACGTGAGAGGTTTAACAAGTGGATTCAAGATGATTTAGAAGCTGAGCTAAGGGAAATTTGTGGCTGTCTATACCGAGAATGTTGGACTATGTTATAGCAAGTTTGGATATGAGCTTGATCGTGATGCCGGAATTGACTGGGGTAATTGAATTGTTTGTTGTTTTACTTAATCGTGATGATTCGGGATTGTCATGTCGCATGTTGTTGGCCAACCATTGTGGGGTATGATTGACTATTGTTTGGTAAAATTTTAATGCCCCAAGTTGTGTGACGGATGCCAATTATACGTGCATGCCCTATGGTATTAGTGGGCCATTTGATTATGCAACGTGAATTGTTTGAACATGAAGTTGTGACATTATTTGGTATCATACCATTGGGAGAAATCATGCTCATTGTACATTGCACTATCATTTGTGTGCGGAATTTGCATGGCCATGCATTATGTATGCCAGGTATGGGGCTTGTGGAAGTTGTATGAGAATGCGTGTTTTCCATGGACATATAATCACCTAATTGCCCGATGTGTTTCATGCTGGGTTTAGATAAAAATTGACAGTGTACTGTGTGATCACTTAAGGCCTTCGGATCGTGCCGTTCTCATGCACTTTGTAGCAGGACGATGCCCGGTTTGTTCGGAAAACGACCAACCTGATGCGTTTTACGCGGGCTCTGGTTCGTAAGGAGATCGGTGTTGCGCCTGATGCGTTTTGATGCGGGCTAGAGACACTGGGCCTAGGGTGTTTTTACGCTAGCCACGGAGTGTTGTGATTGGCCTTTGGGTCGGGCTTTCGGGTCATGGTCTTCGGATCGGGCCTTTGGATCGGGCTTTCGGGTCGAATTAATAGAATAAATGATTACGTGTGATGCATAGTGCCTGATTATGTAATGGAATCTACTGGGCATGGTATGGAACGTGTCTAAGCGGATTCTATTTTATAATCGGAACACGAATGGAATCTTATGCCGGAATGCCATATGAGTTAAATTGTGAGCATGGCAAGGTAGTGGCATTTGCATGCATATGAATGCATGGGTCGGTGTGTGAATTTGTACGATTTGGTGATCTATATTCTGAACTGACACTAAAGATTTTGAGTATGCGTGTGACGTACGTGTGATCGAGGGTGCTACGTATGTACTATGATATTATTGAATTGATTAACTTGCAGGATCATTGAGATTACTATTTTGCGTATGATTTTGGTTGTACCCGTCAGGAGATGCATGTGAGCCTAGTTTAGGTTTAGAGGTTTTCACTTACTGAGAGTTGTCTCATGGTTTTCATAACTAATACTTCAAACCCCCATCTGTGACGATGCCGGATGCTCCAGTGCATTTCGGGATCCCCTTCTAGTTAGAACATACTATGTTTGTACACCCTATAGAGAATTGGGAAATGTATATTAGGCATTATTCTCTAGTAGGAGTAGATGCGGGTACAACACATGCTGAGGTCCACGAGTATGTAACATGGTGTTTTCGTGACCGTGATGGAGCAGAATTTGGTCCTCTCCATACCATGGATGTTTCGTTTAATGTAGCGGGTGAGTTAGATCCCCAATGTCCTGATGGTGAAATAGTGGACTCAGACATGGATTCAAAGTGGAGTCTGGGATCTAATAGCGCCTTTAAGGCAGTCGAGGATGAAGAGTTAGGAGGTATAGGGTATGAACCGGTAGTAGTAAACCCAGCCCCGGTGCCAATGGAAGTGGACGAAGCTGAGCCGATGGATACGGAGGAGTCCGAGGAGTCCATGGAGTCGAGTTCCGATGAAGACTCTGAAATGCCGGAGAGTTCTTCAGAGTCTTCTGATTCCGACCCTGATTGGGTGCCCTAGGCTAGTTCTTGATTACGTGTGTGAGAACAAACGCTTTTGGTTTATGGTTTTTCTTTCTTTCATAGTTGAACTCCCTAATCATTGAATCTCTTTTACAAGTGAATTTATACGACTTAATGTGTAAGGATGTTTCTAAAGATTTTATGAGTGTTTAAATTATCTTTTGTCATTTCGTTGCGATACTCCCCTGGTTCTCATACTTATTCTGTCAGGGTGTTGTATTTATCCTATTTTGCTTCCGCTTGTGCTATGACTGTGTTCTCGGGATTTTGGGTCGACGACGCTTTCCCGGGACGTCGCACCATATCGACATATGCGCGGGATGTTGCGTGCCGTGGGGTTCGGGGCGTGACATGGCGCACACGAATCCTACCATATTTTCAAGCCTCTGAGCTATAATTCCTGTGGTAGATGGCACCGTGCCAGCACCATCTATCCACATTTCTCAATCAGACCCACAAAATCTTGGCAAAACCATACACACTCCCAACTTCGCTTACAAAACCTGGCGCATTCGAGATCGAACAACCGTTGGCTGGATCCTAAATACAGTGACAAGTCCCATAGTAGCACAACTCACCGGCTACAAAACTTCTATATCAGTTTAGTCCTATCTGGCTGATGCATATGCTTCTCAGTCCAATGCTTGCTCCTCCTCCCTCCGGATGCAACTCCAATCCATGAGAAAAGGCAATAGGAGTGTGACTGAATATATGCAGGAGGCTACCCAAATTGCCGATCAATTACTAGCTATTGAGGAATCTATTTCTGCTAGAGAATACCAAACCCACCTCTTTCGAGGTTCACGTTCGAAATACTCAACTTTGGCCACTACCCTCTCGGCTATTTCAGCTCATACCCAGTCCTCCACTCTCTGCAGAAATGAGCTACATAGTTTGTTGCCATCTCACGAGGGCCGTTTAGAGCTTTCGACTTTAGACACTGGTCAATCAACTTCGATTGCATTTTTTGTCCATGGTACATCACCAACTTTGCACCATCTAGGTCAAATCAACAATTTTTGGGCTTATAGCTGCACCAACCAGCACCCGCCTATAACTCATCATCTACTGGTCTTCTACCTACCCTGCTGTCACCGATCACGTACCAATCGTCGGGGGGGGGGGGTAGGGGTCGTCGTCGAGGAGCTCCCTTTTGTCTTATTTGTTGTCGTCGGCGTCATTATGCTACAACCTGCCATGAATGATATAATTCTCAATTTATGGCCACACCTCTTCTTCAGGCTTATTATGCTGCACATGCTCCACAAATCCATTATTTTCGCTCCTACTTACCCACCTCAGTATTGTGCCATTTCTCCACCTCCATAAGCATATTACAGCTCCTTACCACCACCTATAGCCCAATACCCCTCAGTTCCTCCACCTCAACCTCTCTTTGCCCATGTTGCTACTAGTTGGTTCCTTGATTCCATCGCTACCCATCATGTCACCGAGAGTATTATTGGTCTTACCAATGTCACTCCTTATACAGGCTTGCAACAACTTATTGTGGGTGATGGCGTCTCTCTTCCCATCACTCACATAAGTACTTTTGTGTCTTCCACTTCTCTTATCTTTATCCTTAAGAATATTTTAGTTGTTTTTAATATCACTAAAAAAGGGATAAGGACATTAGGAGTGCCTTAACTTTTGTACGGCGCTCACTTGAGTGCATAACTTTTTTTTTTGACTTACTTGAGTGTCAAAAATTTGAAAAAAATGATCATTTGAGTGCCAAATGCCATTTGGCAGCCGGACGTGGCTTTGCCAGAGCCGACGTAGATAATATTTTAATATATATTTTTATATTTTTTTACTATTAATCTTTTTATTTTTGCAAAAATTTTTTTCAATGCCGACGAGGGTCACCGGTGACCCTTGCAAGCTGTGAAGGCCTTGCCTGGATTGGGCGAGGGCCACCATGCCCTTGGCCACAAAAGGCCCTGGGCGAGGCCGTCACGGCCCCCCCGGCGGCAGGCGAGCTCTTCTTGCCTGCCGCAGGCAAGGTGGCCTCGCCAAATCTAGTGAAAGCCTTCACCACTGCGGGTGAGGCTTTTACCACCTTGCCCGCGTCGGCGAGGCCGCGATGGCCTCGCCAAGGTCTTTCATGGCCGCGGGCAAGGCACCCTTGTCAGATCTGGCGAGTGCCTTGCTGCTGCGTCCGCGATCGGTGAGGCCGCGATGGCCTTGCCAAGGGTGCTCGTGGCTATGGGCGAGGCGACCTCACCGGATTTAGCGAGTGCCTTTGCAGGTCGCAGGCGAGGTGGTCGCCGGCGAGGGTCACCGGCAACCCTCGCCAACCTTGAAAAAGATAAATAAAAAGATAAAGGAAAATAAAAATTATAAAAATCAATAAAATAAATTAACATTAGAAAATCCATATCGGATGAAAAATTAATTAAATAATCCACGTCAGCTCATTTGCAGGAAATGGCACTCAAGTGATCTATTTTCGTCAAAAGTAGCATTCAAATGATCTATTTTATTCCGATGTGGCACTTACTGGCACTTCTAGTGTCGTTATCCCATCAAAAAGTTATTATCTGTTTCTCAATTTTCCTTCGATAATAACTATATTTTCTTATTTTAGCCTACATATTTTCTTGTGGTGTGCTTACGTACGGGTTGGATCCTTCTTCAAGGCAGTCTTGATTTCGGCCTCTACTATGTCTCGCCTCCCAACTTGACAACTTCTCCATATGCTTTTGTGTCTTCCCTCACCAGTTCACTCGCTACTAGGCATCACCATTTCAGACATGCCTCCTCGAATATTGTAATTCGTCTTTTAAATTCAACAAAAACTAGCCTTTAACATTCTCTTTCTTCCATATGTACGGCATGCGCTCTTAGTAAAAGCCATCGACATCCCCACCCTCCTACCCATTCTAGGGCTAGTTCCTCTCTTCGGTTGGTTCATTTTGATGTTTGGGATCCGTCTCCTGTGTCTTCTCTTTCTTGTTATAATTATTACGTCTGTTTTATCGATGACTTTTCTCAATTCACTTGGCTTTATCCCTTCACGTCTCAAGATCAATTTTTCAACATTTTTAAAGCCTTTCATGCAATTTGCGGAGACTCAACTTCAGTGCAAACTTCATATGATTCAGTGTGATGGAGCACCTGAGTTCTAATCCCCTGCTTGTGCTCTCACCTTCTCAGTCATGGTATTCATCAGCGCATCTCTTGTTCGCACTCTCTTTTTTAGAATGCGACTGCATAATGCAAGCATCGACATATAGTGGAGACTGGCCTTACTCTCATGACCCAAGCTGCTGTTCCAACTCATTTTTGGGAATTTACCTTTGAGACTGCAATTCTGATCAATTGACTCCCAACTCCTGTTCTTGACAATTTGTCTCCTTGGCAGGTTCTTTTCCGTACCATTCCTGATATATCTCACTTACGAGTGTTCGGTTGTGCAGCATTTCCATACATATGACTGTATGACTCACACAGGCTAGCTCCTCGCTCTCGAGCTTGCATATTTCTTGGTTACCCTCCAGGTTGCTGAGGCTGCCGCTACTATTGTCCTTAGACCTAGTGTACCTACATCACTGCCAATGCTATCTTTGATGAGAAAGTGTTCCCGTTTCAAGTGACTACATCTGCATTTACACCATCACCACCTGTTGTGTTGCCAATCCAATTACCACTACCGTCACCACACGATCGTTTCTGTTGAGCGCTCATCATCAATGGACTCCGCTTCGCTAGCTCCACTATCCTCAACTTCATCCTCACCATCTCCAGCTCAAGTACCTGACTCACAGTCTTCACCATCATTGACGAGATCTTCACATGTATCTTCTCACCATATGGTTACTCGTCTCCATAATGACACCATATCTCGCAGAATCCTTGAAATCATACGTTTGCTCTTACGACCACTGCTCATCCTCACTTTGAGCCTACATGTTTTTCCCAAGCATCAAGAGATCCTAAATGGCAAGATGCCGTGACTGTTGAGTACCTTGCACTTATCCAGAATAACACTTGGGAATTGGTTCTGCTACCTTCTCATGCTCACCCTATTGGTTATAAAGGGGTCTAGTCAACTTCTCTCCGACGGTACACTAGAACGCTGCACAGCCCGACTTGTTGCTAAGAGATTTCATTAGCAGGCTGGCATTGACTATAACGAGACATTTAGCCCCATGGCTAAAGCAATCACCATATGCATTTCCACCTCATCTACCACCGATGAACCGTTGTCCATTCATCAAGGGGGGATGTTACCTGATCCTCTCCTCTACAGTAGCATTATGGGTGCCCTCCAACATTTAACTCTAACTAGGCTTGACATTGCATACTCAGTGAATATTGCTTGTCAGTTCCTTCATGCTCCTACCACCATGCATTGGCAGGCTATGAAACACATTATTCGATATCTTGTGGATACTCCTCGTCATCGACTTATCTTCACTCCCAATTCTTCATTAGCTCTTTATGCATTTTCTGATGCTAGCTAGGCTGATGATCGGGATGATCATCTCTCTATGGGTGGATACTGTGTTTTTCTCGATCATAATGTCACATCTCAATTTTTGCGCCTGGGAAGCGGCAGGTAAATTGTAATATCCTCAATTTCAATCCCTGGAAAATAATTATGAGTTAAGTTTGGTGGTTTTCTAATCAGAACTAAATTGTTTTCTCTTGTTTTGGAAAACCCAGTTTCAGATCCTTTGTACCTGTTCGTTTTTTGTTATTTTTGGGGAGACTTTTGTGATCCGAATTTCCAAGTACTTTCTTCTTAAAAGTTGTTCCAAATATCTTGAAGTTTTACATACTTTAATTTCATAATTTTTGGAGTTGATATGAGTGGTACGATGGCCTGATTTTCGGACGTGTGAAACTGCCTTGAATGGGTATTTTGGTGATGTTTACACCATCTTTATTTTCTACGAGCTCTTCTGGGCCGATTTTAGAAAAGTTTCCTTCACAAAAGTTGTTGAGAACATCCTTTTCTATAACGTATATAAATTTGGGAATTTTCCAAGATGATTTGGATTATGGACAAAGCTTACTTTGAGAAGCAAAGATTCTGTTCCAGCGAACTGTTTTTAGTCTGTTTTTAGGCTACTGAAAATGGTGTTTACGGAAAGATTCTGAATTTGTGTTCTTCACGAGAAATGTTTGTTAAGGCCTTGTTTATGACATATTCAAATTTGAGAATTTTTTAAGTCCATTTACTATGTTTTCAAGTCCGATTTCGTGAACAGTGCAAAGCTGTCTGGTTTTATCAGATTTCAAAGATTTATCAATTTCTATCTGAGAACGTTGGAATCTTGACTTGATGTCTTTTGGTGATATTTGAGGCATATTTAGAGGATTTTCCACATCGAACCTCAGGTTGAATGGGATTAATGAGCATGTTATATTTTGGGAAAAACCCTTGGAGAATAAGTTAGATGTTTATAATGTGGGTTGCAGTTTTTGTGCCAAATGATATGTTTCGTATGACCCGATTGGCCTGAGTCATTTGCGTGAGAATTCAGTAAATCCAGAAGGTTCTAGGGAGTCCACGGTCAGAAAATTGGTAGAAGAATCTAGAGGATAAGGCCTTGATCGAGTCAAAGCTTATCCTCCGAGCTTTATTAATTGGCCATTATTGTTCTTGACTTTGGAGGCCACCCTCATAATGGCTTGAATTAATTGCTTGGACTTTGGTGGCCTTCATGATGTCTTACAATTAATGAACGAAGACTTTGGAGGCACCGTCATCATGACCTAATGATGTCATCACTTACCTCACACACCCGATGACACGTGTGCTTACCTTATCCA
This sequence comes from Syzygium aqueum, assembly GCA_031216185.1. Classification (NCBI taxonomy): domain Eukaryota; kingdom Viridiplantae; phylum Streptophyta; class Magnoliopsida; order Myrtales; family Myrtaceae; genus Syzygium; species Syzygium aqueum. The sequence continues at coordinate 16,169,095 of CM062236.1, forward strand.
AACTTTGGCCCCAAGTTTTGCCTCTCTATAAATAGAAAAAAGGCCATTCGGACAAGGGGAGAGAGAAATAGAGAGAGAAAGAGAAGCCGAGAGAGAGAAAGAGAGAAAAAGCTTACCAATGAGCCCATGTCTCTCTTGTGGTTTGATTGAGCGAGGAATCCACGTCCAAGGCCTGAGTGTTCATGAATCGCCTGAGAGTCGCCGAGACTCGCGTGTCCTTCACATGCCTTGTTTTCTCTAATTCTTGTTTAATTGTTGAATAAGTGAATTTCCTAATATCGGGAAAGAATGTTGAGATGCATTGTGACGTGGTTTGCTTGGACCGTTTTTCGGTTGTTTGGTTGATTGTAGTTGGTTCATTTCCTTGGTTTGACCATGTTTCATGTTTGATGTTGTTTTTAGATAGAACCGATCCTTGGTTTGTAAAGTGTGCATGATGTGGGCATGCGTGATGTTCTCTTGTTTGAACTTTGCTATTGATCTGCCATCGATGCGGGTGCGGTAAGGGCCGACTTATGTTAACGGCGATCGATATATCCTCGATTGATATTAATGTTTTCACTTGCTGAGTTTCCTCGACTCATCCCCCGTTTTTCCCTCTCAGGTCCATAGGATGGTCGAATGGACGTCGGCAAAAGGGGGAGTTTGAGCCCTGTTGGAGTTTGGGGAAAGTTAGGAGCCATAAATCCGAAGTAGTGGGCTTAGGACACCTAAGCCACTTGTTATTGTTGTGTAAATAGCTAAAATCGGCTAAGTTGGCTTGTAAAATATGTTTGTGTGTCCTGTAAATACAAGGTTTGCTCATGATGTTGTTTGTCTTAGTCATGCTGTTGTTTTTTATGTGATTGTCCCGAGATATGCTTCTGCTTGTGTATAATGAAAGATAATAATGAACGGAATGTCACGTTTATGACCCCAAGATTGGGGGCGTTACACATAATCTTATCTCTTAGGGTTCACGCAAACAGCGAATTGTCGCACGCTCCAGTACTAAGGCCGAATATAAGTGCCTTGCCGACACGACTACTGAAGTAATGTGGATTGAGTATCTTCTTCATGATTTCTATGCTCTACCACCTCATCCACCCGCACTTTGGTGTGACAACCTTTCAGCCATTTATCTTAGGGTAAATCGGGTTTTTCATGCTCGTACAAAACATGCAGAGATTGATTATCACTGCATTTGTGAGTGTCTCTCTGGCAGACAACTTTATGTTCAGTTTATATCCTGTAACATCCTGAAATTCGACTCAATTTTCAAAATAAATAAAAAGAGTCTTATTTATTATTTTATTTTCGTAAATCTCGCCCGGAGCTGATTACTCTTGAGATACTGACCGAATGGGGGTGGCTAACTAGGAATAGGTATGTAGACCATGGACCTGATTGCGAATTGAGCATCGATTTCGAGGAAGTGACGAGGAAATATTTTGGGCCAACACGGGGCCCATCTTCGGAAGGTGACGGACTTGGTCTAGCCAAGGCCAGCGATGTATGATAAAAAAGCAGGTGATTCTGTGAGACCGAAAGTGCACGTGGCCAACTAGTCCCGAACTTAAACCGAATGATTGTGATCTTCGAAACTAGTGATAATTCCTCTCGTTCTCTCAGAAATCGAGGCTGTTGTGACTCAGATAACCCTAAGTCGATACACGTAAACCCTAAGTAGTTGCTCGTTAGTGAGAGATTCGAAAATTTGAAATTTAACAAATTTGATCGCGAAATTTAGTCCGGACTTTGAAGTCAATTTTCGAGGGCTTATGGGATTATTTTCGCAAGGACGATGTCAAATTATGCTGGTCAATTATATATGGGGTTGGTACGATCGAAAAATGGAATTTCGGTCCGGAACGGGAAAATTATCAAATTTGGTATTCCGAAATTTGGAGAGTTTTTGGGGGTTTGTTTATTGGATTTTATGTGGATAATGACAATTCATTAATGGAGGAGGAATTACTAATATGCCCTTCAATAATGGAGTGAGGAGTAATGGTGGCCATTAGATCAAGGCTAAGTGGGTCAAGTCAAGGAGATCTTGACATGTCCACTACCAACCACCCCCCATAAATGCCTATCACTTCCTCTCTGTCCTCATTCTTGTTTCTCCATCGAACCAAGACTTTCTCTCTCTCAACTCTCCCTCATGCCGGCCACACCACCTCACCGCCGAGATCGTGCCGCCGCCGCCTCACGCTAGCCGCATCGCCACACCGTCCTCTACCACCACCAGCAACCCCCTTTGCTCTCTCTCTTTCTCTCTCTCCGATCCTCCCCCTCTAGGCTACTTGGAGGCCACCACCGCCGCGTCCACGTACCGCCGTCGTGATGTCGCCGACCTCCACCAACACCGCCTCACCTTCTCCCTCGTTCCATCTCTCTCTCTCTCTCTCTCTCTCTCTCTCTCTCTTCCTCTCTTTCTTGACCACCTCACCGTCGAGCCGGCCATCGTCGGCGCCGCAGTTCGTCAAGTCCACCGCCGCGCCGCCGCTTGTCCGCCTTCCCACCGTGAGCCGCCAACCATGACGATCGTGAGTCGCCGCCCGTAAGAGTTGTGAACTGCCGGCTACCGCTTATCGTTGCTCATTGGGAACGCCGCCGCCGATTTCATTACTCACCGGTGATCGGCCGCCGTTCATCGTTGTCTTGAACTTGGATTAGGTGAGTGTAATCCTCTAAACCCTAATTAGGACAATGATGCACTTTAAACGGGTTTAGGGTGTCGTTAGTGAATGATTAGTGGAATTAAGGGCAATTAGGAAATTCCGCCTTAATGGCGAGTGCCAGGATGATGTGGACGGAATATTAAGTGGATTTTGAGGTGGAATAGAGGTCGGGATGATGTTGTTTAGTGGCTGTCCATGCTGGGACCTGATGATTTAGTATCGGCAAGTTTGAGGATTAACATGATTGAGGTGCCGGGATTGCCCGAGGTGATTGACTTGTTAGTTGTTGTACTTAACCGTGACGATTTGGAACCGCCATGTTGTGTGCTTGTGTGGCTAATCAATGTGGGGTGCGATTAGCTATTGATTTGACATGATTATATTGCCCAAGTCATGTTTGCGAGTGCCAATTGTATGTGTGGTGCCACATGGTATTAATGGGCCATTCGAGTATGTTGACACGAATCGTTTGGGTATGAGGTTTTGACATTGAAATGTAGTGTACCGTTGTGGAAAATTATGCTCATTGTACATCGCATCATCATTCGGGTGTGGAATTTGCATGACCACGAATTACATATGTCGAGAATGAGATATGCATTGAGATTTTGCGAGTATGCGTGCCTGACATAAGCATGTGATCACCATAAATGCCCGATGCGTTTACACCGGGTTCAGATAAAATTTGATAGTGTGCCGTGTGATCACTATAAGTCCTACGGGATGTGCTTGGTTCGTCCGGAAGACGGCATTAGTCCGTGAGGAGATCGGTGTTGCGCCTGATGCGTTTTGATGTGGGTTAGAGACACTAGGCCTGGGGTGTTTTTACGCTGGCCACAGAGTGTTGTGATTGGCCTTCGGGTCGGGCCTTCGGGTCGTGATCTTCGGATCGGCCTTGGGGTTGAGAAAATTAATAAATGAGCATTAGTGTTGCATAGTATCTGATTATGCGATGGAAAACTACTGGGCATAGTATGGGACGTGCCTAAGTGGATTCTATTGTATAATCGGGATACGTGTGTTTGTGATCCTAAACCCGAGTGCATTGATAGATGTGCGAGCATGTGTAACTCAATGAATCGTATGCGAGATTGGCATGGAAGAGTATGAGCATGCGTATGACGTACGTGTGACCGAGAGTACGCGCATATGTGTTGTGATATTATTTGATTAGCTAACCTGCAGGGTCATTGAAATTATCGATTTGGGCCCAAGGGCCTAGGTCATTATTTGTGTGTTGTTTTATTTTACTTGTCAGGGGATGCATGCTAGCCTAGTTTAGGTTTAGGAAGTTTACACTCGCTGAGATTCATCTCACGGTTTTATAACCTAACCTTTCAGACCCTCAATTGTGACGATGCTAGAGGTCCCAGTACGCTTCGGGATCCCCAGTTAGATAAAGCATTCTATGTCTGTGTACCTCGTAGGGAACAGGGAAATGTACCTTAGGCACTATTCTTTAGTTTGGGTAGATGTGGGTACGACACACTATGAGACCTACGAGTATGTTGCTTGGTGTTTTTGAGACCGTTTTGGAGTTGAGTTTAGACCTCTTTGATCGGTGGATATCCCGTTCAACGGGGAAGGTGAGTTAGACCCGCAGTGTCTAGATGATGACATCTTAGATCTGGACGTAGGTATGAAGTGGAATCTGAGTTTTGAAGGTGAGCACGAGGTAGCTGATGAGGATGAGGAGTTAGGGGGAGTAGACTACGAGCCTGTAGTGGTAGATCCGGCCCCAGAGCTGATGGACGTAGAGGCAGCTGAGCTGATGGATACAGAGGAGTCCGAGGAGCTAAGTTCCGACGAGGGCCCAGAGCTGCTAGAGAGTTCTTCAGAGTCTTTAGGTTCAAACCCAGACTGGGCACCCTAGACTAGATCTTAGCCAAGTATTGTGAGGACCGACACTTTTTGGAATGTAGCCCTCTTTTCTTTTTGTAGTTAACCCTCCTAGCCACTTATCCCTTTTTGACCAGTGGTAACGGTTGATTGTATTTGATTGTATCTTTTGTTGTACTCCTTGTTGTATAAATGAATATTGTAAAAAGGTTTCTAATTGTAATATAAGTGTAAATTTGATAATGGTATTTTGTTGTGGTGCTATCTTTGATCTCTTATCGGTTGTTGTACGGGTGTGGTATATTTATATACGTTGTTTTCGTTTGTGCTTATTCTCTATTTGGGTGTTGAGTCGGCGACACTTCCCAGGACATCGCATTCATATTGACCGAGGTAGGGATGTTACGTATCGTGGGGTTTGGGGCGTGACATATCCTCTGTTGATCAGCCTAGAGACATTCTTAGCTTGTCATCTACTCAATTTCATCTCTTATGTTCCAAGCTGACGGTTTGTTCTGCCCCATCAGCTTGTGGGGGGATGTTGACCCAGTCGACTGCTAACTGTTCCAACTCGCACCGGAATCAAACATTATCTCCACCTTGCCCCAAGATCAAAACACAATTAGAATATCCGCATGATAAGCAATTTGAGATTGATTCCAACGTTATCTCCAACTTGCACCAAAATCAGAGCACAATCAAAATATCCGCATAATTAGCAATTTGAGATTATTTCAATATCTCCATCAATAGTTATCGATTTTGTTGTTCATAATTATTTTTTGAGATTCTTTCTAAAGTGTATGTTTATAAAAGTCATCACTAACTGTAAAGTACACAATTCAGAAATCAAAAGAAACAATTCCTATATCTTCTATATTCTCTATCTTCTTTTCTGCATCTCTATTGCTATCTCCATACTTTGTTTTGTTCTCACGTTACTAGCGATTTTCATTTCATTTTGCAAATATTTTTTATTTTTTGTTAATTTATTTTTGGAATTTTTTTGAGCTTTTTTCACTGTTTATTGGGTGGGTTATGTGGGTGGGTTTGGGTTGGATTTGGGCTATCTAATTTTTTAGCAAATAAATGGTCTAATATGAGTTAAATGGGTAGATTTGAGTCAAACCCAGTAATAATCCACACAAACCCAATCCAATCCACCCATTTGCCACCTCTAGGTTTACGTAAGATTCCAAAAATGATCGGCATCTTAAATATGTATTATAGAGTCGCCACTAATCAAGTTTGTTGAGTTGATATGAACTCTAAACATTAGTGCTAAAACTTTTCGAGCAATCATTTGAGTGTCATTTTTTTTTAAAAATGACCACCTCAATGCTATCGTTGATTTGGGTTGCCGGAAAATTCGACATGGCAATTGTTTAATGTTTTTTCAATCAACATGGCTTGCTAGCAAAGTGAGTTAGCATGAATTGGCCTAAACAACATCGTCTATGTGTTATTTGCCCCAAATTTGCAAATTAGGGTAGAGTGAGGCTAAATTCTTTTTCTTCTTCGTTGCGTTTTTCAATGGAGAAATTAGGGAAATTTTAGGTATTAAAATTTGCAATATTGCCAAGTTAAGCTTGTTCTAGTCAAGAATCGATCGAATAAGAGCTGAGAAGGAGAGGGAGCAACATAGTTATTTGAACGAATTGGTTGTTGTGACTGCGTTTGTTTGTACGAAGATGAAGATGCAAACGAAGAAGTTGAAGATGAAGACAAAAAAGAAGAAGAAGATGAGAAGGTAAATTGATGAGTTAATTAGTAGGATGAATAGCCGAAGTAGACACTTAAGAGATCAATTTTTCATAGAAGTAGTACTCAAATAATCGCTTGAAAAGTTTTGGTACTGAAATATGGGTAGTCCAAAAGTTATCTCACTTTAGTATCCATTTTGAGTAAGAAACCTAGAGTCATAGGTCTAGGGATTTAGTTGCCGTGAGTTTTGTTTAGCACGATACCCTTTCGACATCCTGACCTTTACTTGGTTAAGTTCTGCATTCATTAGCCAATGGGTTTCTCAAGCACAGTGCAAGGCAATTTTAGTTTTGAAACGGAAGAAAGATTTTCCCAAAATCATCATGCGGTGAATCTATCTATGAGCAACACTTTTTAAAATACTGTCCTTATTTCATTCACGTGTGTGATTTTTGAAAAGCATAAAATGTATGTTATTATGACCAAAGCAGAAGCGTGAACAAACAAAAATAATTTCAGTAAGAAATAAATTATTAAAATAAAACCTGAATACAACGGATTTATGTGCAATTTGTTGTGGAGAGATCGGATGTATCTGTTCGAAATTCTGAACATATTTGTTTGCGGCACATTGGCGAGAGAAGTCCGAAGGTTCTGAGTGAAAAAAATCTGCTATGCGATGTCCTGAATGAACTGAATATATGTCGGCACTATGACTTGAGTAAATTGCAGAAAGTGCAGTTTAGTACATCTATAAGAAAACCCATAAAAGTTGTAGAGTTATTTCACTTGGATGTTTGCATTCTATTGTGCGATTTCCTTTAATGAAGAGTGCTAGATTTATGCTCAACTGTTAGATGAACAAGATGGTTTCGCTAGAATCGGCAAAGATGATATTACAATCAGTCAATGACACCCACTTCTAAGTGTTTTCCAATTCTAGATTGAACCCAAACCCTCAAGAATCAATCACAACTCATAAGAAATGAATTTTTTCACTCTCTCAATTTTCTTGAACGATGGCTCTCGATAATCTTCGTGTATCTCAAAAGTTTTTAGACATATTAGGCATACTTACTATGCAAATGAGACAAAAAATACAACAGAATATTTATAAGCCAAAAACTGTGAGCCCTTCTCCGACGTTATTGTCACCTCATCTTTTTGCGTCTATTCTAATAAAATCAGTAAGTTTGATCAGGGGTTGACCGAGAGTTGACCAAAGATTAACCGGCGAGATACAAGGCTCAAAACACATTTTAAACATAAAAAATGGGTTCTATGCATCAAAACGAGTTTTTGATACTCATATTACCATTTGAATCCGATGGTCAATTTTTTTTATTTGGGATCAGTCACTTGTTATTTGCAGTATTACGAAGTTTGCAATATCCCCAATTTCGATTGAACATCCCGAAACTAAAGATCACAAGCCTCCCAATGCAACCAAAATCGGGTGGAACAGAAATGGGATGAGGGAGTAATCGCAGGTCAAACCTTTCGATATTCGAAAGAAAGGTCTCGGTAGCCCAAAACTGTACTTCTGTTTTTTGGTCAAACAAAACTCTACTTAAGGGATTCAGAATCGGATGAAACTCTTCAACGCCCTATTCAACAGAAAGAAGCACATCGTCCACGAACGACAACAACAGAAAGAAGAACGCAAAGTCCGCAGCCGACGATCGTCCAACAAACAACAGAAGCAGAAGGAACTGTCCATTTGGAAGAGATTTAGAGAACGTATGTACCTCTAAAACTCTCGCTCGACAATCCGCACGCTTGGTGTCCTCGCGCTTCCCAGCGTCTGCGGCAAATTGCAATGCCGACAATCGTGTTGAACAATGCCGAAGACCGCCGAACAACGCCTAAGAATGCCGAAGCTCGCCGAGATTCCTTAAAATGGAGAGAGAGAGATAGAGACTGAGATAGAGACGGCGAAGAGGGGCAAAAGCAAAAGAAAACCCTAATTGAGACAAAGAAGTAATGAAGACGCACGTTTTGTAATTTATGCATAATAAATTAGCCACGGATGTTTATGTGTGGCTATTTCCGTGGCAAATTAGCCACGGATGTTTATTCGTGGCAAATTTGCCATGGAATTAGCCACGAACTTGAATCCGTGGCTAATTTGCCACAATATTAGCCACAGACTTTAATTTTGTTGTGGCAAATTCGAATCCAAATATAAAATTGTCGTGGCAAAAGCTAATATTTTTTCCGTGGCTAAATCCGTGGCAAATTGCCAGGGATTTAGCCACGAATTTTTTTAAAAAAATTCCAAAACAAGCCTGTGTGTACTTTGTTTGAAATTTTTTAAAGAATCTGTGGCTAAATCCGTGGCAAATTTGCAACGAAATTGGTATGTTTTGTTTGTATTTTCTCAAATGCGTGGCTAAATCCGCGGCAATTTGCCACGGATTTAGCCACAGATTTGAAAAAAACCACACATAGGCTTTTTATGAAATTTTTTTAAAAAATCCGTGGCTAAATCCGTGGCAATTTGCCACGGATTTAGCCACGCATTTGAGAAAATACAAACAAAACATACCTATTTCGTTTTTTTAAAAATCCGTGGCTAAATCCATAGCAATTTGCCACTGATTTTACAATAACGACCAAAACAAACCTATGTGTATTTTAAAGGAAATCTGTGGCTAAATCCGTGGCAAATTTGTCATGGATTTAGCCACGAATTTTTCAAAAAAATTCCAAAAAAAGCCTATGTTTGGTTTTTTTCAAATCCGTGGCAATTGCCACGGATTTAACCACGAATTTGAGAAAATACTAACAAAACATACCTATTTTGTTTTTTTAAAAAATCAATGGCTAAATCCGTGGAAGAGCTCGAACACAATGGACCCATGTTAAGGTTCTTGGATTTGCTCATTATGGATAGAAGTACCAAAGTAAAAAAGTACGGGAGTTCCAAGAACCATCATAGAATGCTCTCGGTGGGTTCTTCGTGCGCACTGCTCACCCGTCGGAGGGATGGGGATTCTGACTGATTCCGGCCATCTCTTGAGCTGGTTTTCGAAGGCTAGGACTCTCGGTTACTACTCCTCCTCTTCTTCGAACGACTTCCTCTCCCTTGTAGGACAGAGTCGGGATTTCCAGATCTGATTCTGGTCAGCTTCTTGGCACCCCGACCAGCGAAGTACTCAGATTGCTGGGCCTTCGATCTTGGGAGTCAAATTCGTCTGAAGATTGCTCACTCTGGGTCTATCCTGAAGACTCTTTCGTTTTGGTTCCCGCCCTTCTTGGCTCCAGTAGGTTGGATCTTTTCCCTGCTCCAGTTCAATCTTCGTAGTGGTCTGCTGCTGTTGGAGGTTGAGGGATTATTGTCTAAGTTCACTGGATATAGTTGTTGTTTTCCTGCTGTGGAACTGAAGGCTGTGATTGAGGCGTCTGGTTGTTAGGGTGAGATGTTGAGACGCATCCTCAGTTGATTGTGCTGCTCGGTTGACTGTTAGGTGCTCGACATATTGCCCAAATGGAAGACTCATTAATAACCCCCCTTACCGACCCTTCCATTGTGTTAGAAGCTAGAACTCTTTCCCCTACGGGTCCTAATCAGGGGGCCTCTACCTCTGAGATGATCATAACTGCTCAACAGAAAGGCACTTCCCCTTCCTTATTGGAGACTGAACGGCCCCTGGTTCCTAGACCTATTCTTAAGGGATCATCTAGTCGTAGCCAGAGCAGGGGACGGCTGAAGGTTAGGAGCAGATCCCGTGGAAGAAACCTTGAGGCTGGTGAGCCTCTCCGATCTGTTTCTAGAGCCAATGCAGGTAGAGCTCCAGTGCAGGGGGGCCAAAATTCCTCTCGGTCTCAAGATCAGACTAATGTTGGTGCTCAAGCTCCCCGGTCTTGGGCAAATGTGGCCAAGGTCTTGACCAAAGGCTACAACCTGACATATGTCCCTCCTTTGATTGAAGATGGTGAAACAATAGTGGACATAACACCCGAAGTGGTCGCTGAACAGAACCCAAGATGGTCAGAATGCATAGTCGGTCATTACTTAGGGAAGAAAGCTCCCTTTAAACTGACTGAGGAAGCTATCCGGAAAGCTTGGGGGGACTTTGTGACTGACATTAAGCTTCATGAGAATGGCTTTTATTTCTTCAGAGTACCTAACTCAGACTTCTGAAGAAAACAGCTAGAATTGGGTCCGTTGTCTATCTTCAGTTGTACTTTGATCCTCCAACAATGGCAGCCCAAATTGAAACTCACAAAAGGTCTTCTTGACACCATTCCAGTGTGGGTTAGAATGAGAGAAATCCCCTTCTCTCTTTGGTCCCCTGCTGGCCTAGGCCGGATTGCTAGTGCAATTGGTAGACCACTATATGTGGACAACCAAACCGAGCAAATGAGCAGGATTTCCTTTGCCCGAGGGTGCATTGAACTCAAGGCTAGTAATCCCCGGGTGGAAGAAATTAAAGTAAGGTGGGATGGTGAGATTAATATAATCAAGATAGAATATGAGTGGAAGCCACTTGCATGCTCAGCTTGTGGTATCTATGGACATAAACAGGGTTCACAGGGGTTCGGTTGTGCCCCTCCCCGTAATGTCTTGCGCTCTGAACCTGCTGTTCGTCCCCAACAAACTGGAGAATGGATTCAAGTCTCCAGAAACAAGGGCAAAACCCCACTCAAGGAGACCTCTAACCAGGCTTTGAACTCAGTTGGGAACCTCAACCAAGTAGCTCCTTCTTCACTGATGCCTTCTGGTTCTGAATCAGGGCAACCTCTTCTTCCGGCAAGCAGCTTTAAGCGGCAGAATGGTCAACAGAACAGACTTTCTGAGGCTGGACTGAACCAAGACCCTGCTGGGGTTCACAAAGAGAATGACACTCATCAGGACGGAAATCTCTCTTCCTCAGATTGCCCTTCTGTTATTCGGGAGAAGTCAGTTGCTGCTGGTCCACTCCATACCCAACCTGTTTTGGGACACCAGTTGGCCCCCGATAGAAAGGAATTGAGCACTCCTTCACATGCGACTGTCCCAACTGAGGAACCCATTCAATCCGGGCCTGTTGTGCTTGTTCAAGGTTTATCCTCGGCAACCTGCATTAAGGAATCTTCGGACCAGAATACTGAAGGTCAAACCCAAACTTCCCAATCCTCCATGGGGGAATCTTCTGGTCATTCCGAAGACTTGATGGGGGAGGAACCAGCCTCGGCATCCCTTCCCAATACCCGCTCACGCTCCTTGGCTTCGGTATATGTAGGGTCTTCAGATCCTTCTCCTGGAGTGGAACCTATATTGGAGCACAATTCAAAGACTCTTAGTCTGTCTTCCTCTAAGAAATCTAAGAGGAGACAGTCGAGGAGATCCCAGCGTTAACCTCTTCGATCATGCTAGTTTTTGGAGCTTGGAACATAAGGGGGCTAGTTGGACCCCTCAGGCAAGCTGAAGCGTGGGAGTTCATTAGGACAAACCGACTATCTTGTGTTGGTTTTGTCGAAACTAAAGTCAAGGAATCCCTTTTTGGCCATATTTCTAGTTGTATATGCTCTTCCTGGAGGTGGATAGCAAACTATGAGCATTCCCCTCTTGGTCGTATATGGGTCGGTTAGGACCCAAATGAGATTGAATTCAACCTCATCTTCTCTTCCTCCCAACTTATGCATGCTGAGCTTAAGATGCTGAAGGACAATCGGTTTTGTTCGCTCTCATTTGTTTACGGCGAACATACTTTTGTCAATAGGCGTTCTCTTTGGGAAGACCTTATCCGGTTCTCTTCGACTGATATTCCCTGGCTGGTAGCTGGTGATTTCAATGCTATTCGGTATCCAAGTGATAGACAGGGCAGTTCAACTCCTTGGATCCCGGTTTTTGACGAATTTAGCGAATGTATAATCCAGGCGGGCCTTGATAATTTGCGATTTGTGGGCCGTCGGTATACTTGGTCCCATTCTTCAGGGGCCAATCGTAAACTCAGGAAGATAGATCGTGTTCTCATAAATGACCTATGGAATCAGCACTTCTCCTATTCGGAAGCCAATTTCTTGGCTCCTGGCATCTCTGATCACTCTCCTATGATGGTTAGAATACTTCCACAGCGGAATCCCAGGATCCCTTTCAAGTTCTTTAATTTCTGGACTTCCTATCCAAACTTTTTGGGGCTAGTGGCCGAAGTGTGGAACTCTCACATTGAGGGCTCGCTTATGTTTAAGGTTTGCCGTAAGTTAAAACTCCTCAAACCAGTATTCAGACAACTGAACAGGAATTCTTTCTCTGGCATTTCTACTAGAACAGAGCAAGCCCGGCTTCTTCTTTATGACACACAGGAGGCCCTGGATCTCAACCCCTTTGATCCCGAATTGAGTGCTAGGGAGGCTGAACAAATACGAGCTTTCTCTATCCTTAAGCTGCAAGAGGAATCATTCTTCAGGCAAAAATCCAGAATTCGCTGGCTTCGAGAAGGGGATCAAAACTCTAAGTTCTTCCACCACTTCGTTAATAAAAGAAGATTACAAAACCGTATCCTCTCTGTCTCTTCAGACGATGGGACTCTATTAACAGAGCCTAGTCAGATCAGGAACCATATTGTTGGACACTTCCAACACTTGCTCACTGATAGGGCTGATCCTGGTCAGGCTCCTCTTTGGGGATTAAGCTCTTACATTGGAAGGACTTTGGATAAAAATCAATGTGCTCTTTTATCACAACCGGTAACGGATGAGGAAATACAGTCCACGCTCTTCTCCCTTGCGAAAGGGAAGGCCCCGAGACCGGATGGATATAATGTAGATTTTTTCAGGTCCTCCTGGGAGATAGTCGGTCCATCGGTATTGGAGGCGGTTAGGAACTTTTTCCAAACCGGCAACTTACTCAAGGAGCTTAATAGCACTATTATTACTTTAGTGCCAAAGACATCAAATGCTTCTTCCATGAATGATTTCAGGCCAATAGCCTGTTGTAACACATTATACAAGTGCATTTCAAAAATCTTGGCTAGGCGGATTGCTCAAATACTCCCAACCTTGATTAGCCACTCTCAAACAGCTTTTGTTAAAGGGCGAAGAATTAGTGACAATATCTTGATTGCCCAAGAGCTTTTTGCTGGCTTCCATCATGAGGCCTATCTACCGAAATGTGCTATAAAAGTGGATTTTCGGAAAGCATACGATACCGTTAACTGGGCGTTCATCGAAGAAACCCTAAAGGCACTCCAATTCCCGGTTTCCTTCATCCGACTGGTAATGGCTTGTGTTTCAACTCCAAAATTCTCGATATCGATTAATGGGGAATTACATGGCTACTTCTCTAGCAGCCGTGGTATTAGACAAGGAGATCCGTTATCACCATATCTCTTCATAATGGTGATGCAAGTCCTCTCGGGCATCATCATGGAAAAAACTGAATCTCCGGATTTCAGGTGGTACTGGAGGTGTAAAAAAACTCGTTTATCCCACCTTTTTTTCGCGGACGATGTCCTTATTTTTTTTTGAAGGCCACCTTCCCTCGGCGGAGTTGATCAAGGAAGCCCTAGAAAGATTTTCCCTTTGGTCAGGCCTTTTCCCCAATTCTTTGAAAAGTAACATCTTCCTTTCTGGTGGTTCGCTGAGCCTTCATGAGCAGCTTTTACACTGCTTTGGATTTCAGCAAGGCACACTTCCATTCCGGTACCTAGGTGTGCCTATCATCTCAACCAGGCTCACCAAAGAGGACTGCAAGATCCTGGTGGATACTATAACAGCCCGTGCCCGCTCTTGGACACACCGATTTTTATCCTTTGCAGGGTGCCTTCAGCTCATCAAATCAGTGTTACACTCCATTCATGTGTATTAGGCTACCATATTTACTCTTCCCCAATCGGTGATTCAAGGTATTGAGAAAATATTGAGGCAGTTTTTATGGAAAGGGCCGGATCTTGGTACATGTGGGGCTAAGATTGCATGGGACTCTATGTCTCCCTAAGAATGAATGAGGGTTGGGGATTAGACGCCTTCAGGAGTACAATACAGCTATGACTCTCAAACACATATGGCTTCTTTTCACTGATAAGGAAGCCATATGGTGTAAATGGATTCATTCCACTTTCTTACACAAATCCAACTTCTGGATTGTTTCGAAACCCACCTTTTGCTCATGGACTTGGAAGAAACTCCTAGATTTGCGCTCCAATGCCCAAGGATTATTTCGGTGGACTATTGGTAATGGTCGCTCGGTCTCTCTTTGGTTTGATTGGTGGCATGTCAAAGGGCCCCTATACCGGATCTTCTCCAATGCCAGCATCTATCAATCTAGGATTCCCCGTGAGTCCTCGGTTCGAGATTTCTATGATGGTACTTGGCTTCCTTCAGAAGTGCTTGACACCATCCTTAGCTGGACCGATCCACATCCTATTTTCAGGGATGACATTCCGGATGTATTGACATGGGCTCCATCCCCTTCTCTCCCTTTTTCTGTCTCCCGAGCATGGAACCATATTAGAACCACAAGACAATCAGTCCCGTGGCATTCCTTTGTTTGGGATAAACATATGGCCCCTCGACACGCCTTTCTACTGTGGGTTATATCTCTTAACCGTTTGCCCACTCAGACATTACTTCTACAAAATCGTAGGATTGAATCCGCTGTATGTGCGTTTTGCGGTGAGGTCCCGGACTCCATCAACCATTTATTCTTCGAGTGCTCCGCTACAAGAAGGCTTGCCTTTTTCTGGGCGACTAGATGCAACCTCCCATGGCGTAATATGGCCTGGCTCGATCTTGTTACCTGGGCAATGAAAGTCTGTAATTCTTCCTCCTTTGCCCATAGTCTTTCCAGATTTGCATTTGGAGCCTTATGTCACATCATATGGACAGAAAGGAACAACTCCATCTTCAGGAACAAGGATGTTTTTATCCCAGGAATGTTCAAGCACCTTCTCAAGGTTGTGAAAGACAAAGCTCTTGCCATGGGGACAATTCCTGACATGCCATGGGGACAATTCCTGACACACCTCCAAATCGGAGAATCCAAAGGAATTGGGGCCTCTCTGCCACGATCTTTTACGCTAGCTCAGCTACTAGTTAGGCTGTTTGTTTCCTTTATGTATACTCCTCTTTTTGTTGGTTGTATATTTCCCGCTAAGGCCTTTGACCCCATTTTGACATGTTGTCCTTATTGGGTCATTGGGTGCCTCTAGCATTAGGTTGTACTTGGTTGTTTGAAAGTTATAAATTTTTACCTTACCAAAAAAAAAATGGCTAAATCCGTGGCAAATTTGCCACGGATTTAGCCACGAATTTTACAATAATGACCAAAACAAACCTATGTGTATTTTAAAGGAAATCCGTGGCAAATTTGTCATTGATTTAGCCACAAATTTTTAAAAAAATTTCAAAAAAAGCCTATGATTTTGTTTTTTTCAAATCTGTGGCTAAATCCGTGGCAATTGCCACGGATTCTTAAAAAAAACCAAATAGGTATGCTTTGTTTGTATTTTCTCAAATTCATGGCTAAATCCGTGGCAATTTGCCATGGATTTAACCACAGATTTGAAAAAAACCAAACATTGGCTTTTTTTTGGAATTTTTTTGAAAAATCTGTGGCCACATAGGCTTTTTTTGGGAATTTTTGCCACAGATTTAGCTACGGATTTGAGAAAATACAAACAAAACATACCTATTTCGTTTTTTTTAAATCTGTGGCTAAATCCGTAGCAATTTGCCACGGATTTAGCCATGGATTTTTAACAAAAATTCCAAAACATACATATTTCCCAACAATACCGTTTCAGTAACAATAATAGCAATGAAATAATCAACACCACCACCAACAACAACAACAACAATAAATATAATAACGACAATAAACTCTTGTCGTAATAATTATTATTATTATTATAATTACGACATAATCAGGAAAAAGTCTAAAAAATGTTCTTCTTTACTTTCTTCTTCGTGGGCATCATCATCGTCATCGTTGTCGTCATCATCATCATCATCATCCTAATCATCTATCTCAAAATCAGATTCTGCAACACATTGTAAATTTGATTTCCGAATTTCAGTTAGACATTGCTCCACATGGATCTCATAGCGTTGGAATGTTATATTTCTTAGTATGAACTATATTACAAACTTCCTCTTGTTAACATACTGTATCCTTCCAGTGTTTCTCGATTTTTCTTTGTGCTTTAGTTTTACATACATCCCACCAATCAGTTTTGTCACGTTTCAAACTAAGATATGATGCATAATATACTTGAATTGCTTGTTCTGCCAACACAAATGGTTCATATTTCATATACCTTTTCTTGTGATTTATTTCAATCAAATTAAACTTCGTATGCACCTTCATTCCTTTGACGAGGTCGAATCACTTGCATTTAAATAACACAACCCGCATTAATGGTCCGGGTACTCTATCTCCATGATTTCATCCAACAAGCCATAAAATTCATCTTTTGAACTGTCATCATTGGATGACCGAATACACACACCACTATTCATTGTGGGTTTTCCCATTTCATATTCTTGAGTGTGAAAATTATACCCGTTTGTGAAATATGCTGGCCAAGTTCGTACTGTTACCTTTGGATCTCATGACAGATGATGTAACAATCCTTGCTCTTTAACTTAATCATGATTACTATAAACCTATGGTCACACACGCAAAGTCAATAATATATATTTAAATGATGTATAAAATATTAATAACTTTGTTTCGGTCCATAGGTAACTTACATATGTTTGGAACCATGCTGCAAATTGTTCATTGCACAAACGGTCAAACTCATTTAGTGGTAGTCTTTTTTTTTTTGTAAAGCTCATTTGGTGGTAATCCATACATTGAATTTTGAAAAATCCTAATAACAATTTACATTTATCGAGAAAAATGAAAGAGTGAGAGGGAAGGAGAACAACAAATAAGGATATGAGAAATTAGTAGAGAGCGAGAGAAATTGGGGGTAGGGGTATGATACAAGTAGTGAGGCGGACAATAAGCGATTAGCGACGAATTTATTTTCCATCACAAATTAACGACGGATTTATTTTTCGTTGCAAATTCTATCGCACAATTAGCGACGAATAAAAATAAGTCGCTAAATCCGTCGCAAATTAGCAACGAATATTTTTTCATCGCAAAATCCGTGGCAAATTAGCAACGGATTTTTTTGTCGCAAATTTGCCATGAATTTTTTTTCGTGGCCAAATTCGTCGCAAATTTGCCACGAATTTTTTTTTGTGGCAAATTTCGTCGTAAATTTGTGACGACATTTTTTTCCGTCGTAAATTAGCAACGGAAAATAAATTCCTTGCTAATTCCGTCGCAAATTAGTGACAAATTTTTTTTCGTAGCAAATTTCTTCGTAAATTAGCGATGGATTTTTTTTCATCATTAAATTTGTTGCAAATTTGCGACGAATTTTTGATTCGTCGGAAATTAGCGACGAAAAATTATCCGTTGCTAATTTGCAACGAAAAATCGCTAATTCCGTTGCAACTTAACGACAAAAAATAATTCATCGCTAATTTCCGTGGCTAAATCCTTATTTTTTTTTGTAGTAGAAGTAATCTAATACAAATGCATGGATTTGTAGACCAGGAACATCCTTCAATATGTATGAATGACCCTTGTTCCGAAAGTTGGAGTCTTAAATGCCACTCCCTTCTCTTCACATGTAACATGGGGCTACACATGTTCCTACAGTCATGCGGAAAGCAGATATCATAATCGCAATGATGAAGAGTCAACCTCGGCCTAATTAATCAATTTTTTTTTTTGGGCTGAAAATGAACTTTTCAGTGCTCTTTTTGAGCACTGAAGAGCACTGACTGATCTCTCTCGATTACAAGAGAAATGCACAAATGTCATAGGTGGTGAGTATGGTTCACTTTCATTTAAACCATATCAAACCAATTAATTGGAGCACGGAATTCGAATTGAATCCTATTTGCTTTCACTCTCTTTTCTTTTGAAGTGACTCTATATCTATCTCAAAACATCAAATCTAGTTGTTAAAAGAACAATGTCACAATCACATCAAACGGGAACACCGAAACTTGCCATATGAATTGAAAGCAAAATTATCCAATCAATTTTAAACATATTATATAAATAAAAATTTAATTATAAACATTTCAATTTTACTAATTGAGTTTTAAATTTTTGCGTGAAACTTCAATGTAGTCATTTCGATTAATTTTTGCTAGAAATCGGTGAAGTGACGGTATGTCACGTATGATGACCAGTGATAACACACCGCCATGTCAGTAATTTTCAACAAAAATTATCCAAAAGGATTACATTGAAATTTTGTGAATAGGTTTAACACTCAGTTAGAAAAATTAAAATTTATATGATTGAATTAGCATGTGTACAATAGGTTTAGCAAGAATTGGACAATATCTCTTGGATTGAAAAATTAGCCAAAATTCATATAAGAGGCTAGGAGGTTAAAATGGAAGAACAGTTTCGCTCGGTCTCTTATGTATATATGATTTATAATTTCCAGTAAGTGTAATTGAGTAAATCCAATGGCCATTTCAATTTCAAAATTTTATCTAAAAATCTCATAAAAAAGCCCAGGCATCCATCTAAATATATTATGACCATACATAACTATAAATGGATAAAATCGTAATTTGTGATAATCAAGATTTTAGAGGAGTAATCATGAATACCTTACCCTTTAAATTGGAACTCAAGATAATTGTAAAATATTCCATAAATAAAATTCGTCTTTCCTTTTACGACAATCTAGATGACATAAAAAAGTTGGTCCATATCTTCCATAATAGTTGTTCTTGGAATAATAACACCAATTATTCTTGACTTTTAAATTTAGTCAATATAGTTCATGTGCTTCTTTTTTGTCAATTTGGTTGTCCCTAAGCTATACACTAAAAAAAATAATACTCTTTCGTCTAAGTTATTTAATTCTTCCATTAGATATATAAATGCTCATGCTAACGTTCTAATTTACGTGTCTTTTATATGTTTTTCGAATAAATCAGAACAATAAATACTACAGAAAAGAAAAATTAAAAGGAAAAAAGGAAGACATTGGTCCAGCATCGACGCAACTTGTGGGGGGTTGTGGTTCATACTGCTGGCAATCGTTGTATGACAAGGGCCTAATGCCGCATCTCCGAGGTGGGGTTGCACAACCTCGGTAACTGCTAATCGGGGTCCAACAACCCTAGATGAGATCTATCTCACCGAGGTCACACAACCCCACGGTGGTGGCCCTCGCCAGTGGCTTGGAGGAGCCTCTGCTGCCGTCCTCTCTCTCTCTCTCTCCGAGGTTTTGAGATTTATTGGGCTAAAACTGATGTTGCACTCATGTGGTGATCTACGTTAACATTTTCATTTCCATATTTAATAGAAAGACTGATTTTAGTGAAAGGCATATAATTTATAGATCACATCATCGGAAAAAATGGGTACAAGGATGAAATTGAATGAATTATATGGATAAATCTATATTCTTCACTCATATAATTTCATTCATTGTTACTTTTTGCTCGCAAAGTATGTGTCCTCTTTCTAGTATATATTAATATTGAGCCGCACTCTTTCCACTCTTAATTTGGTTAAAACACTCTCCAATAAGGTGTTATGATCATTTCGTTTATTGTGAGTCCCACCTTTCAGCATCTAAAGCATTCTCTTGGTATTATTTTTTTTATTATTTCTTTTGCGAGTCCCACTTTCTTTCATCTTCAACAGTCTCTCTTTCTCTCTCTAGCATTCAATCATCTATCTTTTTGGTTGAGGCTCCCACTTTCACTCTTTTTCGTAAACCCTGGCATCCTCCTGCGGAGTTGAGGAGGATGCAAAGCGAGAGAATCGGAGAGAGACAGGATTGTGAGGTGGCCTCCAAGCGCCGATTTCTTGCTGAGTTAGCTATGAGTTAGCTATTATCGCACTTGAGATTTTCCTTCGATACAGAGAGGATCCATCCGTCAAACACAAACCTTCAAACTCCATCAATCTTGACTCCTCAATATTTCCCTTTGAACCCATCATTTCAAATCTAGCAGAGTTTGAATTTGTACATTTGTTAACAAGTTGAAAAAGTTTAAATTGGTCTCTATGAAACAATAGAGCAGCATAACTTATAGAGAAGCATAATAACAAAATCAATTCAAAAAAAGATGCACATCTTTTGAGCATGAATATATTGAATTGTTCAGTAAGTTGAGATCTTGCAATATCATTGCAACGCATCATTCAATTTCTAGAACTTAAGTAAGCATGGAATGTCCAAGTGAGCATATAAGAAGAACTGGCATACAAAAGAACTAGTGTCCATCCTTGTCGGTATCTCAGCCTGAATTTATAGTACCACACTCTACTCAAGAACATGTATAAGAATCCGATGGGCACGATCAAACATCGGCACGATCAAATCAGAGTAGCATATGAGCACTGAGCACAAGATGTGGACTAGGACAACAATGGGCCAGAAGACACGTGCGCCGCCTCATCAAGCATGTGATAATCGCCTTCCAAGCACGGCCTCAAATACAATCAGTCACAGTAAGACCCACCTCCCCCGGCGCTGCTCTTTAGCGCAAACCACTTGATTACCACGTGCCACTCATCTATTCATTGCTCCATCGGGCTCGCTGCTTGATCGGAGAGGTAGAAGCATACACTGTCAAGGAAGTTCTCCGATAGTGAGTCCTAGACGAAGATCTCCAGTATGGAGCTTGCCAACTCAGGCTTGTTGTGGCCGAGTGTAAAGAACTGGTGCCACTCCAACAAGTCGGTCGCCTTGCCATGGTGAGGAATCGTCGGCTTCAAACAGACATAGTGAGTCGACAGGTAGATGTTTACGTAGGGCTGTCGTTGTGAGCAAGTACTGTATTGGCTCCGCCAGATTGTTACTGATGGAACCTCTCCGTCTCAGATCGCAGGGGCAAGGTAACTACCTCACGAGAAAACAATTGCCTGCAAAAGAGAGTAAGAAAAGAAGGATAAAGATGAAGGAAAGTTGGACCTGCAAAAGAAGAAATTGAAAAAAGGACTTAGAGTGCATTTGTTTGGGAGAAAATGTTTTCCAAGAATTGATTTTCCGGACTTTTATCCATTTGGTTCTAGAAAAATGACTAATCAATCAAAAACACTTTCCGGTCAATGAAAATATTCATGCATAAATTTAGGAAAATGAATTCTAATATGTAAAAAGGTAAAAACACTTTCTAGAATTGTTGTCTTGAATTTTTTTTCTTTTATTCCTTTTTCTTTTTTCTATTCTTTCTTTTTTTTTTCCTTTTCTTTTTCTATTTTCCTTCTTCCTCTTCCGCCAGTCGCCGGCCTCGATGATGGCTGGCGACCGGCCACAATTGCGGGCCGGCCTCGCCTCATTGAGCCTTAGCTCGGTTGAGGCCAGCGAGTTACGGGCTCATTAGTCTGAGCTCTGTCAAGGCCGGCGAGCTCGAGCTTGGGTGAGACTCGAGCTCGAGCTCGCCTATGGTAGTCACCGAGCAAGCCTCAAGTTTGTCTGTGGCCGTCGTCGGCCGGTTGCAGAGGAGGAAGAGGAAAAAAAAAAGGAAAAAAAAGAAAAAAGAAAAAGAAAAGATAAAAAAAGAAAAAAACATTAAAAATTCAAATTTTAAAAAAAGAAAAGAAAAGGAAAAATAATTAAAATTTTATTTTTTTAAAATAAAATATGTAAAATATAAAATTTGAATCCTTTAAAAAGATTTGATTTTTTTTGCTCGAAATAAAGTCATGAGATTAAAATCATTTTTTAAATAATATACAAACCCCAAAAAACGTTTTCAATCATATATTATCAAGCAAAGGAAAAATTAACCTTTTTCCTGAAAAATAATTTCTTGAAAAATATTTTTAAAAAATATTATATTTTTCGTGAAATAAATGTACTATAACAGAATGTAGAGGATGCTGAAAAGTAAGATCCTTAATAAGTAAAATAGTCACAACACTTTATTCAGAGTATTTTAGTCAAATTAATAGTGAACAAAGCAACGATTCTTAATATTTTATAATTTAGAAGTGCATTTCTTGTGGTTAAATGAACGGATGGTGACATGACAGCCTTTTCTCCTCCCACCGCGAGGAGGTAGCGTCAGTGCCGCCACAATAGATAACACCAGGCGAGCCACACATCCGCCACGTGGCAGAGACCCAGAGGGACCCGCCGAAATACACATATTCGCTCCTCTTCAAGAATCTCTCTCATGACACTCCCTCTCGGTTGCTTTGGCGTGTTTAGATCGAGCAACTGGTCTCCGTCACACGGCACACAACCGGAATTTACATAGATCCGCCATGAAACCCAACCCCTTCAAGCTTCGAGTCCATTAGGAATTGGCTCCCTTGAAACTTCCACACGCACGCCATGTCCGGCTCCCTCGAGCGTGGTAAGTCCCCCCTTCTCCCAGCAACTTCACGTTCTCCTGAGTTGTCCGAGCGCGTTCGGTCTGTTCATGAACTGCTTGCTTGCACCACTTTTTGGCATGTGTTTGGACGTTTCTGTCAGGAAAGATGGCATTCTTGAGGTAGAATTCTTTTGTTAACTGCTGCGTGGACCCTTTTTGAATTTGTGTGTACCTTGTTGGACTGGCTTTTATCTTGTCTTGTTCGTTGGCGGTTCATCCCATATTTAGATAATTCTGATTGGATTGTAAAAAGGGTAATTTCTTGCATAAATTGGGCTTCTGGACTGCACCTTTTCTGGTTTTGGGCATGTGTGGTCTTTGTGAAACGTCGGACTATAGACAGGTGTTGTATGCAATCGTTTTTCATAAATGAAGTCTCCGGTGGCTTCTGCTTTCTATGGTTTTTGCTAAAGCTCGGGCCTCTGAATCGGTTTCAGAGACAGTTATGCTTGGAAAATTATTGAAGGCAAATGTCCCCATTAGTCTGAGGTTGAACTTGTAGTTGCAGCTGCTGGTCGTGAACAATATAAGACAGGCAGGACTTGTGACTCATTCCATTGAAAAGGAAAATTTTAATGGAATACTGTGCGCCAAAAGTTGACTGGAGATATGCTTGCTTAAATTATAATCTGTTGCAAAAATAGATAGTGAAAGAACTGAAACAGGGCATAGCGCAACGTTGTATCACGGGCGAAGAAATTGTTCCAATATTCATGACTGTTTGAAAGAGGGGTGCAAGTAATGGGAGCTTTAATTGGAGTTAAAACATATTTTAAGGTTATGAGGGGATCTCCCATTCCCATGAGGAAAAAAGAGAACTAAAATGGGAACTCGAAAGTTTTGGAGAGGAGCGGCGGACAAGGATGGGGAGTCTGAAAAAGAAAGCGATCAATGCATCACAGAAGTTCAGAAGCTCGCTCTCTGTCAAGAGAAGGGGCCAGAGGAAGAGCGATAGCCAAGTTATACACTCCCCAATCGAGGATGTCGGGGATGTTGAGGAGCAAAAGATTGTTGATGAATTTTGGCAAACGCTGATTTCAGATGGGTTTCTACCTCCAAGACACGACGATTATCATATACTTTTGAGGTGATCTTCTCTGTCTACTTTCTCATTCCCCTTTCTTTAAGTCAACATTCGACCAATGCATGATTATTTATCATGCACACGTGATGGGCTGCATGTCATCTCTCTCTTCTCCTGTATGTTGCAATTGGAATATTGGGAAGTGTTTGATCCAACCTAAGAATGGGCTGCCGACATAAAACTTTATCATGTTTATACATGTATTTGTCTTAAGTAGTACCAGACTTAGTCTTCAGGCAATTATGTGGTAGAAACTGAAGTTTAGACATTACCTGCTGTGGATTTGTCTTCTGAAGTGGAATGTCTGGCTAAATGGTGTTCCATTATGTAGCACTAAATCATGTGAAATTCGTTAATATGCTAAAGAGAACTCAATTTTTCCTTCCAAGTTTTGCTGCGAATGGCTGGCAGTAAAATGAACTTAGCGCATCTGCTGCAGTTTGTCAAAACTCATTCAGCTCGAGCTCCTTCAGCAGTGGCTTTTCAATTTGTTATTTGTTCTGTTTTAATGTCATCCTTCGAAACTTATTCTTTTGGTTCTACTAAACAAGTCTTTTTAGGTTGAGCTTGTTCTTAACTTCTGTACATCAAGACTTACGTCATATTTTTCTTTAGATTTCTGAAAGCAAGGAAATTTGACATCGAGAAAGCAAGACATTTGTGGGCTGAAATGATTCAATGGAGGAAGGACTTTGGCACTGACACGATTTTGGAGGTACTTCGATATTTCTCTTGCATATTGAGAGTTTGAATCCTGGGCTAAAGAGTGATACTGCTAATCTCTAGAAGCTTCTTTAGAACTGGCCTGCTTATGTGGCTGTTTTCAGGAGTTGATTGCTTCAAAATATTTTTCTTTCTTCCATGTAGTGCATATCACTTTGTAGCTAATTCTGCATCAAATTGCTTGCTCGCCGCTGTTTTAGTCTTGTACGATGCTGGACCCTCTTCTTTTTCTTCTTTCTTCAGGATTTTAAGTTCAGAGAGAGAAATGAAGTTCTTCAGTACTACCCTCAGGGATATCATGGGATAGATAAAGACGGAAGACCTGTTTATATTGAGAGACTCGGGAAAGTCAATCCTGACAAGCTTATGCAAGTGACTACTTTGGATCGCTATGTTAGATACCATGTTCAGGAGTTTGAGAAAACTCTTGCCTTTAAGTTCCCAGCTTGCTCTGTTGCTGCAAAGAAGCAAATAAATTCAAGTACAACCATTTTGGATGTTAAGGGCTTGGTACGTTGATTGATACTTTATTGGCAGTTCCTTTGATCTCTATCTAGAGCTATTATGGCCTTAAAATAATCATCTTTGGTTATTATACATATCACCAGGGTCTTAAGAACTTTACAAAGCAAGCACGTGAACTCGTCATGCGGTTACAGAAGATTGATAGTGATTATTACCCCGAAGTACGTAAATCAATCTGTTCCCCTGATACTCTTGTTCTCTGGCAGTTGCTGTCTTGATCAGTTATGGTTTTGATTTTGGCTGAATGGAGTTTTCAGATACAAAGTATTGTAATAAGTAAATGACATCTGTACAGACACTCTCCAGGATGTTCATCATCAATGCTGGTCCTGGTTTCAAGCTTCTCTGGAACACAGTGAAGTCTTTTCTTGATCCCACAACGATTTCAAAGATTCATGTAAAAGTTCGTTGTCCAGTTGAGCATTTGACGGAAAATTCTGCTCCGCCTTATGTAAATTAACAGAATTTCTATGCAGGTTCTTGGTAACAAATATCGAAGCAAATTACTTGAAGTAATTGATGCAAGGTTAGACATTGCGTTTATTGTGATTGTAACGGTAATTCTAAGCTGGCTGTGTACTTCTAAGGCATTAAGACATTCTAGGTTTGCAGTGAGCTGCCAGAATTTCTTGGTGGTAGCTGTACTTGTGCCAACCAGGGTGGCTGCATGAGATCGGACAAGGGTCCATGGAAAGATCCCGACATACTAAAGGTGAGACACGATAGTCCTTATTCTTAACTCCGGCAGGAAAGAGAAGGCATATTTTTTAATATTACTATGCTAATGAACTTTATCATTGCATGTGTGAACTATTGTAGATAGTGCTTGATGGCCAAGCACTAACTGACAGACATACAATGATGGGCAGGAACATCAATGAGGAAGTTGCTTCTTGTGATACCCTGGCCCGTCCCTTGGTATGTTCTTGCTAAGTGAGGTCTTATCTGGACAATTGGATGCTGACAATCATTTCACAAATTTTCGTTCATGCTCTCTAAGAGTTTTATATAAGTTTACCAGTGACAAAGTTTTCTCAATGTTAAACTAAGGTTTTATCCTGCTTTAAGTTTGTCATTTGTTTATTGTTTGTGTTCACTGTTGAGTTAGATAAATAATGGTACGTCAGCTGCGGCAGCATCAGGATCTGAGGTGGATGATATAGCTTCTCCCAGAACAGAAAGGAGCTATATTGTCCCAGATGTGACTTCTTTCTCTGAAGAAGTAAGTTAATTTGACATAGGAATGATAGTTATATATGCAATGTCTACAATTGGTATTCATGGGATTCCTTATTCTAGGCAAAGATGACAAGTAACGGAACTTCTGTGGGTAACTTATCTGGATATGTTGAAAGTGGTTCTATGATTGACGAGGCTGTAGACCAGGGTTCGGGGATGACAGACAGCCTTCCTGGAGGTCAGCAATTTCAATAAATTTACTGGGTGATCATCAATGCCCTTATTTTCTTGATTGTTGGGGGCATGCGAGAAAGTTGAGCTTGGACCTTGATGCCTTTGGTAACATACTCATCCTCTACAATACGGAATTAAGCAGTCCATAAACAAGTTGGATACGAAGTGGAATAAACTATGACCCTTATTTTATTATTCAATGTCACTTATGTCACATATTACTATTCATTCAGTGTCATTACACATGGAGGGGTCACTTCATATAGATCATATTATAGGAGCATATTTGAGACGACGACATGATGGTAGTTGGACACTGAACCTCTCGCACCCTTGTTGTAAAAAGATTGGTTGAATACGGTTCAATTTTGTGGGCACGTAACAATGTCTCGAGAGCATATGTTTCTGGCACCAGCTAGATGGTACAAATAATTTGAGGTAGCTTGGGTCATGTGATGTGTTTCAGGGATGTTTCCTGTGCCTGGCATTGATATACGTGGAGGAGGAACCTATACTCGTTTTGATGCTGTGCTAGTGGCCTGCTTTATGCTCATCCTGGCTTTTGTCCGTTCAGTCGCATACCATTTGATTGAGAAGGTCAGCAGCTCTATGCTGAATTCCACTTGTCATAATCCTGAATCTGTCATGGATCCTGTTGAGGAGTCCCATCTGCCTTCCACTGTTGCTACGCATAAAGAGGGGGATCCTTCCTCATCTATTTGGAGAAGGCTGGATGAACTTGAAAAGAAGGTAGGAATGCAACATGAAAGGCCTGCTGCCATTCCACGTGAGATGGAAGAGTTGCTGAATGCTGCTATTTGCCGCCTAGATGCATTAGAGGCAGACCTAATTGCCACTAAAAAGGTAAAGACTAAAATTCATTCAGGATTTCTGAGTTGAATGGGCTCTTCTTTGGGGAAAAGTGTAGAAAAGTTCTAAATTTTTTGTATTGGTGCCAATTTAGTTCTAAACCTTTTTTTTGTGCGAATTCAGTTCTAAACCTTTTGTCTTTGTACCAATTCGGTCCTTCCAGCTAATTTTGGCCGAATTTTGCTGACGT
Source organism: Syzygium aqueum (assembly GCA_031216185.1). NCBI lineage: Eukaryota > Viridiplantae > Streptophyta > Magnoliopsida > Myrtales > Myrtaceae > Syzygium > Syzygium aqueum. Next base: position 16,196,459 of record CM062236.1, read on the forward strand.
GACACCAGCCAGCCTACATGACACCACCGGCTATCATGTGGACAATTTTTAATAATATTTTTAATATTTTTTATTTGTTTAAATTATTTTTTTTTCTTTCTCTTTCTTCTTCCTCCAGCCTGTCGCCAATTCGGCGACCGGCTGGAGGCCAGCACGGCAAGCCCCACCAGCCACTGGCGAGGCTTGCTCTCGCCGGATTTGGCAAGGTTGGGCCTCACCCATGGCTAGCAAGGCTCGACCCTTGCTAGATTTGGCGAGGGCAAGCCTTGCCCAGCCGCTAGCGAGGCTAGCCTTCGCCGTCGCTGGTGAGGGCGAGCCTCCTCCATGGTCGGCGAGGTAACCCTTGCCAGATCTGATGAGAGTGAGCATCGCCCAGCCTAGCGCGAGGCCACCGTCGCAGCCATCCGGCAAGGGTTGAGCCTTGCCGCCCTCGCTAGTGGCCGGCCGGCTGGGGCTCCGCCAAAGGCTAGCGAGCTTTGCTAGCCCCGGCCTCCAGCTGGTGCCGGACTAGCGATCGGCTGAAGGAAGAAGAAAGGGAACAAAAAAAAAAAGAAAGAAAAGAAAAAAATTAAATTAAATTAAAAAAATATTAAAATATTATTGAAAGTTGTTCATGTCATTGCCGGCGGTGCCATGTAGACCGGTTGGCGTCCACGTTAGAAAAGTCAAACCAAAATTAGTCGGAATGACTGAATTGACATAAAAAAAATAGATTTAAGACTTTTTTGACACTTTTCCCCTCTTCATTGCATGCTAATTCTGGCATTTATCTTTTTATTGTAATGATGTCCTTTCACGTGAGCAGGCGCTGTTTGAATCTTTGATGAGGCAAGAAGAAATTATTGCATATATCGATGCGGCCAAACATAAGGTCTGAGCTGCATCTACGAATTTGGCATGTGTCGATTTTCTTTTCTTTACCTAGTTGGACATTGCTGGTTTGGGGTCAGGTTGTGGGCATACAATTTGTGTATATTTTGATGCCGAAGATTATTGTTGCCTGCAATCTGAAAATGGCAGTTGTTTGTCTCATTCTTGTCTGTGTGGCAGAAGAAGTGCTGGTGAAGATATGGGATCTACTGGTGGAGAGAATGCTGAGTGATTTGGTAACATTATTCAACTGGCGTACGTGTTGGCACGTCCGCGAGTTGCTTGCTTGATTCTGGTAGTGAAGACTCCTGGTTGATATCCATTTACGGCCACCAGGAGGGAGAGTACTTCCATTACTACTCAATTTAATCTGCAACCTCCTTTCTTGCAACAACTTATGTTTAGAGAGCTATAGGCGGGAGAATCGAGGAGAAAGCAAAAGAAATCGACCTGGATGGAGTGATCTACGTAAGATCGTCGTTTGTTTTCATCCTGATCAAAGATGTTCTGTTATTTCAATCTTGTCAACACAGCCTTGGCCGCTTCACTACGAAAGAGATCGGCATTGGGTTGCGGACTGAGTGTTCTTTTCTCATGTTTTGTATTTTGTATATTGCATGATTACAAAGTCACTTGCGTATTTTATGATCAAATGACGCGACTTTAAATCATCTTTTGTGGAAACTTCAAAGGTATAATAAAACATCCAAAATAAAGGAGAATTCTCAACACGCCTTTTTACAAGTACCACCAAATTGTACAGAAAAATTGGTAGGTGATCTAAGGGTAACTAAATTCAATGTAACTAAGCTTTTAATGTTGGTAAGTTTCTCATGGGATCTATGCGATTTAAAGATTGAGATGCAACCGGTGGAGCAAAGAATGCCTCGTAATACGAAGTGAGCTCCTTACACTCTTTATAAGAGCTTGAACGGAGTGAGCTTGTTATCCTCTTAGAAGAGTTCGAGGCAAATCATACACTCAAGTCAAAAACATAATTGAGGCCCAGCTAAAAACAAGCTACCATTGGAAGGGGGAAAAGGGATTCTTGACGTAATTTCCATTGCACGTCACAGTTAAAACCCTAAAGAAATGAACGAAACACTTCTAAATGTGTTCTGAAAGAATAATCACCGTTGGATAGATAGTCGTAGTCTTCATGTTATATCGTGTCCAATGTTGAAGCAAGACCCAGGGAAGGCGCAAGCAATGAACACAATTCTTTACCATGCTTTCCCCGACAAAGCATTGCTCTTATTGCCCCTCGAACGATGAAGAAAATGGCACCTGCTTACATTATGGAACAGTAATTGTAGTAGCCATCTTGTGCAACTACGTACCAAACATCACATCTGTGACAAGTCTTGGGTGTCTGAGGAATCACACTATCTTTCTTTTCATCTTTCTTGTCTTCTTTTGGAGGCCCGATGCTCACAAAGTGTGCAGACTTTCTGAACTTCCTCACCTTCTTTATGATCTTTGCTGGATCAGCTTCACCAATCACTGTCACAATGTTCTTTGATGGGTCAAGGACAATGGAAGTAATGCCTTCAATGGTGGCCACCAATTTCATAACCTTGAGCCTGCACTTTGAACACAGCAGCTCCACTGACACTACGGTTTTCTACAACAGAGAGTGCAGTCAGAAGTTGCTCAGACTCTGAACTTGTAGAAACAGAGCATCTAAGAGCTGGAAAAAGTACTGCTGTGTCAGAGTGAGCAGAGAATTGCATAGGAAAATGAGCCATTCAGGAATCAAATGCACAACAACTAAAAGCATTACTTATAGCAGCAAGATCACAAGATTAGAAACTAGGGGAGAAAAGGAAAAACCTTTGACATGGTTATTGACAAATGGAGCAAGATACTAAAGCTAGAGAATTTGCTATATATATATAACTAATACATCAGTGTAATTTACCAAGGAAACACGAATTTAATCTATTGGGTTGTAACTGGAAGTCTCTCTCTCTCTCTCTCTCTCTCTCTCTCTCTCTCTCTCTCGTTGCTAATGGGCCCCATTGGTTGAAAACTAAATGAAGTGGCAGGGTGGGTTGGTAACTGGCAGTAAATGTGTGTCAGAACAGTATTAATTGCCAATCAAGAACATCCTCTGAATATCTTAGGCTACTTGCACCAGATTGCCTGAACATCCTATAGGAAATAATAAGTTAGCTATAAGCACTTGGAGTTTGTTCATCAGATCCCGTCTTTCAAAAGATGAAGGTAAGACGAACTGGCAATGTTTTGTCCATGGAATGGTTGCTTCGCTATCATGCCGATATTGGCTTGTGGACAGTTCTGCAACCATCTGCAGCAAATCCCACTCAAGTAAAGAATCAGATCCTTAAAGAGTGCTAATTAGACAGTCATAGAAGGGATCAGCTTCTCAGTACAACTCTGATAATGGAACAATGTTAGCTCAAGAGGTGCATGTATTGACCCCACATTGGAAAGCTTTTCCTTTAAAAAGGTACCAAGAGACAGAGACAATAGAGCCACACGGTTGTCAAAAGCACACGATATACACCTTGCATTTGGTTCCATCGGGTTCATAAGGACCGTTTGCATCCCCAAATAGACAACTACAACTACTTGTACATCTTGACCACCCAGATAGTCGGTTTGCTTAATGAGCTTATTAAGAAGACAGGCAGTTCATTCATTTCCAACTACACAACATCCTCAGAACCTAGAAAATAGATTGCTAAATTTCATCCGATATAGAAATTAATCTTAAAAGGTTATGTCACATATATTGCACCAGAAACACAAAAAACTTGCAGTTATTAGAGTACTGACGGATGGATAGGGCAACACTTCATCCAGTACATTTAGCATACAGCTAAAGAATAAGAAGAAAAGAAAAATACAAAAAATCAAGATCCAGCTGGATGAATTAATAAGCCATGTGGTATGGGATGGTTTGACGCTGTGAGTAGTTAATCCATCACTTTCTATTGGGCCCTGCAGCCATGCCCAAAAACTCTGTCCCGTCCATATCATCTTTCTTTTATTATTTATTTCCTTTTGGACACTCAGTTGTTCACATAACTTGTCAAAGCTGCATGAGCATTCGCATAAGAAGGAAAGAATACCGAATTCATATGTGCAGATAGATGCATATATGTATCTAGATGATGCAAGAACTAATACACATCTGTACCAGGACCGACCTTCAGATAAAGAATATCTGGTTAAGCATATAGCAGCAGCTGCTTCTGGAAGTGTATGGACTCTCATAGCTCTGGTTCCTTGAAAGACATAAGGGTATTTCAAACCTTGTAGAGCAAAACTGTTTGACAACAAAATCATAAAGTACCTGTGACCATTGTAATTTAAAAGTCCTTGAAACCAGGAATCTGGAGCAAGAATCAGTTCGTGCGACAGCTTTAGCCATTTATTAATAAATGTAACAGCAGAGTAGAAGTAATAATAAAAGCACGATACTGCTTACTCATAGCTGCTAACGTTTGCTAAAAAGAGCTACCATCGATGTAGAGTGTAAAATATTTTCCATCTTGAAGGGACTGAAAATTAAGTTTACACCAAAATCTCTGCCCACAGGTCAAGTCTCTATCCAAACCTTTGGAGAGCTTTTACAGAAAACCTTCAAATACTACTCCAACCATTCAATGGTACACATGTAACACTTACCACAGAGTCATCAACAACTGTAATCCCTAGGCTATACTGTATGTCCTCCATCATTGTATACTTTCATACAATTTGACAGTATGATTGTTCTCTGTTCCCTGTCCATTTTGCAGGGTCTCAGTGTAGGCGCTCACAATCTTCTGATCTAGTTCATAGTAGTGCTCCATCTTCTCCAAAGGCTTCAAATCCAGGTCAATGAAATGCACCTACGTAATTGCATCTTACATAAGTCATTACTTACAGAAGAACTTACATGAAGCAAGAAACTCAAAATTCATGCTGCAACTACTGCAATACTAGCAGATGGTTCATCCCCTTTTTGGGTGGTAGCAAGATGGATAATTATAAAGCAGCATTGACCAGAATACAGGAACTATTTGGCACCAAAATCATAATACTTTATTGTATGATGAAGCACCTTATTGCATGAAATACACTAGCAACATGATAAAATGCCAGATAGCAAGAGAATTTCTGCAAACTTTTAAGAAACATCTCATTGTATAATTTCCTTTTTACCACAAAGTGATCAATGTGATATTCAATATAGTTCACTTCTAGGCGCATTAAAGATAGAAAGACTAAATCCCTTATGACGAGCAGAACCTTCAACAAAAGACCAAATCACGATACCATTGCTTTTAACTACAAAAGATATGTTTTACCTTATAATCAAACACTTGGTTAGCTGACTCTAGGTAAACCCTGTCATATGAAGAATCTGAACCACCATCTTCCCTTCGTCTGAAACAAAACATTAAACTGCAATCTTTTGCAGTTGCGGCTATCAAAAATTTTTTCACAATCTCCAAGCTCTCATTGGGAGGAAGCGCATGCAAAAAGGTAGATATGGGCAAGACTTTGTTTTCACCCAGCTGTCTACATACTGAACAAGGTTGAGATATAAAATTATAGTATGCATGAATTGCTCCTTCTACATCATAATTATCGAGCTTCTGAACATCAAGAAGACGGTCCAATACTCCAGATTTATAAACTGTCTCGGTGAGAAGCTCAAGAAAACTTGTCATTCGTAAACCATCATCTGCCTCGATGACATATTTAAGTACATCTTCAAGTGCTTCAGCAGTTCTGGTAGAATTGTCTGCAACACCACCAAACCCACCCAAAATGACGGAACCATTCAAGAACACGCGGAAATTGTTCTGTGGGTTGTTGCACAAAGCTTTCAAAGCTTCATGTATTCTTTCCTTGGATCCAGAGAACAGATCCAATGGATCATATTCACTCAGATTTGGTATCTGGGCAAAAAATGCCAAAGGTACTGGTTAGACTAAATTACATACCATGGCATACCCACTCAAAATAAAAAGCCTGCACGCTTTCTAATACCAAGAGAAAGGGAATCATAGCTCGAATCTATTAAGAGTGACTTTAAACTAAACTACTGAAGTAAACTCACAAAGAGAGATGGGACCTCTTTTTACAATTACTGCATTGCAGCTAAATGAGATAGAAGGGGATGAGTGCTTTGTCTGTGATTATTATAATTGTAAGATGGGCTCCTTGGAGAAGAAACTAAGGTAGACTGGGAATGGATGACTCTTCCTACAAGGGAAAGAAATGACTTAAATAACTCCTCTAGCTGCTCTTTGGCTGATCTTTGGAACGAAAGCCAGGAGCTCTTAAAGGTACAGAGTCTTCTTGGCCAAATGAGAAAACATTTTCCACCTGTGTATTTTGGTACAATAGCAAAGCACAACTTCATATATGGGATCCAATAGGTTGACACATCCAATTAGTTTTGTTTCCTTTCTTGTATACAAGTGGCTACACCATTTGAGCGGTTTCGCAAGGTAGCAGTACTATTTGGTACCAGTATAAGGAAGGTAATCTTTGTGATTCAAAAAGAACCTTAAACTTATTACCTTTTGTTGATGGAACTTCAGGACTTGGTGCATTTTAAAACGAGTAGTGCTCCTCTTAATTGCATTCTGCCAGGCAATGTGTTTGGAGAATGGTAGAAATCCACATTTGGGCTAAACTCCAAAACGGAAAAAAAGCATGCAAAAAAATGAACAACTTGCACAAACTCAAGGATAAAAAAGATGCAACAAATGAATCATTGCAGAAAGAAGAAGCAGCTAAGGTGATGCACCTTTATCTCTACAGATATGCAGGCATTGCCATTGAAGATACCTGAAACAAAATAGATATAATAAGCAATACTCTATCTTGGAGATCATGCAAAAAATTCATTTACAATCTTCATTCAAGCTTATATTTGCAAGACCCAGTTAATGACCAAGGCTATTTGCTTCTTGGGATAAGTCTGACATCTTAAAATTGAGTTCATACAGTGTCCCTTTGCCCAATAATGAAAATCAATGGAGCAGTAAAATAGCAAACTTTTGAATAATCTCTGTGAAGGATTCTAGCAACAGGGGAGGACATGCACACAGTCTTGGCAATTTCATTGTATGCATCTTTCCTTTTACACCTAAAGCTTACAGAAGCCAATCATGGGATCCAACAAAATGACATTTATTGGTGAAGATATTTTATTTAGCTGATGGAATATATTCAGTTAATAGAGACGTCTTCCTTAAAAACGTCAAAGTGTTACTGTGTACATATTGAATAGGAGGAAGTTAATCAACTACAAAGTCCTGAAATGAGGGTAAAGATTGGACAGAAGTACTCACCATGAGGGAAAAGGGAATGGTCAGAAATTAGAAGTGCAGATTTGTTAAGTGTATCAACTTTGGCAGCATCGATTCGCCAATCAGGACGATGACTCTTAATATTTCTCTCAATTTCCTCAAGAAATTCCCTAGATACAAGGACTTGAATCTGCAGTGTGAAAGAAATGATGGCAGAGACAGAAAAAGATATATTATGCTGTGTATCAATTTTCTTTTTTTTTGGGTAATATGAACAGAAACCAAAGCGTAAGGAATATATGTCCTAGAGCAGCTAGAGATATGATTGTTGTATGAAATTTTGTACTTTGATAATGCCATTGTAAACATTCATTATCCAACCAGCAAACAAGTATGAGCTTTGATGAATAAGTAAGCATACATTACTGTACCGATTGAATGGTCCGGAGTAGCTTTCCAGGGAGGTGTAAGCATGTATCTCGACATACTATCAAGCAAATATTCTGGAAGACTCAGAGATAACAAGGCAACTTATAAAGCCACCAATTTAATGGCCTCAGACTAAGAGTTAAAATCAAGGTCTTTAAAAAATTAATCAATTCAAACTATTCAAAGGCTTAGGAGTAATATATTAATCGTTCTCAAAAGACAACGCCAATGCAACAGTATAAATTCCGAGAATCAACTCGGGAAAAGAACAAAATAAGGACAAGCGCACATACCCCGGCATCTACATGTTTTGAACCTAACAACGGGCTAATCACATATTGTGCATATTGCTGGGCCGCAATTTCTTTTGTCGGGGACTGTACAAGTTCTTCAAAATCTTTCCACAAGAGACGTTCGTGCTTGGAAAAGCTCAAGGAACCATTGGAGCAATGCGTCCCATTTTCGGGAGCCTTGTGTATCCGCAAAACTTTTCCGACCTAGACAAACAGTAGAGCAGCAATCATGCTAATATGCCCCAATTAATCACACATCTCTTCATCATCCAAAAGCAAAAGATACTAAAAAAGACTTTAAGATCAAATTCCTGTGACCTCATTAGTGGAAAAGGTAAAGGCATATCCATTTACGTGAAGATTCAGCACGACAGTTTGACTATCCTTCACTCATTTGCCAGGAGAGAAAGCAAACCCAAATATTCTTTTTTTTTCTTTGTTGGGATAAGCAAAAGCAAAGCAAGAATGCAATACACAACAACAGCAATGACATTGACGTCAGTGGCCACATGGGTACAGGAAAGGGGGTTCATTCCAATTAGTGCTATTTTCGGGGATAAAAGATTGCAGTGGTCAGGAAAGAAGATTCCCAGAACAACTTTCTCGGACTTTCCAAGCATTATCCTTCCCTGAAAACATCCCTAGAACAACGTCCTCGGACTTTTCAAGCACCGTATTTCCCTCCTCCGTTCCGAAACTAAAAAAGAAGTTGCAGCGGCAATCATAACAACTCATTTGACAGAATTTCACTCCATCCCTCGAGAACAGAGTTCCAAATTTTCACAGGGCGCAATCTTTAACTTAATGCGCCGAAATTCGAAGCACAAACAAACTACTCACGAGATGTGGAGCGGATCCAGCGTAAGCGAGGACGATGTTCGCAGCTCCTTCGCCTCTGTAAACCCAATCGGCAGCATCCTTTTCCTCCAGGAGAATCAGGTCCATTTCCGAACGCCCCGCAATTGGGTCACTTCAAATTTCCGCTGCACAGCCCGAAGGGAAGCGAGAGAGCTCAGACATGCAGACTGAGGACAAAAAAAAACCAAAAGGGTGCCCTCCGATTGCGCTTGCGAACTTCAGAACGCACGCATTATGATGGCGCGACCCACCTGTTTGATGGAAAACCGGCGGAGGAAGAATTGAGAGAGGGCGGGAGGCTGTTGGAGCGAGAAGTGCAGAGGCTGTGAGAACCGAAGTGGAGAGAGAGAGAGAGAGACTTCAAAGGGTGCGAGGGAAGTGGGGGAGATGCTGAGCGTGAGTTGGATGGGGGGTGGGAAGGAAATCAGTCACTCTGTACAGTCCACACAGAGGCAAAGCGAGAGAGAGAGAGATCATCGGTGTCACGAGTTGTTCGATTCCGTAATGCAATTTGATGCAGACCTAAATATTCCAAACTATTCAAAATAATATATATCACGATCGAGTTAACTTTTTCCAGGAGAAATTTTCACAAAGGCCCCCCGAAGTCTCCGTTTCTCCGAAAAAGGCCCCCGATCACTGTTTGTCTCGCAAAAAGCCCCCCTGCTGCAATTAACCAATTCGTCTCGTTTCAGCCTCCGGTTCACTGGCAGCTCATCCGAACTGAAACTTGAACCAGATCGAAAATGCACGAAATTCGGGTTCGGATTGATTTTTGACACCCCTAGAAGCAACAGGTAATCCTATGATCATTCTCTTTCTTGCAAGGGTCATAGATTTTTTCCTCAGCAGGGCAGCCTTAAATGCAAATATGATTAAGGGAAGGTTTTCTGTCGGTCCAAATTATGCAAGGTGTTTTAGGTGCAGATTTTCTAGGGAGTCTGTTTGGGATATACATGGCAGCCCTAAGAGCTTCACCCCAAAGATAATCCGGTAAGTTACACTTACTCATCATGCTCCTCACCATATCCGTAAGAGTGTGATTCGACCATACTGTTTTCTTCAGGACTACATGGCATAGCATATTGGGCAATCATTCGCCAATCTTGCAAGCAGTTGGCAAATGGCCCCATTTTTTGTCCAATTGTATCATATTTACCATAGTACTCATCATCACAATTGGACCTTACAGCCTTGATGACTTTCTCTAAACTGCAATTTTAATCATGGAAGTTTCGAATTTTTAAGAGCATATCATTTTTCTTTAGTACGACAAACATAGCCATATCTAGAAAAGTCATCAATGAATGCGATAAAGTAAATATTAAATATGGTAGGGGAATTTTGACCAAAAAACATATGGTAGGGTAATAAGGTCCTATTAGCGTGAATGATTTAAAAAATGACAGCACTACGATCAAGAGATGCAAGTAAGTTATCCCTAGACAAATCTATGCGGTAGAAAAGAAGACTTCTTATATGACAAAGATCTTTTGGGGATAGAAGATCCAGTGGCGAAAGTTCCTTGAACGTGATTAGAAGCCAAACACAACCAATTTAAACCATTGCATAAGTTATCCCTAGACGAATCTATGCGGTAGAAAAGAAGACTTCTTATATGACAAAGATCTTTTGGGGATAGAAGATCCAATGGCGAAAGTTTCTTGAACGTGATTAGAAGCCAAACACAACCAATTTAAACCATTGCATAAAACATCAGATCCAACAAATTTATAAGTCAAAGATAACTGGATTCACCAAAAGCAAATGAAAAAACAGATTTGTCCCACACCGGAATAGACACCAAATTTCTCCTAAAAGAAGGAACAGAAAAAGGTGTTTGCTAAACAAGTTCTAAACCAGACTCTATAGTCAACATCGCCTATTGACTCGACACCAGCTTCTAAATTGTTCCCAACTTTAAGCTTGGCTTCAGACCGATTTGGTTTCCCTTGCTCTCCAGAACCCCTGCAATGACATTGCAAATGGACAGAAAGCGTCACATACAATCCACCCAGAATCAAAAGATACCCCGAAGAAATTAGACACAAAACAAACTAAAGTTAGCACATTACCTTTTGATTTGTCACTAAATAACCTTGATTATTGCTAAAGAAACATTTCATATCTTTCTCTATGGCAGCCTTAGGACCCCCAACACCACGATTCTAATAATTACTGTGCCTTTTGAAGTCCTGAACCTTTCCAGGAGCCATGCGGTAGGCCGCTCGAGTTACCTCTTTACCTGAGCTAAATTTGGCTTAGAATTGGTCATTAAGAAAACACTATCACCCTTCTCTTTCTTGAGCTTCTCTTCCTCGCCTACACACCTTGTGATAAGGTTATTGACAACTCCAGGATTTGATGTAGGTGTCGTAAGCTACTTTGGCAGTGAATTTTGGGCATGGTGAGTGTTGACCAAATCGACAGGACCCTCCTATTTTGATAGGAGAAAATTATAGGATATTTTCTTGATATGGTGTTCTTTCCTTGTTCAATTGTTACTTTGTATATTTCCTGTAATTCTGGAAACAATTATGTACATCTATCAATAAAAAGGCAGTTCCTCTCTCAAAGAAAATATAAACAAAAAAAAAATTAAGAGAGGATTCCCGAGGACGTAGGCTTACTTAGCCAAATCTCGTTAAATTGTATTTGCGTTCTTTGTCTCTAAATTTATCGTGGTATCAGAGCAAGTTCAAGCTTAACCTGTTATTGTTTGTTTCAACGATTTTTCTAGTTACCTTGTTGTTGTGTTGTCATTATGGGAGCATAGGATGCCGGCAAGAAATTGCAGACTGCAACTCCTTCTACCAAAGGTCTTCTGCAAGAATCTCACGACCAACGTCTCACCAACATGCTTCTGAACGAAAGGAATTTTCTTCCTTGGTCACGAGCTATAACCGTAGCTCTTAGAGGACATTCGAAACTCGGCCACATCAATGGTAAAATCAAAGCTTCTCCAGAAGATGATCCCGGATATGAAGAGTGGCTAGCCAGTGGCAACTCCGTCATGTCCTAGATCTTCAACTCCATGGAGCCCCAAATCTACGAGATTTTTGCATACTCCAATTCAGCTTAAGCACTATAGGATGCGTTGGTTGGAATGTATGGGCAACTCAAAAATGTCTCTCGGATTTTTGAAATCCATCAAGAATTGGCAATTTCAAGGCAAGAAGAGAATCATTCATTTACCTTACACCTCAGAAATTTCAAGAGGAGGTGGGACGAGCTCCAACAGTACTGCCCTGCCATTCAATCTGCTGCTGATTATGTTCGTAGAGAGGAGGAAGATCGGATCTTTCAACTTCTGGCTAGCCTTCGGCCAAAATACAATCATCTCAGACGACAGATCCTCATGAGCCCAATCTTGCTGTCCCTCACCGAAGTCTGTGCCACGATCCAGGGAGAGGAAACCAGGCGTCGAGTCATGAATCGAGCACCGGCGAACATAAAAGCAACTGCTAAGATTTTGGCCTATAATGTCGTGATCAACAAATCGGCGGAGGCTTTCACCAGATTTGCGAAGGGAAAGACGAAGAAAACTAATTGTTTCCGCTGTGAACACTGTGATTGTGATGGTCACACCAAGGATCGATGCTGGGTTCTTCATCCTCACTTGCGGGTTGGCAGAGAGAAGGGACCAGAAGCAAAATTGGCTGCCCAAAATGGCCCAATTAACCTGATTGAATTCAAGGCCAAACTTGAAAGTCTTGCGAATCAATTTCAACAACTTTTGCAGGGCCAAGGGTCCAACATTAAGGCAACTTGATCAACTGGCCCATCTGCTAAATCAAGCCACACGGTATAAATTTCTGGTAAGGTGTTCTTGACTTAGTTCAAAAATCAGTTTGTTATAGACTCTGGTGCCACTGACCATATATGTAATTCAGATCAAATGATGGTTAAAGTTGTCACCAATGATTATCCTCCTATTACTGTTGCTAACGGAGCACAGGTCCCGACATAAGGAGCAGGAAAATTTAAGATGTTGTCTAAGAGTTCTATTGCTTTGATTGTACCTGATTTATCTTCAAATTTATTGTCTGTTAGTAAGTGTATGAAAGAATGGAACTGTAGTGTCATTTTTTCTACTTCTAAGGTGTTGTTTCAGGATTGCATCACCAAGAGGACGATTGGTGAAGGGAGGTTGCAGAATGGACTCTATGTCATAGATCAATACCCTGAGGCATTGAGTGCAATCTAGAATGCTAAAAAGACTCCAGAACTATGGCATGACGTATGGGCCATCCGTCTGATCAGATTTTACACTCTTGATAGATCTTTATCTCATGATTCTAGTTCATGTGATTGTTGTCATTTTGCCAAACAACATAGACTTCTATTTCCTAAGAGTACACATTTCTCTTCAGAATTATTTGATTTAATTCATTCTGATGTGTGGAGTGCTCCCATTGAGTCTCGCGATGGCTATAGATATTTCGTCTCTTTTATTGATGATAAGTCTTGCGCTACATGGCTGTATTTGCTCAAAACCAAAAGGGAGGTTCTTATTGTTTTTCAGGAATTTTGTGCTATGATACAAAATCAATTTAAGACAAACATGAAAGTGTTGTGCACGGATAATGGGACTGAATACACCAATCAAGCATTTCAAGCTTATTTGTGCAACTTGGGTATTATTCATCAAACTTCCTATGCCGGGACACCCCAACAGAATGGCATAGTAGAAAGGGAAAATCGTCATCTTCTATAAGTTACTCGAGCCTTACTGTTTTTGGGGAATATGCCCAAAATATATTGGAGTGATGCTGTTCTCACCAGTTGCTATATTATTAATCGGTTCCCTAGCCGAGTGCTTGAATACAAGTTTCTGATAGAAATTTTATATGAGAAGAAGTTCAATGCCTCACATCTTAGGATTTTTGGCAGTGCATGCTACGTTCACTCAAACGATGGTAAACTCGATCCACGTGCTCGGAAGTGCATGTTCGATGGCTATTCTTTAGCTAAAAAGGGATACAAGTGTTACGAGCCCACCACAAAGTGCCTCTATATATCCTGTGATGTTCACTTTGATGAGACTAGTATGTATTATTTTGACAGGAGCCAACTTTAGGGGGAGTACACCAAACTCTCAACAGATTATGGAGAAGTTACCCCTGTCCCTATTGCTGCTTCACCTGTGTTACCCACGAATGTACCCACTTTAGAAACAAGGGATGGAGGACGATTAGAACATGACACTGATCTACAACAAAATCTAGAGCTGATGGCTGAAACTCACTCTAGGGAAGAAATCATGACAGAAGAATTTTTTGGAGCATCTTCACCACCAGTTCGCTGATCTATGAGGATTTTTAGGGCCTTTGTTAGACTACTGGATTTTACCACATATCACATAGTACAGTATCCCATCCAAGACTATGTCAATTATAAGAAAATTTCTCATCAATTTTGGTGTTTTTTATCTGCTCTTGCAAGTTTAAAAGAACCCCATAGTCATGAAGAAGCCAAACATCAACAAGTGTAGATTACAGCTATGAAAGAGGAATTCCGGGAGCTTGATAAAAATCACACTTGGGATGTGGTGTGATTTCCTGATGGAAAGCGCTCTGTTGGTTGTCGTTGGATTTACAAGATTAGATACAATAGTGATGGTTCAGTTGAAAGGTATAAAGCCTGCCTTGTAGCTAAAGGCTACACCCAGACCTATGGCATTTACTACAAAGAGACATTTGCTCCAATTGTGAAGATGAATACGGTTTATGTTCTTATGTCCGTAGCAGTCAATCGTGGGTGGTTGCTTTATCAAATGGATGTGAAAAACGCATTTCTTCGTGGAGATCTTGACGAAGAAGTGTATATGGATCTTCCCTCGGGTCATGCCTTGCAAAATGAAGAAAGGATGGTTTGCAAATTAAGAAAGTCCATCTATGGACTCAGACAATCTCCTTGAGCATGGCATGGCAAGCTCAGTGGTGCACTTACAAAGTTTGGGTTTGTATAAAGTATGGTCGATTCTTCAATATTTACCAAATCTGATGAGGGTGGTATTATAATTTTACTCGTCTACATTGATGATATTGTTATCACCGGAAGCAATAAATCTGGAATTGAGGCTCTCAAACAGTATCTTTGTCGAGAATTTGATATCAAAGATCTTGGAAAACCAAGGTATTTCTTAGGAATTGAAGTGACCAGCTTTCACAAGGGTTTGTTTTTGTCACAGATAAAGTACATTATGGACTTGTTAAAAGAAACAGGGAAAATGGGGGCCAAACCGGCAAATGTTCCTGTGGATTACAATAGTAAGTTTGCCGTTGATAATACTCCCGTGCAAGACATTGGAGCATTTCAATATCTCATAGGCAAGTTGATTTACTTGACTATTACTCGACTAGATATTACTTACGCAGTTAGCTATGTAAGTCAATTCATGCAAAATCCGACTCAAGGGCACATGGATTTGGTTGATCGATTGCTGAGGTACTTGAAAGCTACACCAGGAAGGGGGATTTTAATGAAGAACAATGGGCATACA
This sequence comes from Syzygium aqueum, assembly GCA_031216185.1. NCBI lineage: Eukaryota > Viridiplantae > Streptophyta > Magnoliopsida > Myrtales > Myrtaceae > Syzygium > Syzygium aqueum. The sequence goes on from CM062236.1 coordinate 16,211,695, forward strand.
GATATTATCGGGTATGCACACACTAATTAGACAGGAAGCCCTAATGACTAGGGGTGTCAATGGGTCGGGTCGGGTCGGGTTTTCATGATACCCGACCCGACCCGAAACAAGACCCGAACATGATATAGCCGTACAATCGGGTCGGGTTCGGGTTCGGGTCGGGTTCGTGTTTAGAGGTTTACTAATAATTTCCACGAAGAGGAACTTGCAAACTAGCCTCCGAGATTCACGCAGCATCGCAACCAATTCAAGAAAAATAATTCCTTGTTGTGTATACTAATCATTTTCAAGTATCTTTTTGTGCAACATCTACAGCCACTATCAAACAATTCCTTGTTGTGTATACTTGACGAGTGCGCATGACCAATAATCTCAACATATCAGCATAGAATACAATTGAATATTGATTCATCATTGAATCAAAAGGTATCCCGATGGCAAACAAGGGTTAAACCAGTACATCAAATTCAAACACTCTGTTTTGGATTACAACCAAAAAGAACAAGCAGCCAAGATTCTACATTTTGGAATCAAAAGATAGGGCGACTAATGCAGGATATCTTGGTTGGGAAAATTAGTTGCCGAGATCGTGGAATGGCAGGAGGTATCAACAGAATCCCAAAAAATGAAGAAATTCCGCTACCATTTATAATATTATTGTCAAGTCATTCTTGATTAGCATGTGCATCCGCCTCTTTGCTCTGAGTCTGAAACAGCCTCAGGGATGCCCTGGAAATATCTGCAAGCAATTTTGAAAGATCACCACAAAGCAAAGAGATATGATAATACAATATTCCAGCATAAGCCTTGTCAGAACAATATTAATTTTTCACAGAAATCAACCAACATTTAATACCAGACACTCAAGTATAATGCATCCCATGTAAATGGTTAAGGGCAAATCATAAACATAACAGTCTCATTGAAGATTCCATTGAATTCAGCAAGTTATCACATTGAATGAATCTTGTAGACACCTAAATTTTACCGACCATTTAGTGTAATTTGCATAGAAAATTAGGGATTAATTTTTAACCCCTAAACAAAAATATTTAAATTGCATAACATATAGTTTAGGTTCATTTAGATTTAATTACATTATTGCATCGGACCGGCGATGGCGAACGAGCTTAAATTTCATCAAAAGAGACTCGGTTCGCTCGGAATGCAAGGGCCGGGAGTTTCGAGTCAAACGGGCTTGGTTGTTTTTATTTGGGCTTAATTTAGTATGTTGAGTTTAATTTATTAAAGCCTAAGTTAATTCAGCCCATTTAGTTGTTAATTAAAGCCTAAGCCCAAGCCTAAGCCCATTAGGACATTAAGCCCATTTAATTTGACCTAGATTAGTCTATATAAACATAACATTAGGTCAGAATTTGGGAACGACACAATTCAGAGATCAGAATTTTTGAGAAAGTGGGAGAGAGAGAGAGAGAGAGATCGGTCACGCCGTCGCGCGCCATCCCCTCGCCGCCGCTCTCGGCATCCTCGTCGACGTACGACCGGCGACCGTGCCTCACGTCGTGCCTTGTTGCTGCTCACCTATTGCCGAACTGCCCGCCTCGAGAGGGCGTTGCTGCCATTGCCGCTTCATCCCCGACGTTGCTACTGCTCCTCTGCGTGGAATACAATACCAACAGCCCAGCGAACTTCCCTGTATCAGAAGCACTCAGCAAAGAAGTCCTTTCTCAGTCACCACCAAGTCTAGAAAAGTCTAGTGATAGACTAATTCACGTTTATTCTTCCTGACATCCGCCAAGATTCACGTGAAAGGCCATTGCATGCACAAGAGTGTTCCCTGGATGACACATTTGACATCATCATCGCATGCAATTCTTCATGGGAGGAGGATGGTAACATTGATGATTCACGAAGCCATAGTGACATGGTGAAGAGCGTGCATTCCCGACGTGCTTGTCCGATACATCACCACCGCAAGAAGTCTTGTCCGCGCCAACGCCACGGCACAGCCACCGAAAACCCACCGGAGCAGCCCCGCCGGAACAACCATCCGACGGTGACTTCGATCGGACGCCACGCCGCGCGCCACCGTTCGTACACCGCCGCTCGAGCACGCCACCGCTAGCCGATGTTCCCGAAGCCGTCGCCGCCATTGGCTCGCCGCCATTGTCGCCGGTTGTCCCGTCCCGATCCGCAAGCTCATCCTGAGCTAATTCGAATTTGGAAATATTTCAAACTAGGTAAGATTATCTAATTTTCAGAATATTTAGATTCCTAATTTGCATGTTTTGAATATTGCATGATTATCACGTGAATATTTAGATATTAGGATAATGTTTGATATATCCGCGATATTTTGAAATATTCAAATTAGGAAAAATTTCCTAATTTAGCAACGTATCTGGACGACTATCCGACCTTATCCCTAAGGTATGATACATGGCGATACGGAAAATTATTATCCTACCCATAATCACTTGGATACGATAATAATTTTGATATGCTTTCCAAATTTAAATGATCGACTATCCGTTAATATCTATAACCCTATAGATATGACCGATAGTTTAATTTTTGTGCCTAATCCGAGTTTGAAACAAATATGGCGGATCGCATGGACGTTTTGAGTGTGGTTGCTATCCATGTTTATTTAATTGCTTTCCTTTTTCAAATAAATAGAAAATTCAAAAAAAATATCAATTAGATTTGAATTAAAGTTTTTGCATGTCTAGGAATTTTAAATATACCTAGAGGATAGAGTAATTATTTAATTTAAATTAGGACTTGAGATGATCTATTTCCTAGTTTAAATTAAGTGTTATTCTAATCTTAATAGATTATTTAAGTCATTTTATTATTCCGAATTTTTATAAAAAACCCAAAAAAAAGTCATCTTAGGATAGATTGCATTCTTAATTTGGGTAATTTTTTTATTTCGAATTTTGATAGAAAATACCAAAAAAGAAAGTCATAGGTTGCATGTTAATTTAGGCATATTTTTATTCCGAATTTCATTGATAAAAAATACCAAAAAAATAATAATCATTCATCCGGCGTTAGAATTAGGTCATGTCGTCGCATGATATATAGTTTGCATGCTAGGTTGCATTAATTCGCATGTCATATTTTTGCACGTCATTGCATATAGATTAGATTTCATTTAAATAAATAAAAATCCAAAAAAAATTGAGTGAATTGCGTGTTAATTAGAAATCATATTAGGGTTGTTGATGTGATTTTCTAGCTAACAATGCAGATGCTTGCGTTGGTTCGAGGTAAGTTATTCTCCTAAGCTTGCGATTTATTTAATGCTTTCCTGGATGTTAAATTGGTGGTTTGCGCACCCGCATGAACACCTCACATGTTAGTAAATAAGTTAAAATGGATCCAAACTGCCTGCCAAAATATTTTTGAAAAGAAAAGGTACCGAAAGGGCGTTAGACTAGATTTAGAGTAACCAAGTCACCAAGCTTAGAATCTCTGGTTCGTAAGAATAAAACATATCTCCCTATATTTTATTTAGATTTCTAATCGACCTACCGTAAATTGATTAGTGGCGACTCCAAGCATGAAAACATTTGCATGTTAAAGACTTAAACTCTAAGTTGCAAATTGATAGGGCTTGGGAGGGCCCGAGTTAAGATTAGTCTTAATAATCCATTAGCCCGAAAAATGAAAATTTTTTAGGGTCGCAACAGTTTGGCGACTCCATTGGGGACTTGAGTTAAAACTCTTAGTAGAGTTAGGCCAATTTTTGGTTTCAAAATTTTTTGTTTGGCAGTGAGGATCCCAGGTACATCCCTAATATTTTAGGTGTTAAATGTTTTTGCAGAATAGGAGGTATAAGGGGAGGCGTGATTGTTAACCCTTGTTTTGCAGGGAGGTGGTTGAATGTATGGTTTAATTTATGCACGAAGCGCTGTTTGATATATCCTGTTGTGCATGCCTTACATTTTCACTACACCGCACACACTACCCGCTACTGGACCTGGGTGGCATAGGTTTAGGATGGTACTAAGATAGTGGATACCCCGACCAAAACCATGTGGTACGGGTCGCCCTCCTCGGTCTCGAAATTTTCTTTCAAGGTGTCATTGAGTACCCACCACGGTTGCCCCCTTTGCAACCCGGGTCGGCTCTTTGACTAAGCCGGAGTCAGGGGAATCCCAGCCTAACCACCACCATGACTGGTTTAGCTCGGTAATCCTTGCGTCTCTATTTTGCAAGCCAGAGTCTAGGTAGAAATCGAACCTCACATTTCATGTGCATGTCTATGTGATTGCCATTTTCCTACCCGGTGAAGTAAGTGTTCTAAACCTTTATCTTGTAATTTACTTACTTTTTCGTATATGTGGTCGGTCCATGATAGGTCTAAGTCGATCGTAATTTTTAAAAGTAAAAATCATTGAATTTTTTTCAAAGGGAAAGAAAAAGAAAAAATAAAGCTTTTAAAAAAATTACTTTCAATTCTTATCATTATTTTTTTAGGCCTGTCATAAGTCATTATTTCTTAAGAAATTTGCCACCATTTTCACAAATACATGGAATAATGAAAAATGTCATGAAAAATAGGAATTAAAGAGACGATTAGACTGAGTCATGGACCGATCGTTTTGAGGACTTATACTTACCCTATTTTATCTTCAAATTAGGTAACTACGGACCGATCACGATCGCCTATTTGCACACGGTCAAGAGCTAGAATGGCTGATCAAACCAAGTTGCAGGAGCGTGTTGTCGGTATGGAAGACCAGATCAAGCAACTTGCCGTCGCAATGCAACAAATGACTGCTGAAATCAAGACCCTTCGGTCGATCCCTATTCCAGCACCTCCCGAAGTATCAGCCCCGAAGCATACAAGTGGAAAGAATGTTGATGTCGAGGAAGATGACGATATTTTGGACCTGGAAGACGACCCCATCCCGATCATCGTCAACAAGCATAAACCCGATGAGCGAGTCAACAAACTTGAGGAGAGAGTGAAATAGCTGGAGGGTTCGCAGGATTCATCTTCGATCGATCTGTCGATGTACTCACATATCAAAATTCCAAAGAAATTCAAGATGCCGAACTTTGACAAGTACAATGGCACTACGTGCCCAAAAGCCCACCTGCAGTTGTACCACATGCAAATGACTTTGTACATTGACAACGAGCTTCTGATGATCCATGCATTTCAAGCCAGCTTGACCGGCCCTGCTCTGAACTGGTACCTCATGAAGAAGATAAATAGCCTCAAAATCTGGAAGGAGGCTAGTGAGGCGTTCCTGAAACAATACCGGTTCATAACAGACATCACTCCCACCCGTGATAATCTTGAGCATGCTTAAATGAAGAAGACCGAGTCTTTCAAAGACTATGCTATCAGATGGAGGAATTTAGCCGCTCAGGTCGTCCTCGAACCCATAGATAATGAGTTGAAGAGGATGTTCGTGAAAACTCTTCCGTTCGAGTACCGTAATCGGATGGTGGCCATTCCGGCTGACAACTTCAACCAACTCATCCCCATAGATGAACAGATTGAGATAGGACTGAAAGATGGATGGTTTGTAGAGCCGTCTTCCTCGACCAGAAGGTTTGGTACAAGGAAGGAGGAGGAGCCGACACCTGAAGTGAACGTGACCTATACCCAACCGGGCCGGCGGAATGTTAATCCTGCCCCGGCAATTCAAGTAGCAGAAGCTCAGCAACAAAACACTGGTCGTCAACCTTTTCAGAGGAGGAACAACAGGAGGCAATTCACCCCCTTCCCCGAATCGTTGTCTTAAGTATTGGCAGTGCTCCGCAAAAAGGGTTTGCTTACTACCGAGCCCAAACGGCCCAATCCTGAGCAGTTCTATAACTTCAACCTGTCAAAGAAATGCGACTATCACACCGGCGAGGTCGGACACTCAACCGACAATTGCTCTATCCTCAAGTATCGAATCCAAAACCTCCTTGACACGAAGGCGTTCTCATTCCAACCCGCCAAGCCAAATGTTCAGAGTAACCCGCTCCTTGATCACGCGGATAATATGGATGCCATATTCAGCTTTAATGCTGGTCGAATCAAGAACGTCAGAGTACACACCACTGACGTCTATGGCGAGTTAGTAAAAGCCAGTTATTACCCGAGTAATGAGGTCCTTTCCCTGGCTATCATGAAAGAAAGAATTTTAAAGATGGTAGAAGCTGGGATGATTGTTTATGCTGACCGCACCAGCATCGTTTCTACTATCTTCGAAGTGGTTATCAATTGGGAAGAAGAGTTTGTTACGTTAAACATCGGGAAAGACAAGCTCGATCCTTTACTTGAAGACATGCCTCCGCTCGAAGACGCAATCGATGATGAAGAGATTGTAGAGAGCACGCTTAAAGCTGATGAAGGAAAAGAGGTGATTGACACTCTGAGGCAACTGAGTGGCAAGTTTGACTATTATGTGAAGTACTCAGCGCCCCGAGCTTCTATGTTGATCCCCGTGATATTGTTCTTGACGGATGGGGAGGAATGGATGATCCAACACCTCAAATGATAGAGGATTCTGATGATGCAATGGAGGGAATCACTGCATTGTTCGATGATGTCATCATTGGAGCTATCGAGGAAGGACCGTTAGAGGGAATAGGCACTGGCCCATAAGAGTAAAACCTTTAATTTTCAGCACACTCCCCTGCGTAGGAATTTTACTGTTTTTAAGACTTGCCCTGTCTCTGGTGCTACTTTCATTTCTGTTTCTAGGTTTTGATTGTTGCAATTTCCATTCAATAAATGTAATTTATTTTGAAATAATCAATGAAATTACAAGTTATTTTTAATTTTTGAGGGCATGTTGAGGTATATCAAACCAGCCCGGTGATGATATCCAACCGATAAAAGAAAATATAGTCCAAGGAGAATTCTGAGGCCTGGGCTTTTTCATGCTTTCTCGTGTTAAAAATTTTTCGAAAAGAATTTCAAAAAAACAAAAAAGAGTAAAAAAAAAACCAAAAATTTACAAAAAAAATGTAATGTTTAGCCCTATTTGTTCTTCTGAATCCATTACTTTATGTTTCAGGGGTAATCTTGCGACACGTGAGGGTACGGGAATGCTCCAATCCGATGAATTATGCGCCGCCAAGCCTGAGCCCAATGATGCCGGCGAACTTAATGATTCCTCAAATATTCAGCACAATCTAGAGCATCATGAAAGACCTAAAGTTCTGACGGTAGATCAAACTATCACCGTCAATCTGAGTGATTCCGGAGAACCCAAGAAGGTGAAAATAGGGGCAACCCTTCCTGAAGGTGAAACAAAACGCCTGATCCAGTTGCCGCATGAGTAGGTAAGTTTTTCAATCAAAAGGTGCATCAAAGGCACTTCGAGGCAAATGATCTAGTCCTAAGGAAGGTGCTGCCAATCTTCCCTGTTCTCGGAGGAAAATTTTCCCCAAACTACATCGGTTCATATGTGGTTAAAAAGGTGCTTCCCGGAGGTGCCCTAATTCTCGCAAAAATGGAAGGTCGTGAATTCTCCAATCCTGTTAATTCTGATGCTGTAAAGACGTATTATCCTTGATAAAACTTGACATTTTACAGCAAAAGTTTTCCAGTGTTTGGTTTTATGTTCTGAATTGCAAACATTTCATCAATCAATAAATGATTTCAATCAATTTCAAGATAGAATGTTTGCATTGGCTTTAATCTCTGCATGGTTATTTTGTCGATCAGTATCATTCATTTCAAAAGGGAAGTCTATTCAGACAATTTGATAACTTATGTGGAATGAATTGAGTATGTCGAATGAGGTATATCGGGATGATGAAAGGCAAGCCCTATTCTATACACAGTCCCATGTATTAATCCCCAGTGAGTTGAATCGAAAAAAATTCTATATCTGCAAGGTAAAGGGTTATCTCGCAAAAGGTACGGCAACCGAAATGACAAGAGGCATTTCATTTCTCTACCTTAAATACAACATTTTATCCATTGTTTCACCAATTTGAGCCTAAATGCTTGGAGGAATTCTTTTAAATTACCCCTGTCAAGAACCACCTCACATCGGGGCAAACTGGAGGTAAGCCCAATTGAGCCTGCAAATTCGTTTTATATAAACCCAGTTGGTGATCATCCCCTACACTGGGGCAAGGCAAAAAGTCATCATTGTTCAAGCAGCATATCCAGAGCGTCGATAGAAGACAAGAAGTTTCTAAGCTTAAACGGCGAGTCAATCAGGCAGATTAGATGACCAGCGTTTACATTGCAAGCGACATATGTCGAGAAAAAAGAAAAAAAAAGAGAAAAAAAAGAAAAAGGGCAAGAAAAAACAGTGTGCCTGGTAAAAGCAAGGTCAATGCCCTATGAAAAATGTCAGGATATGACATATCAAAATCATCCCCAGTAAAACGGTCATCCTATAAGTCTCAAATGAATCAAGTGATGGACTCCTGAAGCCAATGGAACATCTACGGAGGAGACAATCCCTGGCGAAGAAGAAGATCGATGATTATGCCTAGATGATCATCAACTCTCACCCTTATACACATTTTTTAGCCTGATATATCATTTCGTTTCTTAACCAATGAACCCAGCCTACGTTACGTCCCTTGCAAAGTCTCTTCTGATTAGGGCATTTGAATTAACGTAGAATTCATATGTTTATAAGCTTAGCTCGAAGAAGTGTGAGCAAGTTTATTTCTATCTCATTTTACAGGGTTCTTGACTTGTAAACCCGGAGATGATTGTGAAGTATTTTCTTTCAATAGCTTCGACTCGAAGAGTCCCCTTTGTTAAGCCATTGACCAAGCCCATGTTACAGTCCTGGCAAAGACCTCTTAGATTGGTAAGGTCGTACTGCTTGCGAGAATACTCAGACCCTTGTCGACATGATGATGGTGAGATAGAGAGATTCTCATAAATCAGCCTTTTTCAATGAGAATGAGCGAAAGCTCTTTCGGATCGAAAGTCCCTCATTCGACATTTTCAAGACATTCACTTGTAAGTTCGGATTGTTTTGTTATAATTTTTCTCCAACGGAGTTTGTAATGCCGATTTGACGAAACCATCGTGCATGAAAACCAACTGAATTCATAGTGCATGTGTATACGTGTTCTTGAAAGTGCGCGAATGCATATTACATGTTGCTTAAAGTTGTGTCTAACAGGAGACACACTCTCAAGAGTCAGAGATATCGCCAGGTAAGCATATCTCTATATCCCTAACCTGTTCGAGCAATCGGCAAGTCCCTCATTTGATCATTTTGTTGCAATCTCTGGACGCCTTTGATGATGTTTAGGTGTCTATTGATCAAGCCTTTTCAGGTATCCCGATGATGCCCAGGTACTCTGTCAAGGAACCTTCAAACATTTGGGCTAGCCCCGTTGTTCACCAAAATCATTGTTTTCATACAATTTCAAGAAGATTCCCCCGTTACATGTCTATGTGCAGGTATAGGCATGGCGGCCAAATCTTTGCATATGAGCAAGTATATGTAAAGGTCGGAATATTCTCTCTTTATCACGGGTATTCCCTCGCTACTCACCTATTAGCAGGTATAGGTGAAGCGGCCAAATCTTTGCATATGAGCATGTATATGTAAAGGTCAGAATATTCCCCAATCTCGGGTATTCCCCCGCACGTGTCTATGAGCAGATATAGGCATGACGGCCAAATCTTTGCATATGAGCAGGTATATGTAAAGGTCGGAATACTCCCCTTTATCCTAGATATTCCCCCGCACGTGTCTATGAGCAAATATAGGCATGGCGGCCAAATCTTTATGAATACATATGAGCAGGTATATGTATTTCATAAAGGTCAGAATATTCTCTCAATCCCAAGTATTCCCTCGCTGTTCACTTATGAGCAGGTATAAGTGAGGCGGCCAAATCTTTGCATATGAGCAGATATATGTAAAGGTCGGAATATCCTCTTGAGTTCCCTCGCTACTCACCTATGAGCAGGTATAGGTGAAGCAGCTAAATCTTTGCATATAAGCAGATATATGTAAAGGTCGAAACGTTTTTCTTTTTTTAACTACTCTCGCGAATCCAGATGATAATTGGATACGTTGAGCTTTCTTCGTGTGTTTTAACTTAATTGCAGATCACCGAAGTTCATCAACGGTTTATTAGGCAAAACCTATGGGATTTAGCCCAGACAATTGCCAAACAACATTCAAGTTAAAGTCGTGCCTCGAATTGCATTATCTCGTCATATCAGGTAAGTAATTCCAGGTATGTTTTCCATTCATGTCAGCATGCATCATTTCTTATTGCATTCAAAATGGGACTCATAATCCCGACAAAAACAACATTCATTGCATTTGCATGGTTGAAATTTAGGTATCATTTAATCTTTGAATGCAACCTCTGCGAGCTCACTTTCAAAGAGGGGCAGCTATTGACACCTAAATTTTACCGATCATTTAGTGTAATTTGCATAGAAAATTAGGGATTAATTTTTAACCCCTAAACAAAAATATTTAAATTGCATAACATATAATTTAGGTTCATTTAGATTTAATTGCATTATTGTATCGGACCGGCGATGGCGAACGAGCTTAAATTTCATCAAAAGAGACTCGGTTCGCTCGGAATGCAAGGGCCGGGAGTTTCGAGTCAAACGGGCTTGGTTGTTTTTATTTGGGCTTAATTTAGCATGTTGAGTTTAATTAATTAAAGCCTAAGTTAATTCATCCCATTTAGTTGTTAATTAAAGCCTAAGCCCATTAGGACATTAAGCCCATTTAATTTGACATAGATTAGTCTATATAAACATAACATTAGGTCAGAATTTGGGAACGACACAATTCAGAGATCAGAATTTTTTAGAAAGTGGGAGAGAGAGAGAGAGATCGGTCACGCCGTCGCGCGCCATCCCTTCGCCGCCGCTCGTCGGCATCCTCGTCGACGCACGACCGGCGACCGTGCCTCACGTCGTGCCTTGTTGCTGCTCACCCATCGCCGAACTGCCCGCCTCGAGAGGCCGTTGCTGCCATTGCCGCTTCATCCCCGACGTTGCTACTGCTTCTCTGCGTGGAATACAATACCAACAGCCCAACGAACTTCCCTGCATCAGAAGCACTCAGCAAAGAAGTCCTTCCTCAGTCACCACCAAGTCCAGAAAAGTCAAGTGATGGACTAATTCACGTTTATTCTTCCTGACATCCGCCAAGATTCGCGTGAAAGGCCATTGCATGCACAAGAGTGTTCCCTGGATGACACATTTTGACATCATCATCGCATGCAATTCTTCATGGGAGGAGGATGGTAACATTGATGATTCACGAAGCCATAGCGACATGGTGAAGAGCGTGCATTCCCGACGTGCTTGTCCGATACATCACCATCGCAAGAAGTCTTGTCCGCGCCAACGCCACGGCACAGCCACCGAAAACCCACCGGAGTAGCCCCGCCGGAACAACCATCCGACGGTGACTTCGATCGGACGCCCCGCCGCGCGCCACCATTCGTACACCGCCGCTCGAGCACGCTGCCGCTAGCCGATGTTCCCGAAGCCGTCGCCGCCGTTGGCTTGCCGTCATTGTCGCCGGTTGTCCCGTCCCGATCCGCAAGCTCATCCTGAGCCAATTCGAATTTGGAAATATTTCAAACTAGGTAAGATTATCTAATTTTCAGAATATTTAGATTCCTAATTTGCATGTTTTGAATATTGCGTGATTATCACGTGAATATTTAGATATTAGGATAATGTTTGATATATCCGCGATATTTTGAAATATTCAAATTAGGAAAAATTTCCTAATTTAGCAACGTATCTGGACGACTATCCGACCTTATCCCTAAGGTATGATAGGCGGCGATACGGAAAATTATTATCCTATCCATAATCACTTGGATACGATAATAATTTTGATATGCTTTCCAAATTTAAATGATCGACTATCCGTTAATATCTATAACCCTATAGATATGACCGATAGTTTGATTTTTGTGCCTAATTCGAGTTTGAAACAAATATGGCGGATCGCATGGACGTTTTGAGTGTGGTTGCTATCCATGTTTATTTAATTGCTTTCCTTTTTCAAATAAACAGAAAATTCAAAAAAAATATCAATTAGATTTGAATTAGAGTTTTTGCATGTCTAGGAATTTTAAATATACCTAGAAGATAGAGTAATTATTTAATTTAAATTAGGACTTGAGATGATCTATTTCCTAGTTTAAATTAAGTGTTATTCTAATCTTAATAGATTATTTAAGTCATTTTATTATTCCGAATTTTTATAAAAAAACCCAAAAAAAGTCATCTTAGGATAGATTAAATTAGGATAGATTGCATTCTTAATTTGGGTAATTTTTTTATTTCGAATTTTGATAGAAAATACCAAAAAAGAAAGTCATAGGTTGCATGTTAATTTAGGCATATTTTTTATTCCGAATTTCATTAATAAAAAATACCAAAAAAATAATAATCATTCATCCGGCGTTAGAATTAGGTCACGTCATCGCATGATATATAGTTTGCATGCTAGGTTGCATTAATTCGCATGTCATATTTTTGCACGTCATTGCATATTGATTAGATTTCATTCAAATAAATAAAAATCCAAAAAAAATTGAGTGAATTGCGTGTTAATTAGAAATCATATTAGGGTTGTTGATGTGATTTTCTAGCTAACAATGCAGATGCTTGCGTTGGTTCGAGGTAAGTTGTTCTCCTAAGCTTGCGATTTATTTAATGCTTTCCTGGGTGTTAAATTGGTGGTTTGCGCACCCGCATGAACACCTCACATGTTAGTAAATAAGTTAAAATGGATCCAAACTGCCTGCCAAAATATTTTTGAAAAGAAAAGGTACCGAAAGGGCGTTAGACTAGATCTGGTGTAACCAAGTCCCCGGACTTAGAATCTCTGGTTCGTAGGAATAAAACATATCTCCCTATGTTTTATTTAGGTTTCTAATCGACCTACCGTAAATTGATTAGTGGCGACTCCAAGTATGAAAATATTTGCATGTTAAAAACTTAAACCCTAAGTTGCGAATTGGTAGGGCTTGGGAGGGCCCGAGTTAAGATTAGTTTTAATAATCCATTAGCCCGAAAAATGAAAATTTTTTAGGGTCGCAACAAATCTGAATTGATAGACAACCATAAGATACTGGAATGAATCAATCACATATGACATGAGTCAACAAGTTATACTTATATGTCCTGCTCATGCTCGTTAGAAAGAGCAGCTTTAGCAATACACAAAAATGAGGCATCAACATTGTAGTCCTCCTTAGCAGATGTCTCAAAGCTCAACTGTTCATTCATGGTTTCAAGAAAAATAAGTAGTAATTAAGCCCATCATGGAACTTACATAATAATTGAGAATGTCGAGCAAAGTTGAAAAGAAGACACAAGTAAATTTGCATTAAGAATAAAAAAAATTGGTTTAGCAAGTACCAATTTCCAACTTCATCAATCATCAAGAGAAACTGATATCGAGTTCGGCTCCATAATTGTAGTTGAACACTCTGCATTAAATTCACAATCAAAATGAAAACTCAAGTATCCATTGTAATATAGAAAAGAATAAATATTCCACAATTATGTTTTCTGACCTGACTCAAAAATTTTCTTGTTCTTCTAAGTCATCCTCAATTGAAAGTGAAAGTGGAGAGGATCGTAGCCAATCTTGAGCACATATAAGACCCTCCACCATTCTTGGGGTCAAGGAGCTACGAAAGACATCGAGTACACGACCTCCCGTGCTGAATGCGGCCTCTGATGCTACGGTCAAAACGGGCACGGCCAAAATATCTCGAGCAATGGAAGAGAGGATAGGATATCTCGAAGAATTAACTTTCCACCAAGTTAAGATATCAAAGTCGGGGTTATAACGTTCACATCCTTCCTCTAAATATTTATCTAATTCAGATTTTTCTTCCAAAATTTGTTGTCCCGTTTGGCTAAGATACTTTGCAGTCATAAAATCCGCACCAACCACGGGAGACTTTGACACATTTACTGTCCTTGTTCCCTTTAATCTCAAGTTCCCTTGGGGGTATTTACCAGTGCGGTATTACTCGTACAATGATGTCAGCGATGATGTTACCTTATCACATAAAATTTCTGCTTGCTTGCTCTCATAAACATCATTAATCAACCATTTCACATATTCCCACTTATGTCGAGGGTCAAGTATGCAAGCAATGAACAAATTAAGATTGATGTTGTTCACGTTGTCATAATACTTAGTGAATTTGGTCTTCATTCTTTTAGCCATTTCCTGCAAACTTTTATCCTCTTTCTCACAATATTCATTGATCATCCCAAAAAGCCCATAGACATCCTTTGCCAAATCATTACTAGTGACATAACAAGAACCTGAAACTTTTGAAGTCGTATCAAAGAACAACTTCAGGAAAGGAAGAACGTGACGGGCATAATCCCAATCATCACTAGTAGGCAACCCTTTCGCCTTGGACAGTTCTTCAACAAATTTGCTATCTTGAATTTTCATTAAGAAAAAAGCTTTTTGAAACTTCAAAGCCGCCTCCAGCATCATATATGTCGAGTTCCAACAAGTCTCCACATCCAAACATACAAGACTCTTGGACTCAATATTCTCTAGTTCAACACAATCCTTAAATCGCCTCAACCTCCCAGAAGAAAACCTCACATAACGTATAGCCGAATGTATTCTAACAATGGAATCATTTATGTCTTTTAACCCCTCTCTCACAATCAAACTCAATATATGAGCAAAACACCTCATGTGGAGTAATTCACCTCTCAATACCAGAGTGTTCCAAGAATTAAGTCTTCTTTTCAAGTATTGAATTCCCAAATCATTTGAACTTGCATTATCCATGGTAATGGAAAAAATACTTTGAATCCCCCAACCAGTCAAACATTTCTCAACTGCATTTCCTATTATCTCGGCAGAATGACCCGGGATTTGACAAAAATTTAGGATTTTGTTCTGCAACTTCCAATCAGCATCAACAAAATGAGCAGTGAGAGACATATAAGTCAAATTTTGACAAGAGATCCATGTGTCGGTCGTCAAACAAACTCTAGGACATGTGTCGGCAAAATATTTCATCAATTTTCTTCTTTCCTCCACGTATAACGCATAACAATCACTCCTCAACGTGTTACGCGTAGGGAGTGAGAACTTTGGCTGGATTCTATACACAAATCGCCGAAAACCCTCATTTTCTACAAACTTAAAGGGCAATTCACCTAGAATGAACATGGTTGCTAGTTCTTTTCTACTAGCATCTTGGTCAAATTTGCATATGGATATTCTTTACATCTATCTAAATGATGATGCATTGAACTAGTCCCTTGGGTACTAGAACAACCAATGTGAACCCCGCAATATAAACATTCAGCCTTTTCTTGATTCTTGTCTGTACATGGAATCCTTTTAAAGTGATCCCACATAATGGATCTCTTCCTTTTATTTGTGAGGCTAGAATCCATCGACGAAGACATCTAACAATCAACAAAAATAATTAACATTCCAGAATCAACAAAAACTATCATTGCCATAGAAAATTGACATGGTAAAGTAAATTCTATCTCAAGAGCAAGCATGAACAGCTTCAAAATAATGAATTACCTCAAGAACCTGATTTCGTCGTATTAACATTTTACATCACTAAAGAGCTTTTGGTCCACTGATTATTTTCAAAGCTCTATCAAGGCTGATGAGTCGAAGGAATGTGCAAATGACAGTGTCCAAGTGGTTCAAAACAGCTCACCATCATCTTTAAGCATGCGCTTTCCATAGATAAATAAGCAAGCATTCAAGTGGACGAAACAAAGAACAAGAACCAAAACTACTAGACACGTAAAGACATATTCGATCAAAAGTATGCATCACGGTAAGCCGAACCCTTTTGCCACAAGGAACTCCAATTGAGTTCATCCACAAACCCGTCGAACCATGGTGAACAACATGCATATCGTCTATTTCATAATGGTTATGAAGGAAATAGCATATCTACACCAAGACAAGAGAACAGCACAACAGAAAGTAGTCAAAGGGAATCCCCATTTACATCACACTGATTAACTTCAACAGCTAAGCATTGATTATCGCCATGGACCCGCGATTTCTAAAATCTAACATGACACAAATTGATTCATTCAAGAAGCAATAAATCGGTATTCACCGCAACCAACAATCAATTTAAACTTAATCTTTATGTCTTATCTAAAGTGTAAAGTACCCATTTGTTGCTTAGTGCTGGACAAAGAAAGCAGCCCACCATACAGTATATATGGAAGTTTCAAAGGCATGATGTTCCAATGAGTATCCTAGAAAGGTGTTTGCGAAGCAGTAAAATTTAAGTGGAGAAAGATGGAAGTAAAACAAGCACATGAAATCTACTGAAAGCATACAAGGTTGGTCATATTGTACAAAATACAAATACCACTTGCCTCTAGAATCCAGATTGCTGAGACATGCAAAGATTTTTAACAATTTAGCTAGAAGGCACACCTTTTATTGGAGGCAACCCTTTTCTCTCCGAGCGGACAAGGCAGAGAAAGCAGAAATTGAAGAGATACTAGTACACCTCAACACAATCCTCGGGATCTTAAGCTCGTCTGTGACTGCTTGAGAAAAATACCAAACGGCATCAGTTATTTGTACAATATACAAATACCACTTGCCTCTAGAATCCAGATTGTTGAGACATGCAAAGATTTTTAACAATTTAGCTAGAAGGCACACCTTTTATTGGAGGCAACCCTTTTCTCTCAGAGCGGACAAGGAAGAGAAAGCAGAAATTGAAGAGATACTAGTACACCTCGACACAATCCTCGGGATCTTAAGCTCGTCTGCCACTGTTTGAGAAAAATACCAAACGGCATCAATTATCAAGCAAGCGACACAATCCTCCAAGCCATCACACAAGACCAACACCATCATACAAAGACCAACACCAGGATGTCTCGCATCAATAGCAACAACCGGGTCTGCCGCCAGACACAAAAAAAAAAAAAACCCAACAGCTATGTAGTCTACCCAGGCACGAATTCCGTCACCGCGAGACACGAACCGAAACTCTTACGGGTCGAAAGGACCCGAGGAGAGTCATCGGCAGCTTGTACGTAGAACCAGTAAACTCTAGGTAGTGGGGAAACAGGCTCTCGTCCCCTTAAAAGGGGACGACCCGATTCTTTGTTCGCGACCCATCGAGCGGATCTGTTTATCTGGAAAGAAGCTCTGGACAATTCGTGTGTAGTCGCATGACCAGCATCGATTTCGACGCAAAGAGAGAGAATCGCCACGAAGCCGGAAACGACAGCAGGTCTCTCGGAGACGACGTCGCCCCCCGGATCGTCCTGTGTCAAGACAGATGAACGGGGAGAGAGAGAGAGAGAGAGAGACAAAAGGTCGCGGTACCTTGGAATTTGTAGAAGATCTGTCCCATGGCATCGTCGCCGTCGTCGCCGTCGAAGTACGAAGCTCGCGAGAGACAAAAGGTCGCGGGGAAAGGGATCTCCGGCAGGCGAACTTGAAGCTCGCGAGAGCCTCGGATATGGAGGTCGAAGGAAGGACGGAAGGCGACGATGAAGTTTTCGTCCGTCACTGACTTCTCGGTTTGGAGCTTTGGAAGAAGATGATACTATGATAGGGTTTTCGGCACACTTGGAAGTTGGAACAAGAAGGACAAATGGGTGGGTTTGTTTCGGACGGGCTCGGGTAGATCCAAAACAAGTTTAAGTCTTGTTTTTATTGTTACCTAAACAACCTAAGGCCAACCCGACCCAATATAAAAATTCCTTGTTTGGATCGGGTCGGTTCGGGTCGGGTCATGTTTGAGCGGGTACTTTTGACACCCCTACTAATGACATGAAGTCTACTACGGGCTTTTGCACCTTCGTTGGAGGTAATATTGTTACTTGGAAAAGTAAGAGGCAAAATGTTGTTGCATGTTCAAGTGTTGAAGTAGAATATTGAGCAATGGCTACTACTACTAGTGAGATAGTTTGGCTGCAGCTTCTCCTCCAGGAATTAGGGTGCAAACTAAGAATGTCACCTACGAAGTTGTTTTGTGATAATCAAGCTGCTGCTCATATCGCCTCAAATCCCATGTTCCATGAAAGAACAAAACACATTGAGATGGACTGCCATTTTGTACGGGAAAAGGTTCAGGATAACACCATTGAAACTCCCTATGTTCGAAGTGAAGATCAGTTGGCCGATTTTTTCATCAAAGCCCTTGCTAAAGGACCATTTCAGGACATGATGAACAAGTTGACCTCTAATGATATCTTCGGTCCAACTTGAGGGGGAGTGTTGACCAAATCTACAGGACTCTCCTATTTTGATAAGAGAAAATTATAGGATATTCTGTTAATTTGGTGTTCTTTCCTTGTTCAATTGTTACTTTGTATATTTCCTGTAATTCTGGAAATAATTATATACCTCTATCAATAAAAAGGCAGTCCCTCTCTCAAAGAAAATATAAACAAAAAAAAACTTTGAGAGAGGATTCCCGATGACGTAGGCTTACTTAGCCGAACCTCGTTAAATTGTGTTTGCATTCTTTATCTCTAAATTTATCAGTGAGCGACAAAAGTACAAGGTCAGCATCACTGCACCAAAGATTGAAGTGAGAAACCACTTCGAAAAGGTAGAAAGAACAAGTAGTACCTACTTAAGCAAAATCAAGTGAAATTGAGGAAATCAGTGGCTGTTTTGATGAAGGCTAGCCACCATGGCCTCAAGGATGAGCTAAAGATCAACTTTGCATGGCTAGGATCGCCAGAGGAAGGCCGCAAATTATTGGACAGTAGCAAGAAACATTGGACCAGCAGTTGCGGCATGGAAACCGGTAAGACACCTGGGAGGAAATTGAGCTGATTCGTGGCTCTCCAGCGGAACTCCAGCTTGGAGACTCTTACGATCAGCTATGAGGGACGGACAACAAGGAACACCGGTGTGAAAGTGGATCGCCGGAGGAAAGCCGATTTGGGTGGAGAGAGCACCCGACCAAGAGGGGGAGAGAGAGATGAGAGTGTTTTTTTTTGGTTAAAGAGAGAGATGAGAGTGTTTGTCAATCTAGGGAGAGAAAATTAGATTTGACTGGCTAACCCCCAAATTTTGGAGGGAAAAATCCCTATATACTCTCCTAAGTTTGAATTGTGGCCCTTCGATTAATCCAAAGGCTCCAATCATTTGCTTCGTGATTAAGCAAGCATTTGATTGGTCTATCCCTATTCACTTGGATCAATGACATGTCATATTAGATGGCTAGAATATGCTCTTAATGAATGACCAAGATAATTTGCTTAATCATTAAGGAAATGCTCTAATTGACATAAATTTGATGATGTTGATTGATGACATCGTATTAGGAGCATTTTTATAATTTCACGTGGGAGCAATTTGGTAACTCTATGCACATGAGAGAGTGATTGGCAGGCCATTCATTGAGGTGGCCAAAGGTGACAAAAAATTGGCCAGAATTCATCCATTCTCATTGGATTGGGTTCACGCTGGCTGAATTGGTTTCACGCCAGTTCAAGCCAATTTTGCCAGTCCAATGACAAGAATGCTGTGCAATTTAGTCCAGTTTGTTCTTTAGAGGACCTAATTGCAAAGAATTTCTGACCGATTATCAAAGAAATGAGTCAAATTGCAAGAATACAACTCAAATTCAATCAATTCGACACAATTAAACTCATTTTCAACATCTCAATTGAATAAATTTGTTCCAGTTACATCATGGGTGATGCCAATTTCATCTCAATTAATTTGTCACACACAAATTGGGGATTTTCAATCAATCGATGCAATTTTCGTAATTTTTGTTCTCAATTGACAAAATTGGTTTTAATTAAACTCAATTGCCTTGAAAATCACTCAATTGATTCAATTGAATGGGTTTAAAATGCTTCAATACGCACAAATTGACTTTCACATAATGACTTAAATTAAACCCCAAAAGGAAATTGGAGCTTAATCATCAAATTGAAGTTCAATTTATCAAATTAACCCCTAGATTAGAATGGATCAAGTTGAATTGCATCAATTGGACCAAGCTAGCTTGATTTTGCAAGTCCTTAGTTAGCCAAATTGACTCAAATTCACGTGAATTTTTCAAAATTGATATTGGATTTGAGTTGCATACAACAAATCGGACTCATTCGCTGTCTAATTGCTCAACTAATGAAGAATCGACCAAAACCCCTAATTATGGCTCAAATTGGAGGTTTTTACCTATTGTCTTGGAATTCTGAAATTGGCTTTAAAATGAAACGTGAGACGACCTCTAGATCAAATGTTGTGAATGAAACTATTCTAAAAAATGACTAGAAAAAAATAATTTCATTTTTGGTTCATTTGGAACCAAAATCCACAAGGAAAAAGTTGGTTATAAATTGATTTTGGTAAAATTGATGATGCCAAAGTCAAATTGACATAAAATGGAATTTGTTGAGGGGTTTTCAATTTTTTTCAATTTTTTTTGACAAAGTGTTGACCAAAAGTTAATGTTTTAGTAATTAATTATTAAAATGTCAATTGATGGGTGAAAAAGTGAAATTGACACTAAATTTGTGACTTTTCATGCAAAAAACTAAATTTTGACTTAACCTTGACTTTTTAGTCAAAGTTTGATAAAAAAGTCAACTCAAAGGTCAATGTTGACTTTAGGGGTTATAGTGTAAAAACTTTGGAATAAAAGGCTAATGTCAATTCAAATGATAAATGACTCTTTTTGATTGAGAAACGGGTTTTGTCGCAATCAAAAACCCTAATCTTAGGATTTTATTTTTACAACACACTAGCAAAATATCATGTGTCAACAAAGGGTTATTTGGTAATTTTTCCACTGGCGTTTTTGTGATTTTGGGAGGTGAGAGAGGGATGGCCTGCCAGGTTGCCTGTGGTGGCTCGTATAGCTGAGCTGGCCAAGTGAAATGAGTTGGGTCAACCTTGGTCAAAGCGAGTTGACCCAAGACCTTTCCATCGTCCAATTTTTTCAATTTCGATTATATAGGCCGACTTGTACAATTAATTGGTTAAACTGAAATTTTACTGGGCCTCAACTCAATTATTTGAATTCAATTTGATCCAATCAGATCGGCTCAGTTCAAACCAAATTGACTTTCCTCGAATTGCATTGTGTGCTCGGCTATTGCACACAATTGAGGTTTGATCGGTCAAATTGAGTTTCAATTGATCAAATTGTGTTTTAGCCCAACATGGATTAAACCAAATTTGGTCAATTGGATTGACGCGTCTTGAATTTGTTGATTAATGTCCACTTATTTGGTCAAATTAAGCCATATTGTTGTGGTTTTGTCAAAATTGACATTGAAATTGAGTAATGAGACTTCATTGGACTCAAATTGGTGGTTTAATTAGAATTTCTCATGAAGGAATAATCGGTACCCCTAATTGACGATTGAAGATTGGCCAACTCAGTATAAGCTTGAAATTCCTAAAATTGACTTCAAAATTGAACTGAAAATTGAATGTATTATGACCCTAGGATCAAATGTCGTGAAGGGATTTAATCTAAAAAATGACTAGAAATTAATGAATTTTGAATTTGGTTGATCGGAGATCAAAATTCTGGTATGGCCAAAAAGTCAATTCTCAATCAATTTTTGTAAAATGGATGAATTAGAATAAGCATGAAAAGAGTTTTTTTTTTTGGTAAAGGTAAATGTGTATATAACTTTCCATAAACCAAATACAAGCTAAAGCTCAACCCGAACTCGACCCTAAAGAGACACAGCTGTCAAGAAGGGGTCAAGAACGGTCCAGCAAACTATACAAAAAGAAGTAAAGCTAACAAGGAAAACAACAAAGCCGGACTAAGAAGACAACCGATCCATGTCAAAGATAGAAGGAGGTAGCCCCCATTTGCTTTGGAAGATTCGGTTTCTAGGAGAATCATGTATCCGTCCCATTGAGAAGACCTTGTCTTTTACAACCTTAAGGAGGTGCTTGCGAATGCCCAGAAGGTAGATAGTCATGTTTCTGAATAAAGCATTGTTCGGCTCAGTCCATATTATATGTACTAAGCATGAAAAGAGTTGAATCAAATATTTTTCAATTTTTTGAATTTTAAAAAAATGTTGGCCAGGAGGTGACTTCGATGATTGATTAAAAAATCAACTCTAGAAACTCGAAATCAATGTCTTAGTTTAGACGGAAAATATTGGAACTTGAAAAACCTTAAAAAAAGAAGACTAAAATGACTCTTTTTGACCAACAAGCAGATCATGTCCCATTCACGAACCCTAATCTTGGATTTTTACCTTTATACGACTCGTCGGCTAAAAATCAAATATCAATAAAATACACTGGTGCTTAATGGAGACACGTGCCTAGATGAGGGAAGAGACGGTCGCATCTATCTGCAGTTCTTCAAACAAAACAAAAGTTGCTTCTCTTCCAAGAGTTGACTGGCACGTGCTGTGAAGGACTGGGAAATTTGGACAACGTGCTCCAAATCGTTCAGCCTCCTGGAAAATCTTTCCTCTTCCAGCACCGGTTCAGCATCTCTTCTCCCCGTCTGCATTGGAGTATCGAGAGCACTCAGCTTGCTCACCGGCCTCTCCCCTGCAAACACCAGTTTGGAGTCTGTGATGGCCCATGAGGACCATGTGGGTAAGGTGGCCTTCCTATCCCAGTAATCTTTCTCGAGTGACAGGAAAGAGGTTATCCTTTTGCTGTTGCCTCTGAAGGCTGCCAAGCCATAACCGAAGACTGGTCGCAAAATTCACGATTCTCAGTAAGATCAATAGTCTCCAGATCCTTTAGCAAGGTCTGGAGTTCTGCCTCAAAAGTAGGGTTGGAAATGATATAGGAATATTTGAAGGACGGGGGTCAAACAACCTCTTCCAACCCGAGACGAACTCACCAGTGAAAGGAGTGCCAAGAACGGCAAATGGAGAAGAAGCCATAATGGAAACTGTTATGCACTTGAAAGAGAAATGAGGAAGGATTTAAGGCGATACAGAGAATGCTTTATATAGATCGCATCGATGGAAGATGGAACGACGTGGTGCTTCGTTAAGGTACTTGCATGCATGGGTACAATAAAACCGCCAGCGAACGAGAAGTGGAAAGGCGTCTTGAAACGCACGTCCTCCTATACAGCAACGTGCAAATAGGCAGCCGTTATTAGATGCCCTTTACTAAATGGGATGCTGATGCGAGATCCATGGAGTAGGCCTTCTCTTTTGGCTTCGAAGCGATAAGTGGAAGATGGAAGATCGTAATGGTTGCCTACCTTTGTTCGGTAAGTGATATCATGAAATGAAGGGTTTGAAGTAATACGTCCCGTTCGAATTCATTGATAGTTTAATAATATGTCAGTGGACGTCAGCTTGAATTAAAATTTTTCAAACTTGATTTCACATCAGAGAAACTGGTCAAAACTGTTGGTACGATTTCCCATTCTTATAATTGAAGTTCAAGATTCAATATCCAATGTATCAATCTTGAAAATAAACTGACCCAAATCACCCACGTGTCTTGTTTGTTCTTCATAGACCCAACCACCGCTAAGAAATGTTAGTGGTCTGCCCTAAGAATCAATCAAGGTTGATACTCTAATATTAGTTGTGGATTAGGTTGTGTCGGAAAATCAACCTTCATTATACTTAGATAGTCATAATGTCTTACTAGAGACCGCTTATGACTTGTGGGCCAAAAAGAGTTTTGAGCACACTGCTAATGTTTAGTGAACCTATAGGATCGCACACAATAGCAAACAGACTTAATATTTTCCGTGTGCCTTGATCTACTTAGGAAGTAGATTTTAATTTATTCTCTCATTTGAATTATTTATGCGGTCGTGCGCGTTATAAGATAATGATTAAACGTACGATTAAATGTGGATGGTTTGGCGGGCTCAAATCGCCCGGCCCATTTCTTTTAATTTCGCTGGATAATGAGAGTGTATAAATAGATAGAGAATCGTTATCTGTCTAGGGTTTTTCGACAAAGTATCGAAAATTAAAAGGCATTCAGGAAAAGGAACTTCAAGATCTTTCGCTAGCACGTGGATCGTTGGAGAATTCCGTTCGTGTGTGTGGATACCGGTAGAGGCGCAACACTTGGGGCGTTAATCCAGACACAATTAGCTGCTAACTTATCTTCGATCTACAAAAGGTATGCTTCGAAATTCCCTTTCGATTTCAATATACACATGGATCTTGTCTAGAGTTCTATATTCCGCTGCGTTGTTTTTCGTTGATGAACCCTACAGAAAATTCTCACACCACATCAAAGCAACACCTGGTTCTGCCCACCATCACACGTTGCATTTGCCCCCATATATATATATATCTCTCTCTACATATGCACAGTATCTAATAACCGGAAATATTAGTTGGCAAGCCGATTACTAGACACCGTGCGAAGCACAAGCCAACTAGCAGAAGTCAAAACTCCTCTCCTGTCACCCCTGGGCACATGTGGCTACTATACTAACCTACCTAAAAAGTAACCAGTTGAAGTTGACGTTGAGTATATCCTCTTTACTTAGAAGGCCTCAAGTTCCCTTTCGTTATTTTTCTTTTCGAAAAAAAAAGAAATACGGAAAGAACTTATGAGGAGATCCCTCCATCATACTAAGAAGTTGCTTTCCATATTTTTCATTGAGCCTTTTAAGGACATGTTTAAGTTCAAGAGTAGTTGAGTTAATAATAAGGTTCAAAATCGACATGCAATTGGATCATCTCTAGCACTGGATGAATATAGTCTTTCTAAAGATTGTGAATGCCCTATCAGAGTAAGCAATCTTTCAATGTCCAATTTTTCTTGCAAATTGAAATATTCCTCATTAACATATCTAACAAGAATTTCAATGACAGTCATTAACAAGATCTTGTGCGTGTATCTAACATTCGACAGCCGTATCATTGTATGTCAATCCCAAGTTGGAACAGTAAAGTTAGGCATGAAACCGACCATGAGTACGGAATGGCAACTTTATTAGAGAGTATGACGGTCTTGGCCGACAAAGGCATTGGCTCTCATCATGTCCACGTTATATAGAATTTGTTGCTTCCTTCTTTCCCAGAAAGAGAAAAACAAGAGGAAGCAATAATTGGGGTGATTGATCCTCGGTCCAATTTTTAAGATTGAAAACTAGAGATCAGACAGGTTGGTCCTAGGATAAGGAATAAGACCAGTCCACTGTTCGAGTCTAATGGAATAGATTACTAAGGGTTCAGTTTACATTTTACTAATTTTTGTCAATGAATTTATGTCAATAAAGTTCACTTAGAGTTTAGTTCATATTTTATTAATTTTTATCAATGAATTTATATCAATAAAGTTCACTTAGGGTTTAGTTTACATTTTACTAATTTTTTTTGAAGAAATTTAAAAAAATAAAAAAATTATATGTAATCAGTCCGGTACGATCGATCCGGTTCAGTCCAATTCCTTGTTGAAAACAAAAACCAGACTATCCGGATACCGATTACAATTTTAGGAACTGGGAATCAGACCCAATTAGCCGATTCGGTCTAGTCCAAGCGGTTTTCAATTTGGGTAGTCCGTTTTGCATACCACTACAATAATTTGATCCACAACGAAATTTTACATGCAATATTAAAATCTTACAATGGTAGTGTGAAATATTTCAAGAGTAAATTTCAACTGCATGTATAGTAAGAGCTTGACATTTTATGTGGACAAGAATAAAAATCCAAAAGCAAGAGACAAAGAAAAAGAAGTTTAGCTTGTCTAAATCCTACTAAAGGGGATTGAGGACCATGTTTTGCTCTCGAGCAAACAGCTTTCATTCTCTTGCGATTCTCATGATGGTCGCCCCACACAAAAAGATACAAAAGTCTCTTTCTAGCTTCCCTAACATGTTGAATAAGGTTCGCAGATCCCTCTTCCTTCTATATATAGATCTTCAGCTCCCTCCAACCTTCCATGCCCAATACTTTCTTTCTAAGCATATAGTTGAGAGAGAGAGAGAGAGAGAGATGGAAGTCATGACAGTACTTCACATGAACAAAGGTGCTGGTGAGACTAGTTATGCAAAGAACTCCACACTTCAGGTACTTCTCTCATTCATCTTATAATAATTATGCTCATGCATGGAATGCTAAGACATAAGCGTAGATCATAGAGTCACACATTCATTTAGTAGTCTATCACAAAGTACTTTGCGTACCAATTTCCTTCTTCTTTTTTTGTAGAGCAAGATCATATCAGTTGCCAAACCATTCGTGGAAGAAGCCATCCTGGAGGTCTTGTGCTCCGACATTCCCGAAAGTCTGGGAATCGCAGATTTAGGGTGCTCATCGGGACCCAATACCCTGTCAGTAATATCCGAGGTGATCAACATCGTCCATGCCAAGTGCGTGAATATGAGACGTCTATCCCCCGAGATTAGAGTTTACTTGAACGATCTCCCCAGCAACGACTTCAACAACATTTTCATGTCACTGCCCGAATTCCACAAGAAGTTGAAGGTTGATAAGGGCGCCGGGTTCGGGCCCTGCTTCGTCTCAGGTGTGCCTGGCTCGTTCTACGGCCGGCTATTTCCAAGAAAAAGCTTGCATTTTGTGCACTCTTCGTCTAGTCTGCACTGGCTCTCACAGGTTTGAACCGCATGGCCTTTTACTCATCAATAAAGGACGTCTCCCCACTAGTTTTATTGCTAAGTACTCACGCTTTCTTGATAGAGTGATTGGTCGGATCTTCATAATTGACACATCACACTCATAGTTGCCGCTAACAACCTATTGAACCTATATGAAATTTTTCGATATATTAATCCTTTCTTTTAATTAATGTTTGACTTTCCTCGTTGCCGCCAACAACCTATTGAACCCATATGAGACTTTTCCTAGATGTATTGCCGTACTAACCTTCGCAGATTTGACAGATCACGTAGATTCTACAATAGTGTAGACAGCTAAGTTAAACATCTAAAACTACTTGCACAAGGAAGAAACATGCTTGCCTCATATCATTCGTACTATCTTTAAATAGCCACCTTAAAGTTTTTTGTCTCCGGGAGTTTCATTTTATAAGATAACCGAAATTGGGTCCAAATGTCATCGCTAATTTAACAAAGAGAAAACATAATACTTACTACGTAATGCTCGCACGTGCTTGAGCCACGAGGCGCAACCACACACGAGCAATAGCCACTTATAAATTTACTAATTATTAAAAGAAGGAAAATGAGAAATTGACCACATGGTTACTTTTGAAAGAGGAACGGTGCAGTTTCCATCATATATATATTTATATATAAATTCTTTATTGAACATTTCTTAGTTTACTACTTTTCTATATATATACTTCTTAAGGTAATTGTTTCCTTGGGAAATCAAGAATCCCACTACAAATCCCACCTAAAATGATTAATGATTAGATAATGATTAGTATGAAATAACATTTTTTTTTATCTAATTCATATTTACATCTTAAGTTGAATTTTTTTTTGTTTTGTTTTATTTACGATATGAATCTTCCTATCACATTCCAAAGAATTATACTTTCCTTACTATTTTTCCTTTTATACAAATTTAGAACTCTAACGCCAAATTCAGCTTTCTACTAAAGGTATTAAAATTTATGAACTTATAAGAATTAAACTCTATGCCCATTTAAGATAACACAGATTCCTTGTTCCTTATTGTCATAATTCTTCATCATTAGCATCTTTAATTAAATAATTGGCTCACCTTTCTTGTAATATATTTTCATTAATCTAATTACTATAAAAGGAACTCCATGTTGACAACAAATTACAAAAAAATATTTTAAGCGTATTTAATTCAAGCAAAATAAATATATATCGATAAACAACAACTGAAATCATAGTTGTTGTGTATATGATCGGGAAAAGTTCAAAAAAAATTAAAAGCCCACAGTTTATCATTCATGTATAGGAGATTTACTACTCGTAATTCTCAATTGTTAAATTTTATTGTATCCTTGTTCTTTCTTTTTGCAGTATCTGCCTAAGAGTTACTGCAAAATTTCCTAAAGTGTTTTTGTCCCCGCTTGAATAGTGTCACCAGGTTACGTTTCTCCCATTGTAAAACCAAAAACTACATAATATCTACATGAATATGAAATTCTAAAATTAATGCTAGTTGCCTATCCTATACTAAATAAAATGTGTGGTCCATCTTGCACCGATACTGGTCGACAGTAACGATGTGGCGATGCTAGCCACACCTTTCATTCCATTACCACTTTCCCTCTATTTTCAAAAAATGCCATCTACCATTTTCTATCTAACGAAATTTCATTGCTAGAAACGCTCAATTGCTTCTATTTAGAGTTTTCAATCTTTTAAGTCTCTCACAACCCTAGTCTCCGTTACCCCCTCCGTCTGCCGCCACCGCAGTAGAAGGCTACGGCAACACGCCAGTGACGCTGAGTTTAAGGTTTGGTGGTTAAGTTTTGGGTATGGAAGGAAATTTAGGACTTTGGTGGTCATTTTCGGAAAGGATATAGCGTCTTTGTAAGCAAGGCAAAACATGAAAATGAAAAATGGTATCCAATGAGAAAACTCAGGATGCTAATTGGTGTTTCTAAAGAAAATGGCGTTTTTTTGTAAGTAAGGCAAAACGTGAAAAATGCGAAGTGGTATCCGATGACAAAAATTCAAGATGTTAACCGGTGTTTCTAAAAGTAGAGGAAGGTTAGCGGCAATAAGATGAAATGTGGAAATGATATGCGGTAACATTCCCTGAAGGTAAATAACTACAAGTGATTTATCTCCCACGTTTGAACTTATTTTTGGAAGGTTCTCTTGAAAACGATTGAGTGAAAATTATTTCTAGTAACTTCTATATTTTCCGAAAGAAAAATAAGTACCGATTTTGATAAATTGGGCACGGCACTGGCCATGCCTTCCATGAAGACACCATGTCTACAAGGCCATTTCAAACTTACTATTTGCTTGAAACGATCCATACATTGTGGTCCAATCGCAATCACTACTAATGCTCCTACTCGGTCTTTGATGGGATGACAAATACGGTCCCAATTTGATTTTTAGGCGATGATTATTATCAACATAGTCTATTCATAGGTACCTAATAAAAAACGATCTTGATATGCATGTATAGGTTCCATCAGGTTTGGACGGCGAGGCGGGACCCGCATTGAACAAGGGGAAGTTATACATATCCAAGACCAGCCCCGAGTGCGTGGCTCGAGCCTACGCGGATCAATTCAAGCGCGACTTTGTGCTGTTTCTGGAGTCGAGGTCCGCGGAAATGGTAACCGGTGGGCGCATGGTCCTGTCCTTAATGGGCAGGGTCTCCAATGACCCCAGCGCTGAGAGTGCCTTCTTGTGGGAGCTCCTTTCCCTTGGCCTCATGGCCATGGCATCCAAGGTATTCACCTCTCTCTCTCTCTCTCTCTCTCTCTCTCTCTCTCTCTCTCTCTCTCTCTCTCTCTCTCTCTCTCTCTCCGCGAAAATGAGGGGACCGAGCCGCATGGTCCAGCAAGATGGCGACCTTTGAAACAAATGGTCCATCCTCATTTTGTATCCACAATATTAATTGAGGGAACAAACAACATTGTGCCCTCAGCTTAAGCCCAACCCTAAGGCCCCACCTTATGGATATAGAACATTTTTCTTGTGAGGATTTGGGGCGAGTATGGTTCCAAGGTCAGAGAACCGGATCTTTGGGAATATGTTTTGCTCTAGGGTATCAGGATAGGTTTCAAATTCTAAAAATTAAGAATTTGTTTTGACGGGTACGTTCCAGGTTCTAGGTAGGTGGAACTTGGAACAAGTTTTTGTATTTTTTTGTCTATGTTTTCCCATGATCTTATGGTATTCCATGGCGTTCTATGATAGATGTATAATCTAGAATCACTTGTCTGAGCTTCCATTTTATGATCGAGACTTCTACTTTGTGAATGCTTCATATTCTTCAGGTGTCCAAATATAAGTCTTTGTCAATAGATTGTACCAGCAAGTGGTAGTAATTAAATGTGATAATTCACATAAATCGTTCAATTAATAATACAGATGAAACTTGGGTAGACCCTAGAACCAACCCTAGAAATGGTAGATTCCAAGTTCTGGGGTATGCAGGGTAGGTTACAAGTTTCAAAAAATGAGGAACCTGTTCTAACAGGTAGGTTTTAGATTTCCGATGGAATTTGAATGAAACCTGAAATCACTCACCCCTTGTGAGAGTAAACTAGAAAATGTTATTTGACGAAACCCGTTATATACTCAATGGGTGGATCACTCTAGGTAACCATTTACATTCAATAGATCATTTCCTGCCTACAGAAACACATAATGCAAGACAAATGACATGATTATGGTAATGTCACTAAAATGCTTCTGGGCTAATGCCAATATCGACGGAGTTGAGTCCATTCGAATGAGTTCGGGCAATAATAACTAACGGATGGCTGCCTTGATGCAGGGACTGGTCGAAGAAACGAAAGTGGATTCCTTCAATGCGCCATACTACGCTCCATCCACCGAAGAATTGAAATGCGAGATAACAAGAGAAGGGTCGTTTACCATAGATTACCTCGAGACATTTGAAGCCAGTTGGGACTATTTCGGTTGTGGAGAGGAGTACGTGCAGTTTAGCGGGGAGAGAGTGGCGAAGATGGTGCGGGCGGTGGTGGAGTCGATGCTGGAGTCACACTTCGGTGGAGGCATTTTGGTGGTGATGGACGAGCTCTTCAGGAGATATGCAGAGATGGTGGACGATCACCTGTCCAAGAATAGGGCCAAGAACATTTTGGTGGTCGTTTCTTTGACTAGAAGGGAGGCACCTCGGTCACTTTAAGTTTGGTCCATAAAGAGAAGCTCTGTTGATTCAAAGAAAAGCTAAATCTTTGTCAGAAGAGTTTTCTCTAACTGTTCTGTCATCTCTTTGTACCCAGAAAGCCCAAATAGTTTTGCGAGAATATGATTCCCCAAGAAAAATCAGAACATCTCGCAGAGAGATTTCGCTGCAACACCGCCTGGAAGGATGTGGGCTGGTGTTTCACCACCTGGATTGCAAAAAGCACAAGAATCGTTAGTATGTGTTGACACCTAAATTTTGGCGCGTCATTTAGTGTAATTTGCATAGAAAATTAGGGATTAAATTTTAACCCCTAAACAAAAATATTGAAATTGTATAGCATATAGTTTATGTTCATTTTAATTTAATTGCATTTTATATCGGATTGGCGATGGCGAACGAACTTAAAATTCATCGAACGAGACTTGGCTCGCTCGGAAGGCCAGGACCGGGAATCACAAGTTAAACGGGCTCGGTTGTTTTAATTTGAGCTTAATTTAATCCATTATGCTTAATTAAATAAAAGCCTAAATTAATTCAGCTCATTTAAATTGAATTAAAACCTAAGTCTAAGCTTAAGCCTATTAGGACTAGAGAGCCCATCTAATTGACCTAGATTAGTGTTATATATACATCATTAGGTCAGATTTTGAGGAGGGACACGACATAATTTCAGAGATATGATTTTTGGAGAGTAAAAGTGAGAGAGATCGTCGTGCCTCGGTGGCCGCTCGCTGCGCCCCGTCCCGCCGTGCGCTACCGCCTCCCTCCGCCGCCTCTCCCGCCTTTGCGCCACCACACGCCGTGCCGAACAGCCTGCCCCGAGATGCTGCTCCGAGATCCATCCTTGACGAAATTCCTCCCATCCACGAGCTCCCCTTGGCGATCACGGATCTCCCAGTCAACCGAGAAGCCGCCGCTTCTGTTGCTACTTCTTGGTGCACCACCACGCTTCCAGCGAAGGTCCCCACAGCCACGTCCTTCCTCTGCCTGTGTTACGTTCTCCTTGCACGACGATGATCTCCCCATGCAGCAAAGTCAGATTCCCCAGCTGAAGACTCTTCACGTTGACTAGTCCCTCGTGCCCTACTGATCCGGAACAGCCCCCAAGTGACAACCTGTGCTGCTGCTGCTTCTTCAGAGAAAACCAAGCCTTCGAGCGTCCAGGAGTGATTCCAGCAAGGGTCTTCACTGTTGCTGTTTCTCACGAGTAGGTTCAACTTCCAACGAGTCAAGCAGCTTCGACGATTTCCCTGCAAACGGCTGCTTCTGGTCGCTGCATTACTCGGCTTCAACACAGCTTCACTCCCCAACATTAACTTCGCTGATCCAGCGAGCCCCCACCTGCACGAGCATCTCAGCCATGCACAACACGTAGACTCACATGCAGGGACAAGACTCACATAAGTGAGGCCGATCTTCACCAGCAAGTCCACAGCGATCACCTTCGCTGTTCTTCTTTCAACGACCAAGCTGCTGCGCCTGATCTTAGCCGAGCAACGGCCATGCCAACGACCAGCCACGAAGCCCCCATGACGTCCTCGCGCAAGCCACTGAGCACGCCGCCTTGCACTGCCGGCTTACATCGAAGCACAGCCGGTCATCGTGAGCTATTCTTCCCATCATCCATTGTCCATCCGGAGATCGTCACGCCCCGCTGTGCCCCCTACCCAGAACAGTACCCGAAGTTGTCGAGCACGTTGCCATTCTTGACGCCGCCCGAAGTCGTCGAGCACGTTGCCGTTCTTGACGCCGCAAGCCGCCATTGTCGCCGCCGAGAGCCTCCCGTTCGGACAGCCTTGCCGGACGTCCTCGCCATGCCCGTGTCGCCGTGTCACTTGTCGCCGGTTGTCCCGATCCCGATCCGCAAACTCGATCCCGAGTCGATTCGAATTTGGGAATTATCTGCAAATTAGGTAATTGGACATTATCCTATATTTTTTCAGAATATTAAATTTCCTAATTTGAGTGTTTGAATATTTCGTGAATATCATGTGGAATATTAAATATCTTAGGATGATTATCTAATATCCACAATGTTTAAAAATATTCACAATTAGGAAACTTTCCTAATTCAGCAACATATTTGGACGA
This sequence comes from Syzygium aqueum, assembly GCA_031216185.1. Classification (NCBI taxonomy): domain Eukaryota; kingdom Viridiplantae; phylum Streptophyta; class Magnoliopsida; order Myrtales; family Myrtaceae; genus Syzygium; species Syzygium aqueum. The sequence continues at coordinate 16,244,456 of CM062236.1, forward strand.
CTATCTGACTTTATTCCTAAGGCACGATATGCGGCGATACGAAAAATTATTACCCTATCCATAATCACTTGGATATGATAATGATTTTTATTTGCTTTCCAAATTTGAACGATCGACTTTCCGTCAATATCTATAACCCTATAGATATGACCGATATTTCGATTTTTGTGCCTAATCCGAGTGTGAAACAAATCTGGCGGATTACGTGGACGGTTTGAATGTGGATGTTATCTCTGTTTAAATTATTTTTTTAAATAAAAAAGAAAATTCAAAAAATATCAGTTAAAATTTGAATTAGAGTTTTGCATATTTAGGGAATCCTAAATATATCTAGAAGATAGAGTAATTATTTAATTTAAATTAGGACTTGAGACAATTTATTTCCTAGTTTAAATTAAGTAATATTCTAATCTTAGTAGATTATTTAGGTTATTTTTTAATTTCGAATTTTCATAAAAAAACCCAAAAAGAGTTGCCTTAGGATAGAATAAATCATTTTCCTTAGGATAGATTGCATTCTTAATTTGGATAATTTTTTAATTTCGAATTTTAATAGAAAATATCAAAAAAAGAAGTCATTAGATTGCATGTTATTTTAGGTATTTTTATTATTCCGAATTTCAACAAAAAAAATACCAAAAATAAATCATTTGCCCGTCATTAGAATTAGGTCATGTCGTCGCACGACATATAGTTTGCATGCTAGGTTGCATTAATTTGTATGTTATTTTTGCACGTCATTGCGTATAGATTAGTTTTCATTTAAATAAGTGAAAATCCAAAAAATTGAGTGAATTGCTTGTTAACTAGAAATCATATTAGGATTGTTGATGTGATTTTCTAGCTAGTAATGCAGATGCTTACGTTGCTTTGAGGTAAGTAATTCTTCAAATCTTGCAATTTATTTAATGCTTTCTTGGGTGTTAATTTGGTGATTTGCGCACCCGCATGAATACCTCACATGTTAGTGACTAAGTTGAAATGGATCCAGACTGCTTGCCAAAATATTTTTGAAAAGAAAAAGTACCGAAAGGGCATTAGACTAGATCTAGCGTAATCAAGTCCCGGGGCTTAGAATCTCTGGTTCATAGGAATAAAACGTATCTCCCTATATTTTATTTAGGTTTTTAATCGACCTACCACAAATAGATTAGTGGCGACTCCAGGCACGAAAACATTTGCACGTTAAGAACTTAAACCCTAAGTTGCGAATTGGTAGGGCTTGGGAGGGCCCGAGTTAAGCTTAGTCTTAATAATAAATTAGCCTGAAAAAGTAAATTTTTTTAGATCGCGACAGCTTGGCGACTCCGCTGGGGATAAAGTTAAAACTCTTAGTGGACTTAGGCCAATTTTTCATTTCAAAAAATATTTTTTGTTTGGTAGCGAGGATACCAGGTACGTCCTTAACATTTTAAGGTATTAAATGTTCTTGCAGTATGGGAGGTATAAGAGGAGGCGTGATTGTTAACCCTTGTTTTGCAGGGAGGTGTTCGGATGTATGGTCTAATTTATGCATGAAGCGCTGTTTGATATAACCTGTTGTGCATGCCTTACATTTATACTACACTGCACACACTACCTGCTGCCGGACCTGGGCGGCATAGGTTTAGGATGGTACTGAGATAGTGGATATCCCGACTAAAATCATGTGGTATGGGTCGCCTTTCTTGGTCCCGAAATTTTTTTTCATGGTGTCATTGAGTACTCACCACAGTTGCACCCTTTGCAGCCCGGGTCAGCTCTTTGACTAAGCTGGAGTCAGAGGAATTCCAGCCTAACCACCATCATGACTGGTTTAGCTCGGTAATCCTCGTGTCTCCATTTTGCAAGCCAGAGTCTAGGTAGAAATCAAACCTCACATTTCATGCCCATGTCTATGTGATTGTCATAATCCTACCTGGTGAAGTAAGTTTTATGAATCTCTATCTCGCAATTCATTTGTGTTTCGTTTTTTTTTTGTCAGTCCATGATATTAGGTCGGCTGTGAGTCTTGGTTTATATACTATGGGAGGGGCAGACATCCGGCTTTTTGATGCTCCTAAGGATGAGCTCCGTACCTGGTGGAATCTACTCAGTCCGACCAACCGCAAGCTAGTTGAGGTCCACATCGGAAGGCTGTTCCTCTTACTGGAAGTCAAAGTCCGTACAGACCTCGTTCGAGCATTAGCGCACTTCTGGTGCCCTGAGACATCCACCTTTATATTCGGTAAGCATGAGCTCACTCCGACTTTAAAAGAATATAGTGTGCTCATTGGAAAACCTTTAGAGTCGGAGCTAGTTACACCACCTTTGGGAATCGATTCCACTCTAATATGTTCTAAAGTTTTGAACGTCGGAAAGCATGAATTGGAAAAAGTTTTGAAACCAAATCATGGGTCATATCCTTTTTCATTCCTGAGTCAATGTTTTGAAAAAGCCACTTCTTTTCAAAAGGGTAGAATCTTTTTGCTAGCATTCTTCGGGTTCGTGATTTTTCCTTATTGTAAGAATACATGTAATCCGTCAATTGCATGGTTGGTCCAACAAGTCTGTCTTAAAAAGAATTTTGTCAACACCATTTTAGCCGAGACTTTCATTTCTCTCACTAAATTCAAGCAAAATGTTGACAAAAAATTTCATGCACCCCTTGAACTATTGCAAATTTGGTTTTTGTCTCACATAAAAGGATGTGGCGATTTACTCAAAATATCCAAACTCAGTGATTCCGGTCATCCCGTTTTAAGCTATAAAGAAAAACAAACGAATGCACCTGATTATCATTACTCAAAATGGATCATTTTCATGAAAAACGCTAGACTCCAAGGTTTCCAATGGCATGCTAATTGGTTCAAGGTCAAGGAAACTCGGCTTACGTGTAATGGTGTTGGACCGATTCCACTTTTGGGTTTCACTGGCGCAATCGAATACTACCCCGCCAGAGTGTCCCGATAGTATTGAATTCTCCAGGGGCTCCCTCCGGCGTTGCAGCCGGAGCTCCTCCCTGTCGATTTCTCTGACAATGATGAAGACCACGAAGGGACCATAGCTTAGCTCCAAAAGATGTGGAAGAAATGCCGTGTGTTAAAGATAGCTCGGCCCAAATGAGAGCTCAAGGGGGAGCAGAAGTCCTATTTCGCAACGGCCAAGTACATTCGATGGCACAAAATCCCGCACCAGTTACTCCCAAAGATACCTAAGATGCCTTTCAAGACCGCCAATCGCTCAGAGAACAACCGCATCAAAAGGAAGGTCGAAGAAGCTCAAGAAAATGCAGCCAAGATAGCTTGAGCTTATGAGCAGTTGAAGAAGGAAGTCGTCTCTCATATGTCTATAAATCAAGCTAAATAAAAAGCTTGAAGTTGTTTTCTTATTCTAGTTTCAGTCTTTCAATTTGTTTAGGAATCGAGTCATTTGCTTTTATATTCAGTTTAAAGTGATTTCAAGTCATTAGTCGTTGTAAAAATTTTCGTCATTTCAATAAAGAGATCTTTTCAATTCAAAGCGGTTAGATAAATATCATGGATCGGCATGTGTTTTTGCTTAACACTTATGTATGCCTGTTTCATTCCGAAATTAGGTAATTACGGAACGTTCATGATTGCCTATTCGTACACGTTCGAGAGCTAGAATGGCCGATCAAACCGACCTCAGAGATCGTGTCTTTGGCACGGAGGACCATATGAAGCAAGTCGTCATCGCAATGCAATAAATGTCCGCTGAGATCAAAACCCTTCGGTCGATCCCCGTTCTAGCATCCTTCGAAACATCAGCCCCAAAACATAAAGGTGGAAGAAATGTCGATGTTAAGGAAGATGACGATATTCCCGATTTGGAAGATGACCCCGTCCATATTATCGTCAACAAAGACAAACCTGATGAACGAGTCAACAAACTCGAAGAGAGAGTGAAGTAGCTGGAGGGTTCACAGGACTCACCCTTGATTGATCTGTCCCTATACTCACATATCAAAATCCCAAAGAAATTTAAGATGTCGAACTTTGACAAGTACAATGGTACCACGTGCCCAAAAGCCCACCTGCAGTTGTACCACGTGCAGATGACCTCGTACGTTGACAATGAACTCTTGATGATCCATGCCTTTCAAGCAAGTTTGACGGGTCTTGCTTTGAACTGGTATCTCATGAAAAAGATGTGTTAGCCGAGAATCCTGGAATCTCGGATGATGATAGATATTCCCCAGAAGATCGCATTCTGGTAATAAAGGAAGACACATGGACCATGTTTTTCGATGGAGCTGTGAACTTGGCTGGTTCCGGCACTGGGGCAATCTTGATATCCCCAGATGGGCAACATTATCCAGTAGCAGCAAAGTTGGTGTTCCCGTGTACCAATAATATAGCTGAGTACGAAGCTTGCATCTTCGGACTCTAAGCTGTAGTAGAAATGGGGATAACCAAGTTGAAAGTATTTGGTGATTTCACTCCGATTATTCTCCAAACTGTAGGAGAATGGAAGACAAGAGACACCAAATTGGTGCCGTATCATGAATACTTCGAAGAAATCATAAAGGAATTCGAAGATACCTCCTTCGAGTACTTGTTAAGATCTCACAATTAGTTCGCTGATGCACTAGCTACGTTATCATCCATACTGCAAGTAACTGGTAGAGTAGAGGTAGAACCCTCGAAGATCGAAGTCCTAACGAAACCGGCTTACTGCATGGTTGTGAATGGAGAACCCGATGAAAAGCCATGGTATTACGATATCATGAATTATATTCAGAGACAAGAATTTCCTGAGGGAAGCACTCCGGTCCACAGGAAGTACATAATGAAAATGGCTTCAAAATTCTTTGTCAGTGGTGAAAAGCTGTACAAAAGATCTTATAATTCGATTCTGCTGAGGTGTGTGGACGCGGCTGAAGCTACTAGGATCATGCAAGAAGTACACGAGAGGATATGTGGTCTACACATGAATGGCCATATGTTAGATAAGAAAATCATGAGGTTGATTTATTATTGACTCAATCTTGAAAGTGACTGCATCTAATATGTTCGAAGATGCCATCGCTGTCAAGTTTACGGGGATAAAATAAATGTTCCCCCATGGAGTTACATCAGGTGTTCGAGCCATGGCCTTTTTCAATGTGGGGTATCGATGTGATTGGCCCAATCAATCCCAAGGCATCAAATGGACACCGATTCATCTTGGTTGCGATTGATTATTTCTCCAAGTGGATTGAAGCCACGTCTTATGCCAACATTACTGCGAAGAATGTTATAAGATTCATCAGGCGAGACATAATCGCTCATTATGGTGTTCCCGAGGCTATTGTCACCAATAATGGGACGAATTTGAACAACAAGTTCATGGATCAGTTGTTTAGTGAGTTCAAGATCCAGCGTTTGAATTCGTCTCCCTATCATCCACAGATGAATGGAGCAATTGAAACTGCTAACAAGAACATCGAGAAGATCCTGGCCAAAATCGTTGAAAACTATCGTGACTGGCACGAAAGATTGCCATTTGCATTAATGGCATATCGGACTTCCATCCGAACCTCTGTCGGGGCAACCCCTTTTTCTTTGATGTATGGCATGGAAGCAGTCCTACCCATTGAAGTAGAGATTCCTTCCCTGCGTGTGTTTATCCCAAGTGGAGTTGTCTAAAGCGGAATGGATGCGACAAAGATATGAGCAGTTGAACTTGATTGATGAAAAACGGTTGAGAGCCATTTGCCATGGTCAAACCTATCAGCAGAAGATAACTAGTTCCTTCAACCAAAAGGTACGTCCAAGACACTTCGAGGTAAATGATCTAGTCCTAAGGAAGGTGCTGCCAATCTTCCCCATTCTCGGAGGTAAATTTGCCCCAAACTACATCGGTCCATATGTGGTTAAGAAGGTGCTTCCTGGAGGTGCCCTGATTCTCGCGAAAATGGACAGTCGTGAGTTCTCCAATCCTATTAATTCTGATGCTATAAAGATGTATTATCCTTGATAAAATCTATCATTTTGCAGCAAAAGTTTTCTAGTATTTGGTTTTATACTTTCGAATTGCAAACATTTCAATGATAAATAAATGATTTCAATCAATTTCAAGTTAAGATGTTTGCATTGGCTTTAATTCTGTATGGTTATTTTGTCGATCAGTATCATTGACTTCAAAGGGGAAGTCTATTTAGACAAATTAATAACTCATGTGGAATGAATTGAATGTGTCGAATGAGGTATATCGGGATGATGGAAGGCAAGCCCTATCCTGCACACAGTCTCATGCATTAATCTTCAGTGAGTTGAGTTGGAAAAATTCCATGACTACAAGGTAAAGAGTTCTCTTGCAAAAGGTACGGTGACCGAGATGACAAGAGGTATTTCATTTCTCTACCTTAAACATTACAAGTTATCCATTGTTTCACCACTTTGAGCCTAAACGCTTGGAGAAATCCTTTCAAATTACCCCTGTCAAGAACCACCCCATATCGGGACAAACTGGAGGTAAATCAGTATCATGAGGTGAAAAATGACTAGAAATTTTCTTGCTCTCACTTGTATCAATTTTTGAGTGTTGCCTTTTCAGATGAATTCACACGAAGTTCAAGTGCCTTAGGATGACGAAGAGCATTTCTTTCTCTATCCTATACATTTTATCCTTTGCTAAGCCCAATTGAGCCTGCAAATTCATTTAATATAAACCCAGTTAGTGATCATCCCCCACACTGGGGCAAGGCAAAAGTCATCATTGTTCAAGCAACATACTCAGAGTGTCGATGAAAGATGAAAGGCTTCTGAGTTCAAATGGTGAGCCATTCAGTCAGATACAGTTAGCCAGTGTTTACATTGTAAGTAAAATAATAATAATAATAAAAAAGGGGCAAGAAAAGCAGTGTGCCTGGTAAAAGTAAGGCTAATGCCCAATGAAAGGATATGACATATCAAAATCATCCCCAGTAGAGCAGTAGTCCTACAAGTCTTAAAGGAATCAAGTGATGAACTCTTAAAGCCAATGGAACATCTACCAAAGAGACAATCCCTGGTAAAGAAGAAGACCGATGACAATGCCGAGATGATCACCAACTTATTCACCCTAGTTATATACATTTTGAGCCTAATGATCCATTCATTTCTCAACCTATGAGCCTAGCCTGCGTTATGTCCCTTGCAAAGTCTTTTCAGATTAGGGCACTTGAACTAACGTAGAGTTTAAGATGTTTACAAGCTTAGCTCAAAGAAGTGCGAACAAGTCCATTTCTATCTCATTTTGCAGGGTTCTTGACTTGTAAACCCGTAGCCAATTGCGGAGTATTTTCTTTCAATAGCCTCGACTCAAAGAGTCTCTTTTGCTAAGCTATTGACCAAGCCCACGTTACGGTCCTAGTAAAGACCTCTCAGATTGGTAAGGTCGTACTGCTTGCGAGAATACTTAGACCCTTGTTAACTTGATGATGGTGAGATGGAGCGATTTTCATAAATCAGCCTTTTCTGATGAGAATGAGAGAAAGCCCTTTTGGACCGGAAGTCCCTCATTCGACATTTTCAAGATATCCGCTTGTGAGTTCGGATTGTCTTGTCATGATTTTTCCCAGCGGAATATGTAATGCCGATTTGACAAAACCATCGTGCATAAAAACTAGTTGAGATTATAGTGCATGAATATATGTGTTCTTGATAGTGTGCGAATGCATATTACATGTTGCCTAAAACCGTGTCTAACAGGAGACACACCATCAAGAGTCGAAGATATCGCCAGGTAAGTATATCTCTATCCCTTAGATGTCTATGACTATCCAGGTATCCCTAACCTGTTCGAGCAATCGTCAGGCCTCATATTGGATCATTTTGTTGTGATCTTTAGATGCCTTTGATGATGTTTAGGTATCTGTTGATCAAGCCTTTTCAGGTACCTCTGATGATGTCCAGGTACTTTGTCAAGGAACCCTTGAACACTAGGGCTAGCCCCTCTGTTCACCAAATCACAGATTTTCATACAATCTCGAAAAGATTCCTCCGTGACATGCCTATGAGCAGGTATAGGCATAATGGCCAAATCTTTATGAATGTGTATGAGAAGGTATATGCATTTCATAAAGGTCGGAATATTTCTCTAATCTCAGGTATTCCCCCGCGACGTGTCTATGAGCAGGTATAGGCATGACGGCCAAATCTTTATGAATGCGTATGAGAAGGTATATGTATTTCATAAAGGTCAGAATATTCTTTCAATCCCAGATGTTCCCCCGCGGTTCACTTATGAGCAGGTATAAGTGAAGCAGCTAAATCTTTACAAGTATCTATGGAGATATATAGGTATCTTGTAAAGGTCGGAATATTTTCTCAATCCTAGGTGTTCCCTCGCAGTTCACTTATGAGCAGGTATAAGTGAAGCGGCCAAGTCTTTATGAGTACCTATGGAGATGCATAAGTATCTCATAAAGGTCGGAATATCCTCCTGATTTCAAAAATTCCCCCGTGACGCACCTATGAGTAAAAGATATAGGCGCAGCGGCTAAATCTTTACAAATACCTATGGAGATGTATAAGTAGTTTGTAAAGGTCAAAAAGTTTTTAGATTTTTTGCTAAAAACTGCTCTTACGAATCCAGATGATGATTGGATACGTCGAGCTTTTTTCGCGTGTTTTGACTGAATTGTAGATCACCGAAGTTCATCAACGTGTGTTAGGCAATACCTATGGGACCGAGCCCAAACATTTGCCAAACAACATACAAAGTCAGAGTTGTGCCTCGAATTGCATTATCTTGCTTCTGTCAGGTAAGTAATTCCAGGTATATTTTCCATTCACGTCAGCATGCATCATTTCTTAATGCATTTAAAAAATGGGACTCATAATCCTGACAAAAATAACATTCATTGCATTTGCATAGTTGAAATTTAGGTATCATTTAGTCTTTGAATACAACCTCTACGAGCTCACCTTCAAAGAGGGACAGCTATTGACACCAAAATTTTGGTGCGTCATTTAGTGTAATTTGCATAGAAAATTAGGGATTAAATTTTAAACCCTAAACAAAAATATTTAAATTGCATAGCATATAGTTTAGGTTCATTTTAATTTAATTGCATTTTGCAAAGGATTGACGATGGCAAACGAGCTTAAAATTCATCGAACGAGACTCGGCTCGCTCGGAAGGCCAGGGCCGGGAATCACAAGTTAAACGGGCTCGGTTGTTTTAATTTGAGCTTAATTTAATTCATTATGCTTAATTAAATAAAAGCCCAAATTAATTCAGCTCATTTAAATTGAATTAAAACCTAAGTCCAAGCTTAAGCCCATTAGGACTAGAGAGCCCATCTAATTGATCTAGATTAATGTTAAATATACATCATTAGGTCAGATTTTGAGGGGGTACACGACATAATTTAAGAGATCTGATTTTTGGAGAGTAAAAGTGAGAGAGATCGTCGCACCTCAGTGGCCGCTCGCCGAACCCCGTCCTGCCGTGTGCTACCGCCTCCCGCCGCCGCCTCTCCCGCCTTTGTGCCGCCACACGTTGTGCCAAACAACCCACCCCGAGAAGCTGCTCCGAGATCCATCCTTGACAAAATTCGTCCCATTCGCGAGCTCCCCTTGACGGTCACGGATCTCCCAATCAACCGAGAAGTCGCCGCTTCTGTTGCTACTTCTTCGTGCACCACCATACTTCCAGCGAAGGTCCCCACAGCCATGTCCTTCCTCTGCCTGTGTTTTATTCTCCTTGAGCGACGATGATCTCCCCATGCAGCAAAGTCAGATTCCCCAGCTGAAGACTCTCCACGTTGACTAGTCCCTCGTGCCCTACTGATCCGGAACAGCCCCCAAGTGACAACCTGTGCTGCTACCGCTTCTTCAGAGAAAACCAAGCCTTCGAGCATCCAGGAGTGATTCCAGCAAGGGTCTTCGTTGCTGCTGCTTCTCACAGGCGGGGTCAACTTCCAACGAGTCAAGCAACTTCGATGATTTCCCTGCAAACGGCTGCTTCTGGTCGCTGCATTACTCGACTTCAATACAGCTTCACTCCCCAACATTGACTTCGCTGATCCAGCGAGCCCCCACCTGCACGAGCATCTCAGCCATGCACAATACGTAGACTCACATGTAGGGACAAGACCCACATAAGTGAGGCCGATCTTCACCAGCAAGTCCACAGCGACCACCTTCGCTTTTCTTCTTTCAATGACCAAGCTGTAGCGCCCGATCTGAGCCAAGCAACGGCCATGCCAACGACTAGCCACGAAGCCCCCGCAACGTCCTCACGCAAGCCACCGAGCACGCCGCCTTGCACCGCCGGCTTACATCGAAGCACAGCCGGTCATCGTGAGCTGTTCTTCCCATCATCTATTATCTATCCAGAGATCGCCGTGCCTCGCTGTGCCCTCTGCCCGGAACAGTACCCGAAGCCACCGAGCGCGTTGCCGTTCTCGACGCCGTAAGCCGCCATTGTCGCCGCCGAGAGCCTCCCATTCGGACAGCCTTGTCGGACATCCTCGCCGGACGTCCTCGCCGTGCCCGTGTTGCCGTGTCACTTGCCGCCAGTTGTCCTGATCCCGATCCGCAAACTTGATCCTGAGTTGATTCGAATTTGAGAATTATTTGCAAATTAGGTAATTTGACATTATCCTATATTTTTTCAGAATATTAAATTTCCTAATTTGAGTGTTTGAATATTTCGTGAATATCATGTGGAATATTAGATATCTTATGATGATTATCTGATATCCGCAATGTTTAAAAATATTCAAAATTAGGAAACTTTCCTAATTCAGCAACGTATTTGGATGACTATCTGACTTTATCCCTAACATACGATACGCGGTGATACGGAAAATTATTATCCTATCCATAATCACTTGGATATGATAATGATTTTTATCTGCTTTCCAAATTTGAATGATCGACTTTCCGTCAATATCTATAACCCTATATATATGACCGATAGTTCGATTTTTGTGCCTAATTCGAGTTTAAAACAAATCTGGCGGATTGCGTGGACGGTTTGAATGTGGATGTTATCTCTGTTTAAATTATTTTTTTAAATAAAAAAGAAAATTAAAAAAATATCAGTTAGAATTTGAATTAGAGTATTGCATGTTTAGGGAATCCTAAATATATCTAGAAGATAGAGTAATTATTTAATTTAAATTAGGACTTGAGACAATTTATTTCCTAGATTAAATTAAGTAATATTCTAATCTTAGTAGATTATTTAGGTTATTTTTTAATTTCGAATTTTCATAAAAAAACCCAAAAAGAGTTGCTTTAGGATAGAATAAATCATTTTCCTTAGGATAGATTGCATTCTTAATTTGGGTAATTTTTTAATTTCGAATTTTAATAGAAAATACCTAAAAAAGAAGTCATTAGATTGCATGTTATTTTAGGTATTTTTTTTATTCCGAATTTCAATAAAAAATATACAAAAAAAAATCATTTGCCCATCATTAGAATTAGGTCACGTCGTCGCATGACATATAGTTTGAATGCTAGGTTGCATTAATTCGCATGTCATTTTTGCACGTCATTGCATATAAATTAGCTTTCATTTAAATAAGTGAAAATCTAAAAAATTGAGTAAATTGCTTGTTAATTAGAAATCATATTAGGATTGTTGATGTGATTTTCTAGCTAACAATGCAGATGTTTACGTTATTTTGAGGTAAGTAATTCTTCCAATCTTGCAATTTATTTAATGCTGTCTTGGGTATTAATTTGATGATTTGCGCACCCGCATGAACACCTCACATGTTAGTGACTAAGTTGAAATGGATCCAGACTGCTTGCCAAAATATTTTTGAAAAGAAAAGGTACCGAAAGGGCGTTAAACTAGATCTAGCGTAATCAAGTCCCTGGGCTTAGAATCTCTGGTTCGTAGGAATAAAACATATCTCCCTATGTTTTATTTAGGTTTCTAATCGACCTACCATAAATAGATTAGTGGCAACTCCAGGCATGAAAATATTTGTACGTTAAGAACTTAAACCCTAAGTTGTGAATTGGTAGGGCTTGGGAGGGCCCGAGTTAAGGTTAGTCTTAATAATCTTTTAGCCTGAAAAAGTAAAATTTTTTAGGTCGCGACAGTATGGAATACCTCTGTGTGCAAGGTTACTCTTACAAGCAATAATGTTATGAGAACGGAGTCAAATGATGTTCTGGGTTTTAGATAAATCTCTTGTTCGCCAAATCCAAGACCAATCATTTGGTATTTCTCTGTTGGGATCTTTGCCAGTAGCTAAGTCATACGCCATCTGTGTGCAGAAATTCGCATTTTTAAAACCACCGTTAGAGAAAAATACTGCCAATCATACTTCATTTTTCCTACCCTGGCTAGAGGAAACTCCTGCCAATCATACCTCTAATTGTCGACCAAATGCATGCTTGTAATCCACCAATCAAAGAGATTGTTGAAGGGACTTTTCTCATCCTTCCAATCAGAGTTGTAGGTAGAGCTGTCAAAATGAGTTTTGCACCCATATTTTAACTCACAATTAACAAAATGAGTCATATATGAATTGGTTAAAATTCAATATATGGATTTAAATGAGTCCAAAGGAGCAAATTCGAACTAATAATGGATTTTAATGAGTCAGAAAGAAACCCACTTTCAGCCCATTTAATTTACCAGCAAAGACAAAAGTCCAACGCTCATCATCAATCCACGCCTCGCCAGAGACACATCACCCACCTTTCTTTGTAGCGTCCTAGCACACAACTTACCAGCGTGGTTCTCTATTCTCTTTTATGTTATCGCACAAAGGGAAGATAATGTTTAACTTAAACATTTATAACATGAATTATAACATGAATTATGCATAAACAAACACATCCATTCTAGCTGAAAGGGGTTCATTTTATTTCCATTTCATCTTGTCTTATTTACATACACGAGTAATATCAAATAAAAAAGATACTATTTCTAGGAGAATCAAAAAGATATATTTCTCCCTGACCGCCACTAAGTGACACTACACAACACCCGTCTTCATAGTTTAAGCCAAAAAGTAACAACCATAGTTTAAGCCAAAAAGTAACAACCGTGGTAATCTGAAATGGATCCCCCGTACATCCTACATTGTACCCTAATGACCACTACTCGCCGTCACCAACATCATCACTGCTGTTACAATCAGGATAAAGGATATGTCCCATCAATCGTCCATGTACAAGAACGAAGATCGATACAAAGCGGTAGGGTATATGGCCTCCCAGGGCACCTACATCAACCTAGAGCATCAACCTAGAGCATCGCAGTATAATGCATAAACACTACAGAGGGAAAAGTTGGATCAGTGAACTGGTAAAGCTTGCCCTCAAAGTCAATGGGCACTCTATAACAGGCTATAGGAGATGCAGGGATTGGCGGCATGTCTAAAACTCTATAAAAATGAATATCAACAAGAGAAACGACTAACTTATAAACCTATCGATTGGACTAACTCTTGGTTCCTAGGACACATCTAGCATGAAACAATCGAGGCACACTATAATAAACGCACATGATCTGAGTATAGTATTCATAGTCACATGTATAATGCCAGCATGCATTGTATGCATCACGTGTTTCATTTCTCATTCATGTCATATCATCGGGTCTACCCCTATCTCATGGTTCAACTGGTTTGTTGGCAGGTTCGTGCGGGTTACTTCCGATTTACTGTCCGGACTACCACGGTTTGCGTGCGGGTTACTTCCGATTTACTGTCCGGACTACCACGGTTTGCTAGCTGTAGGCATCCTAACTCTAGGGCATTTTGGTTTTTAGCTAAGGCATTCACTTTCGATTTACTGGTCGGACTTCCTGACCCCCTACCTAGCATCATCGAGGCATTCACTTCTGGATTACTGGCCGGACTTCCGAGGTTTGCCGGCCTTAGGCATCACATAACATCTTTCTATCACACACATTTCAAGCATATCACATGTATGTAATGTCATGACATTCACAGACCATGTAACTCTTTTCATTCATCACACTTTTTATATGAAATGATACTATGTCTCACCAAACAATTAGATGTCTTATTAACATACCCAAGCTATTCACAACTAGACTTTACCACAAAGGTAACTCAATTTGCACCATCATTCGATATCATATCGAGGCCAATCATACCTCATTGGAAAGCCTAATGGATGTGGGTTCTATCTCCAATAGACATAGAATTGTGGTTCAATCATTTTCAAGTAGAAAATCGTGAGTTTTTATCAAAGGGTAAAATGGAACAGTTTTGAACAACAATAAGAATCGGGACCAGTAATATTATAAATGACTTTGAAAAATTATGAAATTTGAATATGTCATAGAAAAGACCTTAAATGACATTTTTCATGGGGAGTGTAAAACCCATATCATTCTATGTACATGGCAATGAGTCACTCAAAATTAGGCAAAAATTGGCCTACTGGAACAGAATGAATGAACCTAAAGAAATACCCATTCCACTACTCAAATCATATCAAAACACTTCAAAATTTTTATATGTTATAGAAATGGAAGTCCTTTGAGACTTTTCTGAAGGAAGTATATCTAAATTCGAATTGGAAAATTTTATAAAAAATCAAGAAGACACAAAGGTCACTGATTTTACTGTACTAAACTGGTAAAATACGGAATTGTTTAGGCCATCGTGCAAGCCATTTGAACTTAGAAAAATCTGAAATTAAAAGTATGTTATAGAACAAGATGTGTTGTACAACTTTGATGCAGAAAGTTTCCCCAAATTCGGCCCAAAAAAAGCTTTATAAAAATGGAAAACAGTAAAGGTGCAGCAATTTCAATTTTGGAAACCAAAGCCAAAATTCAAGAGAACAACTCCAAATTGAAACCCATGAATTCTTGTCCAAGAAAGCCCAAAACCAGAAGTCCAAACCTACTTGCAACATCCATTTCTAGCTTGATTTAGCAACCTACACCCACAATCCTTACATGCAACTTCATCTAGGCACTAGAAACTCACATGCAAGACCATCCAAAGCTTAGAAACTCACATGCAACCACATACAAGGCCAAGAATCACACATGCAACAGAGAACAACTCATCTAAAGCACACAACAATTAAAAACCAAGCGTGTAGGGGATCAATGGGAGTAGAACCAAGCCAATTCTCCTTGCCTTAGGCTAGCTAGAACCGACTTTCATCTTCCTCAAGTTGCTGGCCGAGATCTTCAAGTGAAGAGAAACGAAAGAGAGTGAAGATGTGAGGGCTGGAGGAGCTCGCCGAGAGAGAGTGAGGGATAAGAGGATTTGAAAAAATGACAGGTGAGAGAGAGAGGGGTCTGCTGAGAGGGGTTTAAGGGGAGAGGGAGAGAGAAAATAATGATAGGCTCTTTATTATGAGCCTAAGAAGTGTGTTAGACAAGCTTCTAACCCTTGCATGAAATTTGATTGGGCAAGGTGACTACATGCAATCATTAGAAGGCTTAAAAATCATTTTATTTGCATGCAAAAATAATATTAGGCGACTGGCTATGCAATGTGTACATGTCAGGGTTCAAATCGTGTCCAATGTTATATACATTGGGGACTTATAATATCCACACAAGGTATATACTAAATATCATAGCCCCTAAATTTCTTAAATGGTCATTAGAAATATGTTAACTAATTAAATTCGCTCATCGATACTACTGTAATCCACCGTGGCTCACTAATCGATTTAACGAAAATCAGGATGTCACAACTCTTCCCTCCTTAAAAAATTTCTTCCTCGAAATTTGAAATCTAACCTATTCCTTCAAAAAGATGCGGATAACAACTCTTCATGTCATCCTCGCTTTCCCATGTCGCCTCCAAATCATGATGTTGCCATAGTACTTGGACGAGAGTAATGACTTTGTTCGTAAGAATTCGTTCCCTTTGATCCAATATTCGTACTGATAACTCAATATACTTTACTTTTTCCTCCACTTCAATCATGTTGAAGTCCAAAACATGTACGGGGTCAGGTTGATACTTTCTTAACATTGACACGTGCAAGATGTCATGAACATTAGCCAACTTTGGCAGTAAGGCCGATTAGTATGCCAAATCCCCTATCATTTCAGGAATCTCAAATGGTCTAATGGGCTTAGTTTCCCTTTCTTCCCATATCTCGATTTTCCTTTCATCGGCGACACTTTCAAAAATATGTGAAATCCTACATTAAAGGTCTCCAACATTTATCAGCATAACTTTTTTGTCGAATTTGAGTAGTCCTAAGTTGATCTCGAATTACTTTCAGTGCATCCGATGTAATTTGTACCAATTCTAGTCGTGTTGAACTTCATTCTTATATTTCATTTCAACAAATAGAAGTTCTACATGCTCTTCCATACAATGCTTGAAATGAAGTCATACCAATGCTTTGCTGAAAGCTATTGTTATATGCAAACTCTATCATGTGTAACTTCTCATCCCAATTACCATTGAAATCAATGATAAACACCCTTAGCATATCCTCTAACACTAGGATAACTCTTTCCGATTGTCTATCCATTTGCGGATGAAAGGAAGTACTATATTGGAGCTTAGTTCCTAATGCAGCTTTGAGACTCTTTCAAAAGTTCGAAGTGAGCCTTGGATCTCAATCCGAAATTATAGTCACAGGCATTCCGTGCAATCTGACTATTTGCTTAATGTACAAGTTTGCATACTTCTCCAGTGAGTAATTTGTTTGTATTGCCAGGAAACGAGTAGATTTAGTCAATCTATTTACTATCACCCAAATAGAATTACGTCCACCTGACGATCTTGGCAATCCTTACATAAAATCTATAGTGATATGTTCCGATTTCCATTCGAGAATTTCTAAAAGTTTTAACATACCTACTAGCTTACGATTTGTCTTCACTTGTTGACACGTCAGACACCTTTAGACGTGTTTAGCGATATTAACCTTCATTCCATTGCACCAATATTGCTGGTGAAGGTTGCGATACATTTTCATGTTCCTTGGATGGATACTATAATTACTTCGATGCGCTTCCAATAAAATCTCGTTTCTTAGTCCTTCATTATCAAGTACGTAAAGGTGTACACGAAACCTTACGATTCCGTCCTTCAATACTTGAAAATCAGGTTTCTTACCTTCCACTATTTATTTGCAAACCTCGATAATTTCAGGATCTAACTGCTACAATGTTCTAATCCTTTGTATAATGTTAGGTTCAATCCTAAGTGTAGCCATCATACTCGTCAGATCATTCATATCTAGCTTAAACTCAGATTTTGAAATCTCCCTAAGTAAATTCCATTCCCTAATCATCATATTTGCCACCATCATTGTAGATTTTCAATTGAGAGCATCCACCACTTTATTCGCCTTCCCTGGATGATATAGAATCTGACAATTGTAATCCTTCAACAATTCTATCCACCGTTTTTGTTTCATGTGTTAACTCCTTTGAAGAGAACATATACTTCAAACTCTTATAATTTGTATAAATTTCAAACTATTCTCCACACAGATAATGTCTCCAAATTTTCAATGCAAAGACGATCACTGCAAGTTTCAAATCATACATCAGATAGTTCAACTCATATGGTTTTAATTGTCTTGATACATAAGCAATAACCTACCCATGTTGCATCAGAACACATCCAAGTCTTTTGTGGGAAACATCACTATATACCACAAGTCCTCCAGATCCTACTGGTATCATCAGAGTCGGTGTCGTAGTTAATTTCCTTTTAAGTTCTTGAAAACTATGCTCACATTCCTCAATCCACTCAAACTTCATGTTTTTCCTTGTCAATTTTGTTAATGACCAGCAAGACGTGAGAATCCTTCCATAAATCTCCGATAATATCCTGCAAGACCTAAGAAACTTTGAATTTCTATTATTGTCATTTATCTTGGCCAATTGATTACTACCTCAACTTTAACTAGGTCTACCAATATTCCTTCATTAGTTACTACATCACCCAAAAATATCACTCGATCCAACCAAAATTCACACTAACTAAACTTATCATATGATTTATGCTCTAGGTTTACAAGCCTTAAGTGTTGTTTATACTCCTTTGGTCCTTTTGAGTATATCAAGATATCATCAATAAAACTATTACAAATTGTTCCAAGAATGGTTTGAACACCCTATTCATCAAATTCATAAATACTGCGGGCGCGTTAGTCAAACCAAATGGCATAATCAATGTTGACACCTAAATTTTGCTCAATCATTTAGAGTTTTAACTGCATAGAAAATTGGAGATTAATTTTTAACCCCTAAACCAAAAATATTCTCATTAAAATCCATGGCATATAGACATTAGATGCATTTGCATTAATAGGGCCTATTAGGGCATATTTATGTAAAAAAAAAAGAGGACGGAAAATCCTCTCTTCCTTTTGATTTTCGCGCGGGTCGGCCCATCCTTCCTGTTGGCCTGGCCCGCATGCCCTTTCTTCTCCCCCCAGTCAGCGCTTCTGAAGCATATGGGGGGAGACGAACAGAAAAGCAGGGCAACCAGAACAGAGACAGAGGCAGAGGCGCAGCGCGATCCTCGGGTCTGCGGATCGGCTGGCCGCGGCAGGCTGGCGGTGGCAGAAGCCATGTGCGCCTATTGGCTAGCCGGCCTTAAAACCGAGAGGGCGACGAGAGAGAGAAGGGGAGGGGGGCCGATAGGAGAGAGAGAGAGGGAAACGGAGAGACAGAGAGATCTGAGAGAGAGAGGGGAAGCAGAGAGCGAGATCTGAGGTTGAGCGGTCGTCCATCGACGATCGCCACACCCTGGCTATGGCCGGCGAAGCCCTGGTGAACCCCATCCCTCACGGTAGGTCCGGGCATCGTTTGTTCTTCTCTTTGCTCGAATCGAAGCCGATTTCCCGAGGATTTTGATTCGGGGGCTTGCGAGGCAATCAGACGTACTCCGATCTATCAAGATTCACCGCCCCCGAGCTGGATAGGGAGCGTCACAGTCCCCTCCCTCGTTCGGCCTTCTTCCTTTGTCTTCTTCTTCCCCTGTTTCCTTCTTGCTTTGCTTCAGTCATTCGGTTTCTGTGTTGGGTTCACTGGCCGGAGCTCGCCGCTGTCCGATCGACACGAATTTCGGCCCATGAGGCCTCATGTCTGTTCCTACTCATCCCCGTGTCATCGTGTGTGAATCCCGGTCAGTTTTGAGCCTTGATTTATGCTGGAAATCGTTCGTTTGTGGAATGCACGCCAACTGATCGATGTTATGCTTGAACCAAATTTGATGATTGTGCCTTATCTTACCGCTATTGTGAGGCGTGCTTACCACGCGGTTTCGATTGGTCGCCGGCCATCGTGGCGACAAGGTGGACAGAGTCGAGTAGCGGCCGAGCAGGTGCTCGGTCGCACGGTCAAAAGCCCCGATCGCAGAGGTCGGGGCTTGTCATTCGTCGGCCGAGCATGGGCTCGATCGCCGAACCAAGTACTAGCCACGAAGGCTGGAATCTGGGGGAGACGATGATGGCCGTGGGTGCCACGGCGTGACGCATCCGACGGTAGCCACCCCCTTGTCAGGGCTTGGACTGTCCCGGTCGGTCGCCGGTCACCACGGCGGCGACGCGGACAAGCGAGGCGCCGGTCGTCGGCGTTAGGGCCAGCTGCGGAAGGCGAGTAGGTGAGTCACGCCGGCGAGGCACACCGACGAGTCGGGCCGGACGCGCTAGTCGCGGCAGCTAGGGCGGTCGCGAGTTGGGTCAAGGAGTAGGGCGAACCGGGTAGGATATTCGCGAGTCGGGTCGGCGGCTGCGAACCGGGTCGGACAAACGGGTCGAAACCGGGTAGAGTTTCACTCTTGGGTTGGTATTTGGAATGGGCTAGAATAGGCATTGGGCTGACATTTTAGGCTTTTGGGATTTTAATTTGTTGTTGGGCTTTGGGTTTTTATTTACATAGAAAATTTGGGCTGAGCCCATTCAAAAAAAAAAAGAAAGAGAATTTACCTTACCAGGCTCAATATATGAGCCCGATTCGATTGTAGACCCGGGCCAGTGAGTCCGAGCCAGTCCCGACCTAGGTTGGGTGTGGAGACCTGACCCGGGGTCTGTTTTATATTATTTTAATATTATATTATTATTTCGACATTTAAAAAAAATTCAAAATAAAAATTCAATTTTTTTTAAAAAAGGAAAATTTCAAAAATTTTTCGAAAAAAAAAATTCAAAAAAATTTCTAAAAAAATTTCGGAAAATAAAAAATTGAAAGTCGGGTTTCGAATTTATGCTAGATCACACCTTGTTTGATTTGCATGCTTGAATTGCATGTCTAATTTAACTTTGCATGTAGTCAATTATGCATGTTAGTTGTAGAAGTTAATTGTCGCTTTCTCGGGCTTAGTTAGGAGTGGAATTTTTTGAGATTCACAATTAGCGTAAACATGTTAGGTAGTGTTTGAACAAGGTCAGGTACTGAAAGGGCACTAATTGGTCAATTAGTATAATCAAGTTCCCGTACCCATTGAGTCTCTGGTTCGTAGAAGTGAAGTATTCTCCCGTGCTTTACTTAGTTGTCTAATCAACCTACTAAAAATTGATTAGTGGCGACTCCTAATTGAAATCGATTTGCATGTTAACAACTTAAACTTAAGTCGCGAATTGGTATGGGCTTGGGAGAGCTCGAGCTAGGTTTAACTTAGTAATCCATTAGCCTTAACCCCTTATGCTTTCGGGCCAGTTCAAGGAGGTCGCGACAGCTTGGCGACTCCACTGGGGAGTTGAATAGAATTCTTAGTGGACTTGGGCCGTTTGTCTTGTTCAAATACATCCCTAACGTGATTGTTCTTGTCATTGATCCCTTATTTTGCAGGTTTGAGATTTAGGGAATGAGTGTTTAGTTTTTCGAATGCTTGAAGCATTATTTGCTTATAAATTGTTGTGCATGCTTTAGATATTTAAGACTACACTATTGCACACACAACCATGCTGCCGGACCTGGGCCGCGATAGAACGCTTTAGGATGGTATTAAGAAAGATACAACTTCGAACACGAGACCACGATGTAGAGGTTGCTTTTCTTCTCCCCGAAAATTCTTTCTTGGTGTCGTAAGTGTTTACCCTTGTCCGCGAGACCGCGTGATTATAGGATATTTCTTTCGACTGAGCCGGAGTTAAGAGGACCCGACACCAACGCGAGACTGCGATGGTCATATCACCCTCTTAGCTTCACTTTGTTAAACTGTCTAGAGTAGGAACCAGCCACACGTTACATTCGCATGTTTATGTGATTGAAAGTTCATCATCCACTGTAAGTATGATTTCTCTCTTTACCTGTCCACTTTTGGTTGAAACTTTCATTTTTGAATTTCGTGGAAATCAATCGAATGCCCTAGATGATCTAAGCTTATGATTGCAAATTTCGGGCAATCGATCTTGATAGTGAGCCTTGAGCGTAAATCTCAAACACCCTTGATTTGGCCCTACCAAAACAGATGGTTTTGTCTAAACTTTCAACTATAGGCTTAAAATCACGTTTTTTGTGTAGAAATTCTTTCAAGTCAAGATTGTGTTTCGAGGCATAAAATTGAAATCACATTTTCAATAAAATTCTTTCTAGTTCGCATTTCGGAATCGGAATTCAAATCGCATTTTGTATTTCTCTTAAAACAAGAATTGTCTCGTCTTTCCAAAAACCGAAGTCACAAATCAGTTTTTCACAATTGATGCCACATCTTGCACATGAAACCTTTGGAATAGAATGGGCGTTCGATTGATAGCCACAATTTGATCTTTTAATGATGTCTCCTCTTACTACGAAACCTTGGTGAAATACCAAATCCTCGCAAATAGGGACCATGGGGCACGTATCGTCTCCTTGCTTTCGTTATAAGAGGCGGCTTCATTGAGAGATCACTTTTTTCATTCACATACTAACATTGTCTTCCCGTCGCAGGTTATGCGCAACGATCATTCTTTGGAATCCTCTCACCTGACCACGCCAAAGAAGTGGACTTTAAGGCTAGGACAAGAATTATTTATCGCATTCCTCCATGTGAAGGAGCGAAGGGTGAAGGCCGTTTGGGAACGAGCTAAAAATGTGCCACCGAGTCCCTCAAAATAGGGAGTCTCCACTTGTGTACTCACTTGTACAAAAGATGATTTACGAGGCATACGCAAATCAGAACAAAATAACGATGTCAGATGATCACCCACTTGACAAAAAGGACGATTCAAGAATAGCCGACTCTCAAATAAGAGTAAGAGGGGCTCCGTTGTATCTGCGGTGGATGAAGATGAGGATCGCACGACTGACCCATTGGAGCACCAAGAGATGCGTAATCGAGAGATAAATTAGGGGCATGGAATGTCAAAACCGTCCAATTCAATAAAAAAGGGTGCATTTTGTTCTCAAAGTTCATTCACTTTAATATAGAAATGATACTTCCTTTTCTTTTTTACCTAGGGTGGATTTGAATGAAAGACTTGACAAGAGCATGGCGAAGCAACATGCATTAAAATTATCTGACTAAAACACAAAGTGCATGTGATCAAGAAGCCAACGTCCCCACTAATGACGCACAGGAAAACATTTGATTCAGCATGGAGCGTGATGAACTCCCCCTCATCCCCGCCAAGGAAGCATTAGAGATAAAATTATCAACTTCGTCATGAAAGGGTGTATACCGTTCCTAAATTTAGTCCAATTGAGAATGAGAATAACATGTTTTATCTCATTTTTGCAGATGACGAATGAGGCAAGTCACCCAAGGGGTAACCATCACCTATGAAGTATAATAAAATGGAGTCGACTGGCTCAACACAAAATAAAGAAATGTGTTTGACCATAGCAATAATGCTTCTTGCTAGAAAGACATGACGAGGCCAAACCGTCCATCCCATTGTGACAAATGAATGGTTGCGTCATGATGGGGCAAAATAGCGCATTTGAAGAACTTGTGTCTATCAAACTAGGGACATGCGAAAAAATAGTCGGGGGCACAAGTAGTCAAGATGATCAAAGGTGGAAGACCCGAGCAAAGGACAATGAAAATTAAAAAAGTGTCTGTAAGTAGGCATGATGGAGTATTGAACATACTGAAGTCTCCGGAAGAGAGAGCATCTGACTGGGGTGAGTGTCATCCAGCTGGGGCAAGTAGCTTTAGTATAATCTGGCCTGTGAGTAAGTTCCTTCTCCCCCAACAAGTGAATGGATGCAAAAAAGAGACATATGCCAGACAGATAAATGTAGGGCAGATCATGTTGTGGTGGTGCCTCCAAACACTTAAGAGGGAATATCAAGCAACTTTGAGGAAGGAGTTGCAAAGGAAAAGCTCAAGCGACGAGATTGCACGAAGAGGACAACTTAGTCTAGAATTGAGCTATCCCCAAAACAAAAGGGCGTATATCGTTCCCGAATTATTCCAACTGAGAATGGAAATGACTCGCCCCATCTCTCATTTTGCATACAAAACAATGTGTTTGATCAAGGTGACAACACCTTCTTCCAAGAAAGCACGATGAAGATGAATCATCCATTTTGCTACAATGAAAAGGGAAGGCACCCATGGGACAATGCCCTCAAACGTTGAAATAAGAAGTGCCAAAAAGTCAAAGGCGGATGAAAGCGGATGAAGGGTAATCTTGTATCGATTCCATTTTACCCTTTGTATTCTTTTCCTAACATGTTCCATCTTTATCCTTGATAGGAGTTGGCAAATACTCGGGAAGGAAAATTCAAATAAGAGCAAATGGTATCGTTTCCAATTGTCCATTTTAATACCGTTTTTGACATGATTTTCTTTTTCCTTTGATAGGAAGCATTAAAGACCTGAAGGACAAATGCAAATGAGGGGTAACGTTGTATCGTTTCCAATTTTCCAATCCCTAAAGGCTCTTTAACTACCACATTCTTTCGTATTCTTTACAGGATTACCAAGTCGTCATACCGCAGGTAAGTACCCCTCCTCCAAAATTCAAATGAAAATTAAAATGAAAATTTTCTTCACAAAAAAATGGGGGAGCTTCTGATGTATTTGAGAAAAGAGCACAAAAGTAGAATTGTGAAAGCAAACTTTTCACGAAAATTTTGAATATCGTCTTTATCCAAAAATTGCTTTGATGCTTGGCGGATCATTCATTTTGAATCAAAATTCCTTGTGGAGATTGATCAATTCATGATGATCTCAACGAAATGAAAGGGAGATGTTAATTATGCCAAGTGAGAAACACTTAAGATGAGAAAAGGCAAAACATCCCCAAACACGTCCTGTAAACACTTTGAAAGGAGCGAAAAGAGAAACTTGTGTTGTTTAAGGACGAGAGATTCATTTGCAAATAGTACATGAATCAAAATGAAAAGAGGTATTTCTTTCATCCATCCTACACACTGCAGGTAATCATAGCTAAGCCCCTTCGAGCCTTCGCATGTGAAGAATTTCTACAAATACCCCCGTCAAGAACCACCGCACAATTAGGGCAAATTTGGAGGTTTTGGTTGACATTCTTTGGAGAAAAAGATGAGAAAGATTTCTGTGCTCTTACTTGCATTAATCTTTTTGTGGTAACTTCATGTAAGTCCTTATAAAAGCTGTAAGCATCTCAAAATGAAGAAGAGCATTTCTTTCTCTACCCAAGCACTCATGCCCTTTGTTTAGCCAAGTTGAGCCTGAATTTCCATTCCAAAAGCCCGAATGGTGATTATTTCCCCACCTTGGGGAAAGGCACATGACTTACCATGGCGATTGGTGCTTATGTCACAACAAGTAAAAAATCTTGAAAGTCCTAGCAACTCAAAAGATTCAAATGAGCAAAAGTCAAATGAAAACTAAAGGGCATGAAAAAGCAGTGTGCCTGGTAAAAGTAAGGCCAATGCCCATTAAAAATAAAAAGAGAGCAAAAGAAAAAGTAGCATCAAGAGAAGAATTCTTTTGTAAGGAAAAAAGTGTCAAAAGCAAAATGTCTGCATGAAAAGAAAATCATTGCAAATGCAAAAGTCATTAGAGAAAAGAGTGAAGCTCTTGTATTGAAATGATTAGTTAATGGACTTTCGAGATGAATTGGAGTTCAAAAGGCAAGTGTCCTCGAAAAGATTGGATGATATGGTAATGTTGCCATGGTGATCACCAACTTTTGAATCCCTTTCGAAAATTTCTGAGCCCTTCGAGCCTTTATCCAAACCAATGTTACAACCATTTCCCAAAGTCTCTTCTGATTGGGGTGATTCAAGTGAAAATAAGGACTGTACAAAGAAGCTGCTGCTTGAAGAAATAGGGGCGAGGATATCTTATCTCATCCTAAGGTTTCTTGACTTGTAAACCCGACGAAGATGTTGATTCATAATTATTTCATTTCTTAGCCGATAATGCTCATCCATTGTTGAAACCGTGACCAAACCTACATTACGGTCCTTTAAAAAACCTCTTAGATCGGTCAATGTGTACTTATTGCGAATGATTCTCAAAATCCTTGACTGCGATCATGTGAG
Organism: Syzygium aqueum; assembly: GCA_031216185.1. Classification (NCBI taxonomy): domain Eukaryota; kingdom Viridiplantae; phylum Streptophyta; class Magnoliopsida; order Myrtales; family Myrtaceae; genus Syzygium; species Syzygium aqueum. The sequence continues at coordinate 16,269,758 of CM062236.1, forward strand.
GTATATTGAGTGATCAGACTATTTCCCACATTAATGGATGGGATCAAGCAGCCTTCTCGAGAGTATGTGAGAAGCCTTTTTTCCGATTAAGGAGCTCTTGTTTGGCATATTTAGCTAACTCTTTTCATGGACCGAGGTCTTTTCTGATAAAGATTTATCTCCTAAGGGAATTCGATGATTAATGATGCCTTTCAAGCCTAAAGGCAATTTTGCAATATTGAAGAATGTTGAATGCTTTCCAAACAATTGAATCTATCCTGAATTGTTCATACGATCAATATTTTCTCATTGACGATACCCTTTTGATATTGTCTATCATGACATTGATCTCGCCTGATTTGCCTTCATTACCAGAGCATTTGGTATAACGCATTCCATTAAATGCGCAGTATCCATTTTGGAATCTTTTGATCGACAACTACAACAAGCTCTAACAGTTCAAAACCATTCTTACATGAGAAGTCTTCCCTACGTGAAATCGTGCTTTATGAAGGTTTGTGCGTTCGTCCTTAAACCATGCAATGCAAAAGTTTATGCATTTATTGCGTAGCACACTGATTTCAAAAGGTTTTGGGTCTTTCCTTAAACCCTGATTTCAAAAAAGGTTATGGGTCTTTCCTTAAACCCTGACTTCAAAAGGTTCCGGGTCTTTCCTTAAACCCTGATTTCAAAAGGTTCCGGGTCTTTCCTTAAACCCTGATTACTGTAACATCCCGAATTTTGACCCGTTACCGGGACCAATAATGTGTATATTAACTCTCGTTTCATTTTAGTAAGTCTCGCCCAGAGCTGATCACTTTCGGGATACTAACCAATAGGGTATGGCTAACTAGAAAGTGGTATGTGGATCAGGGACCCGATCTTGAATCGAATACCGGTCTTGAGAAGTAATGAGAAAATATTTTGAACCAATATGAATCGATCTTAGGAAAGGCAACGGGTTGGATTTAACCAAGGCCAACGACGTGCAATCGGATCGCAGGTGATTCTGCAAGACCGAAAGTACTCGTGGTTAGCCAATCCTAAGCCTGAACTGTATGATCGTGATTCTCGGGACTAGCGATAGATTCTCATTCTCTCAAAGGACGGAATCGTCGTGATTCGAATAACCCTAGGTCGATACGCGTACACTCTAAACAGCCACCCGTTAGTAAGAGATCCTAAAATTGAAAACCGAGCGAATTTTGAGCACGAGATTGAGCCCGGATTGGGATATCGATTTTCGATGGCTTAAGAGATTGATTTTGGAATTCTGACGTCATTCTACGCTGGCCATGCACATTTTGAGCGAATATGGTTAAAAATCATATTTTTGGTCCGGGGTCAGAAAATTACGGTTTTGCCCTCGGGAAGCAGAATTGGATTCGGGGGCCGTATGAGGTTATTTCTCGAGACGGACGTCATTTTGGAGTGGCCACGCATGCCAGGAGTCATTTTGGACAAAAACTGGAATTTCGACAAAAATTGAAAAATAATATTATTTTATTCCCGAAACTTTGCAGTCGATTTTCGGGGGCTTAAAAAGTGAATTTCGCGATTCCGACGCCATATTATGTTGGCCACGCATATACGGAACGCGTAGGTGCAAAAATTGGAATTTTGACCCGGGACCGGAAAATTACCAAATTGCCCTTGGGCCCGTTTTTGATAATTCCGAATTTTGGCCATTGGGGGAAATTAACTAAGGCTGATTAGGGCTAACTCAGGTCTGGTTAGCCCTTGGTTAAGGGCTTTTGACCCTTTTGCCCATGCATTATTGGATAAGAAGCATTTCTAGCCCTTGGATGAGGGGCAAAATGGTCATTTTGGCTAAGATTTTGACACTTGGACTCCACTCACCAGACCTTGGACCAGTTTTGACCTTCTCTCTCTCTCCTCTCCCCCTCATTTTTCCCGTTTCCTCTCTTCCTCTTCTTCCTCATTGTTTTCTCTCCACCGTGGACACTTTTCTGCTGGTCTGGTACTGTTCACGCCGGAACAGTACCCACCGCCGGAGCTGCTGGCCACCAGCCACCTCCCGCCACTGCCTGGTACCACCACAGCCACCCACAGCCCCATTTTCCAGCTTAAAACAGTGAAGAACAGCAACAAATCGTCGTTTCCGTCGTCGCCGTGACCGCCGGCTTGCACCCGGAACGCCGCCGTCGATCCTTACCGCGCGTCGGTGATCGACTGCCCGTTCCCGTCGTCCCGAGTCGCTAATAGGCGAGTATAAACCCCTAAACCCCTAATTAGTTTGATTGTGCATTTTTAGGGGTTAATTAGGCCTAGTTGGGGTTTAATTAGGCTTAATTGTGTGTGGGATGTTTTGTATAGGTCATTAGGACCTAATGAGATGGTTTAATGGTGGATTAAAGCCTAAACAACCCTCTGTTCTGGTACTGTTCACTAAGTACCGAAAATGTGCAATTTTGTCTAAGTTTTGTGCTAAGTGAATTCAATGGTTAATGACTTAGAATTGGATATTTTTATGGGCTAATTAGGCTTAATTGAAGCTTAATTATGTGTATTTAGTGGTTGGATGGTTAGGGTAAGTGATTAGGCCCTAATGAGATGGTTTAAAGGTGGTTTAGTGGCCTAAGTATGGTCTGCCCTGGTACTGTTCATACAGAACCGAAATTGTGCATTTTAGGGGTGAAATTGGGCTTAATTAAGCTTAATTAAGGCTTAATGATTTGAGATTTTTGTGTAGGATGTTTAGGGGACTTCATTAGGGCTTAATGAGGTGATTTAGAGGTGATTTAATGGCCCTAAAGTGTGCTGTCCTGGTACTGTTCACACAGAACCGAATTTGTGCAATTTGCCTAAGTTGTGTATTAAATGGCTATTAAGGAAAAACATGGAATTAAACATTATAAAGGGCAAATTGGGAATTGTTGGAACCCTATGGGTGTTGCCATATTTAAGAGTTTATTGGCTAGGTTCGATTAAGTGTGACGGGCCTTAAACGTCTTGAATCACATGGGAAGAATTGTGCGGTTTGAGTGTCGGGTTAGAAGGACTAAAATGAAAGGAGTTGTGGGTGCCGATAATGCATGGAATTCATTGAATTTATATTTAAAAGTACATAGCGTTGGCATCGACTATTGGCTCAAATTCCATTTCTCGTGATCTATATTAGTTAATATAGATTGAAAGTGCTAAATGATGCACGTATATAAAATAGTGAGATTCGTTGGCCTACGGGTCGTTTTAAATCGTGGCCTTTGGGTCGGGCCCTCGGGTCGAAATAAACTGTGGCCTTCGGGTCGGGCTTTCAAGCCAGAGCATCAATTGGCCTTCGGGTCGGGCCTACGGGTCGATTTATCAAACTGTTGGCCTTCGGGTCGGGCCTACGGGTCGATATATTCAAACTGTGGCCTTCGGGTCAGGCCTACGGGTCGGCATATCCAATTGTGGCCTTCGGGTCGATATAATTGCACATGAGTTAAGTGATATCAAATGCCTAACCTGCAGGGCTATGAGACAATATATTGGGCTGTGAGCTCGGGTGAATTAATTTGTTTTACTGGTTCATTGTTAGATGCGTTTTATTCACCCTTCTGGAGGTGCACATTAGCCTAGTTTAGGATTAGTGGTTTGTACTTGCTGAGATTTCTCACGGTTGTGGTAAAATCGACATTTCAGATCACCGGCCATGAATTTTGGGGCCGAGGAGCAGGGCCCCGAGCCGAGACAGAGTCTGAGGCTATGAGTTCAGAGGAGGAGCCAGAGCAGTCCAAGGCGTCTGGATCTGACCCAGATTGGATACCCTAGGGCAGACCTCAGTTTTAGGAGCAAGGGCCGATACCTTTTGACTGTAGCCCTCCGGTTGTTAGCCCGATCCCCTAGGCCATCGATCCCTTTTTGTTTTAGTGGCCTTTTTGTTGTATCTCCTGTTTATAGATGGATATTGTATGTAAGTCTTATAATGAATATATATATTATTTTAATAGTTTGTAATTTGTTATCTCTTGCTATTCATGGTTGCTTTTAAATTGTCTGGGTGTATATATATATATATATCTATTATATATACGTCGTTTCCGCATGAGGCGTGTTTTCTCTGATGTTGGTTTTGGGTCGGTGTCGTAACCTAGGAGCGTCACACCACATTTCGACCTGTACGCGGGATGTTAACGCTTCGTGGGGTGCGGGGCGTGACAATTACAAAAGGTTTTGGGTCTTTCCTTAAACCATGATTTCAAAAGGTTATGGGTCTTTCCTTAAACCATGATTTCAAAAAAGGTTCCGGGTATTTCCTTAAACCCTGACTTCAAAAGGTTCTGGGTCTTTCCTTAAACCCTGATTTCAAAAGGTTCCGGGTCTTTCCTTAAACCCTGATTGCAAAAGGTTCTGGGTCTTTCCTTAAACCCTGATTTCAAAAAAAGTTCTGGGTCTTTCCTTAAACCCTAACTTCAAAAGGTTCCGGGTCTTTCCTTAAACCCTGATTTCAAAAGGTTCTGGGTCTTTCCTTAAACTCTGATTTCAAAAAAGGTTACAGGTATTTCCTTAAACCCTGATTTCAAAAGGTTCTGGGTCTTTCCTTAAACCCTGATTTCAAAAGGTTTCGGGTCTTTCCTTAAACCATGATTTCAAAAGGTTCTCGGTCTTTTCTTAAACCCTGATTTCAAAAAAGGTTCCGAGTCTTTCCTTAAACCCTGACTTCAAAAGGTTCTGGGTCTTTCCTTAAACCCTGATTTCAAAAGGTTCTAGGTCTTTCCTTAAACCCTGATTTCAAAAGGTTCTGGGTCTTTCCTTAAATCCAGATTTCAAAAGGTTCCTAGTTTTCCCTTAAATCCTGTTTCAAAAGGTTCTAGGTCTTTCCTGAAACTTTGATTTCAAAAGATTCCGGATCTATCCTTAAACCCTGATTTCAAAAAGGTTTATAGGTCTATCCAAACCATGGTTTTTTTACCACATAAAGTCCTGAGTGAAAAACCTTAGGCACATTAAAATTCTGAGTGAAAAACATTAGGTATTTCAAAACCTTGAGTGCGATTTGCCATTCATAGGGTTTTGGTCCCTAGGCATGCTTTTAGGGTTTTAGTCCCTAGTTGTTCCTTCGAGCTGTTGTTCCTATTACCGTTCATAGGGCTTGAACCCTTAGACGGGATCTTAGCTGTTCATAGGGTTTTAGTCCCTAAGTTAAATCTTCAACATTCATAGGGTTTTAGTCCCTAGGTGTTCATTCAAGGTGTTATTCCTATTGCAGTTCATAGGGTTTTAGTCCCTAGGCGGGATCTTAGCTGCTCATAGGGTTTTAATCCCTAGGTAGAATTTTCGACATTTATAGGATTTTAGTCCGTAAATGTCAATCCAAAATCTTTCTTTGCACGGTAAGCTTCTGCAGCTCGGAGCACCCCTTTGACCTGGCGAGTTTTCGCAGCCCAGAGTCTTTTTCTTTGCACAATGAGCTTCTGCAGCCTGGAGCCCCCTTCGACCGGGCGAGCTTTCGCAGCTCAGAGTCTGTCATTTTCTTTGCCCAGTGAGCTTTCATAGCCAGAAAACCCCATCAACTTGGCGAGCTTTCGCAGCCCAGAGTCTGTCTTTTGCCTTACCCGGCGAGCTTTCGCAGCCCAGAGCACCCCATCGACCTGGCGAGCTTTTGCAGCCCAGAGTCTGTCCTTTTCTTTGCACGGTGAGCTTCTGCAGCCCGGAGCACCCTTTCGACCTGGCGAGCTTTCGTAGCCCAGAGTTTATTTCTTTATATGGTGAGACTTTATTTAGCCAAAAACTCGTTCTTACACGGTATGGTAGATATTGAAAAAAAAAAGAAAAAACATCAATCATCTCTCATGCATCTTCCCATGTCCTCCATGAACAAAATTTAAGTGTCTCTTATCTTTTAAAGGAACCTCTTCAAGCTCTCCTTCAAAGAGGGGCGGCTGTTGACACCTAAATTTTGCTCAATCATTTAGAGTTTTAACTGCATAGAAAATTGGGGATTAATTTTTAACCCTAAACCAAAAATATTCTCATTAAAATCCATGGCATATAGACATTAGGTGCATTTGCATTAATAGGGCCTATTATGGCATATTTACGTAAAAAAAAAAAGAGGAAGGAAAATCCTCTCTTCCTTTTGATTTTCGCGCAGGCCGGCCCATCCTTCCCATCGGCTCGGCCCGCATGCCCTTTCTTCTCCCCCTAGTCAGCGATTCTCAAGCATACGGGGGGGAGATGAACAGAAAAGCAGGGCAGCCGAAACAGAGACAGAGGCATAGGCGCAGCGCGATCCTCGAGTTTGTGAATTAGCCGGCTGCGGCAGGCTAGCGGTGGCAGAAGCCATGTGCGCCTGTTGGCCAGCCGGCCTTAAAACCAAGAGGGCGACGAGAGAGAGACCGGGGGGGGGGGCGATTGGAGAAAGAGAGGGAAATAGAGAGACAAAGAGATTCGAGAGAGAGAGGGGAAGCAGAGAGGGAGATCTGAGGTTGAGCGGTCGTCAACACCCGGCTGTGGCCGGCGAAGCCCCGGTGAACCCCATCCCTCATGGTAGGTCCGGGCGTTGTTTGTTCTTCTCTTTGCTCTAATCGAAGCCGATTTCCCAAGGATTTCGGTTTGGGGGCGTCCGAGGCAATCGGACGTACTCCAATTTGTCAAGATTCGCCGCCCTCGAGTCGAATAGGGAGCATCACAGTCCCTTCCCCCGTTCGGCCTTCTTCCTTTGTCTTCTTCTTCCCCCGTTTCCTTCTTGCTTTACTTCAATCATTCGGTTTCTATGTTGGGTTCACTGGCCGGAGCTTGCCGCCGTCCGGCCGGTGCGAATTCCGGCCCATGAGGCCTCGTGTCTGTTCCTACTCATCCCCATGTCGTCGTGTGCGAATCTCGGTTAGTTTTGAGCCTCGCTTTATGCCGGAAATTGTTAATTTGTGGAATGCACGCCGACTGCTCGATGTTATGCTTGAACCAAATATGATGATTGTGCCTTATCTTACCGTTGTTGTGAGGTGCGCTTACCGCGCGGTTTCAACTGGTTGCCGGCCACCGTGGTGATAAGGTGGACAAAGCCGAGTGGCAGTCGAGCAGGTGCTCGGTCGCACGGTCAAAAGCCCTAATCGCAGAGGTCGGGGCTTGTCATTCGTCGACTGAGCACGGGCTTGATCGCTGAACCAAGTACCAGCCACGAAGGCCGGAATCTGGGGGAGCTGACTATTATTGTAGGTACCACGGCGTGATGCATTCGACGGCAGCCACCCCCTCGTCGGGGCTCGGACCGTCCCGGTCGGTTGCCGGTCACCACGACGGCGATGCGGACAAGCGAGGCGCCGGTCGCCGGTGTTAGGGCTAGCTACAGAAGACGAGTGGGCAAGTCATGCCGACGAGTTAGGCCGGACGCGCTAGTCGCGGCAGCTAGGGCGGCCACGAGTCAATTCAGGGAGTAGGGCGAACCGAGTAGGGTTTTCGCGAGTCAGGTCGGCGACTGCGAACCGGGTCGAACGAACAGGTCAAAACCGGGTAGGGTTTCACTCTTGGGTTGGTATTTGGAATAGACTAGAATAGGCATTGGGCCGACATTTTAGGCTTTTGGGATTTTAATTTGTTGTTGGGCTTTGGGTTTTTATTTACATAGAAAATTCGGGCCGGGCCCATTCAAAAAAAAAAAAGAAAGAGAATTTACCTTACCGGGCTCAATGCATGATCTCAGTTCGGTTGTAGACCCGGGTCGATGAGTCCGGGCCAGTCCCGACCCAGGTCGGGTGTGGAGACCTGACCCGGGGTCTATTTTATTTTATTTTAATATTATATTATTATTTCAACGTTAAAAAAATTTCAAATTTTTTTTAAAAAAAGGAAAATTTTAAAAAAATTTCAAAAAAAAAATTCAAAAATTTTTAAAAAAAAAATTCCGAAAATAAAAAATTGGAAGTTGGGTTTCGAATTTATGCTGGATCGCACCTTGTTTGATTTGCATGCTTGAATTGCATGTCTAATTTAACTTTGCATAGTCAATTATGCATGTTAGGTGTAGAAGTTAATTGTCGCTTCCTCGTACTTAGTTAGGAGTGAAATTTTTTGAGATTCCCAATTAGCATAAACATGTTAGGTAGTGTCTAAACAAGGTCATGTACCGAAAGGGCACTAATTGGTCAATTAGTGTAATCAAGTTCCCGTACCCATTGAGTCTCTCGTTCGTAGAAGTGAAGTATCCTCCCATGCTTTACTTAGGTGTCTAATCAACCTACCAAAAATTGATTAGTGGCGACTCCTAATTGAAATCTATTTGCGTGTTAACAACTTAAACTTAAGTCGCGAATTGGTATAAGCTTGGGAGAGCTCAAGCTAGGTTTAACTTAGTAATCCATTAGCCTTAACCCCTTATGCTTCCGAGCCGGTTCGAGGAGGTCGCGACAACCAAAAACTTATAATGTTCATATTGAGTCTGGAAAGCTATCTTAGGAATATCTTCTTTCTTAATCCATAGTTGATGATACCCAGACCTTAAATGAGTCTTTGAATATACTGATGCCCCTTGCAATTAATCAAATAGGTCATCGATCCTAGGCAACAGATACTTATTCTTAATCATAACTTTGTTTAATTACCTATAATCAATACATAAACGTAACAATCCATCATTTTTCTTCACAAACAACACAGGTGCACCCCAAGGTGAAGCACTTGGTTTAATAAATTCTCTATAAAGTAATTCCTATAATTGCACATTTAACTCCTTTAATTCTGTTAAAGCCATCCTATACAGGACCTTAGAAATAGGTGTTGTTCCAGGAGCTAACTCAATCACAAACTTAAACTCATGCTCTGATGGTAACTCTAGTAATTCCTTAGGAAATACGTTGGGAAACTCTTGCACTATAGGAATTTTCTCAAACTTTACCTCATTCCTGTTCTGATCAATTATCACCGCTAGATATCCTTGACAACCACCATCAAGAAGTTGATGTGCTTCGAGTGCGGAAATATATATCATAGATAGATTCACTCCGTTCCCAAAGAATTCAAAATTAGGTTGGTCTGGTGGGTTAAACTGAATTATCTTTCTATAACAATCCACATTGGCTCGTTGCTTATGAAGCCAATCTATGCTTATAATAACATCAAAGTCATACATAGCTAGCACCACCAAGTCTATCGTCTGACTTCGTCCTCCCATAGTGATCTTACAATCAAAACAAATCAAAGTAGATAGAACAATGTCCTTTAAAGGTGTAGAGACACTTAGGGGTACTTCAAGCAACTCAGGTTTCAATACTCATAATTGCACAAATCGTGTAGACACAAAAGAATATGTAGCACCCGTATCAAATAATGCATAAGCCTTATAGTCACACAAGGAGAGCATACCTGATATGACGGTCTTGGAAACTTTAGCTTTCTCTTGAGTAATTGCATAAACTCGTTCTTGAGCCGGTGGTCTTTGTTGGTTTCCTTGTTGTGGTGTTCTGCTTGGAGAGGGTTGTTGTGGTTGCCGAACTAGCATAACACGAGTGTTGACACCTAAATTTTGGGGACCTAATTAGTTGTTCATTGCATAGAAAATTAGGGATTAAATTTTAACCCCTAAACAAAAATATCAAAATTAAATAGCATATAGTTCAGGATCATGTAGGTTAATTGCATTCCACATCAGATCGGCGATGGCGAGAAAATTGAAAATCCGTCGCATAAATCGAGCTCGAGCATCGAATGGAATTTAGCTCACTCGGAAGCCGGAGGTCGAAAATCACACGTCAAAAAGGGCTTGGTTGTCTTAATTTGAGCTTAAATTAGCTCATTAAGCTTAATCAAAGAAAAACCCACATTAATTCAATCCACTTGAAATTAAATGATAATTAAAGCCTAAGCCTCAGCCTATTAAGACTAGAAAGCCCGGCTAATTGACCTAGGTTTACATTATAAATACATCGTTATGTGTCATAATTAAGGGGGTTTCTCTCAGATTTTTTAGATCAGAAAATTTTTTAGATGGTGAGAGTAAGAGAGAGAGAGAGAGAGAGAGAGAGAGAGAGACTGGCGCCCTCGCTGCTGCACGTCGTCCCCTTGCCGCCGCATGCCGGCACCCTCGCCTCCCGTCGTGCGCTGCCGCCCGCCGCACGCCACGACGTCGCTGCCGTTGCTGCAAGCCGTGCTTCACGCCGTGTCCCCGCCACACCGCCTGCTTCGCCGGTCGTTGTCACGCCTTCTGCCCTCCACCACGCCACCACAGCACCGCTGCTTGCCTTTCCTCACTATACCGACCGCCGCTCGCTGCTGTCCTCACCGAGCCGCACCATGCCGGAGTTGCACTGTCGCCGTCGCTTTGCTCTGAAGCTGCTGTCCAGACCTGCCCGCGCCGTCGACGAACGCCACGCCCGCCGCCGCTGCTTTACATCGTCGGACAGCCGCCACTCACCGCCGCACGCCGCTGCCCAGAACGCCGTGCTGCTGCTTCGCCTGCCACTGTCGTGCCGGAGAGTCGCCTAAAACCACGTCGTGTCGTTGCCCCACCGTGCCGGACCCACTATCCCGACGTCGCTAATCTCGACGCCGCGTTGCCGCCACCATCACTCATCCCGATTCGCAATCCCAATCTGCGAGTCTAAATTTGGAAATATTTCAAATTAGGTAAGAATATTATCCAATATTTTCAGAGTATTTAGTTCCTTAATTTTTGAATGTTAGAATATTCTGTAAATATTTGGTGGATAGGTAGATATCTTAGGGTAATTTTCCGATATCCGCAATATTTGAAAACACTCGAAATTAGGAATTTTTCCTAATTTGGCAATGTATCTGAACGACTATCTGACTTTATCCCTAAGGTACGATATGCGGCAATACGGAAAAATCGTTAGCTTATCCATAATCACTTGGATACGATAATGTATTTTATTCGCTTTCTAAATTTGAACAATCAACTTTTCGTCGATATCTATAGCCCTATAGATATGACCGTTAGTTTGATTTCTTTGCCTAATCTGAATTTGATAAGAAGAATCTTACGGATTGCGTGGATGGTTTGAACATTGTTGTTATCTTTGGTTAATTATTTTCCTTTTAAATAAAAAAAATCAAAAAAATATGTTAGTTAGGATTTAAATTAGAAATTTTGCATGCTTAGGGGTTCTTAAATATATTCTAAAGAATGAGATAATTACTTGATTTAAATTGGGGATTTAGGGTAGCATATTTCCTAGTTTAAATTAAAGATTGTTAATCTTAGTGGATTATTTAGGATATTTAGTTATTTCGAATTTTAATAAAAATACCAAAAAAAAGCCCCTTTAGGATAGATTAAATTATCATAGATTGCATATTAATTTAGGCATTTTTTTATTATGGATTTTATTTGAAAAATACCAAAAATAAATCATTTGCTCGTCATTAAAAATAGGTCACGTTGTCGCATGTCATATAGTTTGTATGTTAAGTTACATTAATCGCATGTTAATTTTTGCACGTCATTACATGTAGGTCAATTTTCATTTAAATAAGTGCTAATCCTAAAAAATATTGAGTGAACTGCTTGTTAATTAGAAATCATAGTATGATTGTTGGTATAATTTTCTAGCTAACAATGCAGATGCTTACATTGCTTCGAGGTAAGTAATTCTCCCAATCTTGCAATTTATTTAACGTTTTGATTATTAAGTGTTACTTTGATGGTTTGCGCACCCGCATGATCACCTCACATGTTAGTAACTAAGTTGAAATGGATCCAAACTGCATGCATAAATATTTTTGAAAAGAAAAGGTACCGAAAGGACATTAGACTAGATCTAGCGCAATCAAGTCCCCGAACTTAGAATCTCTGGTTCGTAAGAATAAAACATATCTCCCTATGTTTTATTTAGGTTTCTAATCGACCTGCCACAAATAGATTAGTGGCGACTCCAAACATGAAAACATTTGCATGTTAAGAACTTAAACTTTAAGTTGCGAATTGGTAGGGCTTGGGAGGGCCCGAGTTAAGCTTAGTCTTAATAATCCATTAGCTTGAGAAAAAATTTAGGTTGCGACAGCTTGGCGACTCCGCTGGATACTTGAGTTAAAACTCTCAGTGGACTTAGGCCAGCTTTTCTTTTCAAAAAATATTTTTTGCTTGGCAGCGAGAATCTTAGGTACGTTCCTAATATTTTAGATGTTAAATATTTTTGCAGAATGGTAAATATAAGGGGAGGAGTGATTGTTAACCTTTGTTTTGCAGGGAGGTGTTTGGATGTATGATTTATTTTATGCACGAAGCGCTGTATGATATAACCTGTTGTGCATGCCTTGCATTTGCACTACACTGCACACACTACCTACTGCCGGACATGGGCAGTATAGGTTTAGGATGGTACCGAGACAGTGGACAGCCTGACCACACCTGTACGGTATGGGTTGCCCTCCTTAGTCCCGAAAGTTTCTTTCATGGTGTCATTGAGTTCCCACCACGGTTGCACCCTTTACAACCCGAGTTGGCTCCTTGACTAAGCCAGAGTCAGGGGAATCCCAGCCTAACCACTATCATGACTAGTTTAGCTCGGTAATCCTCGCGTCTCCACTTTGCAAGGTAGAGTCTAGATAGAAATTGAACCTCATATTTCATGCGTATGTCTATGTGATTGTCATTATCCTACCTAGTGAAGTAAGTTTTCTGAACCTTTATCTCGCAATTTATTTATGTTTCGTATTTTCTTTGATCGGTCCATGATATTAGGTTGGTTATGAGTCTTGGTCTATACACTATGGGAGGGGCAGACATTTGAATTCTTGATGCTCCTAAGGACGAGCTCCGTACCTGGTGGAATCTACTTAGTCTGACCAACCGTAAGCTAGTTGAGGGCCACATTGGGAGGCTTCTCCCTTTATTGGAAGTCAAAGTCCGTACTGGCCTCGTTTTCATGAAAAACGCTAGACCCCAAGGTTTCCAATGGCATGTTAACTGGTTCAAAGTCGAGGAAGCTCGGCTTACATGTAATGGTATTGGGCTGGTTCCACTTTTGGGTTTCACTGGTGCAATCGAATACTATCTTACCAGAGTACTTCGTCAGTACCAGATTCTCCAAGGGCTTCCTCCGACGTTACAACCGGAACTCCTCCATGTTGTCTTCACCGATGATGATAAAGACCACGAAGGAACCGTAGCTCAGCTCAAAAAGATGTGGAAGAAGTGTCGTCTTTTAAAAATAGCTCGGCCCAAAGAAGAGCTAAAGGGGGAGCAAAAGTCCTATTTCGCGACGACCAAGTATATTCGACGGCATAAAGTCCCGCAGGAGTTACTCCCGAAGATACCCAAGGTGCCTCTTAAGACCGCCATTCGCTCAGAGAACAACCGTCTCAAAAGGAAGGCCAAAGAAGCTCAAGAAAAAGTATCTAAAATAGCTCGAGCTTATGAGCAGTTGAAGAAGGAAGTTGCCTCCCATATGTCTATAGATCAAGCTAAATAGAAAAGCTTGAATTTATGTTCTCATTTCAATTTTAGTCTTTAAAGTTGTTTAGGAATTGAGTCATTTGCTTTTGCATTTTGTTTAAGGAATTTCAAGTTATAGTCATTGTAAGAATTTCGCCATTTCAATAAAGATGTCATTTCTAATCAAAGCGGTTAGACTAATGTCATGGATTGGCGTGTGATTCTTCTTGACACTTATGTATGCCTATTTTATCCGTGAAACCAAGTAATTACGGACCGATCACGATTGCCTATTCGTACGCGGTCGAGGACTAGAATAGCCGATCAAACCGACCTACGAGATCGTGTCGTTGGCATTGAGGCCCAAATGAAGCAAGTCCTTACTGCAATGCAACAGATGTCCGCTGAAATCAAAGCCCTTCGCCCGACCCCCATTCCAGCATCCCCTGAGGCATTAGCCCCAAAGCATAAAGGTGGAAAGGATGTCGATATTGAGGAAGATGACGATCTTTCCGATTTTAGTAGATGACCCCGTCCAAATTATCGTCAACAAAGACAAACCTGATGAATGGGTCAACAAACTTAAAGAGAGAGTAAAACAACTTGAAGGTTCACAGGATTCACCTTCGATCGATCTGTCTGTGTACTCACAGATCAAAATCCTAAAGAAGTTCAAGATACCAGATTTTGACAAGTGCAATGGCACCTCCTGCCCAAAAGCCCACCTATAGCTATATCACGTACAGATGACCTCGTACGTTGATAATGAACTCCCGATGATCCATGTATTCAAGCGAGTTTGACGGGTCCTGCTTTGAACTGGTATCTCATGAAGAAGTAAATGGCCTCAAAACCTGGAAGGAAGCTAGTGAAGCATTCCTAAAGCAGTACAGGTTCATAACGAACATCATTCCCACCCACGATGACCTCGACCGTACTCAGATGAAAAAGATTAAGTCCTTCAAAGATTATGCTATCAGATGAAGAAATATAGCTACTCAAGTTGTCCCAGAACCCATAGACAGTGAATTGAAGAGGATGTTCATTAAAACTCTTCCGTTCGAGTACCGTAATCAGATGGTGGCCATTCCAATTGACAACTTCAATCAACTCATCCCCATAGGTAAACAGATTGAGATAGGGCTAAAAGATGATGGTTTGTGGAGCCGTCTTCCTCAATCAAAAGATTTGGCACAAGGAAGGAGAAGGAACCGGCATCTGAAGTGAATGTGACTTATACCCAACCGGGCCGATGGAATGCTAATCCTGTCGCAGCAATCTAAGTAGCAGAAGCTCAACAATAAAGCACGGGTCGTCAACCCTTTCAGAAGAAGAACAATAAGAGGCAATTCACCCCTCTCCCCGAGTCATTGTCTCAAGTGCTGGAGGTCCTCCGGAAGAAGGGTTTGCTTACCACTGAGCCAAAGCGGCCCAACCCCGAACAGTTCTATAACTACGATCCATCCAAGAAATGTGATTATCATATGAGGGAGGCGAGGCATTCAACTGATAACTGTATCACTCTCAAGCATCGGATCCAGAACTTGCTTGATACAAGGGCATTTTCCTTTCAACCCGCTAGGCCGAATGTTCAGAGCAACCCGCTCCCTGATTATGTGGGCAATGTGAATGCCATATTTAATTTCAATGCTAGTCGAATCAAGAATGTCAAGGTATACACCACCGATGTCTAAGGTGAGTTAGTGAAAGCCGATTATTACTTGAGTAATCATGTCCTTCCCTTGGCTATCATGAGAGAAAGAATCTCAAGAATGGTAGAAGCTGGGATGATCGTTTATGCTGACTACACTGGCATCATTTCCACTATCTCCGAAGTGGTTATTAATTGGGACAAGGAGTTTGCTACATTGAACACCAGGAAGGACCAGCTCAATCCTTTGCTTAAAGACATGCCTCTACTCGAAGATGCGACTGATGATAAAGAGATCGTAGTAAGTACGCTCACAATCGATGAAGGGATGGTGATCGAGATATCTCAACCGTACGAGTACTGTGATGATAAAGCAGTCCCTTGGTCCTACAGTTTTGATGTCGACTTAGTTACTAGATCTGGACGTACTTATAGCCAAGCTAATACCCAACCTGCAAAACCTGTTACTAATGAAGAAACCAAGGAGTTCCTGCCCGTGATCAAGGCTAGTGAATACAACATAGTTGAGCAACTGCGCAAGATGCCTACACAAATCTCTCTGCTTGAACTCCTCTAAACGTCTACCAAACATCAAAAGGCCCTGATGGAGGTATTAAGTGAAGTCCATGTGCCCGAGACGATCGATCATGACAAATTGGAGGAATTTGTGGGTTCCATACTCCTCAAAGACCTCATAGCCTTTTCGAATGAAAAGTTCCCTCTAGAAGGGAGAGGACATACCAAAGCACTTTATATTTCTATCAAATACAAAGCCTCACATGTAGCTCGGGTACTCATTGACAATGGATTAGCCTTGAACATCTGTCCTCTGGTGACTTTACACCGCCTTAAGATAGATCCTTCTAGGATAAATTCTGCGAAGACCTTTGTGCGAGCCTTTGATAGAACGAAGAAAGAAGTAATGGGAGAAATCTACCTTGACATACAGATAGGACCAATAATGTTCAATATCCTATTTCAAGTTATGGACATTCCCACTGCATTCAATTTTCTGTTGGGTCGTCCATGGATTCATACTGCTGGAGCTATGCCATCTAGTCTACATCAGAAAGTGAAGTTCGTTGTGAAGAGAAAATTAGTCACAGTCCACGGTGAAGAAGAACACCCAATTTATCATACAACGGCTATCCCCTATGTTGAGCCGAATTGCAAGATAGAATCGAGTTATTAGTCGCTTGAGCTCGTATCGACCATACATGCGTCTAGAGGATCATCACCGCATATTCCTGAGGTGTCAAATACTACAGTCATGGTCGAAAGAGTAATGGTGTCCCATGGCTTTATTCCGGGTGAAGGCCTTGGCAGAAATAGTCAAGGTATCCGTCAACCAGTGGAGGTTTTTCGGAGGCTCCACACTACTGGATTGGGGTACCAAGGGTCAAGTGTGCCAAGTAATGAGGGATGCGGACGTGGTAGAGGTCGAGGTCGAGGAGACGGGCATAATAGATAGCAATCCGAAGAAGAGCCGAATGGTGAAAAACGTGGACATGGAATTACCCTAAATAACGGGCGCGGCAGGTTGCTTCCACACATCCGCACCACTTTCCCTGGCCCTGCAACAATGATACATGAAAAGAAAGAGGTGATCGACACTTTGGGATACCTGAGCGGCAAGTTTAATTATTATGTGAAGTACTCAATGCCCCCGAGCTTCTATGTTGACCCCTGTGACATTGTCCCGGATGGATGATCTAACACCTCTAATGACAAAAGTTTCTGATGATGCAATGGATAGAATCACTGCCTTGTTTGATGATTTCTTCAATGGAGCTATCATAGAAAGACCGTTGGAGGGAATGGACACTGGCCCATAAGAGTAACACCTTTACTTTTTTCACACACTCCCCTAAGTAGGAATTTTTACTACTTTTTAGGACTTGCCCTGTCTCGAGAGCTGTTTTTTAGGATTTTTCATTTCTAGGACTCATCATTGCAATTTCCATTCAATAAATGTAATTCATTTGGTGATAATCAATGAAATTACTAATTATTTTCATTTTTTCAGAGCATGTTAAGGTACATCAAACCAGCTCGATGATGATTTCCAACTGATAAAAGAAAAATATAGTCCAAGGAGAATTCTGAGGCCTGGGCTTTTCATGCTCCCTCGTGCTAAAACTTTTTTGAAAAGAATTTTCAAAAAAAATTACAAAAAATGCAATGTTTAGCCTTGTTTGTCCTTCTAAATCTCTTATTTTATGTTTCCGGGGTAATCTTGTAACATGTGAGGATATGGGAATGGTCCAATATGATGAATTATATGCAATCGAGCTTGATCCTAATGATGCCGACGAACTTGATGATTCCTCAGATATTCAACGCGATCTAAAGAGGCATGAAAAGTCCAAAGTCCTCACATCAGACCAGAATGTCATCGTTAACTTGAGTGATTCCGGAGAAGTCAAAGAGGTAAAGATAGGGGCAACCCTTCCCGAAGGTGAAGCCAAACGCCTAGTCCAATTGCTGAAGAATTACCAGGATATCTTTACCTAGTCGTATGCCGATATGCTAGGTTTAGACCCTTCTATTGTGGAGCATGGCTTGCCTACTATTCCTGGCATGCCGCCCAAGAAACAGAGGCTACGGAGAACTAAGCCTGAGCTTTCGAAGAAAATAGAGAAGGAGGTCATGAATCTTTTGAAAGTGAGATTCATCGAACTCACCTAATACCCTAGCTGGGTGGCCAACATCGTGCCGGTCATGAAGAAGGACGGCCGAGTTCGAATTTGCATGGATTATTGTGACCTGAACAAGACTAGCCCTAAATATGACTTCCCATTACCGCACATAGACATTCTGGTGGACAGTACTGCTGGATTCGAACTATTTTCCTTCATGGATGGTTTCTTGGGTTATAATCAAATAAAAATGAAAGACGGCGATAAGGAAAAAATGGCGTTCATTACCCCTTGGGGGACATTTCACTATAAGGTTATGCCCTTCGGTTTTAAAAATGTCGGGGCAATATATCAACAGGCAATGGTGACTTTTTTTTTTTATGACATGATGCATAAGGAGATCGAGATCTATGTCGATGACATGATTGCCAAGTCTCGACCCGGAGAGTCATGTTAATATCATGAAGAAGTTGTTCGGCAGACTCCGTGAGTTTAAACTCCATCTCAACCTAGCGAAGTGCATATTTGGAGCAACTTCGGGCAAATTACTTGGGTTCATGGTAAATAGTACGGGTATTGAAGTCGATCCTTCCAAAGTAAAGGCTATATATGAGCTACAACCCCCATCAACCGTGAAAGAAGTGCGGAGCCTCTTGGGTAGATTGAACTACATAGCCCGTTTTATTTCCCAGCTCTCCGAAACTGCTAAACCATTCTTCAAATTTCTAAGAAAGAACGCTCAAGTGGAATGGGACGATGATTGTTAGAAAGCGTTTAACGAACTAAAGCAGTACTTGATGAAACGCCAAGTGCTAATCCCTACTAATGCCAGGCCAGCCTTTGATCATTTACCTCACGATTCATAGCGAGTCTCTAGGTGCAATGCTAGCCCAGAAAAATCCTAAAGATGGAAAGGAGCGAACCATTTATTACTTAAGTAAGAAGTTTACCGTCTCGGAGTTGAATTATCTTGAAGTCAAGAAGATTTGCGTTGCACTAGTATGGGTGCTCCATAGGCTGAGACAATATACATTGCATCACCAGACTTTGCTTGTGACTGAGAATGATCCCATCAAGTATTTACTTGATCAACAGGCTTTGGTAGGGAAGCTAGCCAAATGGCAGATTTTAATTTTAGAATTTGATGTCTAGATGATGCCACAGAAGTCAGTTAAAGGCCGAGGAATTGCTGATGTGTTAGCCGAAAATCCTGGAATCTTAGATGATGATAGATATTTTCCAGAAGATCGCATTTTGGTAATAAAGGAAGACACATGGACCATGTTTTTTGATGGAGCTACAAACTTGGCTAGTTCTGGCACTAGGGCAGTTTTAATATCCCTAGATGGGTAACATTATCCAGTAGCAACAAAGTTAGTGTTCTCGTATACCAACAACATAGCTGAGTACGAAACTTGCATCCTCGGACTCCAAGATGCAGTGGAAATGGAGATAACCAAGTTGAAAATGTTTGGTGTTTTTGCTTTGATTATTCTCCAAAATGTAGGAGAATGGAAGACGAGAGACACCAAACTAGTGCCGTACCATGAATACCTCGAGGAAATCATAGAGGAATTCAAAGACATCTCATTTGAGTACTTATCGAGATCCCATAATCAGTTTGCTGATGCGCTAGCTACGTTATCATCCATGCTATAAGTGACTGGTGGAGTAGAGGTAGAACCCTTGAAGATCAAAGTCCTAACAAAACCGGCCGACTGTATGGTTGTGACCGAAGAACCTAACAAAAAGCCATGGTATTACGATATCATGAGTTACATCTAGAGACAAGAATTTCCTGAGGGAAGCACTGCGGCTAACAGGAAATACATAATGAAAATAGTTTCAAAATTCTTTGTCAGTGATGAAAAGATGTACAAAAGATCCTATAATTCGATCCTATTAAGGTGTGTAGAAGCAGCTGAAGTTACTAGAATCATGCAAGAAGTACACGAGGGGATATATAGTCCATACATGAATGGTCACATGTTAGCTAAGAAGATCATGAGGTTGGGTTATTATTGGCTCAGTCTTGTAAGTGACTGTATCTAACATGTTCGAAGATGCCATCGCTGTCAAGTTCACGGAGATAAAATAAATGTTCTCCCGACAGAATTACATCAGGTGTTTGAGCCATGGCATTTTTCAATATGAGGCATCGATGTGATTGGCCCAATTAATCCCAAGGCATCAAATGGACACCGATTTATCTTAGTTGCAATTGATTATTTCTCCAAGTGGATTGAGGCAGCATCTTATGCAAATGTCACTGCAAGGAATGTTGTAAGATTCATCAGGTGAGACATAGTCGCTTGTTATAGTGTCCCCGAGGCTATTGTCACCGATAATGAGACGAATTTGAGCAAGTTCATAGATCAATTGTTCAATGAGTTCAAGATCTAGCATATGAATTCATCTCCCTATCGTTCACAGATGAATGAAGCAGTTGAAGCTACTAACAAGAACATCAAGAAGATCCTGGCCAAAACAGCTGAAAACCATCATGACTAGCATGAAAGATTTCCATTTGCGCTAATGGCATATATGACTTCCATCCGAACCTCTGTCGGGGCAACCCCTTTTTTCTTGGTGTATGGCATGGAAGCAGTCCTGCCCATTGAAGTAGAGATCCATTCCTTGTGAGTCTTATCTCAGGTAGAGTTGTCTGAAGTAGAATGGATGCGACAAAGGCACGAGCAATTGAACCTAATTGATGAAAAACGATTGAAAGCCATTTGCCACGATCAAACATATTAACAGAGGATAGCTAGATCCTTCAATCAAAAAGTGCGTCCAAGACACTTTGAAGTAAATGATCTAGTCCTAAGGAAAGTAGTGCCAGTCTTTCCTATTACTGGGGTAAATTTGCCCTAAACTACATCGGTCCATATATGGTTAAAAAGGTGCTTCCCGGAGGTGCCATGATTCTCGCAGAAATGGATGGTCGTGAGTTCTCCACTCCTGTTAATTCTGATGCTGTGAAGATATATTATCCCTGATAAAATCTAATATTATGCAGCAAAAATTTTCAAGTGTTTGGTTTTATACTTTGAATTGCAAACATTTCACTGATGAATAAATGGTTTAATCAATTTCAAGTTAAGATATTTGCATTGGCTTTAAATTCTACATGGTTATTTTGTCGATCTGTATCATCGATTTCAAAGGGGAGATCTATTTGGACAATCGATAACTCATGTGGAATGAATTGAATGTGTTGAATGAAGTACATTAGGATGATGGAAGGCAAGCCCTATCCTATACATAATCTCATGTACTAATCCTCAGTGAGTTGAGTTAAAAAATTCCATGTCTGCAAGGTAAAGAGTTATCTCGCAAAAGGTACGGCGACCAAAATGACAAGAGGCATTCCATTTCTATACCTTAAACACTACAAGTTGTCTATTATTTCGCCACTTTGAGCCTAAACGCTTGGAGAAATCCTTTCAAATTACCCATGTCAAGAACCACCCCATATCGGGGCAAACTGGAGATAAGTCAGCATTATAAGGTGAAAAATGAATAAAGATTGTCTTGCTCTCACTTGCATCAATTTTCGAGTATTGCTTTTTCAGATGAATTCACTCAAAGTTCAAGTGCCTTAGGATGACGAAGAGCATTTCTTTCTCTATCTTATACACACTTTATCCTTTGATAAGCCTAATTGAGCCCACAATTTTATTTCATATGAACCCAGTTGGTGATCATCCCCCATACTAGGGCAGGGTAAAAGCCATCACTGTCGAAGTAGTATATCCGGAGCGTCGATAGAAGACAAAAATCCTAGAGAGTTCAAACGGCGAGCCATTCAGTCGGATATAACTGGCCAGCGTTTACATTATAAGCAACATATGTCAAGTGTAAAAAAAGAAAAGGGGCAAGGGAAAAGCAGTGTGCCTGGTAAAAGCCAGGCCAATGCCCAATGAAAAAAAAGTGTGTTAAAATCATCTCCAGTGGGATTTACTGAAATGGTGAATTACAAATTTAGAGAAGTGGTGAATTCAAGCCCAATGAAGCATTTACTGAAATGATAATGCTTGAGGATGAAGAAGAAGACTAGTGACAGTGCTGAGATAATCACCAACTTATTCACCCCAATTATACACATTTTGAGCCTAATGATCCATTCATTTCTCAACCCATGAGCTTAGCCTACATTACGTCCCTTACAAAGTCTCTTCAGATTATAGCACTTGAACTGACATGGGATTTAAATGTTTATAAGCTTAGCTCGAAGAAGTGTGAGCAAGTCCATTTCTATCTCATTTTTCAGAGTTATTGACTTGTAAACCTGAAGATGATTGCGGAGCATTTTCTTTCAATAGCCTCGACTCGAAGAGTCTCCTTTTGCTAAGCCATTGACCAAGCCCACGTTACGATCCTAACAAAAACTTCTCAGATTGGTAAGGTCGTACCGCCTACGAGAATACTCAGACCCTTGTCCACATGATGATGGTGAGAAAGAGAGATTCTCATAAATCAGTCTTTTTTAATGAGAATGAGTGAAAGCCCCTTCGGACCGAAGGTCCCTCATTTGACATTTTCAAGGCACGCACTTGTGAGTTCGGATTGTCTTATCATGATTTTCTCTAGTGAAATTAAGTAATACTGATTTGACAAAACTGTCATGCATGAAAACCAACTGAAATCATAGTGCATGAGTATATGTGTTCTGGATTGCCCATGAATACATATTACATGTCGCCTAAAATCATGTCTAGTAGAGGACACACGCTCAAGAGTCGAAGATATCACCAGGTAAGTATATCTCTATCCCTTGGATATCTATGACTATCTAGGTATCTCTAACCTGTTCGAGCAATCGTCAGGCCTCATATTTGATCATTTTGTTGCAATTTTTAGACACCTCTGATGATATTTATGCATCTATTGATTAAGCCTTTTCAGGTACCTATGATGATATCCAAGTATTTTGTCAAGAAACTCCTGAACATTCGAGTTAGCCCCTCGTTCAGCCAATCGTTAAGTACTTGTGATGATATCCAGGTATTTATCGATCAAGTCCTTTCGAATATCTTAAATGATAACTAGATATTTTGTTAGGCACACTTTTCACATAATCTCTAGAAGATTCCCCTATGTCGCACCTACGACGATAACTAGGTGCAGCGGCCAAATTTTTATAAGTACCTATGAGGAAGGTATAGGTATTTCGTAAAGGTCAGAATTTTCTCTTAATCTCGGAAAGTTCTCTCGCGTTATACCTATGACGATAACTAGGTGCAGTAGCTAAATCTTTATGAGTACCTATGAGGAAGGTATATGTATCTTGTAAAGGTCGGAACATTTTTCCAATCTATCTAGAGTTCCCCCGTGTCGCGCCTATGATGATAACTAGGCGCAGCAGCCAAATCTTTACGAGTACCTATGAAGCAGGTATAGGTATCTTGCAAAGATCGGAATATTTATACGAATTGAACAAACTCCCCCGTTAAACACCTATGACGATATCTAGGTGTGACGGCTAAACTTGAACGAATACTTCAGACGATAACTGGGTATTTCGTTAAAGTCGGAATGAACTCCATTTCGTTAAATCTTTCTCTTAGGCACCTCAGACGATAACTAGATGCCTCGAGCTTTTTTCGTGTGTCTTGATTGAATTGCAGGACACTGAAACCCTCTCAAAACAGTTTGTCAGGCAATACCTTTAGGAACTGAACCCAAACATTTGCCAAAGACCCTACAGAATCATGGTCATGCTTTGAATTACGGAACCACTCCTGTCAGGTAAGTAAACTCCAAGTATGTGTTATTCATGTCAACATGCATCATGACATAATGCATTTCAAAAATGGGATTCATAATCCCGACAAAAATATCACTCATTGCATCAACATAGTCAAAATTTAGGTATCATTTAATCTTTGAATGCAACCTCTGCGACTCACCTTCAAAGAGAGACAGCTGTTGATACCTAAATTTTGGCAACCTAATTAGTCGTTCATTACATAGAAAATTAAGGATTAAATGTTAACCCCTAAACAAAAATATCATAATTACATAGCATATAGTTCAAGATAATGTAGGTTAATTGCATTTCACATCGGATCGGGGATGGTGAGAAAATTGAAAATCCGTCATGTAAATCGAGCTCATGCACCGAACGGAATTCAGCTCACTCGGAAGACGGAGGCAAAAAATCACACGTCAAAAGGGCTTGGTTGTCTTAATTTGAGCTTAAATTAGCCCATCAAGCTTAATTAAAGAAAAACCCACATTAATTCAGCCCACTTGAAATTAAATGATAATTAAAGCCTAAGCCCATTAGAACTAGAAAGCCCGGCTAATTGACCTAGGTTTACATTATAAATACATCGTTATGTGTCATAATTAAGGGGGTTTCTCTCAGATTTTTTAGATTAGAAAATTTTTTAGAAGGTGAGAGTAAGAGTGAGAGAGAGGAAGAGAGAGACCGGCGCCCTCGCCGTCGGACGCCGTCCCCTCGCCGCTGCACGCCGGCACCCTTGCCTCTTGCCGTGCGCTGCTGCCTCCCGCCGTATGCCACGACGCCGTTGCCGCCGTTGCAAGTCGTGCCTCACGCCGAGTCCCCGCCACACCGCCTACTTCGCCGGTCGCTGTCGCGCCCTCTGCCCTCCACTGTACCACCACAGCACTGCTGCTTGCCTTTCTTCACTGCACCGACTGCAGCTCACTGCTGTCCTCATTGAGCCGCACCACGCCGGAGTTGCACTGTCGCTGCCGCTCTACTCCGGAGCTGTTGTCCAGACCTGCCCCCGCCGCCGACAAACGCCACACCCGCCGCCGCTGCTCTGCGCCGTTGGAGAGTTGCCACTCGCCGCTGCCCAGAACGCCATGCTGCTGCTTCGCTTGCCACCGCTGTGCCGGAGAGCCACCTAAAACCACGCCGTGCCGTTGCCCCACCGTGCCGGACCTACTGTCCCGACGTCGCCAATCCCGATGCTGCGTCGCCGCCACCGTCGCTCGTCCCGATCCGCAATCCCGATCTACGAGTCCAAATTTGGAAATATTTCAAATTAGGTAAGGATATTATCCAATATTGTCAGAGTATTTAGTTTTTTAATTTTCGAATGTTAGAATATTCCGTGAATATTTGGTGGATAGTTAGATATCTTAGGATAATTTTTTGATATCCGCAATATTTGAAAACACTCGAAATTAGGAATTTTTCCTACTTTGGCAACGTACCTGGACGACTATCTGACCTTATCCCTAAGGTATGATATGCGGTGATACAGAAAAATCGTTAGCTTATCCATAATCACTTGGATACGATAATGGATTTTATTCGCTTTTCAAATTTGAACAATCAACTTTCTGTCGATATCTATAACTATATAGATATGACCATTAGTTTGATTTCATTGCCTAATCTGAATTTGATAAGAAGAATTTTGCGAATTGCGTGGATGATTTGAATGTTGTTATCTTTGTTTAATTGTTTTCCTTTTAAATAAAAAAATCAAAAAAATATGTTAGTTAGGATTTAAATTAGAAATTTTGCATGCTTAGGGGTTCTTAAATATATCCTAAAGAATGAGATAATTATTTGATTTAAATTGGGGATTTAGGGTAGCATATTTCCTAGTTTAAATTAAAGATTGTTAATCTTAGTGGATTATTTAGGATATTTAGTTATTTCGAATTTTAATAAAAATATAAAAAAAAGCCACTTTAGGATAGATTAAATTATCATAGATTGCATGTTAATTTAGGAATTTTTTTATTCCGAATTTTATTTGAAAAATACCAAAATTAAATCATTTGTTCGTCATTAGAAATAGGTCACGTTGTCGCATGTCATATAGTTTACATGTCAGGTTGCATTAATCGTATGTCAATTTTTGCACATCATTACATGTAAGTCAGTTTTCATTTAAATAAGTGAAAATCCTAAAAAATATTGAGTGAACTGCTTGTTAATTAGAAATCATATTAGGATTGTTGGTGTGATTTTTTTAGCTAGCAATGCAAATGCTTATGTTACTTTAGTGGTTTGCGCACCCGCATGATCACCTCACATGTTAGTGACTAAGTTGAAATAGATCCAGACTGCATGCATAAATATTTTTTAAAAGAAAAGGTACCGAAAGGGCGTTAAACTAGATCTAGCGTAATCAAGTCCCTGAACTTAGAATCTCTGGTTCGTAGGAATAAAACATATCTCCCTATATTTTATTTAGGTTTCTAATCGACCTACCACAAATAGATTAGTGGCGACTCCAATTATGAAAATATTTGCATGTTAAGAACTTAAACTCTAAGTTGGGAATTGGTAGGATTTGGGAGGGTCTGAGTTAAGCTTAGTCTTAATAATCCATTAGCCTGAGAAAAAATTTAGATCGCGACAACGAGGCTGATGTTGTCTGTCCCTAGGACTATCTGTACATATATGACATCGTTGTCTACAACCGTACCATTCCCTTTGAAACAAACATGGCGTGTTTCCATGGAATCTACCAGAACTATGATATAGACTGTTCGAGTATTACATCCTTCATGCCGTCTAACTATTCCCTGCTCCTCCATGATTTCCAAAGTTATGCTTCTTATTGGGATTAAAAGGTTGTCTCCCAAATTGGTTGGGCTTCTTATCGCATCGGATATTGTCTCGAACAGCTTAGTGTCCTGACCTCAATTGAGTCATTGGTCTAGTTCCTTCTTTCATCAATTCCTGCTCTATGAGTTGAGCTCGCTCATAAAGTTCATTATAATTCTTTACTGACAAAGAATCGATGTGGTGTAAATGGATCCATACAACTTTCTTAAAATCAAATTTTTGGGTTGTCTCCAAACCAACCTTATGTTCTTGGACCTGGAAGAAGATTCTGGAGTTGCGTGCCACTGCTCATTCACTTTTCCGTTGGAAAATTGGCAATGGCCATTCAGTTTCATTTTGGTTCGACTGGTGACATGATAGAGGTCCTCTTTATCTTATCTTCAGTAATACCGCCATTTATCAATCACGGATCCCCAGGGATGCAACAGTTCGGAAGTTCTATTCTTGCAGGTGGCAGCCCTCATACACCCTTGACACAATCCTTAGTTGGACAGACCCTCCACCTAACTTTGAGGATAATACTCTTGATAAGATGATTTGGACTCCTCAACCTACTAATCCTTTCTCGGTGGCCTTAACATGGAATCACATCAGAAGGAAAGGTCGTACTACCACTTGGCACACCTTTATCTGGGATCGCCACATTGCTCCCCGTCATGCTTTCCTCTTGTGGTTAGTCTCCTTTAACAGACTGCCCTCCCAGACTCTCCTTATACAAACTCACCAGATTGACTCAGCATTATGTGCCTTCTGCGGTTCCCGTTCGGACTCAGTCAATTACCTTTTCTTTGAGTGCCCTACTACTAGCAGGTTGGCTTCCTTTTGGGCTACTAACTGTAGCCTTCCATGGCGCAATCGACCTTGGCAAGATCACATTTTATGGGCTATGCAAGTCTGCAGTGGCCCTTCCTTTGCTCACTGCCTTTCTCATTTTTCCTTTGGTGCCCTAATCCATATTATCTGGACCGAAAGAAATAATGCTATCTTCAGGAGCAAATGCATTTACATTCCTGGAATGCAGAAGCATCTTGTCAAGGTTGTCAAGGACAAAGTCATATCTATAGAGGGTGTTCAAGATACTCCCAGAAACCGCTTATTTCAAATCAAATGGAGGCTTCCTTCTTCCATCTTTGATGTAAATCGGGTGTCCTCTTAGTCTGGTCTTGGTTCTTTCTCCCCTAGGTAGCCTTTTCTTTAGGCTTTCTTCTTTTTGTAAACCGGTTGTATTTTTCCCGGTCTTGTGTTCTCTCGCCCTTAGCTAGCTTTTTTGGCTTGTTGTATAGTCCCTGCCTTTCTTTTCTTGACCTTGTTTGAACATATTTATGTCCTCCTCGAATCAGGCTTTGGATCAGGCTTAGGTTGTATATGGTGTTTAAGAAAAGTAATACATATTCTTATTTTACCAAAAAAAAAACTGCTTCTTAATATTACTACTTACTTTACCAAAAAAAAAACTGCTTCTTAATATCTACCCTCAGGCTATTCAAAAATCTCTTAGCCTTATCTTCCCGATTCTCAATAACCTAGGGGCACACTTCGAGAGTTCTGAGAATCTCACTTCATATTGATCCACTAACAGATTATTGTGGTTCAGTTGCACGAACTCAGTCATTTTCTTATCTCATACACAATCAGAATAATACTTTCCATTAAATAGCTTAACAAAACCTGCTTAGGTCTTTTCCATACCAACCGGAAATATTGTTTCCTTTGATGTCCTCCACCAATGCTTAGCATTTCCTTCAAGTTGATACTTAGCTAAAATTATCTTATCGACATCATTACAAATCGGTAAAGTGAATATCCTTTCCATCTTTTCAATCCACTGCTCCATCTCCTTGGGATCTCTTATTTCAACAATTGTGGGTGGTTTCAATTTCAAGAATCGTTTGACCAATCCTTGCATACGATGTTCACCACATGCTTGCTGTTCAGCTTGTCTCTCCAACAAAGCTCCCGCATTAGCCAGTGCATGAAGAATCCCCTCCATTCGAAGATCCATTCTTGAAGAAGAAGAGGGTCCACTCGACCTCCTCATTTTGCTTTATGGTGTTCCTGCATATTAATCACCAGTTATCTTGGATGACCAATGCTACTAATCAACTAATAAGTAACAACCGTTAGTGATATCATATACGTAACAACACTTACTTGTTCTACACAAACACAGCAATAACAAATAATGCATTTGGTGTTTTAGACACATATTTGGGCACGGATCATTCACCTCCACCACTAGCACACCTTCTCACTCCAAGTTATAACCTAGGCTTTGATACCAACTTGAGCTGTAGCGTCCCAGTACACCACTTGCGAGCACGATTCTTTGTTCTCTTTTATGTTATTACGTAGACAGAAGATAATGTTTAACTTAAGCATTTATAACATGAATTATGCATAAACAAACACATCCATTCTAGCTGAAAGGAGGACATCTTACTTCCATTTCATCTTGTTTTATTTACATGCACGGGTGATGTCAAACCAAATAGATACTACTTCTGGGAGAATCAAAAAGATATATTTCTCCTTGATTGCCACTAAGCGACACTACACAACTATCATCAACATCGACACCTGTCTTCACAGTTTAAGCCAAAAAGTAACAACTGTGGTAATCCGAAATGGATCCGCCATACATCTTACATCGTCCCCTAAGGACCACTACTCGCCATCACCACCATCATCACTGTGGTCACTATCAGGATAAGGGATTGGTCCCATCAAGCGTCCATCTACATGAATGAAGATCACTACAAAGCAATAGGGAATATGCCTACCCGGGGCACCTACAACAACCCAGAGTGTCGTATGCACAAACACTATGAAGGGAAACGCTAGATTAGTGAACTGGTAAATCTCGCCCTTGAATTCGATGGGCTCACCATAATGGGCTATGGGAGATACAAGGATCATCGGCTGGTCTAAAAATATATACAAATGAATATCAACATGAGCTAATGCTCAACAAGAGAAACAACTAACTTATAAACCTATCGATCCAACTGACTCTTGGTTCCTAGGACACATCTAGCATGAAACAACTGATGTACACTATGTTAAACAGCCATGATCCGAATGCAGCATTCATAGTCACATGTATAATGCCATCATGCATTATATGTATCACGTGTTTCATTTCTCATTCATGTCATGTCATGTCATTGGGTTCACCCCCCATCTCACGGTTCAATCGGTTTGTTGGCCAACCCTTGCGGGTCACTTTCGGTTTATTTTCTAGACTATCACAGTTTGTTGGTCACAAGTATCCCAACTCCAAGGCATCTTGGTTTTTAGCCAATGCATTCACTTCTGGTTTATTGGCCAGACTTCCCGACACCCTACCTGGCATCATCGAGGTATTCACTTCCGGGTTACTAGCCGGACTTCCAAGGTTTGCTAGCCTTGGGCATTACATAACATCTTTCTTTCACACACATTTTAGACATATCACACGTATGCAATGACATGGCATTCATAGACTATGTAACTCATTTCATTCAGCACACTTTTCATATGAAATTATATCCTATCTCAACGAACAATTAGATGTCTCATCAACACACCCAAGCTAGTCACAACTAGAATTTGCTACCACAAAGGTAACCCAATTTGCACCATCATTCAATATTGTATTGAGACCAATCATACCCCATTGGAAAGCCTAATGAATGTTGGTTCTATCTCCAATAGACATATAATTGCAGTTCAATCATTTTCAAGTAGAAAACCGTGAGTTTTTATCAAAGGGTAAAATGGAAAAGTTTCTAACAACAATAAGAATCAAGACCAAAAACATAGTAAATGATTTTGAAAAATTATGAAATTTTAATGTCATAGAAAAGACCTTAAATGACATTTTTTATGTAGAGTATAAAACCCAGATCATTTTATATACACGACGATGAGTCACTCAAAGTCAGGCCAAAACTGACCCATTGGAACGGAATGAATAAACCTCAAGAAATACTCATTCCACTACTCAAATCATATCAAAACACTTCGAGATTTTTATATGTTATAGATATGGAAGTTCTTTGAGACTTTTGTGAGGAAGTATGTCTAAATTAGATATGGAAAATTTTATAAAAAATCAAGAAGACATAAAGGTCACTGATTTTACCGTACTGAACCGGTAAAATACGGTAATTGTTTAGGCCATCATGCAAGCCATTTTAACTCAAAAAAATATGAAATTAAAGTATGTTTTAGACAAAGATCTGTTGTACAACTTTGATGTAGAAATTTTTTCCAAATTTAGCCCAAAAAAAGCTTTATGAAAATGGAAAACGGTAAAGGTACAACAGTTTTGGTTTTGGAACCAAAGCCAAAATTCAAGAAAACAACTCCAAATTGAAACCCATGAATTCTTGTCCATGAAAGCCCAAAACCAGAAGTCCAAACCTACTTGCAATATCCATTTCTAGCTTGATTCAGCAACCTACACCCGCAATCCTTACATGCAACTTCATCTAGGCACTAGAAACCCACATGCAAGACCATCCAAAGCTTAGAAACTCACGTGCAACCACATTCAAGGCCAAGAATCACACATGCAACAAAGAACAACTCATCCACAGCACACAACAATTAAAAACCAAGCGTGTAGGGGATCAATGGGAGTAGAACCAAGCCAATTCTCCTTGCCTTAGGCTAGCTAGAACCGACTTTCTTCTTCCTCAAGCTGCTGGCCGAGATCTTCAAGTGAAGAAAAATGAAAGAGAGTGAAGATGAGAGGGCTGGAGGAGCTAGCCGAGAGAGAGTAAGGATGAGAGGATTTGAGAAAATGAAAGGTGAGAGAGAGAGAAGGGTCTGTTGAAAGATTTTGAGAGAGAGAGAGAGAGAGATTTGTATTTTGCTCAATGAATTGCAGAGAGAGTGGTGAAGAGTGTTGGGTACTCGAGGATTGAGAAAATATAAGGTAGTCCGGCCCCTCCTCATCACATGGGCCGGCCTATCAATGGACAACACATTAGTCATCTATGGGTCCCACCTTTGAACCTTTCGCTGCGCCCTTTCTTTTCATTAATTAGGTACACTCTCTCTCCTCTCTTTTATGCCGCGCGCTCTCTTCCTCTTTGCATCTTCTCCCTCACTATCTCCTTTTTTTCAAAAATCTCCCACACACGTCACCTCTCTCTCTCTCTCTCAAGATGTGAACGATGACCACTGCGCCACTATCCTCCACTGGTCGCGAAGAAGAGGCATTTCTTTTACAAAAGGAAAGTTCAAAGGATCAGTTTGGAGTGTTGGCAAGGCGACCTGTTTGGCTTCTATCTCAGTTCAAAGGCCCCTTATTCTAATCTCAATCCATAACGTGCTCTACTATCATTTTATTAATAATAATAACTTGCATGTGAAATGAAAATAGAAGGATTTGTGTGAAGGGAGAGGCCACTTCACTTGGTTTCCAACCACTTGTTAGCCAACTTCCTCCTCCCTCCTCCTCCACTTCCCCCCTTTAAAAGAAATGCCTCCTCTTCACAACTCGTGAAGGATCATGGCCACGGTGGTCGTCGCTCATTTTTTTGCAAGACAATGATGATAGAAAAAGGTGAGGTGTGTGCGAGATTTTTGAAAGAAAGGAAAGAGACAGTGTAAGAGAGTGTGCGTGAAAAGAGAAAGGAGAGAGGTCACGTGTAATTAATGAAGAGAGAGGGCACAGTAAAGGGCTCAATGGAACCTATGGATGACACACCACGTGTCGTCCATTGATAGGTCAGCCCTACGGTGACATGAAGGGACTGGCATACCTAGTATTTTCTTCTCAAGGGTTTGCTCCTCTCTCTCCTCTCTTTTTCTTTCTCTTTATAGACCTTGTAGTGCAAAAGTCTAACCCCCCCTCACTCTCTCATCTTTTTTGAATTTAATTTTTTATTTTTCTTTCTTTATTTGTACTTTTCCTGTCTCTGTCTCTCTAAGAAAACTTCAATTTTGCACTTCATGATTTCACCCCCATTTCAAATTGAACCCCATGATTTCATCGGCTCTTTCAACAAAGCTCAATTTCATCGCTATGGGAGAGACCCCATGTGACTGGCTAGAGCTATAACTTAGCAAGATGATCTGAAATTGTTACTTGTTGAAGTAAGCATGGTAGGTCGGAAACCAAAATCACAGCTTCCAACGAGCGTGATAATGAACACTCAAGATCAGACTCATGAAAATCTTATATTGCCTAGGAAATTTCTACCTCGTAGAAATGCACTTTAATGGAGCTTTAGTTTTTAACCTATCTTGACTAAGAAACCGCCAGTTTATTTTTAAATATACTAAATTTTCCCGACGATGGGGGCAACGTAACAATGACATTTGTTATTCATGTCAATGGTTATTTGATCAGACTTCCTCTTATCAATAATTTGTTATAAGTATTTTAATTTATAGTTTTTTTCGTCTTTTATTTTATTTGCTATTTTCTTTTATTTTTTAATTTACTTTTTTTAATTTAATGTGAAGTTTTTATGCAAGTAACATATACATGTGTAGAGCTTGGGTGTTTAATGAGTTTTCCTAAATTAGGTTAAATATTAATGTGTTTTGGTAATGGGTCAGGTTGGGTATGGATCATTATAAAAAAAATTTGAGTCAAAATGGGTCATTAAATTTACATTGCATGGAGATGGGTCAACATGGGTCGGACCATTTTCGATCCGACCTAAACCCGACTTGACCCAACCATTTGATAGCTCTAGCTGTAGGAAAATATGATTCACATGCATAATCAATATCAATAATATTTTTGTCAACCATTCAGGATCAGCATAACTTAATCTCTTGCCATCAATCACATAAGCTCTATACTAATTTTTTTGAAGAATTTATAAACAAAAATAGAATTCAAGCGACAAATTGCCACCGCATTTGATTGAACAAAAAGATGCACTCTGATTCAAGACGAGGTGCTAAATATAATGTCGAAAAGGCATTATTTTCTCCACACTATATAGCCTTTGTTACCTCAGCAGGATATACAGAAATGTCTCGTGATCTAAAACATACCATTTTCCTCTTAATGTTCTATCAACATGGGCTGGGTCCAAACCACTTGATAGTACATTGAACAAAAATAGGTACGATGATTTATATATCCTCAACTTCGAAAGGGCTAAGCCCATTTTGAAAGCTAGATATAGCTCAAAGCTCGGAGGCGAACCCATCATAAAACCCATCGCCAAACGTGGCCACCAGGATAGTCGGAGCACGTCTATACTACCTGGTTAAATATGATCAAGGCAGTAAAGCCTGACGTGCCAGAAATACCGGAAAACGTAACTAGAGCCATGCTCAAATGAACATGTTTGAATAGTACTCATCGATTCTTACTGGGTAAGTGAAAATTTTCAGGAAAGAGCCAAAACATTGTCAATTGCCCATTAAACTATCACAATCTGACTTAAGCATAGGAGAGTCCCACAAGCAGCATCGCCAGGGACTTTCTTGTCTTCGTTTGGTAGGACCAGAGTGGAAACCAGGAAGTAAGAAGCATGCACTCCCAAGGTTCGGAATCCGGAAAAGTGCGAATCCCATTGGCCAAGAGTCTGTCTCACAAAAACGATTTGGAGGTCCCTACGCCCGTTGAATGAGAGGCTCCTTTTGGGACAAAAACCTCTTCTGCTGATCCATAGAGTTAGTGGGAGAAGGCGGAAGTGGTAATGGAGTTGATGAGCATGAACGGCAACAAGTTGCTCGTGAGGACCCTCCTAACCGCTTAGGCTACTTTGGAAATGTTCCAAGCATTAATGCAGAAGATGGAAGCCACGAACCAAAAGTGACATCCTGATTATAGGTGTGACCCAAGAGGAAAATCTGCCCGAGCTGGGAGTAAGGACGAATTATAGGTGTGACCCAAGAGGGAACAAAGGTGAAGAGGTGGATTGGGGAAACTGTTAGAAAATTCTAAAGGACTGACAAAACACATGCATAATCATGACCTAATATAGAAACGTGAAAATTCTTTACTAATCTCCTACCATTGATAAAGTTTGATTGATAACCTGAATCATTGAGCATTGAACAATAGGTGAATGAAAATCTCTAGCCAATTGCCTCCTCGAACATGATTGTGTGTTTTTTTATTATATGAGGGTTTGGCTTAGAATACCCTTTTGTATCAATTCACACCCCTTCACACGACTTTTTCCATCAAGAAGTCGTGCTTTTTGGGCAGTCACAATATAATGAACAATTATCACGCAACTTAACGCAGACAATAAATGTTAATGAAATTAACTGAATGTGGAGCACATTATTGATATTATAACCTAGGGAAGAAAAAAAGAGGCCCTTTGATCAGAAATTTAGAATTACCTAGCTTGATTTATAGAGGAAAGTCAAACGCTGCATGCAACAACAACTTGAAACCTGAAGGACCTACAAGGACGAGTGAATGAATGAGTATATAAAAGATAAAAGGCCCCAATTTGGAATCCACTATCATGAAAGAAACGCCTCCGTTCAGATTCAAGATGTCTTTGATCGAGGCTTATGATGAAGCCTTGGATTTGAACAATCGCGTGGAAACTTTCAAAGCAATGATGATGATCCATGGAGGGCATTCCTAGCTACTTTAAAAGGAGTGGCTTGGGATAGTTCTCGTCGTTACCACGGACTTCTATTTCCTCCTCCTGGCAATTAGTGCAGTAGTTTACAAGCCACTTATAAGTAATAAGTTGAGTCAACAGACCGTGGCATCTTTAATGACGATCCGGCAGTAAGAACATTAGACCTTAGGTTTTATGTTGAAAAGATTCAATGCTCTCTTTCTTGAGGTTCCGAACCTTGACCCCTCGTAACAATCCTAGCCTTCACTTATAGATTGAAAGCATCCCCCTTAGACCTCTTCATGGTGAAGCAGGAACCAAAGCCATGTTGAAACTTGGAACTGCCTGAGTGAGAACAGTTAATAAATAAATAGCGTGAGAACGGGCGACCAACACTATTGACTCTCTCTGAGCTTAAGAATTAGGGTCCTAACAGTTGTCATAAAATGTTCGAATTGAGCCATTACTAAACTCTGTACCACCTGCAACTTTTTAGCTAGTACATCACTATACCTCCACCAAGTTGTTTGCAACCCCAGGAAACCTTGAGCTTTTAATAGGTTTGCTCATGACCTGAGTTGAATTCCACCCACATTGAAGATAGCTAGCCTCTTTTATCACTAGGCTAACAATTTTGGTGGTGATATGTATCCAGCTTAGGAATGCAAGGGTGGTTGCGAGAACAAATCCTAGCTACAGGCAAGGCACGTCCACATGAGATCTGCATGTGACTTGTGTATGATCATTTCTATGTGTTGGTTCATTTCGCATCCTTAGAGTGTGATTCAAATGAGAAATGATAGATAGGCTTTCTGGGCCCCGAGATTAGTCGAATTTAAATTGAAACCACGATTGTTCAATCAAGAAGAAATTGCGCATTTGTCAGTTGCAACACAAATCCTCTTCAAACCCACTGTTACTTGAGAAGACAAAAAAGGCAGCATCTTTCCTAGTATAGGGGTGAGCATGGTTCAGGTGAGCGGTTCCCACCATGGAATCCAAAACCGCCCTCTAAGGACTGGGTCCAAAAAATTGGAACCAGGAACCATTCGTTGGTTCAATGGGTCCATCCGGTTCTCGGGTGGATCCATGAAACCAATCCCATCAAGTTTCACGCAAATAGAATTGACCGAGAGCGAGAGATGAAGGCGATGAACAGCCAGAGGCATGGACATGAGTTGATGGGAGTTGAGAATCAAGGCCATAAGTCGATGGGTGTTAAGCTTGAGAGTTGAGACCATGAGTGAGGAATAGAGAGATGACTTGGACAAGGTAAGAGTGAGACGAGATGAGTACTCATCGAGCTTCACATTATGGATTTTAAGGTTTGAATTTTTCTTAATTTTGTTTTCGATTGGAAATTTTTTCTTAAAAATACATTACCGGTACGGTTCGGGTAGGTGGATGGGCAGTTCCATGCCTAGAGCCAAAAACCGAACCAGTACTCACCAGTTCTAGTAAAATGAAACCGGGAACCAAACCATCCCCATGGGAACTGTCGGTTCCGAGCTAGTCTGGTCCGGTTTCGGGTAGTTACCGAGTATTATTCACCCATGTAGTAGGTTAGCAACTTGTCCCCAATATCCGTGGCCCATTCCACCTATGTATCGTATGATCATCTAAAAAATGCAAATCTAAATCAATACAAATGTTAGTTTCTTGCTTCCTAAATCTAAGACACTAGGATTAGGTGGGTTTCATGTGGAATCATTTAAATTCAAGGAAAGGATTACCGAAAGTCTCAAGTCTAATGTGTGGAGTGTAATAGAGTTCCATACACTCTAAAAAAATTGCAAATAAGTCCTATAAAAGTTGCCAATGTGACATTCTAATATTACTTGCACATTAGCCATAGAGATTGTCACATATTAAAAATCAGAGATATGACATTTAGAA
Organism: Syzygium aqueum; assembly: GCA_031216185.1. Taxonomy (NCBI): domain Eukaryota; kingdom Viridiplantae; phylum Streptophyta; class Magnoliopsida; order Myrtales; family Myrtaceae; genus Syzygium; species Syzygium aqueum. The sequence goes on from CM062236.1 coordinate 16,306,365, forward strand.
GGATTTGAATGCACTTTCTTAAGCAAAATAGAGGACATGGTTGAATTAACTAAAGGATTTAAGACTCGGTTGTGCTTCCAAATAGTTTACGACTCTAATGCACTCACTTCATCCAAAAGGAAAAAAACATATTATATCTTGTTCACATGACGGACATGAAGTGACAAATCAATTGCATCGCTTATCATCCTATATCGTGCTTAAATCACTCATATTTAATTGACTTGTTATGAGTCAGCTATCGCATGAAATACTTTTTGCTCCTAATTTCGTCCCAAAAGGTAGCATTGTGGATGCAGATGTAGATGTTGTCATGCCCCGAACCCTATCGAGCTCGCGACATACCTCTTTGGTCGATTGTGGTGACGTCCCAGGATATCGCCGACCCCACACATCAGAGAGATAAAATACTAGCGGAAGCAACATACACCCAAACAATACTTAGAGAGGGGTAAAAGGGAGAACATACTTTCATTACTAAGTCAAACTTATACACCACACACCACTTACAGAACCTTAATATACAAGCATATCGGCCTTCTAGAATTTACACCACCGATATCAAAAACACCCGTAGTCTGGGTGTACTATACCTCCAAAAATGGGACACTTCAAACAAGTTTGTCTTACCCCTAAACTAACCCCTACGCTCTTTCGACGGCGACCACTCTGAGTCGGTCTTCTCAGAATTCGAATCTGATTCCTCCTGAGCCACCTGTTCCTCTGAAGACTCCGAATTCGCTTCGATCACAATCGGGTTATCTTCGTCTCCCAATTCTAACGATACCTCAATTTGTTCCTCTGCTTTAGACTCCTCCTCCTATTCTTTCTTTGGCTCTTCTTCTAGTTCCTTCTCGGGTACCTCCTCAAGTTCTTCTTCGTGTTCCTCTTCTTCAGGTTCCTCATTTGGTTATGCACCTAAGTCTATATCCATCGGGTCGTACCCAACCTGTGACTCTTCCAGCTCTGGATTAGGTTTAGCCACTATGGGTTCATGTGCTACAAGTACATGTTGATGTTCAGACTGTGCAAGCCTAGTGTCTAGGCTCATCATCTCACCATCGGGAGGGGGTATAGCCGATGGATCCCAATCCCCTACTCCATTAAGAGGGACATCAAACCCACGGACAGGACTGAACTCGTCCATATCATCCCAAAAACACCAGGCGATATAAGTGTGGGCTTTATAGAGGGGTTGTCCTATATCTACCCCGACTAAAGTGGTATGCTTGATCCAAGCCATATTGTCATCTATAGGATACTCTACTATTGAATGCTCGGTGTGCATCGATATGCCAAAACGTTGGGGCGGTGGAAGATTCGTGGTTCAGGCCGGAGTTCTGAAATAGTTTGGTTAAACCACCATGAGAACACGTCTCAGCAAGTAAACACCCTAAACCCCACCTAGGCTAACACGTACCTCCAGACAAGTCCAAACATAATATCACTCAATAAACACATAACATGCACACAATTGCACTTATCTAGGCTCTTAATGCACACAATCTACAAGTTAGTCCCAAATCCACAAATTTCAACCACATGCACTTTCCAAATTAATTTCATGCCCAAAACAAAAGTCGAACATATGGCATTCCCAAACTCTGCATTTCACACACTCGTTCATGCCCCACCACACTATTTTCATTAGACTTGCCAATGACCCGCGTCACAGTACACGCCTCAAGTCCACTTTCAATCCACGATCCACGTATAACTATCTCACTTTCACAACACTCCTAGCCCGCATTACAATGCATGCCTCAAGCTATGTTTCTTGCTCGTGTTATAGTACACTCCTCGGGCTTAACATCCTCCACCTACGGCACAACCTGTGTTAACAAACACGTCTCAGGTTGGCGGTCTTTCAGTAATACCGGGCATCGTCCCGCGTTAAAGTACACACTTTAGGACGGCTTAATTCCTCGCGTTACATTACATGCCTCAGGGAGTAGTGATCACACGAGCATACTTGCACACTAGATTTTATTTGTACCCTGCGTAAAACGCATTAGGGCCTTTTTGTGATCACACGTACCCCTCGCACGCACCAAACCTCATGCATTTCACATGCTCAATTGACACATAAACATGCCTAATTTCCAGCCAATCCAGTTCAGCCCATGCTCATATAAACGAGTCCACATTTCAACCATTTATTCCACAATCCGATGAGCACACAAGGTCGCCATTAGACCCACAATCACAGCCACTAATATGAGCATAAAAACGACATATTCATGTCTAGTTCAAGCCACAATAATTATCACAAACCAGCCACGGCACCACACATCAAACCGACACGTTTAGTCCCCAAATCGAACCACACACTCATCAAATCAAACCACAATTTCCAGCATGTAAATCCACTATGGTTAGCCCTATTCAACCTCTAAACAACCACCAAATCACATCAAAACCAACCTCACGCCAACTCAACAACAACTCGGTAGATCCGGCTTCGTGATAACCCCTAAACTTGACAAAACCATACGCAAACTAGTCCGTCGATACTTGATATCCTCAGTAGAGTTTAGGACGCCACTTGCTTGAAATCCTAGGTGAGTTCAAGCAAGAGAGAGGGGCGGCAAGCCGGCGGTCATGTGGCGGACGGACGGCGACGGTGGCGGCTTAACGGCGGGCGATCGGCGATGGCAGCGGTTGAGCGGCGAATGGACGGGGACGGCGGCGGCGATAGCTTGGCCGGTTGGACCATGGTCACGGGAGGAGGGGGAAAGGGGGTCAGCCGAGAGGGTGAGGGAGAGAGAGATTGCCGAGAGAGAGAGAGAAAATGAAGGGGTGAGAGAGAGAGAGAGAGAGAGAGAGAGAGAGAGAGAGAGAGAGAGAGAGAGAGAGAAGGCTAATATACCAATAATTGGTGTCCCCTCTAGCAAAATGACCATCCTACCCTCCTCTCTACTTTCCATCCAACGGCCACAATTCGATCTTACCCACAAATATCCAAGGGCAAAATGGAAATTTCACAAAAGTCCAAAGGCAAAATCATCTAAAAACTTCTATTTCTAAAGTTGTTGTGAAATGACCAAAACGCCCTTCTCCCATTACACTTGGCCTTAACAAAGTCCCAAGGGTAAAATGGTCATTTTTCATTTCTTGCTTAAATTCGATTTTTCTGAAGGATCCAGACAAATTTGAGGCTGATCATGCTAATAACAACGTTGTCCAAATATCCTATCGTGACTTTCAAAATTTCTAATGCCCAATGTGGTCTCTAATTAATGGCTAAATTTTAAATAACGTAACTTGAGCATGTCTCAAACTAACCAGTGGCTTTTGGGAATTTCGCATATTCGACCCGTGGCCGATAATAAATCAAGCCACGTTCAAGTTCACTCGGATTGTGATGACCTCGGTTGTCATGTAATCGTGAGAATCGATCGCTAGTTCCAACGGGTGCGATCGTTTGGCATAGGTTTAGGGTCATTCATCAATTCATCTCGTGGTCAAGCGGAATCACCCGCGATCCACTCATTTGACATTGGCGAATTGATCCCTAACTATCCTTGGATCGGCCTACATTGACTCAAAATGTCACATCGACAATTTTTATGGTCGAAAGTCGGTTCACGATCGAGTTTCTTTGGTCTCGCGAATTTAAATCCCTAATTAACCTTTCCCTAATGGTTAGTATCCCAGAAGTGATCAGTTCTGGATGAGATCTAACTACAAATGTCACGCCCCGACCTACTCGGTTCGTAAACATCGCCCTTGGTCGTTTCGTGTGCAACGCTCCCAGGATTGCATTGCCGACCCAACCATCAGAGATCAATCACATGCGGAAGACACGTATATATTATATATACACCCGTACTATAAACATGATAACCATGGATAGCATAGAACACAACCACGAATACAGAAATTCAACATATTTATTACATTGCCTTATAAAAATATTTACAACTGTTATAAACATAATTACATAAACCAGCCTACAACAGCCACACTAGAAACAACATCAAAAAGCCGACACACGCAGCCATTACATCAAAAAGGGCTAGGCTGCCAGAGTGGGTTTGGTTAGTGCTATCTAGGGTAAGGAGGGTTTCCAAAAAGTCACTGAAGGTTAGGGGTTAGGATCGAACTAGGGCATCCAGTCGGGATCAGAACCCGATGAATCGTATTCTATTTCTGGATCGATATACCACTCAAGCTCCTCGTCGCTATCTACTTCCGCGACTTCTCCATTTACCCAAAAAGTGATGGCGGCTGCGGCATTCTCAAGGGCGGGGGTCTGAAATGTTTGGTTTAAAAACCAATGAGATTACATCTCAGTAAGTACAACCCCTAAACCTAGGCTAGGCTAACGTACAATTCTCCTGACCACAAACAACACATCACAAGCAATGGCCTAGGCCCTCGGGCCCAGACCTACGATCACACGAACCCTGCAGGTTAGACAATTTGGTAACATATACCCATGGCAACGAATGGCATATCTCGTAATCCGTGCACCATGCACATGCTTGCATTTATTCATGCCAATGCCATAAATCTCACGCCAAATTCTCATGCATAAAATGATGCATACGTGCCATAACAGCAATTTAAATCACACGGCACATTCTTGGGCGTTCATTTTCCTTATTCTTTTTATTCTCGACCCGAAGGTCCGACCCAATGGTCAATCACAACACTCCGTGGCCAGCGTAAAAACGCCCCCGGCCCAGTGTCTCTAGCCTGCTCCAAAGTGCATGAGGCGCAACACCGATCTCCTTACGAACCAAAGCCTGCTCCAAAGTGCATGAGGCTGGTCGTCTTCCGGACGTACCGGGCATCGTCCTGCTCCAAAGTGCATGAGGACGGCACGACCCGAAGGCCACGATCCGAAGATCTTAAATGTGATCACACGGCACACGGCCCAATTTTATCTGAACCCGGCGTAAACGCATCGGGCAATTATGGTGATCACATGCTCATGCCAGGCACGCATTCCCGCATAACGTCAGTACACATTTCATTCCCAGCACACGGAATGCTTGTTCATGCAATGTCAAACGACGTGCCATGAGCATTCAATATATACGGGCACTCATTTAAATCAATATTATCATATAGTGCCTACTCACAGTCACGTGCACAACTGGCCAATTAATACCATGTGGCCCATAATTATACTTTATAATCGATAATAAATTCGATTAATTCGCACGTGACATAATTAACACGGCAACATTGAGATTAGCCCCAAACAATATCAATCATCACCAAATCAATCAAATTGGGCAATCTCAACCATACAATTAGCCACTTTCGCGGTCTAATTAACCCCTGGTACTACCTCCAGTCCTATGAATCATTTTTTTTATTTCATCAATTCCGACTTCATGATCATTCATAAAAATCCTATTAATTTCTTTAGGATTTATGAAATCACTAATATCGACAACCTCTCCCGAAATCAGTACCGGAATCGCCTAACCCTGTCCCAAATGCACCGATTATACCCTAACCGGTCTAGAAAAATATACAGACAGTCCTAATCAGGGTTTAGGAATAATACTCACCAAATTCTAGGCCCGGGAAGACGTAGGAACAGCGGCCAGTCACTGGTGAACAGTGATTCCGACGACTATTCCCGGCGGTGAACAGTACTTCCGGTGAACAGTACCCCGGTGAACAGTAATCGTGAACAGTAACTGTACGGACACTGTACGGACCGGCTGGATAGGGTCGTACGGCGGTGGGGAAGGGCCCTGTGGTGTCGGTTTGGCCGGACGAGCTCCGGCGAAGGCCCGGGCGGCCAAAACAGAATGTTAGAGAGAGAAAGAGAGAGAGAAAAGTGGCTGAAAAAGTGGGTAAACGGGGTCGAACCGGGCTGAAACTTTCGCAGGGGTCTGGTGGTGTCGAGGATGTGCTGCAGCGTCGCCGGCGGCCGCTCGTGGTGGCCGGAATGGCTCCGGCCAAGCTTGGCCGAGAGAGAACTAAGAGAGAGAGAGGAATTCGGGAGAGAGAGGGAGGAGAGAGAGAGTGTTCAGATCAGAATGAGGGAGGAGAGAGAGTGGGGGACCTTATCTAGTCAAAGCCGGTCAAAAATATCGGCCCGGGGGTGCCACGTGTCGCCGATCCGTGCATTTTCCCTTTTTATCCTTCGATCCGACGGTCCAAATTCATCCGGCGCAAATAATTGAGGGAAATCCCGGTCCATGGCACCAATTATTGGTCTGAACCGCGTCCGAAAATATCCCGAACGATCACCTCGAAATTCGGACCTGAACCGGGCTAGGGGCGGAACTGTCCTTTTTCCGGCCTCGGGGCGAAATTCCAATTTTCGCACCCACGCGTTCCTTATGGGCGTGGCCAACTCATGGTGGCGTCGGAATCTTAAAATTCATTTCCTAAGCCCCCGGAAATCGACTGCGAAGTTCCGGCATTAAAATAATATTATTTTCCAATTTTTGTCGAATTTCCTGTTTTGGTCCAAAATGCCTTCTGGTACTCGTGGCCACTCCAAAATGGCGTCCGTCCCGAGAAATAACCACTTACGGGCCCCGAACCCAATTCGGGCTCCCGAGGGTAAAACGGTCATTTTCTGACCCCGGACCGAATTTCCAGTTTTGAACCCTACACACTCCAAACGTGTGTGGCCAGCATAGTACGACGTCAGATTTCCAAAATAAATCTCTTAAGCCATCGAAAATTGATATCTCAATCCGGGCCCAATTTCGCACTCAAATTTCGCTTGGTTTTCAATTTTAAAATCTCTCACTAACAGGTGGCTGTTTAGAGTATACGCGTATCGACCTAGGGTTATCCGAGTCGCAACGGTTCCGTCATTTGAGAGAATGAGAAATTGCCACTAGCTCCAAGAATCCTGATCGTTCAGTTCAAGCTCCGGATTGATTGGCCACGTGTACTTTCGGCTTTGCAGAATCACCTGCGATCCGATTGCACATCGTTGGCCTTGGCCAACTCAATCCATCGCTTTTCCTAAGATCGGTTCACATCGGTTCAAAACACTTTCTCATTACTGCTCAGATCGGTATTCGTTTCGCGGTCGATCCCTGATCCACGTACTATGTCTATTTAGCCATTCCTTATCGGTTAGTATCCCGAGGGAGCTCAATTTCGGGTGAGACTTACTAAAATGAAATGCGAAATATTATGAACTTCATTGATCCCAGAATTACATCAAAATTCGGGCTGTTACAATCCTTCCCCCCTTACAAAAATTTCGTCCTCGAAATTTACAATACCTTCTTGTCTATTCAAACAACTGGGGGTGCTGACGTCTCATGGCTTCTTCACTTTCCCAAGTCGCTCCTTCGGTCTCATGATGTTCCCAGACGACTTTGACCATCGGGATCGTCTTATTCCTCAGCACGCGATCTTTCTTGTCCTCAATTCTGACTGGCCTTTCCACGTACGACACTCGGTCGTCCACGTCTATTTCCTCGTACCGTAGAACGTGGGTCGGATCTGGTTCGTACTTTCTTAACATTGACACGTGGAAAACATTGTGCACTTGCGACAAGTTTGGCGGCAAGGCAAGCCTATAGGCCATATCTCCTACTTTCTCCAAAATTTCAAACGGTCCAACATACCTCGGACTGAGCTTTCCTTTCTTGCCAAATCGGGACAATCCCTTCATCGGTGACACTTTAAGGAAAACGTGATCTCCAACTTGAAACTCTAATGGTCGACGTCTCCGATCGGCATAACTCTTTTGACGGCTCTGAGCTGTCCTCAATCTGTCCCTGATGATCTCAACGGCTTCTACTGATTGCTGTACTAACTCTGGTCCCGTAATACTCCGCTCACCAACTTCATCCCAACAAACCGGCGTTCTGCACGCTCTGCCATATAAGGCTTCAAACGGTGCCATCTGAATACTCTGCTGATAGCTGTTATTATAGGCAAATTCCACCAAATGCAACTGTTCTTCCCATTTGCCTTGAAAATCCAATACACAAGCTCTCAGCATATCCTCTAAGGTCTGTATTGTCCTTTCTGACTGGCCATCTGTCTGCGGATGGTACGCTGTACTGAACTGCAACTTTGTTCCCATGGCCACTTGTAGACTTTTCCAGAAGTTAGCTGTAAATCTTGGGTCACGATCTGACGTAATTGTAACTGGTACCCCATGAAGTCTGACTATCTGCCTCATGTACAACTCTGCATATCTTTCCAACTCAAAGTCCTTTCGTACAGCCAGGAAATGCGCTGACTTAGTCAGGCGATCCACTATCACCCAAATTGAATCATGTCCCCTCTGGCTACGAGGCAATCCCGTTACAAAATCCATCGTAACATGTTCCCATTTCCATTCGGGAATCTCCAATGGTCTTAGTAATCCCCCAGGCTTACAGTGCTGTGCCTTCACTTGTTGGCAGGTTAAGCACTTGGCCACGTGCTTGGCCACATCCTTCTTTAATTCATTCCACCAATAATGTTGCCTTAAATTCTGATACATCTTCGTACTGCCCGGGTGGATACTGTAGCCACTACGATGTGCCTCTCTTAAAATCTCTTCCTTAAGCTCTAAATCGTCAGGCACACACAGTCGTCCTTGAAACCTTAAAACTCCATCTTCACTCACTTGAAATTCCGGTTTTCTTATGGCGGCATCCATTTCAACAATCTTCTGAATCTCTGGGTCCGTAGATTGAAGTGCCTTAATCTTTGCCTGAATCTCTGGCTCAATCCTCAATGCGGCCATCAGGCTTGACATCTGGCTCACCTCAAATTTGAATTCCGAATCTCGGAGCTTTTCCAATAAGGCCCATTCTTTGACCATCATATACGCCATACTTGATTTGCGACTCAATGCATCTGCGACTCGATTTGCTTTTCCAGGGTGATACATGATATCGCAATCATAGTCTTTCAAAAGCTCCATCCATCTACGCTGCCTCATATTCAATTCCTTTTGCGAAAACAGGTACTTGAGGCTCTGATGGTCCGTATAAATCTGAAATTTTTCTCCGCACAAATAGTGCCTCCAAATCTTCAAAGCAAACACGATCGCTGCCAACTCCAAGTCATGCGTCGGATAGTTCAGTTCATGCGGCCTTAGCTGACGAGACGCATATGCAACTACTCTCCCGTGTTGCATTAGAACACATCCGAGTCCTCTTAATGACGCATCGCTATAGACTTCAAATCCTCCTGGTCCGGATGGAATGGTCAGTACTGGAGCAGTTGTTAACCTATGTTTCAGCTCCTGAAAACTCTTCTCGCACTTATCATCCCATACGAACTTAGATTCCTTCTTGAGCAATCGCGTCATCGGCATGGCTATAGACGAGAACCCTTCTACAAAACGTCGATAGTAGCCAGCCAATCCTAAGAAACTTCGGATTTCTGTTACTGAAGTCGGTCTTGGCCACTTCATCACCGCTTCAATCTTTGCTGGGTCTACTGAAATTCCATCTCCCGAAACAATATGTCCAAGAAACGCCACTCTGCTTAACCAAAATTCACACTTACTAACCTTGGCAAAGAGTGCGTGTTCTCTCAAAGTCCGTAGTACTTCAGCCAAATGCATTTCATGTTCTTCTGAGTTCTTCGAATACACCAAGATATCGTCAATAAACACTATGACGAATCTGTCCAAAAATTCCTTGAACACCCTGTTCATTAGGTCCATGAAAGCTGCAGGGGCATTCGTCAATCCAAAGGGCATCACTGTAAACTCATAATGCCCATACCGCGTCCTAAATGCGGTCTTAGGTATGTCCTCCTTCCGAATTCTCAGCTGATGATACCCTGTCCTCAGATCGATCTTGGAAAACACTGATGCTCCTTGCAACTGATCAAACAAATCATCGATTCTCGGCAGTGGATACTTATTCTTAACTTTTACTTGATTCAACTGTCGATAATCGATGCATAATCTTAACGTCCCGTCCTTTTTCTTTACAAACAGGACTGGTGCTCCCCATGGAGACACACTAGGACGAATGAACCCTTTATCAAGCAATTCCTGAATTTGCACCTTTAGCTCTTTCAATTCCGATAGGGACATCCGATATGGCGCCTTCGAAATTGGTTCGGTTCCTGGTGCTACCTCAATCATGAATTCTACTTCTCTATCCGGCGGTAAACCAGGTAATTCCTTAGGAAAAACTTCCGGGAACTCACACACTACTGGTATCTCTTCCAACTTAGGTTCCGCCATTGTTGGATCAACCACATTCACTAAATATCCTTCACATTCCTCATCTAACAACTCCGTCATTTCAAGCGAGGAAATCCAAGGAATCGAGGTTCCTCCTCGGTTTCCTTGAAACTCAAACCTTGGGCGTCCAATCGGATTAAATTGGATCGTCCTGCTACCGCAATCCATGACGGCCTTCTGGCTCACTAGCCAGTCCATACCAATTATCACATCAAAATCGAACATGGCTAACACTGCCAAGTCGATGCTTTCCTCTCTGTTCCCAATCACAATCTTACAATTGGGACATCCAAAAGAAACTAACATTTTATCATTCACAGGCGTCAATACACAAAGCATATTCTCAAGCAGCACAAGTTCTAAACCAACCAATCTAGCAAACTGCTCTGAAATAAACGAATGGGTCGCCCCCGGATCAAACAATGCATAAGCTGAATGACCACAGATAGAGATGGTACCTGTGACTACGCCCGGCGCGTTCTCTGCGTCCTTACGCGCCATAGCATAGACTCGTCCCTGTACTGGTGGTCGTCCCTGATTAGCCGGTGGGGGAGGTCCGGCTTGATTTCCAACTCTAGGTGGGGGTACAGGTCTGGGCGGTCCCAATGGACGTTGCTGTGGGCAATTCTTAATCTGATGATCCAAACTCCCACACTTAAAACAAGCCCCAAATCGGCGCGGGGGAGGGTTCGGTTTCCCAATGTCCCTCCTAATTGGCGGGATGAAGCGTCTATTCCCTGCCATCGGTCTCTTTCCCAGACGACGATTATCTCTGTTCTGATTGAATCGCGATCCAGCAGCTGCTCTTTCTTGCTGATCTCTCTCTATGATCTGCACTCGCTCATACATCTCATCGAAGTCCTTGATATTCAGCGACAGAATCTGACTACGAAGATCCGGTTTCAAACCATCTCGGAATCTTCTGGCTTTGTCCCGTGGATTTTCGACCATTGTCGGTGCAAACTTAGCCAACCTGGCGAATTCAGCCTCATACTGATCAACAGTCATCTGACCCTGTCGCAATCTCATGAACTCCATAAGTTTCCTCTCCTGGGCCACTTCAGAAAAATACTTGCTATAAAAACTCTCGACGAAGACTGCCCAATTCAGATCGGTGCCCTCTGGAAACACTTTGCCTTTGGTGGCCTTCCACCAATCATTGGCCCCACTTTGTAGCTGATAAGCAGCTAATGAAACCTTCTCGGCATCCGTACATCCTAGTACCTCGAATGCCTTTTCCAACTCGTCAATCCAATCTGGGGCCGTTTCAGGGTCACCCTTACCATTAACTTTGGCGGTTTCATCTTAAGAAACTGTTCTACTAACTGCGGCATCTGACGGACTACTGGTACTTGGCCCTGTCCCTGTCGGGCTGGATTACCTTCATTACCCGCAACTTGAGCGGCTTCAGCAGCTTGGGCGTAAGCTGCAGCTCTTTCCTGAGCCTGCAAACCAAATATATGCCCCATTTCTCGAAGGGTATCCATAACGTCATCAAACCGCGGATCTCGGGCTTCACGCACCCCTTCATTTGACTGGCCTTGCGGTTCCTTGCCTCTCCTCCGACTCATTTTCACAGACTCGGCTACTCTCTGGCTACTCAACTCAACTACCTGCTATAATTCCACCGAGGAATTAAAGACTTAAACTCAGCCAATCTAACCCAGTCTAAGTCCTAGGCAGGTATCTAGCACAACAAGCTAGCACTCAGCATGCAATCTAGCACGACTAGCACAAACTTCACCCAAGGAGATTAATACACATACCTCAGGTCCTGCCGCACCTGCATTATTACGGGTCACACAACAATCAATCAAACACAAACGGTCAGGAGATGTACTTAGCACACTAGGTCACCCTAAGGACTACCCATGGTCTCATCGCTCCTTATCACTCCAGGTTCCGACCTAAATGGATCGAGCTGACCTTGCTCTGATACCAATTAAACAGAGCCGATGTCACGCCCCGACCTACTCGGTTCGTAAACATCGCCCTTGGTCGTTTCGTGTGCAACGCTCCCAGGATTGCATTGCCGACCCAACCATCAGAGATCAATCACATGCGGAAGACACGTATATATTATATATACACCCGTACTATAAACATGATAACCATGGATAGCATAGAACACAACCACGAATACAGAAATTCAACATATTTATTACATTGCCTTATAAAAATATTTACAACTGTTATAAACATAATTACATAAACCAGCCTACAACAGCCACACTAGAAACAACATCAAAAAGCCGACACACGCAGCCATTACATCAAAAAGGGCTAGGCTGCCAGAGTGGGTTTGGTTAGTGCTATCTAGGGTAAGGAGGGTTTCCAAAAAGTCACTGAAGGTTAGGGGTTAGGATCGAACTAGGGCATCCAGTCGGGATCAGAACCCGATGAATCGTATTCTATTTCTGGATCGATATACCACTCAAGCTCCTCGTCGCTATCTACTTCCGCGACTTCTCCATTTACCCAAAAAGTGATGGCGGCTGCGGCATTCTCAAGGGCGGGGGTCTGAAATGTTTGGTTTAAAAACCAATGAGATTACATCTCAGTAAGTACAACCCCTAAACCTAGGCTAGGCTAACGTACAATTCTCCTGACCACAAACAACACATCACAAGCAATGGCCTAGGCCCTCGGGCCCAGACCTACGATCACACGAACCCTGCAGGTTAGACAATTTGGTAACATATACCCATGGCAACGAATGGCATATCTCGTAATCCGTGCACCATGCACATGCTTGCATTTATTCATGCCAATGCCATAAATCTCACGCCAAATTCTCATGCATAAAATGATGCATACGTGCCATAACAGCAATTTAAATCACACGGCACATTCTTGGGCGTTCATTTTCCTTATTCTTTTTATTCTCGACCCGAAGGTCCGACCCAATGGTCAATCACAACACTCCGTGGCCAGCGTAAAAACGCCCCCGGCCCAGTGTCTCTAGCCTGCTCCAAAGTGCATGAGGCGCAACACCGATCTCCTTACGAACCAAAGCCTGCTCCAAAGTGCATGAGGCTGGTCGTCTTCCGGACGTACCGGGCATCGTCCTGCTCCAAAGTGCATGAGGACGGCACGACCCGAAGGCCACGATCCGAAGATCTTAAATGTGATCACACGGCACACGGCCCAATTTTATCTGAACCCGGCGTAAACGCATCGGGCAATTATGGTGATCACATGCTCATGCCAGGCACGCATTCCCGCATAACGTCAGTACACATTTCATTCCCAGCACACGGAATGCTTGTTCATGCAATGTCAAACGACGTGCCATGAGCATTCAATATATACGGGCACTCATTTAAATCAATATTATCATATAGTGCCTACTCACAGTCACGTGCACAACTGGCCAATTAATACCATGTGGCCCATAATTATACTTTATAATCGATAATAAATTCGATTAATTCGCACGTGACATAATTAACACGGCAACATTGAGATTAGCCCCAAACAATATCAATCATCACCAAATCAATCAAATTGGGCAATCTCAACCATACAATTAGCCACTTTCGCGGTCTAATTAACCCCTGGTACTACCTCCAGTCCTATGAATCATTTTTTTTATTTCATCAATTCCGACTTCATGATCATTCATAAAAATCCTATTAATTTCTTTAGGATTTATGAAATCACTAATATCGACAACCTCTCCCGAAATCAGTACCGGAATCGCCTAACCCTGTCCCAAATGCACCGATTATACCCTAACCGGTCTAGAAAAATATACAGACAGTCCTAATCAGGGTTTAGGAATAATACTCACCAAATTCTAGGCCCGGGAAGACGTAGGAACAGCGGCCAGTCACTGGTGAACAGTGATTCCGACGACTATTCCCGGCGGTGAACAGTACTTCCGGTGAACAGTACCCCGGTGAACAGTAATCGTGAACAGTAACTGTACGGACACTGTACGGACCGGCTGGATAGGGTCGTACGGCGGTGGGGAAGGGCCCTGTGGTGTCGGTTTGGCCGGACGAGCTCCGGCGAAGGCCCGGGCGGCCAAAACAGAATGTTAGAGAGAGAAAGAGAGAGAGAAAAGTGGCTGAAAAAGTGGGTAAACGGGGTCGAACCGGGCTGAAACTTTCGCAGGGGTCTGGTGGTGTCGAGGATGTGCTGCAGCGTCGCCGGCGGCCGCTCGTGGTGGCCGGAATGGCTCCGGCCAAGCTTGGCCGAGAGAGAACTAAGAGAGAGAGAGGAATTCGGGAGAGAGAGGGAGGAGAGAGAGAGTGTTCAGATCAGAATGAGGGAGGAGAGAGAGTGGGGGACCTTATCTAGTCAAAGCCGGTCAAAAATATCGGCCCGGGGGTGCCACGTGTCGCCGATCCGTGCATTTTCCCTTTTTATCCTTCGATCCGACGGTCCAAATTCATCCGGCGCAAATAATTGAGGGAAATCCCGGTCCATGGCACCAATTATTGGTTTGAACCGCGTCCGAAAATATCCCGAACGATCACCTCGAAATTCGGACCTGAACCGGGCTAGGGGCGGAACTGTCCTTTTTCCGGCCCCGGGGCGAAATTCCAATTTTCGCACCCACGCGTTCCTTATGGGCGTGGCCAACTCATGGTGGCGTCGGAATCTTAAAATTCATTTCCTAAGCCCCCGGAAATCGACTGCGAAGTTCCGGCATTAAAATAATATTATTTTCCAATTTTTGTCGAATTTCCTGTTTTGGTCCAAAATGCCTTCTGGTACCCGTGGCCACTCCAAAATGGCGTCCGTCCCGAGAAATAACCACTTACGGGCCCCGAACCCAATTCGGGCTTCCGAGGGTAAAACGGTCATTTTCTGACCCCGGACCGAATTTTCAGTTTTGAACCCTACACACTCCAAACGTGTGTGGCCAGCATAGTACGACGTCAGATTTCCAAAATAAATCTCTTAAGCCATCGAAAATTGATATCTCAATCCGGGCCCAATTTCGCACTCAAATTTCGCTTGGTTTTCAATTTTAAAATCTCTCACTAACAGGTGGCTGTTTAGAGTATACGCGTATCGACCTAGGGTTATCCGAGTCGCAACGGTTCCGTCATTTGAGAGAATGAGAAATTGCCACTAGCTCCAAGAATCCTGATCGTTCAGTTCAAGCTCCGGATTGATTGGCCACGTGTACTTTCGGCTTTGCAGAATCACCTGCGATCCGATTGCACATCGTTGGCCTTGGCCAACTCAATCCATCGCTTTTCCTAAGATCGGTTCACATCGGTTCAAAACACTTTCTCATTACTGCTCAGATCGGTATTCGTTTCGCGGTCGATCCCTGATCCACGTACTATGTCTATTTAGCCATTCCTTATCGGTTAGTATCCCGAGGGAGCTCAATTTCGGGTGAGACTTACTAAAATGAAATGCGAAATATTATGAACTTCATTGATCCCAGAATTACATCAAAATTCGGGCTGTTACAACAAACATGTCCATAAAATCATCCATTTCATAAAATCCCTAGTGGGCCAAATTTCAGGATGTCACAGATGTCAATTAAATAAACTTAATAACGATCTTTTCTTTTGAAGCATAAACATGAGCTACAACCTACATGTGACCTCATGCACATAATTTATCACACTAACATATTATTCGGTTAATAACTCGTATCCGATTTGTAAATCATTATATTGAATTACCCATATGATTAAATGTGTGAAAATATCTTGACTTAGAGATTATATGCGCACATGTCACAAGTCAATAGTTTGGGAACGACCCATGCGGTAACGTAGGCTTCCTTGGATTGTTAGAGCGCTTAAGCCAAGCCTTTTTTCGATCGCTCATCCGCTCACCCGGATCGTAAGGAGAAAATTTAGAAAGAGAAGATCTAGGAGAGAATGGAGATTACTTCTATTGTTTGGACGATTGAAATGAGGAGAACCCCATACTTATACAAGGACTCGATATATTACATCTATTGATCGACTTTTGAATGGGTAGTCGAGATCGCACCTTTTTGTCTACCAACCACCGGCATTTATACTGAGAACTCTAGAACATGGCACAATTTCCATATTGCCCATCCCTGAGAATGTTCCGGAAGCTCCATTAGGGTTTGGACAAGCATTTTTTTTAGTGCACGGTCCTCAGTGCTAGAAAACCTCGTGACCGTGACATTCTCCCCCACCTGTTAAGTGACGTCCTCGGTGCTCTCGACTCGAGGGTGTTCGTTGGCTTCTTAGAGCGCTTCTGATTCTTCCTAGTTTTCTTGGCCTTTAGCTTCTCAGCTTGTTAGACATTCGGCTCCTTTGGTTTGGTCTCCTCCATGTTAGTTGGCATGATCACCACTTTTGGGAATAGCATATGGATCGGCATTTCATGTTGAGAAGGATAGACCACCTCTACCTTCGGTTTTGACTTGGTCGGGGCTTAGACACAAACTTCTCAACTTTTGGTGCATCGTCCACATGTCGGATCATGGAGAGGATCTTTGTCTCGATCAATTCATGGATCATTGGCATTGTGGATGGGCATTCCAGGTCAGTGATGATAAT
Source organism: Syzygium aqueum (assembly GCA_031216185.1). NCBI lineage: Eukaryota > Viridiplantae > Streptophyta > Magnoliopsida > Myrtales > Myrtaceae > Syzygium > Syzygium aqueum. The sequence goes on from CM062236.1 coordinate 16,323,021, forward strand.
CATCTTGGTTTTCAAATCTATCATGGCTCTCACCGCATCGAAGAATTTCATACCTAGAATGAGATCATTGTCACACCCCGAACCCTACGACACGCAAACATCCCAACTGAGGTCGAATTTGTGCGACATCCCAGGATGCGTCGCCGACCTAAAAACCCAGACAGAGAATCAAGCATAAGCAAAAGCAACATAAACACCCGTACAATTTAAAACATGTGACCAATGATAGCAACACAACAACAGGATACACAAATGTGCACGTGCATTAAACAGGGAAAATACAATATCCATTACACAAAAACACGTAGTAAACCAAAAGCTGGTCAACAGTCACTAACTACAAAAGGGGTTGGTAGCCCGAGCGGTCAGACTACTAAGCTAAGGAAGGGCTCCAGTCAAAAAGGTATTGGCCCAACCTAACTAGGGTTACGGCTAAACCCTAAGGGATCCAGTCCGCGTCGGATCCCAAAGACTCGGAAGAGCTGTCAGACGGCTCGTCCTCAGAGTCCATGGAATCCAGCTTGGACTCAGCCTCTGCCGGCTCCTCCTTTGAATCGACCTTCTCTGGCTTGCCCTCTGGCTCGGGATCCTGCTCCATCGGCTCCGGCTTGCCATCCGAATCCATAGGTTCCGGGTTAGAATCTCAGTCTACCGGCTCCTTATCCATTGGGTCTGGCTCGTTAACCTCCCAGATAATAGGCTCGTCGTCACAATCCTCTCCAAACGAAGCTTTAGGCTCGCCAAATCTTCATCAGCACACTGAGGGTCTATGTCACCTAGCTCGTTGAACGGGACATCAAAGGTCCTAAGAGGTTTGAAAGTCCCAGAGTAGTCTCTATAGCACCAATCTATGTACTCGTGGGCCTAGAAGTGCTACTCGTCCACGTCAACCCATACGGTGGTAAAATGCCTAATATACGTATCCCCGTTCCTTACGGGGTACTCGATCACCTCTCGGTCTATCCGAGAGGGGATCCCAAAATGGATGGGAACTTCAAAAAGGCATCGGTCCAACCTAACTAGGGTTACGGCTAAACCCTAAGGGATCCAGTTTGGGTCGGATCCCAAGGACTCGGAAGAGCTGTCAGATGGCTCGTCCTCAGAGTCCATGGAATCCAGCTTGGACTCAGCATCAGGTCTATCATAAACGCATTAGGTCTGACCCGCATAAAACGCATCAGGTCTATCAATATCCAACACTTCCTATCCCGCATAAAACACATTAGGCCTAATGTCTCTAGCCCACGTAAAACACATCAGGCGCAACACCGATCTCTATATACGGACCGAACCCACATAAAACACATTAGGTTGGCCATCTTCTGGTAATTCGGGCATCGTCCCACGTAAAACGCATCAGGACAGGTTCAATACCCCGCGTAAAACGCATCAAGGTTTTATGTGATCACATGTACACATACACGGTTTTTATCTGAACCCCATGTAAAACGCATCAGGGCGATTAGGTGATCACATGCTCATGTCATGCACGCATACTTGCACAATTCTCGTATCAGGCCAATGTTCAGCATACGAAATGCGTGGCCATGCAATCTGGCACTCGAGCAACAATATAATCCACGACAAGCACCCAATTTCATCATAGGCACATAATCAATTCATGCCATAACGTGCTCAAATAAATGCCATGACATGCTGAAACAACTATTTGACATGCTCAATACGTCACAATAACATGCCCAATTAAGCAATTCAATCCAATACGGCCTCGACACATGATTGGGACACATAGTTCATGCGATTAGAACAATGTAAATTCGCACACTCGAGGCCCGCCATACTCCTCCATTCTTGGCCACACTAGGCACACGACATGGCATAATAAAATTGATCATCAACGAGTATAAATCAGCCACCACAAGGACAATACAAATCATGCTCGAGATTTACACGGTTAAGCCCAATTTAGCTAATCTTAGTCCAATTAATATCCAATAATTCCAGCCATTAAACAGCCTACTCTAGGGCACTAAACCACATTGAAATCAGCATATTAGACTCTCAAATCATCACATACTCAGCCTCCAATGATTAGTCCACTAACAATCCTAAAATTACATTAATTAACTTCTAAATTAACCTAAACCTATTTAGAAATGCTAATTACCCTAATTAGGGTTTAGGGTTAATTACTCGCCCACTCCTAAGCTCCAAACAAGCAGGTTGGAAGGAGAAAAACGAGCGGCTTGATCTGGTTTCACGGCGGGCTCGTGCGGCAGCGATCACGGCGATGAAGGGGAGAGGGTGTTGCTGGTCAGTGGTTGCGGATGGAAAAGAGAGAGGGAGAATGGGATGGTCGGATGAGGTGGTAGCGTGGCGGTGAGATGGGCGAACGGCGACCGACAGTGACGGGCGCGCAGCGGCTCTTGAGTGGACGACATGTGGCGTGGCCAAGGGGCTGATCCAGCGGTCCTCACATGGCCAAATGGAGAGAGAGAAGGGGAGGATGAGACGGGGTAGTGGTGCTGTGCAAGGCAAAGCAAACGGTAGCTCCGGTGAGCGGTGGCAGCGCTTCGGTGTGCGGTTGCTCATGCGATCGAGAGGGAGAATGGACGAGAGAGTGAGGGAGAGGGGGAGTGGCTGGAGATGGTGAGAAATGAGTGAGAGAGAGTGAGAGTTGAGAGTGATATGCATTATTGGCTTGAGCGGGGTTAGTTAAATAACTTCCCAAAAATGACCATCTTGTCCTCCATTCAAGGGTTGGGATTGAATCTAGACTAAATATCTTGGGGCATCTTGGTCCAAGATTTTCGGCAAAGAGGGGGGCTGAAATTGTCCAAATTGTCCTCCAATAATTCTCCACAATTTGGAACACAAGTGTGAGGCTCAAGGGCAATTTCGTAATTTTCCAATTTCGGGTCGAATTTTCATTTTTCGATCGTATCGATCCCTATTATGGTTGGCCACACTAAAACAATGTTGTCCTCACAAAATAGTCGTGTACGTCCAAGAAATTTGATGCTCAAGTTCAGATCCAATTTCATGATCAAATTTGCTCAATTACAATTTTAGGGTCTCTCATTAACGGGCAATTGTTTAGGGGTTACGCGTATCGACCTAGGGTTACTTGAGTCGTGACAGTCTCGATTACCAAGAGAATGCGAGTATTTATCTCTAGTCCTGGGAGTCCAGATCGTTCGAATTAAGTTCGGGATTGTTCGCCATGCGTACTCTCGGTCGTACGGAATCACCCGCTATCCGATCATATGTCGTTGACTAAACCAAATCCGTCACTTTCTTAGGATTAGCCCACATTGGCCCAAAAAATTTCCTCGTTGTTTCTCGAAATCAGAGCTCGATTTGCAGTCGAGTTCCTGATCCATGTACCATTTTCCTAGTTAGCTATTCCCCATGGATTAGTATCCCGAGAGTGATCAATTCTGGGCGAGACTCACTAAATGAAATGAGAAATAATATTAATTTCATTAATATCGGAAATAGGTCGAATTCGGGATGTTACAATCATAATCGTTGAGTGGAGTTACCTCAAATGAGAGTTTACCTTTCCATCCACCAACTTGGAGTTCTATGTCTTTGGTTACACCCACGGCTAGTATATCTTTGGAGTTGACGACCTTGTATCGATGACCGGTTGGCTCCACTTGAAGTCCTAAGCTTTTGGCCACGTCATTCAACATGAACAAGTCCGCAGCACCAGTATCAACCAAGGCAAAAAGGGATTCATCACATACCTTAACATCAACGAATGATAGGTGTGAACTTGTCGACTTCTTCTTTGGCAGAGCTTTGTCCTTCATGGAGTTGATTGAGTGGAGAACCTTCATGGTTCCAAGTCACACTTCACCTTTATGGAGAGAAGTGCGTTGATCTTGCTTTCCTTCAGGCATTTTTAAGTCCAATGGGGGTCGTTGCAAATGAAGCACAGCGATGGGGTGAAGTCCCGAACTTGTTGTTGCAGTCCCATTGGGGTCAATTCCACTTTAGATAGCTTTACTTGGACAATCCTTCTCCCCACAACTTCTCACATCCACCATGATCTCTTCAACTACAGTTGTGATCACTATCCCTGTCCTTTCGGCCACGGACAGCTTAGTCTTCTTCTTAGTCAAGGTAGAGATCCGACCTCCATCTGCTCCCTCTTGACTTTAGGGTCTCCTTGGTGAAGTTGTCAAGAGACTCGGCCACGGTTAGCGTCTAACAGAGGCTTCAGACATCCCTTCACTTGAGCTCAAGTGGTGCCCATGGCTTTAGTCCATTCATGAATGCCCCAAGAGCCTCTTTCTCCCCAAGGTTGGGAATTTAGGATTTGAGCTCAGTGAATTCCTTCACATACTCTCAGACCGTGCCTCGTTACTCAAGGCGATGGAGCTTGTTACGAGCTTCTTGTTGAGCAAACTCAGGGAAGAAGTAGTCCCCAAACTCCTCAACGAACCCATCCCAAGTATTGACGGGATCGGTGCCTCGCTTTGTCTCGTTAGATCTATTTCGCCACCAAAGTATTGCATTATCACTAAGGAACATTGAAGCAATTCGTACCTTGATCAATTCTTCTTGGATTCCATTAGTGTCGAAGTATTGCTCATGCTCCATAGGAAGTTGTCCACCTTTATGGCGGATTGGTTGCCTTTGAATTCTTTGGGTTTCAGCACATCTGGCTTGTGTACCACTCAAATGGGTAATGCACCATTCGTAATGCTTGCTTTGCAAAAGACGAGCTCGGTCTTGAGCTCTTGCACCTTCATCTTCAAGGCTTCAACTTCGGCCTTGGAAGAGTTGCCTTCTTTGAGCTTCATGACTTCAAGCTTGAGAGCCTCGATTGATGCTTCAAGGGCTTCGTCCTTCTCGTACAAAGGGGCCGTGGTTTGATTCACCACATTCGTGAATTCGTGGCGGAGAGTTCCTTCAACTTCGTTGATCTGCCCTTTAACTTCGTCGAGTTCTTCGATGAACTCCAATATTGTTGTCGCGACCTACCTCTTGAGGGCCAAATTCGATAAAGCGGGTTTAGAGGTAAGTATTCATGAAATGGTTCAAATGGCACATCATAAAAAACAGCTTATCAAAGCATCAATTTTTTAGTCATCCATAAGATCCATTAATCATGAACGTGGATTTTCCCTAAATCCATACCTCGCATGACAGCAGATCGATTTTTATCTTTTTAGCAAATAGGATTCACCACTAGCCTAGGTCAGGGATCTGCTAGAATACCCAATCGAAATGCGAGAGTTTCATTTCGGCTTCTACGAAAACCAGAGATCATGGATTCAAAAACTATGTTACGTTAATGTTTCTACTAACGCCCTTTTAGTACCGCTAAACTTAACATGATTGTTATATAAGTTGTCATTGTCGTGACCTAACCTCCCGTGGCACCACCTAGGGGTTCGACTAATAGATTATTAAGTTTAAACCTAATTCGGGCCCTCCCAAGCGTTACAAATTTATGACTTAGGGTTTAAGTTCTTAACATGTAAATATTTTCATGTTGGAGTCGCTACTAATCTATTTGCGGTGGGTCGATTAAAAATCCAAATAAAATATAGGGAGATATGTTTTATTTTTACGAACCATAGATTTGAGTTTAGGGACTTGGTTACGCTAGAGCTAGTCTAACGCAATTTTGGTACCTTTTCTTTTCAAAAAAGATCTTTGAGCATACAGTCTGGATCCATTTTAATACTTAGATGCTAATATGTGAGCTGACTATGCAGGTATGCAAACCACCAATTTAACACCCAAAAATCAATAAATAAATTACTAGCTCAAGAGAACAACATACCTTTAGTAATGTAAGCATCTGTATTGTTAGCTAGAAAATCGTACAAACATTTCTAATATGATTTCTAATTAACAAGTAATTTACTCAATGCATTTTTTGGGGTTTTCTCTTTATTAAAATGAAAGCTAACCTAAGTGCAATGACGTACAAAATACGACACACAATTAATTAAACCTAGCATGTGAACCATATGACATGCAATTAAATGAACAACTTCTAATGACGGGCAAATAATGTATGTTTGGTATTTTTCGTTAAAATTCGGAATAATAGAAATGTCTAGATTAACATGCAATATATTCTAGAAAGACACTCTGGCTTATCCTAAAATAACACTCTTTTTAGTATTTTTATCATGAGAATTCGAAATTATAAAAAACCCTAAATAATTTATTAGGACTAGAATAATCCCTAATTTAAACTATAAAATAAACTAACCTAAATCCTAATTTAAATTAAGAAGCAATCATATCTTCTAGATTTATTTAGGATATCCTAAACATGCAATATTTCTAATTTAGATTCTAACTAACATTTTTGGATTTTCTTTTTAAAGGAAAATAAATCAAACTCGAGATAACAATCACACGCCGACTATGCACGCAATCCACAAGATCTTTCTTATCATGTTTAAAATTGGAAAATGGTCTGGGCTCGCGATCATATCCATAAGGTCATGGATATCGATGGAATGCCGACTATTTGAACTTGAAAAGTAGATAAAATTCATTATCGTATCCAAGTAGTTATGAATAAGATAATAATCTTTCCATACCGCCGCGTATTGTAGCTTAGGGTTAAGGTCATATAGTTGTCCAGGTTAGTTGCCTAATTCGGGATATCTTAGAATATTGTGAATATTACATACATTACCTTAAGATATCTAGTAGTCCACAAAATATTCACAAAATATTCAATCACCCGAAAAATTACGAAATTAAATATTGTAAGAATATGAAAGAGAATATTACCTAATTTCGCAGATAACTTCCAAATTTGAACTTGACTCGGATCGTACAACTCCTCTCTCATCGGTGGAGAGCTTTCTTCTACTTTCATGGTAGGTCCTTTCTCAAACCCTAAATCTCTTGGGTGTTATACAACCTGATGTTCCCATCCTTTTCATCGTCACTGTGTAAGTTCGGGAGTCTCCCCAAAATGAGGCCAAGCGAGCAATTCCTGTTGGTTCTCCCTTCTAATCTTTCCCCTCCGTAATCTCATACAACATCCAGAACCTCTCAGTCATTTCCTTGGCCCTACCACTAAGCAAATTTCGACCCCACAGAATCTCTTCACTCTAGATTTCCCTTGCCTTTTCTTTAATCGAAAACCCTAAAACCTTGGTTACAGATACACTACTTCTCTTTTTCACATATCACCAAAGTTCTTCTCCTCTGCTCTCCATCTCGTTTAGAACCAGCTTTTTCCTCCAGAGGCTTGGTGGTTGTTGCATTGGTCTCTATTTTTTTGTCTTACGGGTGACCTCTGCGCGGTCATGGAGTGGATCAGTCCGATAGTGGCACAATGGAAGGCAACGAAGAAGTGGAAGCAGCTCGCTTGGCCTCCCTCTGTAAAAGAATGGGGCGGCTATGGTCAGAAGATGATATAGAGACATGGGATGATGAAGCTCCAAAGGAAAAAGTAGAGGAATGTAAACTCATCCTGGTGGCTAAGATACTGTCTAACCCATCCATTAACTTTCAAGCTTTCCAAAACACTATGAAAAGAGCTTGGCGTGTTGATACTGTGGAAATATCACTAAGGGAAGCCGAGCTAGTTGTGTGCAAATTCAGAAATGTGGGGGAAAAAATAGGGTTTTAGAGAATGGGCCTTGGCTATTTTCAAATCATTTAGTTATTCTCAAACCCTGGATTCCTAATACTCCTCTACATTGTTATGATTTCAATATTTATGCATTTTGGGTTCAAGTGTTTGGTCTTCCTTTGGAGAGGGGTACGGAGGAGAATATTAGTAGAGCTGCTCGGAATATAGGGAGAGTTCTTGAGGCTAAAGTTGATTCTAAAGATGGGACTTCACTTTGAGCTGGGAAAGCTAGAGTGGATATTAATATTCTGGAACCCCTTAAGACTGGGAAGTTGATTAAAATGGAAGGGAAGAATATTTGGTTAGATTTTCGATATGAAAAGTTATCTCATTTCTGTTATTCGTGCGGAAGGCTGGGTCATTATGCCATGCATTGCAAAGATTTTCCTTTAGATGAAGAGAAGCTGGAAAGGAAAGAAGAAAGAATTTATGGTCAGTGGCTACGAGCTGAAGTGTCAGAATATAGCCTGTTTTGGAAAGCATTCTATGAGAATTAGGAGAGGACAGAAGAAGAGGAGGAACTTACTCCCCTGACACAAGGGATGACAACCTAGCTAGTCACTTTTGAGCCAAATAGCTGCTGCAAAGGTAAAGGAGTAGCAGAGATAAAGGATACTGCCATGATAGATGAAACATCAGGAATGTTGAGTAAACAAAACTTATACGAAGTAATGGTCTTGCATAACAAGATGACTCCTAAGAAACCTGGTGTTCTTCCAAACCAGGAAGCTCAGGGTTTGGAGGGGGGCTCGTTGAAGGCTAAGAAGTTAAAGATTTCTGGGAACTCAAAGGCATCTAATAGGAAAAAAAGTACAAGTTTTTGTCCTTATGGGCCGACAACCAGCACAAAAGAGGGGATAGATGAGACTAAGCTAATGGATACCCCGGTTATTGAAGTGGAGGGGTTCGGAAGATGGGCTTTGATGGCTAGCCCTAATAAGCCACCAAGTGACAAATGATGCTAATAAGCTGGAACTGTCAAGGTTTGGGCAATCCCCTAACAGTTCATGCTCTTAGAGCCCTTGTGGATCAGGAAAAGCGCAATATAGTGTTCTTAATGGAAACCAAAAATCAGGAGAGACTGGTCTGAAAGATTCAAAACAGATTGAAATTTCCGTTCTGCTGTGTGGAGAGCCCAATAGGAATAGTAGGAGGTTTAGCGTTGTTTTGGAATGATAGAGTGTCCCTCAATATAGTGAAACAAAATGCAGAGTTTATTGAAATGATATGCAAGGAGGTGGACAACAGGAATAAGATGCGCATTACATGTCTACATGCTTCGACATGTTATCAAAGCAGCTTATGACTATGGGAAGAGCTAAAAAATATCAGTTCCTTCAATAGCCTGCCGTGGATATGTGTAGGAGACTTCAACGAGGTTCTCTATCATTGGGAGAAGGCTAGGAAAAGGACTGCTGAATATTATAGAATGAACTCTTTTCGTGAGTTTCTTAATGATTGTTCCTTGATGGATTTGGAGAGTAAAGGTTGTGCATTCACATGATTTAATAATAGAGAACGAGAGGAATTTGTGAAGAAAAGATTGGATAGGGCAGTATGCACAATGGACTGGAGATTGATGTTTCCAAAAGCTGATGTTTTCACATTACCCGCCATGGGTTCGGACCACTGTCCATTAGTGTTGAAATTCAAGGGGAAGAGAGTGAAAAGAAAAAAAGAATTCAAATTTGAGGTATATTGGTTGGAGGATGAGGAGTGTCATACTGTAGTATCTGATTCATGGGCATCTTCGGTCTAAATGACACTAGCCTCCCTAGAAAGTTAAAGAATGTGTCTCTAGCACTCACTAAGTGGAGCAGGAATAGATTTTCCCATGGCCATCAAAAAATTATTACTTTGAAGCAAGAAATTCAGCAACATATTAATAATTCCGGTGGTTCCTTTGATAGGGAATAGGTTTGTCATCTCCAAAAGGAAATTGAAAAAGCGTGGATACAGGAGGAAATGTATTGGGGCATGAGATCCAGAATTAATTGGCTCAAATGGGGGGACATAAATACAAAATATTTTCATGCAACTACTATCCAATGTCGACAAAAGAACATAATAACAATGTTGCAAAGTTTGGATGGTACTTGGACGAGAGACCAAACTCGATTGAAGGAGATGACTATGGAGTATTTTGAGAAATTATATCAGTCAATTGGGTCTCGAGATTTCCACCTGGTGTTATCACATTGTCCACGTGTGGTGTCAAAGGTTATGAATGACTGTTTAGTGGCTAAGGTGTCGGTAAAAGAGATACAAGAAGTGGTTTTCTAACTCGGGGTCTCTAAAGCTCCTAGTCCGGATGGTTTAAATGGGTTGTTTTACCAACACCACTGGGAGATTTCAAAGGAAGATATCTTCAAGGCAGTAAATGACTTTATGGTTTTCAGGAGGTTAGAACCAAATTTAAATCGGACTTTTATTTCCCTTATACCCAAATCACCCAATCTTGAAAGACTCAAGCAATTCCATCCTATTAGCCTATGTAACTTTATCTACAAGATTATCTCAAAGGTGCTAGCTAATCGACTTAAACCTTGGCTACCAAATCTTATTGCACCGGAGCAAAGTGCGTTTGTGAGTGGGAGGCAAATTCAAGATAATAATCTAGTCATGCAAGAGGTACTCCACCATCTCAGAATTAGAAAGAGAAAGAGGAAATTTCAAACTGTTCTAAAGGTAGATATGGAAAAAGCCTATGACCGGCTAGAATGGGACTTTTTAGATTCTTGTCTTATCAAAATGGGGTTTCACGTAAGGTGGGTGCATTGGATTATGGAGTGTGTGACTACCGTCTCCTTTAGTGTTAAATTCAATGGAGAATCATCAAGGTTTTTTTAGCCTTTGATGGGTCTTAGAAAGAGGGACCCACTCTCCCCTTACCTCTTCATTTTGGTGGCCAATGTAGTCTCCACACTTATCAAGAATGCCGTAGATATTTGACACATCAGAGGTATTCAGCTCAACAGGAGGTGCCCTAAACTTTACTCACCTATTTTTTGCGGATGACTCTATTTTTTTCTTGGATGGGAAGTTACATAAATGTCAAAACTTGGCTAATATCCTGAATCAATAATGCGTGGCTTTAGGATAAGCTATCAATCTCAACAAGTCTGGCATCTTTTTTAGTAGAGACTGTCCTGTAAGGCTGAAGGACAACTTGGCTAGAGAATTGAGAGTTTCGGTGATTGATAGGACCGGAAAATATTTGGGGATTCCATCGGATTGGGGCGGCTCAAAGAAGGAGATGTTTGCTTGGATATTAGGGCGAGTGAACTATAAATTAGAGGGGTGGAAGGAATCAATTATTTCCAAAACCGGTAAAGAAATCTTGATAAAATCAATGGTTCGCAATTCCGCAATATGCCATGTCAATTTTTAAGCTCCCAGTGTCTATTTGTAAGTCGGTGGAACATAAAATCGCAGCCTTTTGGTGGAAAACCTTAGTGGATAAATCAGGTATGCATTGGAAAAAATGGGAATTACTCAAAACAAGGAAAGACTTCAGAGGGCTTGGATTCAGAGATCTAATTGCTTTCAACAAAGCAATGCTAGAAAAACAGGCGTGGAGGCTCCTCCAAAACCCATCTTCTCTGTCGAGTCAGGTGCTCAAAGGAATTTACTTTCCTAACAGGGATTTTTGGCGAGTGGAGAAGGGTTCAAGACCCTCATGGGGGTGGAAAAGTATCTTAGTAGGAAGAGATGCTATTCATCAAAAGGTGCGGTGGTCTGTGGGAGATGGCAAGAAAGTATGTATTAGAGAATATAAATGGCTGAGTAAGGGAATAATAGGAGGACCAGCTCCTAGAGGAGAACCAGAGCTAGTGGCTAACTTTATAATTTGGGAAGAGAATACATGGAACACTCAGCTTTTAAGAAAAAATTTCGATGATCAAATAGTGAAAGAAATTCTATCAACACCAATTAGACCCCAAGCAATATCAGACCAGATCATCTAGACAGGGACACAAACCGGCAAATATACAGTTAAAAGTGGTTACAATTGCTTAAGAGTAGCAGAACAAAACAACAATCATAATTCAGCTTCCTTCTCTTTCCAAGTACCATGTAGCCTTTGGAGAGGAATATGGAAAATGAGAATAGCTCCCAAAATTAGATTTTTCATGTGGTCTCTTTGTCAAAATGCCCTTCCAACAAAGGAGAATCTCTTTCGAAGGAAAATCTTACCTGATCCAGTATGTAAATTGTGTAATGATGGCATTCCAGAATCGACGGAGCATCTATTTTTGCACTACCCCTGGACAAGAGAAGTTTGGGCAAACCCACAGCTAAATATCAAAATTCCATCACAGGGTTTATCACGAGTGGAAGCATGGATTACGGATCTGATGAAAAATAGAGCAAACTCACCCAATCTGGAGGTAATTGCTTTGATCCTTTGGCAGACGTGGAAGGCTCAGAATAATTTTATATTCAGGAAACTCAACCCAAATTTGGTGTTTACGGTGAATACAACAATCGCATCCTTGAGAATCTCATGCTCATGGGGTTTGCAAAAGACGAACAGCACACATGCCCTCAACAAATTCTCCTAGAATTGGCTTCCTCCGGAAATTGGAACTCTGAAGGTAAATATAGATGGTGCTTACATGACGGGGGCGGAAAAGGGAGCGGTGGCCTGTGTGTGCCGTGCTCACAGAGGTCAATTGATAGATGGCCACACCTGGGATGTCCAAGCTTCGTCGTCTCTGCAGTTTGAGGTGCTGGCACTTTATCAAACACTCAACTTTCTGATCTAGAAAAGGAAAGAATCTGAGGACATAATAGTTGAGTCAAATAGCCTGTTGGTAGTAAATGCGATACTCAATCCGAGGTCTGCTCCTTGGGAGATCCGTCCATTCCTTGCTAACTGTACTGCTATGATCCAATAATTCTCGAAGCTCCGGATCTAGCACTGTAAAAGGGAGGCTAATTTTGTTGCGGACTGGGGCGCAAAAGCCCACGAACGCAAGTTTCTTCCATCTAATTGGATGGTATCTCCTCCTCTTCCACTTTTGGATCTTTTATGTTCGGAAGCCTATTTAATGTGGCCTTTTCTATTGTCTAGTTAAATGAAAGTATTTTCATTCTTGACCAAAAAAAAAACTTAACTCGGATCGGGATTGCGAATCATGGGAATTGGCCGACTGTAGTACTCGACCAATGGTGGCTCGCGGTGAGGAGGCTCGGTCGGCGTGGAGCTCGCGGTGGCAAGTTCACAAATGGGCTCTTGAATGGTGAGGAAATTTGACTGAGAGGAGCTTTGACTTTGCCGTGGTTCTTTAGGTAATTTCACCGGACACCTTCACAGGAGCATGTCTAGCATGAGTAACAGTAGCGAGTCGTCATGGGAAAAACTGGTTGTAGCAACTCGCGTGACAGATGTTACGAAAGCCAAGCATGAAGAGGACTCACGGCTGGGTCTTCTCGGATGGTAGGGCGCGAGATACTCTTGGGCAACCTACAAAAAGAGAGCAACTTTGTTCGATTGGATGGAGGATTCGCGATGATAGGGCAGCAAATTGTCATCGTCTTCTAAGGTGATCTCAAGCTCGGGAACTGTGATGAAGTTGGAACACGAGCAATGTCGTAGAAGTGGGAGCAACTAGTAGAGGTGCTGCGTTGGTCGCAGGTAGCACAAGGGTCTAAGGCTCGTCGGGGCAAGGACTTCCACGGGATCAGCAGGTTGAAGCAGTTTGTCGAGTGTTTCTTTGTGTGGCTTGCGAGGCAACAGGGTCAGTCTTCACAGGGCGGCAAGTAGCAGTGGCTTCGATGCAGCAACAACGGCGACGGGTAGTGGGGATGGAAGGAAGAAGATGACTTCCCCTCTCTCATTTTTTATCTTGTTTTATCTCTCGTCCTTTTTATTGTCAAACCAAAAGAAAAGCCCCCCCTTCCTTGTCGATTTGGGGTCTAAGGGAAGACCTAAGCATTCAAGGAAAGAGAATAAATCTACTTTCCTCTTGTAAGTGTTCAAAATATATTATATTCTAGCCCTTTCCCATTATTGTGGCCTTTTCTTTCTATTCACACCAATGGATGCATGAAGACCACCTTGATATTGATCAATTCATGTCTCACCCACTATTTTCATTCGACTTGCCAGTGACCCGCGTTACAGTACCGCCTCAGGTCCATTGTCAATTCACGGTCCACACTTGATCATCTTATTTTCACAACACTTCTTAGATTGCGTAATAGTACCACCTCAAGCTATGTTTCTTGCTCACGTTATGGTACTGCCTCAGGCTCAACATCCACCACCTACGGCACAACCCATGTTGAAGTACACACCTCAGGTTGGCAGTCTTCGAGTAATACCGAGCATCGTCCCGCGTTAAAGTACCGTCTCAGGATGGCACAATTCCCCATGTTACAGTACACATCTCAAGGATTCTTTTGATCATACGCATGACACATCACGCAATTTCTCATTCATTCACTCGCTCGAGGAGAATGAAGATCAAGAAGAGAAAAAGAAAAAAAAGACTTGCCGAGGTGATAGACAATTTGTTAAAAAAACATGAAGACATGGTGAAGTTATTGATTATCTGGGTCAAGACAGCGGTAAATACAATTACCTTGTCAAATATACACCTCCTTCATAGTCATTTAAGAACGAAACAATCACATCTAATGGTTGGGATGGAATGGATGCTGACGAAGCCAATAGAAGCATGGTATCCATGATTACACTATTTCTAATCAAGCTTGACGAGGTAGATAAATATAAAGAGGAGGAAGGTCTTATCACACCAATCACTATTCAACTTCCCATTGATCAGCTAAGGATTGAAGAAGAAGAAACACAGCCTGTGATCATCACTCTCCCTCTAAAAGAAAAGCTTGATACTAAATGTGTACCTTGGGATTACTCTCCCAAAGAAGTCGATGCCATAACCCGATCGAGGAGATGTAATGCCCTAAAGGACAGTGAACACAAAAAGAAAGGAGTGACTGAAGAAGATGTTAAATAGTTACTCTCAGTCATGAAGACAAGTGAATTTGAGATAATTAATAGTTAAGAAAGATGCTAGCATAGATTTCTCTGTTGGATCTCTTCAAGACTTTAGAAAGCCATAAAATAGTACTTATGAAACTTTTCAATGAGGTTCACGTCCCAGAGATGATTAATGAAGTACAATTGGAAGACTTTGTTGGCACTATTCTTCTAAAGGATCAAATCGCCTTCTCCGACGAAGATTTCCCAATTGACGAGTGTTCCCATAATAAGGCTTTGTATATTGCCATTAGATGCCTTGGCAAGGAGGTGTCACAGGTGCTGATCGATAATGGTTCCGCACTTAATTTGTGTCCACTAAGCACATTGCATCACTTAGGGATTAGTAAAGAGCTCATCAAACCTTCTAAGGTAACAGTGCGCTCGTTTGATGGAATGAAGAAAGACGTTATTGGCGATATCGAGTTTGAGGTAAACATAGGCCCTTTGCCTTTCTGATTGTCTTCCAAGTAGCAGATATTCCAAGGACTTTCAACTTGTTGCTTTGAAGACCTTGGATTCATATGGCTAGCGTTATTCCTTCAAGTCTTCATCAGAAGGTCAGGTTTGTCATTAATGGCAAGATGATCGCTGTACATGGGGAGATAGATATCACCATCTATAAAGAGAGTGCAATACCGTATGTCGAACTCAAAGTGAAAGAAGAACCAAGTTATCATTCCTTCGAAATGATCTTAATGGTTCAAATTCCTATTGGTTGTGTTATAAAATCCCCAGAGTTCTCAACACCATCCATTATGTTTGGAAGGATGTTATGCCAGTATGGATTTACTCCCGGTAATGGTCTTGGATCGAAATCCCAATGATTCAAAGAACCTATCACTCCTCTCACTACAAGAATGAAGCACGGAGTATGTTATATTCCAAATAACTCTAAGGACCACCATGGAGGCCAGGGCTAACGTCAAAAGAACCATGGAGGCTCTAGAGGCCGAGGTGATTACCTCATTAATCCATCCATATGAAAGGGCAAAGCTAAAAAGCTTCCCTATCATCATATCCACATCAAGGAAACTTTTCCTGGACCTTCCAAGCTACTTCAAGAAGAGGATTTACAAGCAGAGGAAGAGTCAGTTCTACCAAGTTCATTCGAGGAGAATACCATCAACGCTATCATAACTAAGGCAGAAAATACCTACGACTGAAGTAGGAAGATTCTCTTGAACTTTTGCTGCAAACTTTTTTCCATTGCATTTCTTGTGATTTCATTTGCAATTTTAATTCAGTCACAATTTACATTCCTTTCGATATAGATGTAATCGCATTTTTCAATTCAATAAAAGTGGTCAACTGTTTTGTTAAGGACATGTAGAAACAAACCAAACCTATGATGAATAGTATCTTCATTTGCGAGGGTTGAGGCTTTGGATTTCTATATTGCTCCTCATTGCGAAAATGATTTTAAGAGCAAGGAAGTCTGATGATATGAGGACTAGCTCTGTCTTTATGTTCTTTCGAAATAAATTTCAAAATGAATTTCAAAAAGTTTTTCACAAGACCATGTGCATTACTTACTTTGTATGCAATTACTAATCATATTTGTTATAAGTGAGGCATGAGCATTCACATATCCATAACAGGTTCATATGTGACCCAAATCTTTCCGAGGAGATCAATTGCGATATTGAAGTGGATAATGAAGATGAGGAATGGGTCAGAAGGGAATGGATCTGTCATGAAGAATTAAAGCCACTCACATTAGAAAAGATTAGTAAGGACCCTAGAAGAGATTAGTAATCTGATAGGACAACAGACTCAGGAACGAGCTACCACTATTGCCCAAGCTGCTGAGGCCGCCGCAGCCAATAACAATAATGGGAATCAAAGGCAGGGGCAAGTAAATGTAAATAGGTAAATGCATCATCTAGTTGAGCAGTTTTTGAAATTAAAGCCCCGTAAGTTTGATGGTAAGGGCGACCTTGAGGTTGCATCGATATGAGTAAAGGAATTAGAAAAGGCTTTTGAAGTATTGGGATGTACAGATGAGGAGAAAATAACGTTAGCAATGTATCAATTGCAAGGAAATGCAAGTGAATGGTGGAAAGCCATCAGAGGAAGGGGTGTTCCCGGCTGGTACCGCCTAGACTTGGGCGATGTTTATAGAAACCTTTAATGGTAAATATTTTTCTAAGAGTGCTCGAGAATAGAAATTAGCCGAGTTTATAAGGCTTCGTCAGGGGCAGAGGACAGTAGATCAGTATGAGGCTGAATTCGCTCGATTATCTAAGTTTGTCCCAAGGATGGTGGAGGATTCATTGGATAGGGCTCAAAGGTTTTGAGACGGTTTGAAGCTAGACCTTTGTAGCCAAATGATTTCGTTGAATTTGAAGGACTATAACAAGATCTACAATCGAGCTTAAGCAATTGAGCGTGATTTGGCAGATAAGGCTATCGCTTCTGGGTCGAGATTTGCCCAGGGTAGGGACAACCGTCCCTTAGAGAAGAGGCCAATGATGGGTAATCAACGTTTTGTCCCTCATGCTAAAAGGAATATA
Organism: Syzygium aqueum; assembly: GCA_031216185.1. Taxonomy (NCBI): domain Eukaryota; kingdom Viridiplantae; phylum Streptophyta; class Magnoliopsida; order Myrtales; family Myrtaceae; genus Syzygium; species Syzygium aqueum. The sequence goes on from CM062236.1 coordinate 16,340,134, forward strand.
GGGAAATCGACCTGTTTTCAGAATGGTCCATGTCAGATATGTGGAGAAAGACATGGAAATAGGCCTTTGTCTAAGCAGGGGTGGAGCTTGTTTTGGATGTGGCGGGTTTGGTCATCATATAAGGTTTTGCCCCAACATCGGGCAGAATAGATCGCCTGCGTTGCCGCCACTCCGAAATAGGAACCAAATTGGAGTTGCCCCGCCAGTTAATCAAAATAGGCCACCGGCCTAAGGACGGGTGTACGCCATAGCCAGAAGAGAGATTGAGAATGCGCCAGGGGTAGTCACTGGTACGGTTTCTCTGTGTGATCATATTACATAGGCTTTGTTTGACCCTAGGGCGTCACATTCATTTATTCCAGAGCAGTTTGTTAAATTGACCGGTATAGAACTACAGTTGCTTGATGTTGTGTTGTGTGTTACAACTCCCTCGAATGATAAGGTTTTAGTCTTATTGGGGTGCCCGAATTGTAAGATCGTAATTAGTGAAAGGGAAGAGAGAATTGATTTAGCGATTTTAGCGATGTATAACTTTGATGTGATAGTGGGTATGGATTGGTTGACTAAGCATAGGGCTGTAATGGATTGTAATAGCAAGGTGATCCAATTTAATCCTGTTGGACATCCAGAATTCAAATTTGTGGGAAATCGAGAGATCCCATGGATTTTATCGCTAGAAATGACTAAGTTGTTGAACGATGGGTGTCAAGGATTTCTAGTGGCTATGGTTGATTCGACGACTGAGGAGCCAAGACTGGAGGACATGGCCGTGGTGTGCAATTATCCTGATATCTTTCCTTAGGAATTGCCAGGATTGTCACCAGAAAGAAAAGTAGAGTTTGTAATCGAGTTGGACCTTGGAATTAAGCTAATCTCGAAGGCACCGTATAGAATGTCGTTGTCCGAGTTAAATGAGTTAAAGGTACAAATGTAAAAATTATTGGACAAAGGTTTCATTCGTCCAAGTGCGTCTCCATGGGGATCGCCAGTCTTATTTGTGAGGAAGAAAAATGGGTCATTGAGGTTGTGTATTGATTACAGGCAGCTAAATCAAGTGATGATTAAGAATAAATATCCCCTGCCAAGGATTGATGATTTGTTTGATCAGTTACAAGGGGCTTCGGTGTTTTCTAAAATTGATTTGAGAATGGGATATCATCAATTGAGGATTAGGAAGGAGGATATATCAAAAACGGCATTTAGGATGAGATATGGACACTATAAGTTTACAGTGATGCCGTTCGGATTGATAAATGCCCCTACTGCCTTTTATGGATTTAATGAATTGGGTGTTTAAGGAATTCTTGGATCAATTTGTGATAGTTTTCATAGACGATATATTAGTGTACTCGAAGAGCTCGGAAGAACATGAGTTCCATTTGAGTACATTTTTATAGACCTTAAGGGAACACGCACTGTACGCTAAGTTTAGTAAGTGCGAGTTCTGCTCAGTCGAGTGGCATTTCTTGGACATGTGATCTAGGGGGATGGAATTTCAGTAGATTCAGCAAAAATTGAAGCCGTGACCAAGTGGCCGAGACCGATGACGGTAACCGAGGTTCAAAGTTTTCTAGGTTTGGTAAGATACTATAGACGTTTTGTGGAAGGATTTTCGGCTATAGCAATGCTGTTGACACGTCTGTTAAAGAAAGAAATGAAGTTTGAGTGGACTAACAAGTGTGAAAAGAGTTTCCAGGAATTAAAGTATAGATTGACAACGGCACTAGTATTGACTATTCCGTCAGGATCTAGAGGATACGGAATCTATAGTGATGCGTCGTTGAAAGGATTAGGATGTGTGCTAATGCAACATAGGCGAGTAGTAGCCTATGCATCAAGGCAGTTGAGGCCATATGAACTAAATTATCCGATGCATGATTTGGAATTAGCTACGATCATATTTGCCCTTAAGATTTGACGACATTATTTATGCAGAGAGAAATTTCAGATATATACGGATAATCAGAGTTTGAAATATTTATTTTCTCAAAAGGAACTTAATATGAGGCAACGTCGTTGGATGGAATTACTGAAACATTGTGATTGTGATATTTTATATCACCCCAGAAAGGCCAACCGGGTAACCGATGCATTGAGTCGAAAGTCAAGCATCCATACTTGATGGTCAAGGAATGGACTTTGTTGGAAGGAGTGCGACACTCAGAGTTTAAGTTCGAAGTAAGTCAAGTCTCGAGCTTGTTTGCCACTTTGAGAATCGAACTAAAAATCCAAACTAAGATTAAGACTTTACAGTCTACGGATCAAGAAATTCAAAAGATTCTGAAAATGGATGCTACCAAGAGAAAGCCGGACTTTTAAGTGTTCGATGATGGGATCTTGAAGTTCCGTGGATGGTTGTGCATGCTTGACGATGCGGAACTTAAGGAAGAAATTTTGTCTGAAGCACATCGTAGTAATTATAGCATCCATCCTGGTAGTACCAAAATATATCAGAATTTGAGATAGTACTATTGATGGAATAGTATGAAGGTAGATATAGCTAAGCACGTGGTTAAGTACCTAACGTGCCAGCAAGTGAAAGTGCAACATTGTAAGCCCAGAGGATTGTTGCGACCTTTGGAAATCCCAGAGTGAAAATGGGAACACATTATTATGGATTTTGTGATGGGATTACTAAAGAGGCAATGACTCCATTTGGGTGATTGTTAATAGATTGATAAAGTCAGCACACTTCTTGGCCATGGGAAAGGATTTTGCATTGGATCGGTATGCTGAATTGTACGTACAACAGATAGTTCGTTTACATGGGGTGCTAGTGACAATTACTTCAGATTGTGATCCTAGGTTTACTGTCAATTTTTGGAAAAGTCTGTAGACGACATTAGGATTAAAGCTGCAATTTAGTACTGCTTACCATCCATAAACGGATGGCTAGTCTAAGAGAACGATTCAGACTTTAGAGGATATGCTTTGGGCATGTGTGTTGGATTTTCAAAGTAAGTGGGAAGAGCAATTGCCCTTAGCAGTATTCGCGTATAAGAATAGTTTTCAACAGAGTATTGAGATGGTGCCATTTGAAGCGCTATATGGCAGAGCATGTAGAACGCCCGCGTGTTGAGACGAAGTAGGAGAAAGGAGTATAACCGAGCCAAAATTAGTTCAATAGTCAGTTAAGGCTATTAAAATAATTTATGAAAGGTTGAAAACAGTTCAAAGCCGACAAAAAGAGTTATGCAGACAGAAGGCGAAGACATTTGGAATTTCAAGTAGGGCATCACGTATTCCTTAAGGTATCACCCATGAGGGGATTGTCTCGATTTGGTAAGAAAGGGAAGTTGAGTCTGAGATACGTAGGACCCTTTGAGGTTTTGAAAGGATTGGAGACTTAGCTTATCGCCTTGCACTCCCGCTAAATTTGTCGCAAGTGCATAATGTGTTCCACATATTGATGCTGAAAAAGTATGAACCGGACCCAACTCATGTGTTGAATTATGAAGAGATAGAAGTTGATAATAGGGTGTCATATGTCAAAAGACCAATAAGGATCGAAGATTGAAAAGAACGAGTTCTAAGGAACAAGACGATCCCGATGGTCAAAGTTGTTTAGGAACATCACGGGACATAAGGCTGTACTTGGGAAAGTGAGGAGCTAATGCAACGTAAAAACCCCCACTTATTTGAGTAGTAAGTTGAATTGTAAATTTCGATGACGAAATTTTTATAAGGGAGAAGAGTTGTGACATTCTGAAATCTGACCCACTTGGGATTTATGAAATGAATGATTTCATGGACGTGCTTGTAGTTAGATCTCGTTCGGAACTGATCACTCCTGGGATACTAATCGATAGGGAATGGCTAATTAGGGATTTAAATTCACGCGACCAAAGAAACTCCATCATGAACCGACCTTCGACCATGAAAATTGTCGAGGTGACATTTTGAGCCAATGTAGGTCGATCCAAGGATAGTTAGGGATCAATTCGCCACTGTCACACGAGTGGATCGCGGATGATTCCGCTTGACTACGAGAGGTGTTGACAAATGATCCTAAACCCATACCAAACGATCGCACCTGTTGGAACTAGCAATCGATCCTCGCGATTAAGTGACAACCGAAGTCGTCACGACCCAAGTGAACTTAAACATGGCTTGATTCAATATCTATCACGGGTCAAATGTGCGAATTTCCTCAAAAGCCACCAGTTAGTTCGAGATATACTCAAGTTACGTTAATTAAATTTGGTCATTAATTAACGACCCAGATTGGGCCTCGGAAATTATGAATGTCACGACAGGATAGTTGGACGACATTGTTATTGGCTTAGTCAGCCTCAGATTTGTCCATATTCTTCATAAAATTCGAATTCTAGCGAGAAATGGAAAATGACCATTTTACCCCAAGGATTTTGTTAAGGCCAAGTATAATGTGAGAGGGGCATTTTGGTCATTTCACACCTACTTTAGAAATAGCAATTTTTGGACAATTTTGCTCCTGGAAATTTTGTGAAATTCTAATTTTGATCCTAGATATTTTTGGTAATGATTAATTTAGACCGTCGATCTTAGGATAAGATCGAATCTTAGCTGTCAATTGGAAAGTAGAGAGAGGGTATGATGATCATTTGACAAGGTGTGAGACACCAGTTATTGCCCTTAGACTATTTAATCTCATTTTTCTCTCTCTCCCTCTCATTCTCTCTCTCCTCTCTCACGGCAACCTCATTCCCTCTCTCACTATCGGCAAACTCTCTCTCCCTCTCTCCTTCTCAATCGTACTTCATCCCCTACCCACCTTGACCATGGCCAGCCGCTTAAGTCAGTCGCTGTATCCGTCCACCTGCCTAGTCGGAGCAATCGCACGCCGGAGCCACCGCCGCTCGCCTTACCGTCCCCCTTTCTCTCTCTCTCTCTCTCTCTCTCTCTCTCTCTCTCTCTCTTGTTTTTCCCCTCACTGAACGTCACCACCAGCTCCTTCGGTTCTATCCAGTTGTGGAAGAACAACCACCGTCTAGCCAGTTGCCGCCATCACCGTACGCCGCCATTCAGCCACTCGTCGTTGCCGTCCGTCGCTGTGTGGCCGCCACCCCACCTCTTCTGCCCAAGCTAGCTTAGGTTTCCAAGTAAATAACATCCTAAGCCATATTTAGGCTATCGGGTATCAACAAACACAATTAGGGGTTGAACGGACTTAATTAGGGACTGATTTGGTTAAATTAGTGGCTATTTTGGGTGAAATTTGTGGCTGCTTAAGGACTGACTTGAATTGGCTGAATTGTGGATGAATTGGTGATGTTTCGGGACTGAATTGATTTGGAGTTGAGTGCTGGAAATTGGGGCGTGAAATGAGGAGCATACGGTCCGAATTAGGGATTAATTATGTCGGTTTGGTGTGTTGTGTTGTGGCTGGTTTGTGGTGATTGTTATAGCTGGAAATAGACTTGGAAATGCTGAAATTATGTTCACGATAGTGGCTGTGATTGTGGGGCCGATGGCGGCCTTGTATGTTTATTGAATTGTGAATTGATTGATTGAAATGTGAACTGTTATATGCACGCATGAGCTGAATTGAATTGACTAGCAATTGGCCATGATTGGATGTTAATTGAGCATGTGAAATGTGTGAGGATTGATGCGTGTGCGGGCTAAATTGGATCGGTTGATAATTGGGCATGTCAGTGTGTAAATTGAGCATGTTCGTATGAGGTTCGAATGAGTGAATGAATGAGAAATTGTGTGATGTGTCGTGCGTGTAGTCACGAGAATCCCTGAGGCATGTACTTTAACGAGGGGAATTGTGCCGTCTGAGGCAGTACTTTAACGCGGGACGATGCTCGGTATTACCGGAAGATTACCAACTTGAGGCGTGTACTTCAACGCAGGTTATACCATAGGTGGTGGATGTTGAGCATGAGGCGGTACTATTACACGGGCTAAGAAGTGTTGTGAATATGAGATGGTCGCAGTGGACCTGAGGCGGCACTATTACACGGGTCACTGGCGTGTTGAGTGAAAATAGTGTGATGAGGCATGGAGAATGTGTGGAATGTGGAATTGGAAATGCCATGTGTTCAACTTGTGTTTTGTGCATGAATTAATTTGGAATGTGCATGTGGTTGGAAATTGTATATTTGAGACTAACCTGAAGATTGCTCATATCAAAAGCTCAGGTAAGTCCAAATTATGTGCTTATTATGTGGTTGCTGAGTGTTAGTGTGTTTGACTGGTTTGGAGGTATGTGTTAGCCCAAGTGGAGTTTAGGGTATGTACTTGCTGAGACATGTCTCATGGTTGTTTCAACCAGATAATTTCATAACCCCAGCTAGAGCTATGAATCTACAGCCACCTCAACGTTTTGGAATACCGATGCACACCGACCATAATATTGTAGAGTACCCGATTGAGATCGAGATTGATTCAGAGTCCTCAGAGGAGTAGGTGGCTCAAGGGGATTTAGCCTCCGGTTCTAAGGAGTCAGACTCAGAGTGGACGCCATCTAGGGGGCGTAGGGGCTAGTTTAGGGGTTAGGTAAACCTTTTAAAGTGTTCCATTTTTGGAGATAGAGTATACCCAGACTACTAATCCTTTTTTATATCAGTGGTGTAAAATCTAGAAGCTCAGTGTGCATGTATATTATGTGGATTGTAAGTGGTGTGAATTGTATAAGTTTGACTTAGTAATGAATGGATGTATATTCTCCCTTTTACCCCTAGCTAAATATTGTCTGGGTGTTCGTTGCTGCCTCTAGTACTTTATCTCTGATGTGTAGGGTTGGGGACATCTTGGGACGTTGCGATATTCAACCATAAAGGTATGTTGCGAGCTCAATAGGGTTCGGGGCGTGACATTTGGGTCACTTTAGAACATGTGCATATCATGCATATCATGCATGCATGCATTTCATGAACATGTTTATCTGTTTTGCAGAAGAAAATAAAAAGAATCCGAATCAGTTGATGATTTTAGAATTCACCATCGAGTTATCAAAGAGTAAAGAGAAGTATTACTTCCAATTCTTTTTTCCATTGATATTCTTTAATGTGCTTTCCTTTTTTTTATCATCTTCAGGGAGACAAAGAAAAGGGAGCAACAAAAGTAGAATCCCCAGTAGAACTAAAGCAAAAACATGCAAACAAGAGGGATCTTGATAAGTTGATCAGACAGGTATCCCCAAATCGTGAGAGCATGTGTAAAAGAAGTTGAATTTTTAAGAGAAAAACAAAAAACGAACTTTTTTTCCCCAAGCAGAATGACACTAAATTGAACAAAACAAAATAGATTATTTTGAAAAGGAAAACACCTCAGAAATGTTTTGAAACATGCTTTCTTTGAGAATGCACTAAGCATCAAAATTCTCTAAAAGGAATAATTTGACAAAAGGCTTTAAAAAATTTTATAGAAAAAGTTAGGATCAAATCGAATGGAAAGACCTTCAAATGATTAAAGGTAAGCCATATCCAAACACGTCCTTTATACACTCAAAGCCAAAATGGAGAAGTGAGTGAGAAAACTCATCCAAAGGAAATAGGGGATATTTGCAATGATTACATAAATTGAAACGATGAAAGGCAGTCATTTTACTATCCCAAACATGTATTTATCCCTTGCAAACCAAATTTGAGCCAAAACAGTAGGAAGTTTTCCCAAAATAGCCTTATTAAGAACCACCCCACATTGAGGCAAATCAAGAGGTTTGTGGATTGACAACTATAGAGAATAGGATCAAAAAATATTTTATTGCATACTCTTGCATCAATCTTTCTGTGATAACTTCATATGAAGTCATATGGAAGCTCAAGATATCCCAAGAGGAAGAAGAGCGTTTCATTTCTTATACCCAAACACATTACCTTTGACAAAGCTCAATTGAGCCTGAATATTCATTTCAGAACCCTAAATTAGTGATCATCTCTTCACACTGGAGCATGGGCATATGATCCACTTTAATAGATAAGAAACAAAAGGACGGAACACAGAGTCCTTAGAATTAAAAAAGATCAAAGACAAAAGAGTCTGGGGTAGGAAAAAGCAGTATACCTGGTAAAAGTAATGTCAAATACCCTCGAAAAATGAAAAAGAAAAGAGAGTGTAAAAGAAAGCTCAAAATGACAAAAAAGGTCGTGACAAAGCAAAGTCAAGATCATGAGAGATCATAGATCACAGCAAGTGAGAATGAGCAAAAGAAAAGAGATTGTGATGAATGTTTAAAGGACTCTAATGTTCATAGAAGAAAACTAGTGAAAAAAGAAGAAAAGGAAAAGTGGTGATGCCAAGAAGATCACCAATTTCATGAAAATCTTGAATTCAAACAAATCATGCCTTTTGAGCTTACCCAATATCAACAATACAACATCTCCACAAAGACTCTTTAGATTAGGATGTTGAAAGTAGAAACATAACTTTGTGACAAGAAACCATCACTCAAAGAAGTGTATGCAACACTATTTTGCCTTATCCTCGAGGTTCTTAACTTGTAAACCCGAAGACATATATGATGAAATCCTTTTTCTTGACCTCAGAATTCCTATCCTTTGAATAGCCATTGACCAAGCCAACATTACAACCTTTTGAAAGACCTTATCGGATCAATTAGATTGTATACATTGCGAACATCTCCGAACACCTAATTGAGGGATATCAGATCAGTCTCCTTTCAATCGAATGAAGAAAAGATCAAGTTCATAGATCGAAACAAATCCTTTATAATGAAAGTCTTCCAAGCGATCATTTCAAGCATTTCTTGAAAATTTGCGAGCATTTTGTCCAAATAATTCCTTGAAAATGAAATTTGATTGTCTGAAATGCATTTAATACAAAGAATGTATATTTCAAAACCAGGTTTCAAAAGTTTTTGATCAACTTAAAACCAAATTTTCAAACAGTTTGTGGTAAACTAAGAAAAAACCACGTTTCAAACATTTTTAATTAATTTCAACACTACTTTTCAAAACCGGTGCGATCGTTAGTTTATGCTTCAACTCGTGAAAACTTCTTTTGCACTTATCATCCCTGGCGTACTTCATTTCTTTCTTCAGCAATCTAGTCAAGGGCATGGCTATTGATAAAAATCCTTCCACGAATCGCCTGTAATAGCTAGCCAAACCGAGAAAACTTCATATTTCTGTTACAGATGTTGGCCTAGGCCACTTCGTTACCGTTTCAATCTTAGTTGAGTCCACGGAAATTCCATCTCTAGAAATAATATGTCCGAGAAATCCTACTTGGTTGAGCCAAAACTCGCACTTGCTGAACTTGGCATACATTGCGTGTTCTCTTAAGGTCTATAGCACTTTAGTCAAGTGTACTTCATGCTCTTCTAGACTTTTCGAATAAATCAAGATATCATCGATAAATACTATGACGAACTGATCCAGAAATTCTCTAAACACTCTGTTCATCAAGTCCATGAAGGCAGCTGGGGCATTCGTCAATCCAATGGGCATCACCGTAAACTCGTAATGTCCATATCTCATCCGAAAAGCAGTCGTAGGAATATCCTCCTTCTTGATTCTCAATTGATCATAATCAGTCCTCAAATCTATTTTGGAGAACACCGAGGCTCCTTGCAGCTGATCGAATAAGTCATCGATCCTTGAAAAAGGGTACTTATTCTTCACTGTTGCTTGGTTCAACTGTTGGTAATCTATACATAGCCTTAATGTTCCGTCCTTCTTCATCACAAATAGGACTGGCACTCCCCACGGAGACACACTGGGGTAGATAAAACCCTTGTCCAACAATTCTTGCATCTGAACCTTCAACTCCTTCAATTCCGTTAGGGACATTTAATACAGTGCCTTCGATATCGGTTCAATCCCGGGTGTCAATTCAATAACAAACTCCACTTCTCGCTCAGGCAGTAAACCCGGCAATTCCTTAGGAAAAACTTCGGGGAAATTACATACTATGGGTATATCTTCCAATCTAGGCTTCACCACTGTTGGGTCCATAACATTCACCAAATATCCTTCACACCCATCATCCAACAACTTACTCACTTCCAAAGAGGATATCCAAGGGGTCGAGGTTCCTCCTCGATTTTCCTAGAACTCAAAACTAGGACATCCATCTGGACTAAATCGGATCGTCCTATTGTTGTAGTCCAATACAGCCTTTTCCCGGACTAACCAGTCCATCCCTATGATCACATCAAAATCGAACATGACCAGAACTGCCAAGTCGATACTCTCTTCCTTACCCCCGATATTTACTTTACAACTAGGGCATCCAAAAGAGACTAGCACCCTATCATTTATTGGCATCATCACGCAAAGCATATTCTCTAGCAATACCGGTTCTAAACCAATCAACTTAACAAATCGCTTTGAAATGAATGAATGGGTTGCCCCCTAATCAAATAATGCGTAAGCGGCGTGACCACACAAGGAAATTATACCTGTGACTACGCCCAGCGCATTCTCCATTTCTCCACGCGCTACTGCATAGATCCTTCCTTGAACAGGCAGTCGCCTCTGATTAGCCGGTGGGGGATTCCCGGCTTGGTTCCTTACTTGAGGCTGTTAGCTGCTGAGGTACCATAAGCAGTCCTAAGGGACGCATTTGCGGGCAATTATGAATCTGATGCTCTGTGCTCCCACACTTGAAGCACGCTCCAAATCTTCCCGTCTGACCACTTGGCTTTTTAATATTCTGCCTAATAAGGGGAACAAATTGTCAGTTGCCTGCCATAGGCTTCTTCCCCAAACGACGATTATCCTTGCCCTGGACAAACCGCGATCTAGAAGCGGCTGCCCTTTCCTACTGATCTCGCTCAATTATCTAGGCCCGCCTAAACATTTCTCCATATTCCTTAATGTCATGCGATAGAATATGGCTCCGAAGATCCGACTTCAGTCCGTCTCGGAATCTTCGAGCCCTATCTCTCGGATTCACTACCATTGTCGGTGCGAACTTCGCCAGCCTTGCAAACTCTGCCTCATATTGGTCCATAGTCATTTGGCCTTGGCGCAATCGCATAAATTCCATTAACTTCATTTCTTAGGCATTCTCTGAGAAATACTTCTCATAAAAGGTCTCCACAAACACTGCCCAAGTCGGGGCCGTTCCTTTAGGAAACACTTCACTTTCCGTAGCATCCCACCGGTCGTTGGCACCGTCCTAAAGCTGATACACTGCCAATGCTACTTTTTCTCCATCGCTACAACCCAAAACCTCAAAAGTCTTCTCTAGTTCCTCCACCTATCTTGGCACGGTCTCGGGGTCGCCACGACCATGAAACTTCGGCAGCTTCATCTTCATAAATTGTTCCACTAACTGGGGCATTTGCCTAACCCCTACTAGATGAGCCTGCCCCTGCTGGGTTTGATTTCCCTCATTCCCAGCGATTGCTGCAGCCTCGGCAGCCTGAGCATGGGCTAGGCTCTCTCCTGCGCTTGCAATCCAAAGATATACCCTATCTCTCGCAGGGTCTCCATAACCTCATCGAACCTGGGGTCCCTTGCCTCGCGGACTCCCTCACTAGGCTAAGCTTGAAGCTCCTTTCCTCTTTTCCTACTCATCCTTACCACTTTGACTGCTTAACTTCCTACTGTAATTCCATTAAGGAATTAAAAACTTAAACTAATCTATCCCAGTCTAAGTCCTAGGCAGGTCTCAAAACAACAATCAAATAACCAGCATGCGGCCTAACAAGTAGGGGTGTCAGAATCGAACTGAAAAATCAAACTGAGATACGAACCGAACCGAACCGGACCGAAAATTTCGTGCATTTTGGTTCGATTTCGATTTCGGTTTCGGTTTCGATTCGGATTATCAAAATAAATCAATTTTTTTCTTTTCTATTCGATTTATTTCGATTTGGTTCGGATCGGTTCGGATCAAACCGAACTAAAAAAAAAACACTTCGGTTTAGGATTATTTTTCCCTCTCTCTCCCCTTCTCTCTCCTCTCTCCTCTCTCTCTTTGCTTAATGAACTTGAAACCGAAAACCGATCCGAACCAAATCAAACCAAACCGAACCAAATCGAGTTTTCGATTCGGTTCAAATTTGGTTAGGTTCAAGGGGCACCCTTAATGGTTCGGTTCGGTTTTCTCGAAAAATCAAACCGAACCGAACAATTTACACCCCCTACTAACAAGAATTACTCAGTATATCACCCAAGGGATTTACGTACTCACCTCGGGTCCTGCCGCACCTACACATTACGGGTCATATTTACACACGCCAAATCATCACACATTGTCAGGAGATATACATAGCACACGAGGTCACCCTACTGGCTACCCATGGTCTCATCGCTCTTTATCACTCTAGGCTTCGACCTAATCATATCGAGCTAACCCTGCTCTGATACCAATTCAACAAGGGAGATGTCACACTCCGAACTCCATGGCACACAACATCCCTCGCATATGTCGATATGGGGCGACGTTCCAGGAATGCGTCGCCGACCCAAAACCCCAATCACACAATCATAGCACAATCGGAAGCGACAAAAGTATAAATACAACACCCGGACAAAACAAGTATGAGAACTAAGGAAGCAACACAACGGAAAACTATAGACAAATTACACATTCATAAAACCATTAGAAACATTCTCACAATATTCATTTAAACAGTAAGAAAAAGGAGGGGTGCAACAAAAGAGTACAGCCAACCGCTACCATTGGTCAAAAAGGGGTAAGTGGCTAGGAGGGTCAACTACAAGAAAAAGAAAAGAGGGCTATAAATTAAAAAGTGTCTGCCCTTATAAAACATGACCAAGGTCTAGCCTAGGGCGTCCAGTCTGGATCGGAATGGGCAGACTCTGATGAACTATCTGGTAACTCTGAGCCCTCACTGGAACTCTTCTCCTCGAACTCCTCAGTATCCAACGGCTCAGCTTCGTCAACATCCATCGGCTCCAAGATCGGGTTCACTACTACTGGCTTATAGTCTACTCCTCCTAACACCTAATCCTCGACTGCCTCAAACGCACCATTAGAACCTATACTCCACTCCGAACCCAGGTTTGAATCCATAACGTCGCCATCCGGACACTACGGATCCATCTCGCCCTCCACGTTAAATGGGATATCCATAGAACGGAGAGGTCCATACTCGACTCCAAAACGATCGCCGAAGCACCACGCTACATACTCATGGGTTTCAGAGTGTGTCGTACCCACATCTACTCCTATTAGGGAATAATGGAACCCAAAACGCACTGGAGCATCTGGCATCGTCACGGACGAGGGTCTAAGAGGTTGGGTTATAAAAACCGTGAGACGACTCTCAGCGAGTGAAAAACCCCTAAACCTAAATTAGGCTAACATGCATCTCCTGACAGGTAAACAAAACCACACACAAAGATGACTTAGGCCCTTAAGCGCAAATAGGCATTCTCAATGACCCTGCAGGTTAGATAAACCGATAATATCACATCACATACGCGGCACTCCCGGTCACGTACGTCATACCCATACTCATAATCTTGAGTGTTAATCTCGCATATGAATCACCGAATCGTACATACTCGCACACTGGTCCAGGCACCCATATGCATGTAAATGTTCAATTATTGTTTTCTGCAATCCTGGTAGAGACGCATAATTTCTTTTCCTTTTTTACAACACTCCGTGGCCAGGGTAAAAATGCCCCCGGCCCAGTGTCTTTAGCTTGCTACAAAGTGCATGATGTGCAATACCGATCTCCTTACGAACCAAAGCCCGCGTAAAACGCATTAGGTTGGTCGTCTTCCGAATGAACTGGGCATCATCCTGCTACAAAGTGCCTGAAGACGGCATACCCCGCCTAACACGCATAAGGGCGAGAGGTGATCACACATACTCACAACTAGTTTTATTTGAACCCCGCGTAAAACGCTTCAAGTTATAATTAGGTGATCACATGTCCATGGCAAACACGTATTCCCGCACAATTTCAACACAAGCCTCACACTCGGCATACACAATGCATGGCCATGCAAATTGCGCACTCGAATGATGGTGCGATGTACAATGACCACAATGTCCCACAATGTATAATACAGTTCAATGCCACGAATTCATGTTCGAACAATTCACGTCGCATACTTAACTGGCCCATTATCGCTATGGGACACCACACGCATAATTGGCACTTGTGACGTACTTAGGCATCATGATTTTCGTTAAATCAACAATTAATCGCACCCTACAATGGTCGGCCACACAAGCATGCGGTATGGTAATTTCAAATCATCACAGTTGAGTAAAACAACAAACAATCCAATCACCCCGGCAATCCTGACACCCTAATCAAGCTAATTCTCAAACTTGTCGATAATTGGCCAATAAATCCTGATGTGGACAGCAGCTAAACCACCTTATCTCGGCCTCTAATCCACCTCTAAATCCACTTGGTAATCTACCGACATCTTCTCGACATTTGTCATCAAGGTAATATCCCATAAATGCCTTTAATTACCACTTATCAACCACTAACAATACCCTGAACCCGCTAAAAATGTATTATCGTCCTAATTAGGGTTTAGAGGTTCACACCCACCTAATCCAAGCTCGGGAAGACAAGGAACGGCGGCCGATCACCGGTAAACAATGAAATCGGCGGCAACGATTCCAAAGGGGCGACGACAAGCGGCAGTCGGCGGCTTATGGCTCCCATGGGCGGCGGCTCACGGTTGGCGCGGCTAGTGGCTCACGGTCAGGGAGGCGAACGAACGGCGGCACGACGATGGACTCGACGATGGCGGTTTCGACGGCGGTGGCAGGAGGACATGGTGGCGGTCGGCCTCCAAGCAGCTAAGAGGGGGATGCTCGGTGAGAGAGAGAGAGAGAGAGAGAGAGAGAGAGAGAGAGAGAGAGAGAGAGAGAGAGAGAGAGAGAAAGCTACTGGTGGTGGTGGTGGATGGCGAGAGGGATGGTGTCACGGCGGTGCAGCCAGTGTGAAGCGGCAGTGAGAGGCAGTCGGCTTAGTGATGAATGGGAGACGGAGAAAGAGAGAGAGAGACGGCGGCGAGGGTGAGGCGACGGTGAGAGGGGCAGCGGCGGCGGCCACGGCAAGCGACAATGGCGGCGCTCCTCGGCGGGAAGGCGAACGGACGCTACCCTCCTCCGCGGTCCGGCGCTCACTCCTCCATGCGACCGAGATGGAGAGGAGACGGAGAGGAAGGGAGAGGGTTGACAGAGGTGGAGGCAATGGTGGCGTGGCGAGACGATGGCGCGGCGGACGGACGCTGCTCGGCGTGAGGCTAGCCGGCGTGGAAGGGAGAGAAGGAGAGAGAGAGAAGTGAAAGGGAAGTGAGGTTAGCTTTCAAGGGGAAGCTAAAGAGGTGAGAGAGTGTGATGGACAAGGAAATGATAGGCACTAATGGGGAAAAAGAGATTGGATGACAAGTGTCACCATTCTAAGGCTTGTCATTAACCCCATAAAATCCATTAATGAACTCCTTAAAACCTCCAAAATTCGGAATACCAAAAGGCTTAAGGGAAATTTCGTCATTTCTTTTCGATACCGGGTTGAATTGCCATTTTTCAACCGTATTAACCCTATATATAAGTGGCCAACATAATTTGACGTCGTCCTTAATAAAACCATCCCGTAACCCATGAAAATCGATCTCAAAGTCCGGATTAGATTTCACAATCAAACTTGCCAAATTTCGATTTTTTTTAAATCTCTCACTAACGGGCGATCGTTTAAGAATTATGCGTATCGACCTAGGGTTGTCCGAATCACAACTATCTCGATCATCGGGAGAACGAGAAGAATTATCACTAGTTTCGGAGACATGATTGTCTGGTTTAAGTTCGGGATTGGTTAGCCACGTGCATTCTCGGTCTTGCAGAGTCACCTACTATCCGATCATACCTCGTTGGCCTCGGCCAAGCCGAGTCCGTTACCTTCTGAAGATCGGCCCACAATGGCCCAAAATACATTCTCGTCATTTTTCAAAATCAATCTCAATTCGCAACTGGATCCCTGGTTCACGTACCTATTCCTAATTAGCCCTTCCCATTTGGTCAGTATCCCGAGAGTGATCAGCTTTGGGCGAAATTGTCTAAAATGAAATATTGAATAAGACTTGTTCTATTCATTCCAGAAATTGAGTCGAATTTCGGGATGTTACACTTCACAGGTCTCTAAATTTCAAGTCCTATTGGTGAGGAATCGCTAAGCAAATTCAAGTCCTACTGGTGAGGAACCGCTAGGCAAATTCAAGTCCTACTGGTAAGGAACCACTAGGCAAATTTGAAGTCCTACAGGCAAGGAGCTCCTAGGCAAATTCAAGTCCTACTGGTGAGGAACCACTAGGCAAATCCAAAATCATCAAGCGAAGAGTCTCAAGCGTTCATGGTTCGTGAGTTCGTCCTTAAACCACGAAATTTGAATAATCATCATAAGCATCACCACCATCAATTCATGCCCTTGGATAAGCAATAACGAGACGCTCACAAACAGGTAAGTTTCTCTCCATCAATCATTAAGAACCTTTTCAAAATGTGTTCCGAAAAGAGAACCTTTGGATTAGATCACGGATTTCAAAAAAATGACCCTAATCAGTTATTGTGAAATTTCCATCTTATCTTGTTCAATGAGTCTACTCAAAATCTAGGTGTCACCTTGTCTTTGAGTTCAACCTCTTACGAGCTCAAATTCAAAGAGGGGCAGTTATTGATATCAAATTTTTAGCTCTTTTTTTATATTTTCAAAAATCTCAAAATTAGGACTAGGAATCTTGGCCAAGCCTAGAAACCTATTTCTAAAGCAAAAAATAATTTTTTTATCATTTTTTGCATTTTTCTTTAGTTTTTTTAGTCAAAATAGGTGAGAAAATCAAGAAAAATAGCAAATGGAATCAGAAAATTCCATAAAAATAGTCATTAGTCTTATTTTAAATCCAATTTCTTGAATATATCATCAATTTTAAAAAATCTCCATCAGGTATATGTTTTTTTCCCAAAATTGGGCAAAATTAAACCCGAATTGAACAAAAAATGCAATTAAATTTTTTCTAGTCATTTTTTAAGTCATAGTCTCTGCACAACATATGATTATGGGACCTTGAATTTCATAATGGTCAGTCCAATTACACAATTTGGTATAAAAATAAAAAATCCCCAAAATTAGGTTGAAAATTAAAAATTTTGAACCCAAATTGGGAATCGTGCCCAATATAAAATTGCCGAACCATGAGGCCATCATTCTTAGGATTAATCATATGTGGGCAATTCAATTTTGGCACCAATTTTGACTAATTAGGTCATTAGGACATCGAATTGAACAAAACTCCAATAACCCAATTATAAAAAGTTAAAAAATTAGGACATGATTTTGTCAAAAATTGAGGAAAATTACTTATTTGGGTTCAGAATATGATGAGGAATTTAATTTTGAAGTTAAATTTGGAAAATTGGGTTAAAATCGAGTCGAATTTGTGAATTTAGACTAACGCGGGTCTATCGAGTCGATCGGGTCAACTCGACCCAACCTGAGTCAGTCACCTTCTTCACCTAGCTTGCCCAAAACGCAATAAACCCAGAAAAAACCAGTTTGCGCCCAAGACTTGGCCAACTTTGTGTGAGCAATTTAACACGTTTTAATCGACTTAGCCAGCTGGAAAATCTCTAGCTGGCACTAGATAATCATTCCAACCTATCAGAAGTCGGTGGAACGAACTTTGGGCGGGAAAAATCGATCAACAAAAAAGAGAAAAAACTAATTCGAGAGGGGGGGAACCTATTCGACGAAAGGCCAAAGAGAGAGAGAGAACTAGAGAGAGAAAAGAGAGAAATAGCTTGAGAAGTGGGTCGAGACTCCCTGAGGCCAAGTGATTGGCACTTTTCCGATTGAAAAGTGCTGGCAAATCGGTCTCGTCAGTGAGTTTCCTCACTGGCAAACCAAAAGCGAAGCTGATTGTCAAGGTTTGAAAGTTGATTTCATTCGGCTCATCCTGATGTTTTTCGACGAAGCCGAAGTATCCAGACTGAAGTCCAAGTGATGAAAAATAGATCTGTAGGTTCAGATTAGCCCGAGAACTCCGATTTGTCATCAAACGAAGAAGGTAAAAACTGATTCTTGTCACGGCTTTTTCCAGAACTCCATAAAATGAGGTTGAACTTGATATTGTTAAATTTGTGGTTTCTTTGTTGATCTTAAGTGCTTTGAGGCCAAAAATGAGTTTATGAACATGTTTCTCTTTGTTTGATTGCAAAATGTGGATTGAATGTGCGAAAAAAATGTGTCGGTTGCCATTGTTGGACTTTGCCAGAGCTTAGGAAACTTCACTGAAGTGCTCCCCGTGGTCTTAAGCCACTCAAGTTAGTCTGTTCTTACCTTGGTTGATGTTTTGAAAGTCATATTGAACGATCTAGATGGCTAGGGCGAGTATAGTAATGGATCAAGTTCTAGAAAATTCTAGTTTTAGTTAGAAATGGTTTAGGTTCTTCAGACTTGAATTTTGCCGGCCGGCAAAGGCCTGGCGACGAACTAAGTAGGTCAGATTAATAGTCAATGATATGAGGATGACACAGAACCAAAAATTAATGCTAGAACATCACCGGAAGGTCGCCGAAGAAGAACTTAAACCAGCGGTCTTGAAAATGTTAAATTGGCATTCATGCACACTAGGAGCTCGACCTAATGCCCCAAAGAGAATATCCCTAAATGGCATCGTTTTTTTGGTGTTGTGCTCATCGAGGACAATAAATCGGCGTCGGTACCGGCGAAGCCTCGTTCGGCCAAGCAGAACCGGGTCGAACCAGGCAGGTCCGGTTCGTTTCCCGACGAGAAATTTCAAAAAATAAAAAATACAAAATAAAAGATTCATAAAAATTTAAAATATATATAATTCATAAAAAATAAAAAAAATTTGAAAAATCAAAAAAATTTGTCAGATAATTCATAAAACTTCCAAAATTTTCAGAAAATTCATTAAAAATTTAGAAAATACAAATGAAAAATGTAAAAAAATTTTGGAAAATCAATAAAAAATTGAAAAGTTGGAAAATTCATAAAATTTTCAAAAAATCATAAAAATCAATTCTTGGTTTAAAAAAATTTCAGAAAAAAAATAATAAAAATTTTGAAAATTCACAGAATGGTCAAAAAACATCGTGGCCAACCATAAAAAGTAAAATTTGAATTTTTTGAAGTGTCCAAGTGACATTTTTAGAAAATTTCAAATTCAGGGGTTATAATCCCTAAAACCCTAAAAAATATAAATCATGAAATGAATAAGCTTCTAGAACTTCATTAGGGTTTGAGATGTTTTGATTGATTTTTGTTTTAGAGACCACTTAGAATTGATTGGCTTGATTGACTTCAATTGTATGTTTAATACTTGTTTGGTCTCTCCCGTGATTAGAATAGATAGAATTAGTGGATAAGCCTCATAAATTCGCATGACATGTTAGACATTGTATCGTTCTTAGGTACCGAAAGGGCATTAGGAATCTCGATTTGAGATCAATAACGTATGTAACATCCCGAATTTTGACCCGTTACCGGGACCGATAATGTGTATATTAACTCTCGTTTGATTTTAGTAAGTCTCGCCCGGACTTGATCAATCATGGGATGCTAACTAAATGGGAAAGGCTAAATGAGGAATGATACGTAAACCAGGGACCTGATCACGAGTTAAGTACCGATTTCGAGAAACGTCGAGGGAATATTTTGGGCCAATATAGGCCGATTGTAGGAAAATAACGGATTCGATATAATCAATGACGTACGCTCAGATCGCGGGTGATTCCGCACAACTGAGAGTACGCTGATGAACGAATCCCGAATTCAATCCGAACAATCGCGACCCTCAGTACTAGTGATAATTCCTCACGCTTCCCCGAGATTCGAGATCATCACGACTCGAGCAATCTTAGGTCGATACGCATAACTCCTAAACAGCCGCCCGTTAGTGAGAGATCCTAAAACTTCAAAACAAGCAAATTTGATCGCGAAATTGGACCCGAACTTCGACGTTGAAAATTCGAGGGTATTAGCGACTATTTTGAGGATCCGACGTCATTTTAGTGTGGCCACACACGTTTGGGGTCAGTACGGCTGAAAACTGGAATTTCGGCAAAAGTTGGAAAAATTTACGATTATGCCCCCGGAGATCCCGATGACCATTTTCGAGACCAAATGACATTATTTTTCGAGGCTGGTGTCACTTTGGGGTGGCCACGCACATTTGGAGTCATTACAGTCAAAAATTGAAATTTTTGGCTCGGAAGTGAAAAATAATATTATTTTATTCTCAAGACTTTGCAGTTGATTTTCGAGGGCTTAAGAAGCTATTTTCACGATTTCGACGCCATATTATGTTGGCCACACATATATAGGACCGGTAGGAACAAAAATTGGAATTTTGACCCGGGACTAGAAAATTACCAAAATGCCCTTGGGCCCGTTTTTGATAATTCCGAATTTTGGCCATTGGGGGAAGTTAAATAAGGCTGATTAGGGCTAACTCAGGTCTGGTTAGCCCTTGGTTAAGGGCTTTTGACCCAATTGCCCTTGAATTATTGGATAAGGAGCAATTCTAGCCCTTGGATAAGGGGTAAAATGGTCATAAACCCCTAGATGAGTGACACTTGGACTCCACTCACAAGCCTTGACCAGCATTTGACCCCATTCTCTCTCCTCCTTCCCTCATTCAGCTGAGCCCCACCATTTTCTCTCTCTCCCTTGATTTTTCTCTCTCTCGGCCACACTCTCCCATTCTTCCTCCCTCACGCCCAAACCTGCAGAACAGCCTTTGGGCTACTGTTCTTGCTGCCTTGCACCATCACAGAGCAGCCAGCAGCTCGCCGTGATCATCCGTAGCCGAACGCCGCTCATCCAAGCCATTTTCGCCGTCCCCGTCGCCGTTCACCGCCGAGAAGACCATCGCCGGCGCCGCCGTGAACAGCCGGCTTGCTTTCCGGAATGCCGCCGCCGATTTTACCGCTTGTCGGTGATTGACCGCTCGTTTCCGTCGTCTCGAGTCAATTTAGGCGAGTATAAACCCCTAAACCCCTAATTAGTTTGATTGTGCATTTTTAGGGGTTAATTAGGCCTAATTGGGGTTTAATTAGGCTTAATTGTGTGTGGGATGTTTTGTATAGGTCATTAGGACCTAATGAGATGGTTTAATGGTGGATTAAAGCCCAAACAACCCTCTGTTCTGGTAATGTTCACTAAGTACCGAAAATGTGCAATTTTGTCTAAGTTTTGTACTAAGTGAATTCAATGGTTAATGACTTAGAATTGGATATTTTTAGGGGCTAATTAGGCTTAATTGAAGCTTAATTATGTGTATTTAGTGGTTGGATGGTTAGGGTAAGTGATTAGGCCCTAATGAGATGGTTTAAAGGTGGTTTAGTGCCTAAATGTTAATCTGCCCTGGTATTGTTCATTGAGTACCGAATTTGTGTAATTTTGTCTAAGTGTGGCACTAATTAAGTTCAAGCGCTAATGACTTGAAATTGAACTTTTTAGGGGCTAATTTGGCTTATTTGAGGCATAATCAAGTATATTTGGTTGTTGGGTGATTAGTAGTTGTGATTGGGGATTTATGGAATGGTTTAAACATGGTTTAAGGCGTATTTGGTGTTAAGACCTGATACTGTTCATTCAGTACCGAAAATGCCTAATTTGTGCCCAAATTGAATATTCTAAGACTAATGGATTAATGACGAGAATTTAGGCATTTTTTTAGGGGTTGATTAGGGCATGTATAAATCCTATTGAATGATCCCGAAGTAGTGAGAACTATTATCGAGATTTAATTGCCCAAGGTGGGCCTTTAGCACATTGAGCTACCTCGGAATGAATGTTGAGTTTATTGAGCTAGAAGGGTAATGATTTGATGATGCCGAGGGTGCATTAGATTCATGGGCTTGGTAAATAGCTGTATTCGGCATGTAGGCTTGAGTATTGGCATGAATTTCTGAGTGTATCATTTGTATGCTAGGTTGTGATTGAATTGAAATTAAGTGTAATGAGGTGCATGCCTGAACTTTGTTCAAATGTTGGCCTCCGGGTCGGGCCTACGGGTCGTTATAATCACTTGTGACCTTCGGGTCCGGCCTACGGGTCGATTTATCAAATTGTTGGCCTTCGAGTCGGGCCTACGGGTCGTTATAATCACTTGTGACCTTCGGGTCGGGCCTACGGGTCGATTTATCAAACTGTTGGCCTTCAGGTCGGGCCTACGGGTCGGTATATCCAATTGTGGCCTTCGGGTCGGGCCTACGGGTCGATATATTCAAACAATGGCCTTCGGGTCGGGCCTACGGGTCAGTATATCCAATTGTGGCCTTTGGGTCGATATAATTGCACATGAGTTAAGTGATGTCAAATGCCTAACCTGCAAGGCTATGAGACAATATATATTGGGCTGTGAGCTCGGGTGAATTAATTTGTTTTACTGGTTCATTGTTTGATGGGTTTTATTTACCCTTCTGGAGGTGCACATTAGCCTAGTTTAGGATTAGTAGTTTGTACTTGCTGAGATTTCTCACGGTTGTGGTAAAACCGACATTTCAGATCCCCGGTCATGAATTTTGGCGCCGAGGAGCAGGACCCCGAGCCCAAGACAGAGTCTGAGGCTATGAGTTCAGAGGAGGAGCCAGAGCAATCTGAGACGTCTAGATCTGACCCCGACTGGATACCCTAGGGCAGACCTCAGTTTTTAGGAGCAAGGGCCGATACCTTTTGACTGTAGCCCTCCGGTTGATAGCCCGATCCCCTGGGCCATCGATCCCCTTTTGTTTTAGTGGCCTTTTTGTTGTATCTCCTGTTTACAGATGGGTATTGTATATAAGTCTTATAATGAATGTATATATTGCTTTAATAGTTCGTAATTTGTTATCTCTTGCTATTCATGGTTGCTTTTAAATTATCTGGGTGTATATATATATCTATTATATATACGTCGTTTCCGCATGAGGCGTGTTTTCTCTGATTTGGGCTTTCGGGTCGGTGTCGTAACCTGGGAGCGTCACCACTTTTCAACCTATGCGCGGGATGTTAACGCTTCGTGGGGTGCGGGGTGTGACAATGTAACCAAGTCCCCGTATTCAAAATCTCTGATTCATAGAATCGTGATATTTCTCCCGTACCTCGACTAGGTTTCTAGTCTACCTACCAATAATGACTAGTGGCGACTCCAAAATCACAAATCTAGATTAAATAAGAAATCACCTTCTACTGTTACGTGAAGTATGGTTTAAGAGAGACCCTTTACACGGAAATACCTCCTTAGCGCGCAAATCCCGTAGGCCCTAAAAAAAAAGCGCGGTATGATAGTTTCGCTCAAAGATCAATTGGCACCTGCAAATTTTTAGTTGACTCTACTTGGGAAATAAAAGGAAAATAACAAAATGAACGACATTTGATTAGAGGACATATCTTTGAAACTTACCTCGAGCCTTGGTATTGATCTCACCGTTGATATTCTCATCTCTCTCTTGACCATGTAGTGCAAATGAGAAGGAAGGATGGGAAAGGAAAGAAAAAGGAGTAATTCCTAAGAGTGGATTTTGACCAAAGGTGGGCAGTCTTATTGTGTAACGAGTTTTTACTAGAAGGGGAAAGCCTCACCATTCAATAATGGATATTGACTTGAGAAGGAATAGTCTTACCATTGTAAAAAATGAGATTCGACTTGAAGAAAAGTCTTACCATTTAATAACGGACTTCGACTCAAATGAATAGTCTTACCATTGTAAAAAATGGGATTCGACTAGAAGAATAGTCTTACCATTGTAAAAAATGGGATTCGACTAGAAGAAAAGTCTTATTATTCAATAGTGAATATTGACTAGAGAAGGAATAGTCTTACCATTGTAAACAATGGGATTCGACTAGAAGAAAAGTCTTATTATTCAATAGTGAATATTGACTAGAGAAGGAATAGTCTTACCATTGTAAAAAATGGGATTCGACTAGAAGAAAAGTCTTACCGTGTAACAACGGACTTCGACTCAAAGGAATAGTCTTACCATTGTAAAAAATGGGATTTAACTAGAAGAAAAAGTGAATTAATCATGGCTACTAACATTCACCATGTTGATTTAGAAAATAAATGGTCATGAGTGCGAAAGCACATTATACTGATTTGATGAAGGGATGAGGATAATTAAGATCCGCTCCACTTGGGGAATTTTGACTTAAGAAGGACTGCAAACTGCAATTACTTGGATATTGAAGATCCAAAGCTACTAACCTATATCCACTTGAAAAGACTGTTAAAAGGAAATCATTCAAGGTTCAATAACCAATCAACCAAGAAATTTAATCAAATGAAGACTTTGAACATTATCCAGAGAATTGTCAATCAAATTCTTGATAAATGCCATCAACTTGTCAAAATTCCTTTAAAGGAAGGTTTGAACAAAATGATTTTGACATCTTCAAAAGGGTTTATTAAAAATGCCAAGCTAAAGTGCCTTAATCAAAAAGGTCTTCTTACAATGGCTCTCATGAAGGCTTTTGCTCCCATCCATTAGTGTGGGATTCTCACTTTGATCACTGGGGATACCTCACATAACTTATGCCAAAGGCTTTTGGAAATATTCGTAGTGAATACAACTTGATCAATCAAAAAGGTCTTTTGAAGGACCATAATGCAGGCTTAGTCATAGGCTTATACAAAGGATTGTTGCTTTGAGGCCAAGAAATGGATATCCAATTCAACATCTTCATCGGGTTTACAAGTCAAGAACCTTGATGACAAGACAAGATAGGATTGCTTCCATTCCTTTAAGCGGTAGCTTTTTTGTGAAATCTTTATGTCAACTCGAACCATCCCGTTCGAAAAGAGACTTTGGAGAGGGTTGTAATGTCGGTTTGGGTTAGGCTCAAAAGGCTTGAAATTTTGTTAAAGGGGTTTGAAAAATATGGTGATTATCTTAGCATCATTATCAAATCTTCTAATTTTAACAACATTTGGCTCTTGAAGCTAATTTGTCTCGAAAGTTCATTGCCTAATCCTTTTTCTTGCAACAAAAGCTTTGCTCTTTTCTAAGCATCTTTTACAATTAGAACTTTGTTTTCGTCATAAGCATGTTGCTTTTGATTCATTTTCTTTTTATGGGTATTGGCCTTGCTTTTACCAGGCATACTGCTTTTTCATGCCCCCTAATATTCATCTTTTGAGCTCTTAGGACTCTCGAGACATTCTACACATACTTCACTAATTTTTTCAAATTTTCTTGGTAGATCATATGCATTGCCCCAATGTGAGGAGATAATCACCATTTTGGCTTTGAAGTAAACATGCTAAAGGCTCAACTTGGCTAAGCAAAGGATATAAGTGTTTGGGTAAAGAAATAAATGCTCTTCTTCACTTTGGGATGCTTCAGGCTTCCATAAAGATCCACTTGAAGTTACCACAAGAAGGTTGATGTAAGTGAAAGCAATAAAATCTTTCTTAATCTTTTGCTCCAAAATGATCAACCAAAACCTCCTAATTTGCCCTAATGTGGGGTGGTTCTTGACAGGGGTATTTTGAAAATTTCTCCTTATTTGGCTCAAAATGGCTAGCAAGGGTTATCATATGTGTTTAGGATAAAGAAATGAAATGCCTTTTATCACTTCAATCCATATATTCAATGCGAATAAATCCTATGTCCTAATACAAGGTTTTATTTCTAGCTCTACTCTCAAAAGTGTATAGGGACGTGTTTGGATTGGGCTTGCCTTTCGTCATCTTAGGTACTTCAACCTGGCATGACTAACATTCCCTTTTGTTTTGCCAAAAGTTATTTGCTCAAATTATCTTCCATAGGGATTTTTGATGCATGATGTACTTACCTACATATGAATGAACAATTTGAAGAATGTCATTTAAACTCTTCAAAATCATGTTTTCAAATTTGTTTCAAACTTGGAATTGTTTTTCCAACTTTTGAAAACTTTGAAAAGTCCTTTTGAAATGTGTTGACAATGAACATTTTTTCTAAAGGATTGTTCACCTACTCCACATCGGGTAATTGACAACAAAGAGATCATGTCAATGTATAATTCTTGACATAAGGTCGTCTTTAAATTTGATTTCTGCAAGAGTGGCATTTCCTATACAAAAGGAAGGAAACAATGTCAGAAAATTATATTGGAAAGAAATAAATTGGAACGATACAATTTACTCTTTCTCTTGATTCCATATCAGAAAACACCTCAAATTTTCTTGAGAATGTTTTGATACCTACAAAATGAACACCCAAATGCATTTATGCGATGTATGCATGATATGCATGATGCAAGTGACCTAAAAGTGACTTGGTTTTGCTTGAAATATGGTTCCATGGCCATTTAAAGCTTTTGGAGTGATGGGTCCGATAATATCAATGCCCCTTATAGAAAACAGCCATGCTTTGGACATTTGATGCAGTCTGTTCAAAAGAGAGTTGATCTTGTCCCCATAAACTTGGTATTGAGACAATATCGTACGTATTGAATGCAATCCGTCTCTATTGTCAACCATTAATATCTAAGTCTCATGATTTCTTTGCTAGAAGGTGACCATTCAGGTGTAGGCTACACTTTTCTTCATGTATCTCCTTCATCAACTGATTGGCTCCTTTGGCATCCACGCACCTTAGCAAGACCGAATTGAAGGATCTTTTATAGAGAGCATTTCCACTCACAAAGAATTTTGATGCTAATTTCATCATATATTTTCTATCGGCTACTTGATTGCCCTGGGGAAATGTGCCTTTTTGGATATGGGTCATGATATCGTAATACCATGGCTTACCATCGGATTCTTCTTCAATTTTTTTGGTTGACTCTAGCTTTGTTCCTTCTAAGCTTTTGTTTCTTAGGCAACATATGCTCCACAATTTTGGGCTCCAAGCCCGACATGTCGGCATAAAACCAAGCAAATACATCTTAATATTCCTGTAAGAGTTCGATCATTCATTTGGCTTCGACTTCGGAGAGACCGGCTCTGATCTTGGTTTCATTGAGATTCTCGAAATCACCCAAGTTCACAATAACTATCTGTTCAACAGTGAGAGGTTTAGATTCTTCATGGTGAATCAATTCTTGTTCAATAGATTTCTAATCATCTTCATCATCTGATTTAGAAGAATTGTCATTGTATAATTCCAAGTTACATATGTGTCTATCATGAGTATGAAAAATGTCATGCTTGAGATGCAAATGTAGAGCGTTAGGATGTTCATAACAAATGTAAATGCATGGTATTTTTAAAAATCATTTTCGAAAAATTTAAAAATAAAATAAAATAAAATAAATGGAAACTGTCCTCATATTCTCGGACATCTTTTGTCACATCCCGATTTTTGGTCCTGGAAAGCCGCTGGTAAACAGTGATATCCTCAATTTTAATCCCTGAGAAATGATTATGGGTTAAGTTTGGTGGTTTTTCCAATCAGAACTAAATTGTTTTTTTCTTGTTTTGGAAAAACCCAGTTTTGGATCTTTTGTACCCTTTCGTTTTGTTATTTTTGGGGAGAATTTTGTGGTCTGAATTTCCAAGTACTTTCTTCTTGAAAGTTGTTCCAAACATCTTGAAATTTTACGTACTTTAATTTCAGAATTTGTTGAGTTGATATGAGTGGTACAATGGCCTGATTTTCGGACCATGTGAAACTGCCCAGAATGGGAATTTCGGTGATGTTCATACCATAATTATTTTCTACAAGCTTTTCTGGGCCGATTTTAGAAAAGTTTCCTTCACAAAAGTTGTTGAGAACTCCTTTTCTATAACATACATAAATTTGGGAATTTTCCGAGAGGATTTGGATTCTAGACAGAGCTTAATTTGAGAAACCAGAGTCCTGTTTTAGCGAACTGTTTTTAGTCTGTTTTTGAGCTAC
This sequence comes from Syzygium aqueum, assembly GCA_031216185.1. Taxonomy (NCBI): domain Eukaryota; kingdom Viridiplantae; phylum Streptophyta; class Magnoliopsida; order Myrtales; family Myrtaceae; genus Syzygium; species Syzygium aqueum. Next base: position 16,367,869 of record CM062236.1, read on the forward strand.
TAAAAATGGTCTTTACAGAAAGATTCCGAATTTTTGTTCTTCATGAGAAATCTTTGTTAAGGTCTTGGTTATGACATATTCAAATTTGAGAATTTTCTGAGTTCATTTACTATATTTTCAAGTCCGATTTCGTGAACAGTGCAAAACTGTCCGGTTTTGTCAGATTTCAAAGATTTAGCATTTTCTATATGAGATCATTGAAATTTCGACTTGGTGTCTTCTGGTGATTTAAAGTACACATTCTGAGCTTTCAAATGAGATATGTTATACTTTGATTGGAGGTCGGCTCATGGGGAAATTGATAGAAGAATCTAGAAGATAAGGCCTTGACCGAGTCAAAGCTTATCCTCCAAGCTTCATTATGGCTTGTATTTATTAAGTGAGACTTTAGTGGCCTTCATGATGGCTTGCATTCATTAAAGTTGGACTTTGGGGGCCCTTCATGATGTCATGCATTAATGAATCAAGACTTTAGGGCCCTTTATCATTATTCTTGACTTTTGGACTTAGGCCATTAATGGGTGGATGACACGCGCGCTTACCTCATCGCCCCATTGACACGTGCGCTTACCTCATCCAAACTTTGGTCCCAAGTTTTGCCTCTCTATAAATAGAGAAAGGCCATTCAGCCAAGGAGAGAGAGAAATAGAGAGAGAAAGAGAAGCCGAGAAAGAAAGGAAGAGAGAAAGAAAGAGAGAAAAAGCTTACCGATTAGCTCGTGTCTCTCTTGTGGTTTGATCGAGCGAGGAATCCATGTTCGAGGCCCGAGTGTTCGTGAATCGCCCGAGAGTCGTTGAGACTCGCGTGTCTTTCACACGCCTCGTTTTCTCTAGTTCTTGTTTAATTGTTGGGTAAGTGAATTCCTTAATATCAGGAAAGGATGTTGAGATATGTTGTGACGTGGTTTGCTTGGACCGTTTCTCGGTCGTTTGGTTGGTCGTAGTTAGTTCAGTTCCTCGGTTTGATCATGTTTCATGTTTGATATTATTTTGAGATAGAGTCGAGATTGATAAAGTGTACATGAGATAGAACCGAGCCTTGGTTGGTAACCGAGAGTTGGTTGGTAAAGTGCACATGTTATAGCCGTGCGTGATGTTCTCTTGTATGAACTTTGCTATTGATCTACCATCGATGTGGATGCGGTAAGAGCCGACTTGTGTTAACGACGATTGATATATCCTCACTTGATATAAGTATTTTCACTTGCTGAGTCTCCCCGACTCATCCCCTGTTTTTCCCTCTCAGGTCCATAGGATGGTCGAACGGACGGCGACGGCAGGGGGAGTTTAAGCCATGTTAGAGTTCAGGGAAAGCTAGGAGCTGTGAATCCGAAGTAGTGGGCTTAGGACACCCAAGCCACTTGTTATTGTGTGTAAATGGGTTGAATTAACTAAGTTGGCTTGTAAAATATGTTTGCGTGTCCTGTAAACATAAGGTTTGCTCATGATGCTATTTGTTTTAATCCCGCTGTTGTTTTTTATGTGATTGTCTCGAGATATGCTTCCGCTTGTGTTTAAAGAAAGATAATAATGAACGGGACGTCACGTTTATGACCCCGAGGCTGGGGGCGTTACATCTTTGTTCCACCAAAAATTAGAAATCAGGAAGCATGTAGAAGTCCAGGTCTCAAAGCATCATCATAGGACTGGTTTAGTATACTTCCACACGTCCTTAATAAAATGTGCATATGCTTTTATTGAAATTCAAATGATAAGGCCGTATTACAACATGTACTACCTTGGACCAACGACTCAAGATCCAAGTGTTCATCACAAATCAAAGATTGAATTGAAAGAATCAATTGAACTAACAAATTGATCCCAAGCAAGGGCAAACAAATGAAGCGATAACAAATGCAACTGACTTAGAATAAGGGTAAGAAGCATCTCTACTCAGCAGGATTGTTAGGTACTTCGGACTATCTGGTTTTATCATGGGCTAAAATTGTGCTAATAAGGTCTTCATTAAAGAGATCTGCCATGAACTTGAAGGAAACCTCTTCTCTTGTAACATCATAGGAGGTTCGGGAAACATCTCTTTCAAAGATGGAGGTAAAAGTCTCTGTCGACCGCTCACCTTTTCGTTTTGATTTTTATTGTAACCTTGGCCTTCATGGCTTCCATGGTAACCTAAGCCTTTCTTGTTCTTCTTCATAACAGCTTCAATTGGTTTCAAGATGCCTTAGGAATGCTTGCCTAAGCCTTTTCCAAGAGCATACCCATTTTCAAGCAACACCTTGCCAGACATAATGGCGAGCTTTGACATTTGAGGAATTTGCATAATTGCTCCAATAGGCACATGTTCAATGGAGACCAACTCAAAGGAGTGGCAATTATATTCTTTCTTGATTTCGGGCTCAACATATGGAATGGCAGTGTCATGGAGCACCTTGGAATCCATCTCAGCATGTATGGTAATGAGCTTGCCATCTACCATGAATCTCACTTTTTGGTGAAGCCTTGAGGGCACAACTCCAGCATTATGAATCCACGGTCTACCAAGGAGCAAACTAAAGTTGCTTGGTATATTTAGCACTTGGAAAGTGAGCAAGAAAAGAACAGGTCCAATCATGAGTTCTAACTCAATTTTGCCTATAGTTTCTTTCTTCATTCCATCGAACGCTCGCACAGGTGTTTTGGCGGCTCGAATTCTATCGTCAGTTACTCCCAATCATCGTAATCTAGCCAATGGGCATATGTTTAGGGCCGAACCATTATCAATGAGAGCTCGCGACAAAATCGTGTCATGATGCTTTATGGATATGTACAACGCCTTAGAGTGGGAACGCCCTTCAGGAGGAAAATCTTCATCAGAAAAAGATATTTGATCCTTCAAAAGGATTACCCCAACAAATTCTTCGAGTTGAGCATCATCAATAGAGTCAGGCACATGTACTTTATTTAACACCTTGAGCAAGGCATTCTTGTGTTTCTTGGATGACTTGAATAAATCTAACAAGGAGATTTGAGCGGGCATCTTTCTCAGTTGGTTCACTACGTTGAATTCACTAGTCTTCACCATGGCTAGAAATTGCTTAGCATCCTCTTTAGTCACAACATTCTTTTTGACTCCTTCTTTGGGTAGACAACAATGACCCGATTGAGTGACAACATCAATTTCATTTGCCCCGTACTTCCATGGAACAGCTTTTTTATCAAACTTGGGAGTAACTTCAACAGTTATTTCTTTGCCTTTCAATAATGGTGGTAATTCAATCACAACGAGCTGAAAATCATCCCTCGTGATCTCAATTGACTCAAAGTCTTCAACTAACAAATCAATAACCATAGGTTCCACACCTATCGGCTTGATTTCATAATACGTGGCTTCTTTAGACAAGTTAACTACTATGGGTTCAATACCAATTGGTTTGCTCTCGTGATCATTCTCTTCGGAGAGGTAAATCGCAACAGGAGTGATCATAGCCACCATCTCTTCATCATCCATTCCTCCCCATCCGTCGGGGACAATATCCTTCAGGTCAATAAAGAAATTTGGTGGAGGTGAATATTTGACAAAAAAGTCTTACTTCCCATTTAGAGTATCAACTACTTCACCATGCTCATGAGCGGCTATTACAAATTCACAATCCCAATGAGCTCTTCCAGCACCAAGCTTGGAATCCGTGTTAGAAACATACTCCTTATTTTCATTAATGGGTATAGGTTCAAAGACTTTAGATGTGTGATCCACATGTCATCATCCATGCCTCCCTATCCATCGGGAACAATATCCTTTGGGTCGATGAAGAAGCTTGGAGGTGGCGTGTATTTGACATAGAAGTCATACTTCCCGCTTGGTTGGCCTAAGGATCTACTACTTCTTCGCACTCACAAGCAGTCTTCATAATTCATAATCCCAATGGGTTCTTTTGACATTGAGGTCGGAATCCACATCGGAAACGATTTCTTCATCTTCTTCTAATAGAAAATCACCGTCAATAACTTCTAAAGCTTCTATTTCTTTAATCAGGACTTTGACGAATCCATCTCCATTCTCCTCCTCTTCTAACTCATAAAGGAAGTTCTTAGACGATACATCAATCATAGCCATCATCATTGTGGCATCTGATTCTTCTCCCATACACCGAATAACCCCCATGTCAATTAATTTGGAAATGCATGTCAACTTTTCTTCTTTCAAGGTGTCACCTCCTTTTTCATAATGCCCAGCTAGCATCAAGATCTCATACAACTTTGGTACATCCACCATAAAAGACTTCTTATCTTCGTTCATATCTACCATATTCACACATTGGGCATGATCGGGCAACTGATTTTGTTGTATATTTGGTTCGGGATACTTAAAAGACAAGATCCCTTTGTCAATCAAGCTTTGAACCTAAATTTTTAATACTAGGCAATTGTCGGTGCTATGGCCTTTCTTGCCCATGTGGTACTCACATGATTTCGTAATGTCAAACCCAACAAACTTTGGAGGATTATCTTGGAGGACTTCTTTTGCAACCATTATCCTCTCAAGAAGCATGGGTAGAAGCTTTGATAGCGGTCTTGGTAAAGGTGTAAACTGACGAAGAAGATTACGCCTACGTGGCTTCTTATTGGAGTCATGATGTGGTTGAATATAAATCTTGTCCATTTTCTCAGCACCTCCTTGGTTACATTCTTCATTCCTAGAAGATTGCTTGATTTTAGACTTTGCTCTTTGCATTTTCATTTTCCCTCACCCTTCGAATTAATGTCATTTGTCTCCAATCTAGTACTAGACTGTAATTCCATAGCAATTTGATTCACACGATCCATGAGACGTATCAACATGCCACACATTTTGTTAGGTTGATTCTGAAGATTCTCAAGAATAGGCATAATCTTGGTCGGAAGCAGTGGAGTTATGAACGCTTAGAAGTCTGCAAATGTGGCAGTTGTTTCATCAATTCAGTTTTCTAGATCGGTAATTCGATCGTTCTGTTTTTCGATATCCATTTGAAGATCCTTTACGGAAGTGGGGTTGGGCATCCTCCAAGTACCTTGTAAATGAAATGAAGATCAAGTTAGTACATGGAAAATAAATTGAAACGAAAATGTAAAACCCTTCAATTTTATATTTTCTTTAGATGAAATAGGGATAAGAAATATTCTCATTGGGCTTCGCGTTTGGTTGTATATGGTGTTAATGAAAAGTAATACAATCTTTACCTTTACAAAAAAAAGAAAAAAGAAATATTCTCATGATCCCAATATCATGTGAATGATCTCTTATCAAAATTTCTTCACAAGAAATTATACAATTTGTAATAGCCTGAATTTCGATGTAATTTCGGAATCAATGAAATCGACATTATTTCGCATTTCATTTTAGTAAGTCTCGCCCAGAGCCGATCACTCTTGGGATACTAACCAATAGGGTATGGCTAATTAGGAAGTGGTACGTGGATCAAGGACCTGATCGCGAATCGGATACCGATCTCGAGAGGTAATGAGAAAATATTTTGAACCGATATGAACTGATCTTAGGAAAGGCGACGGATTGAGTTGGCCAAGGCCAATGATGTGCAATCGAATCACAGGTGAGTCTGCAAAATCGAAAATACACGTGGCCAACCAGTCTTGAGCCTGAACCGCATGTCGTGATTCTTGGGGTTAGTAATTATTTCTCATTCTCTCAAAGGACGGGACCATCGTGACTCGGATAACCCTAGGTCGATACGTGTATATTCTAAACAGCCACCCGTTAGTGAGAGATCCTAAAATTGGAAACCGAGCGAATTTTGAACACAAAATTGGGCCTGGATTTAGATGTCGATTTTCGATGGCTTAAAAGACTAAATTTGGAAATCTGACGTTATATTACGCTAGCCACGCACATTTTGAGCAAGTAGGGTTGAAAATCGGAATTTTGGTTCGGGAATGAAAATTTACGATTTTGTCCTCGGGGTGCTGGGTTGAGATTTTGAGGCCATATGAGATAATTTTTCGAGGCCAGTGTCATTTTGGAGTGGCCACGCTCATTTGGAGTGGTTTCAGTCAAAAATTGGAATTTACATTGTGCTCTGTGCTTTTGAAGAGACCACCAGAACCTATCAACCCAGAAGCAATACCAACTCGCATAACAAAAGTCTCATAGAACTTCGCATCATCATCAGGTATAACATATTTAGATGCACTGAGTGGTTTAGGGCTAACAGGAGTTGTTTCCTCAACAGGTGGGTTAGACGATTCGTCGACCTTTTCTTTCCCTTTCCTAGAGGAAGACCGAAGGGGAGTAGAACGAACTTGTTCTTCAGCAGGTTCAGAATGAGACTTAGTGTATTCTTGAACAAGACTAGTCTCATCAGAAAAACCGTTGTCTCTTAAGAGGCATTACTCCGTTTGAGACGTTCATAGGCCTTCCACACCAGATTTATATCTTTGTACCGAAAATCTATTTTACCGGTTGTAGCTGGTGTAGACGTAGAATGATGTTGCTTCTGTTGGGTTGATACCGTAGGGCTTGGCTGCTCGGACTCTGTATCTGACAGTTCCATATACTCTGGCGAAGCGGTGGATTTAGAATCACGGTTGAGAATCCGAGTTGACTTGATCTTATACGTCATGAAAAACAGGATTGAAGATGAAAGATTGGTATTTTGGAAAAAAGAGAGGAGAAAGATTATCGTTTTAGCTTGGAGACTGTGAGAGATGATCGAGAGAGACGGTCTGAGAGTGATTTTATTGGTAAGGTTTTTTTACGGTGAAAGAGATGGTATATATATATATATATATATATATAAAGGAGTTACGGACAAAAGTTGTAAGAGGCAATCAAACAAAGAATACAAATATGTATATTAAGTACAAGCGATCAATCAAATAATATAGAATATTTACCTGGCTTGCTTCTCAGAATTAACAAATATGAAAATATCTTGCCAAAAATTTTCTCGCCAAGATATTCCTGCTATAACAGTTTTGAGAGTACCTGTCTCTTAAGTCTGAATTATTCAGACGAAAAGCCCCTGAGTCTGAATAATTCCTGCCTACAGAACGCTTTAAGAGAAAGGATAAATAATGCACAATTGGGTTCTAATATGTTCAAATGAAGATTTATCAAGCGGTTTTGTGAATATATCAGCTAATTGATTCTTAGAATCAATGAATTGAATATTCACATCACATTATGCACATGATCTCGAATGAAGTGATGCTTAATTTCAATATGCTTTGCACGAGAATGAAGAATAGGGTTCTTCGTCAAATTGATAGCACTTGTGTTATCACATTTGATTGCAGTAATTGAATCTTCAATTGCAAAATCTCTTAATTGCTGCTTCATCCATAGAATCTGTGCACAGCAGCTCCCCAATGCAACATATTCTGCTTCAGCTGTGGAAAGTGCTACTGCGTTTTGCTTCTTTGAGTACCAAGATACCAACATATTTCCAAGTAGTTGACATGTACTTGTAGTACTCTTCCTATCCACTTTACAACCAGCTAAGTCAGCATCAGAAAAGCCAGTAAGAGTAAAGTCTGAGTCTTTAGAATACCAAAGACCTAACATTGGATATGTTCCAATATATTTGATTATTCTCTTTACTGCAGAAAGATGTAATTCTCTTGAGTCAGACTGAAATCTCGCACACATACAGACACTAAGAAGTATATCTGGTCTAGAAGCAGTAAGATATAATAAAGATCCTGTCATGCTTCTGTAAACCTTCTTATCAACCTTTTTACCGTTTTCATCCTTGTCCAGCTTGGAAGATTGAGACATAGGAGTGTCTATTTTCTTGCAATTTTACAGACTAAACTTTTTGACAATTTCCTTGGCATACTTCTCCTGACAAATGAAAGTTCCATTTTTGGTTTGTTTCACTTGTAGACCAAGAAAGAAAGTCAGTTCCCCCATCATGCTCATTTCAAACTCGTTCTGCATATTTTTTGAGAATTCCTTGCACAATAACTCATTAGAAGATCCAAATATAATATCATCAACATAGATTTGAACTAATAGAAAGTCCTTACCTTTTCTCTTGATGAAAAGAGTCGTGTCAACTTTACCTTTTGTGAAACCATTTTTCAGAAGGAAGTTACTCATTCTCTCGTACCAAGCACGAGGTGCTTGTTTCAGACCATAAAGAACTTTATTGAGTCTGTAAACCTGGTCAATCTTCTTTGGTTCTTTAAAACCAGGGGGTTGTTCCACATAAACTTCTTCTTTGATATAGCCATTTAGAAAGGCACTTTTAACGTCCATCTGAAAAAGTTTAAAGTCATTGAAACATGCATAAGCTAATAATAGCCTAATGGCTTCTAACCTAGCAACTGGTGCATAGGTTTTATCATAGTCAATCCCTTCTTCTTAAGAGTAGCCTTTTGCAACTAGTCTTGCTTTGTTTCTTGTGACTTTCCCTTTGTCATCCAGTTTGTTTCTAAAAACCCATTTTGTTCCAATTACTGGATGATTTTTGGGTCTTGGCACAAGTTCCCAGACTTCATTAATTCTGAATTGCTGTAGCTCCTCCTGCATGGCTTTTATCCAGCTTTCATCTGATAAAGCTTTATCAACTTCCTTTGGTTCTATTTCTGAGATAAATGCAAGGTTGCTGATGTTCTCTTTGTATTTTGACCTTGTTCTGATTCCTTCTTCTATATCACCAATGATGAGGTTCTTTGGATGACTGGATTTGTGTTTCCAGTTTCTGTCGTATTTTTCCTTCTGGATCTCATCAGATTCTGAAATGTCAGCTTGAGTCTGAATTGCTTCTTTTCTGCTTCCTTCTTCAGACTCAGCGATTTTTGGAGAGATTTCAGATTCTTGAATAATAGGATATGGTTCAGATTCATCTTTTTGAGTCTTGATATTTTCAACAAACTTTACATTCATTGTTTCTTCCATTGACTGAGAGCTTTTGTTGAAGACTCTATATGCTTTGCTTGTAGTTGAGTATCCAAGGAAGACACCTTCATCTGCCTTCTCATCAAACTTACCAAAGCGGTCATTTGGATTTTTAAGAATAAAGCACTTACAACCAAACACACGAAAATACGAGATGTTGGGCTTTCTACCTTTAAAAAGCACATATGGGGGTTTTCTCAAGAATTGTTCTGAGAAAGACTCTATTAATGATATAATAGGCTGTAAAAACTGCTTCTGCCCAAAAATATGAAGGAATCTTGCTTTCAATCAACATTGTTCTTGCCATTTCTTGCAAGGAACGATTTTTCCTTTCCACAACACCATTTTGTTCTGGTGTATATGGAGTAGAGAAATTATGTTGAAAGCCATTTTCCTCACAAAAGTTTGAGAAGCTTTGATTATCAAATTCTCCCCTATGATCAGTTTTGATGCTTGAAATAGTTTAACCCTTTTCATTCTGAATTTTTCTTGCAAACTTTGAAAAGTATGAAAAAGCTTCATTTTTATGAGCAAGAAAGAATACCCATGTAAACCTGGTGAAATCATCAACAATGACTAGACAGTATTTCTTACCACCAATGCTCTGTATTCTGGTTGGTCCAAAAAGATCCATATGAAGAAGCTGCAAAGCACGATTAGTGGAAACATGATGTATAGGCTTAAAAGAACTTCCTACTTGTTTTCCTAGAGTGCAAGCATTGCATAGTTCTGTTTTTCTGTATCTCAAATCTGGTAGTCTTTGTACCAGTTTCTTGTTTAATATTTTTGAGATCTGCTTCATACTGATATGTCCCAGTCTTCTGTGCCAAAGTTCTTCATCCTCTTTGACAGAGATCAAACAATGAGTAGAGTTTGTGTTGATATCTAGAAGATAAATGTTCCCATGTCTTCTTCCTGTGAAAGATTGAGAACTATCTTTGCTTGTTCCTGAACATGTATCTTCTTGAAAGTTAATTCTGAATCCTGAATCACATAGTTGGCTTATACTTATCAGATTGTAGTTGAGACCTTTTACCAATGAAACATCATTGATTGTAAGTCCTCCAATCTCAACAGTTCCTTTTCCAACTATTCTTCCTTTATTATTTCCTCCAAAGGAAACTTTTCCACCGTTCAGTCTTTGTAGTTCAGCAAAGATGCTAGGATCTCCAGTCATGTGTCTGGAACATCCACTGTCCAGGTACCACTTTCTTTTCTTCTTTGTGGTGACCTGCAAAAGTTACCAATACTCATGTTTTCTTTGGTACCCAAACTTGTTTGGGTCCTTGAAAGTTAGTATAGGCTGTCTTAATGAATTCTCTTCGAATAGGTCTCCAGATCTTAGGACATTCATTCTCAAAATGTTGTGGATCTCCACATTTTGAGCACTTTAAAGCACTTCGACCAACAGGTTTAACAAAATTCTTTTTGTAATGATTTTTGTAAGCTTGTCGAGGAGGTCTTTGTCTTAATCTCTCATTGACCTTTGAAAAATCAATTAAACTTTTATTTTCCTTTACAAATCCGAGACTAGATTTGTTGAAATAAGGAATCTGTACAGAAAGAATATTTTTCAAAGTTTCTAAGCCTTTTGAAAATTTGGAAACAAGTTCTGTACTTTCCTTTTTCAAAGCAGCATTTTCTTTGGAAAGAAAATCTCGATTTTCCTTAAGTTGATGAAATTCTTTTTGAAGAAAATCAATTTTTTTCTTTTTGAGAAGTCTCTTGTTGTCTAAGTGAAGAATTTTCCTTTTTCAGAGAAGAAATTCTTTTAAGAGCAGCCTTGAATTCTAAACATAATTCATCAATGTAGTTTGAAACTTCAATAGGCATTTCAGAGTGATTTACCTCAATTTCAATTTTTGCATTTGATTCTGAATCTAAGTCTGTATCTGTGTTGGCCATTAGACAGAAGTTTGAGATGTCTTCATCACTGTCTTCGCACTCTGTATCGCTCTATGTTTTTGCTTTCAAGGCTTTTTTTGCCTTTTCGAATTTGGTCTTCTTTTTAAGAAGAGGACAATTTGGTTTGATATGTCCTCGCTTTCTACAGTGGAAGTAGATTATTTCTTTTGTTTTATCTGCTTCATCAAAAGTCTTTTTCTTTTCAAAAGACCTCTTTCCCTTGAGGTTTCTCCCTTTGATCTTTATCCTCTTGTACTTCTTAATGAAGAGAGCTAGTTCTTCATCATCGACATCTTCATTCTCAGAATTTGCATCAGAATCAATGTTAGTCTTTAAAGCAATTGATTTATTACCTCTGGATTCATTTTCTTTAATCCGTTTTTCTGTCTCATATGATTAAAGAGTTTTAATTAACTCAGTCACAGATAGGGGTATGATTCTTTGAGTTTCTCTGATGGAAGTTTTGATGTTCTCCCACTGTTTTGTCAATCCTCTCAACAGTTTGTTGACTTTCATTATATCTGGAACAGGTTGTCCTTGATACGCAAGACCATTTACAATTTCTGTAAATCTGTCATACATATCGGCAACAGATTCTTCAGGCTTCATTTTGAAGGATTCATATTGGCCAAGCAATATGTTAATTTGAGTTTCCTTAGCTCGATCTGTTCCTTCGTAGGTGATGTAGAGAGTGTCCCAGATGTCCTTAGCTGATTCATAAGAAGCAATTTTTTTATACTCAATAGGTGCTAAAGCACAATAGAAAGAATAAATTGCTTTCGAATCTAAAGATTCTCTTTTGGATATCTCAGTTTGAGATAATGGAAGATCTGTTGGCATATTTTCATCCATCTTCTCTTTTGAATCAGAAGGTTTTGGTCTAACTCCTCTAATGATGACGTCCCATTGCATATGATCAATTGACTTTATGAAAGCCTTCATCTTGTTTTTCCAAATGCTGTAATCCTTGCCATCGAAGTAGGGAGGTCTGTTGTTACTTTGACCTTCAATAAGACCTGGAGCACCAAAGCTTGCCATATAGATCGTAAGCTTAGAAGTAAAACACTTCAACAGATGAGCAACCTGCTCTGATACCAACTGAAGTGGCTAGCAAGGATCACCTAGAGAGGGGTGAATAGGTGATCTTAAACAATTCTAAGAAATTTAAGAGGAAATGATAAAACACAGTTTGAGTCTGAATAATATTCAGAATCTATAAGAACGGTGCTCTTGAATGTGCAGTATATAAAGTAAGAGTTAAGGGATAGAAAAGCTGCACACAGAATTTATAGTGGTTCGGCTTATGACAAGCCTACGTCCACTCTCCCACGCTGACATCCTACCGACTGGATTTCACTATGTAATCAAGAGGATTTACAGATTTAGAGTAATAACACTCTTGTGTATGATAGAGCTCTCACACAAATACTCTTTCAAAGTATTCCTCAAGATTCTAAAGTTTGGCTCAAGGAAAAAAAGAATTGGAATAAACTCAGGCTTTGGACTTGATGATTCTTGAATCTATCTTCTTCTGCTGCTCGTTGATCTCCTTAAATACTCCTCCACTTCTATACTAGCCGTTGGACAGTCTTCAGAGGATCATCTTCCAATCTTCACCTTGGACAGATTTGTAAAAAAGGAATTGAGTAGCCGTTGAGTGACAGATTCTTAATCCCGCTGATTCTAGTCGCCCATACAATCAGAATCTTGGTTTCCATAAGTAGAGATTAGTCCGTTGTGATAATATCTTGATTGACAATCAAATTGATTTTGATTGAGTCAATCAAAACCTTCCTTGTGAAATCCAAGCCAGATCACTAGCTATTGTGTAGAGTTCTACGTCTGCAAAATTTAGCGTCTGAAAAATTTCAGCGTTTGAGTCTGGAAAATTTTCTTCATCTGGAAAATTTCAGAGTCTGGAAAATTTTCTGCGTCTGGACTTCTGCTTCTGAAAAACTTTAGAGTCTGGAAAATTTTCTACGTCTGGACTTCTGCTTCTAAAGTCCAGTGTCTGGACTTCTGCTTCTTAAAAACTTCAGAGTTTGGAAAATTTTCTGCGTCTGGACTTCTGCTTCTGAAAAACTTCAGAGTCTGAGCTTCCATACTATAATAACCTGGAAAATAACTTCATGTTAGAATTGCAAGTTATTTGTGAAAAGTTTTGTCAACTTCAAAATCTATTGGGGTTTTCCTCAACACATTATTCTGTGCGTTAGGCGTTGGGTCAGTGACGCGTCTTGGGACGTCGTAACAAATTCGACCTAGGTTGGGATGTTAGCGCTTCGTAGGGTACGGGGCGTGACAACAGTGGATCAATTTTATCTTTTTTAAGAGTCGCCACCAGCCTAGGTCGGAGGTCGGCTAGAATACCTAACTAATACGTGGGAATTTCGTATTGGTTTCTACGAAAACCAGAGATCAAAGGTTCGGGGACTAGCTTACGTTAATATTTCTATTAATGCCTTTTCGGTACCGCTAAACTTAACATGGTTGTTATCTAAGTTCTCGTGCATTTGTTCTTTACCATTTTCATATCAAAGTTTTAGTCCACTAAGTGATCATACATCTTGTTTTTTGTGTTTTTATTTAAGATTCTAAACTAATCCTATCTTAGTCTAGAAAAGAAAGAAACAATCAATTATATTGAAAGGTATTGCATAAAGTAAACATTCAAAGTATTAAAAGGATGAGCTAATTTTAGGCGCGAGAAAGTAAAATTCGCAACTTGTCGGGTGTTTATAACAACACAAATTGAAAACCTGAGACCTGGTCGGGAACAAATGAATTTGAACACAAATTGAGATAGGATTGGACATTAGCCTATCACCGTCAAGTGAATACAAATTGAGACCATATTGGACATCAGGCTATCATTTTGGTCTTTTACAATTTTGGACTCTCCCTCCATGGGCCGCCTCTCGGGTGTCGGCATTTACATTCACAACATACATTCACGACAAACAATATACAAAAGAATAACCAAAGAAAAGCAATGGTGCAAAAAATTAACTAATCAAGCGCGGGCCTCGGGATCGGCCTTTGTTTTTCATGCATTTCGATTCACCACCTACCTAATCATCTAATATTATTTGATTAATGATTAATGATAATAGGCTATCATTTGCATTCACAAAACGATAACTCATATCAGTTAACCTCTAAAGTCGGATTCTAAATGGCCATAATGGGCTACCCACTAAACATGCACCGGGCCTAACATCCATCTAACAAACACATGCATAGCAATGAGTAAAACATGCATTCAAGCCCATGGGCCTTGTTTCTCAACCAATAAGGGCCCGTTTGGTAACGTGCCAAACAGTGAAAATTTATGTTCTTTTGTTCTCAGAAATAGTTTGGGAATAGAAATGCGTTTGGTAAATTTTTTATTCTCCGGCACATTTTTACAAAAAGTTATGCCCAGAAATGATTTTGGAAGAGAAAAAAGAAACAAAAAAAACTAGCTTCTTGTTTCTCGGCACAGAAATAAGAAACAATTTTGGAAGCACCCCTCTCGTGCTGTTGCTCCTTCACTTTTTACTCCTTCACCGCTGCTGCTCCTTCACCGCCGCTGCTGCCCTTCACCTACGAGGCTGTTCCTTCACCGACACTGACAGCGACGAGGCTGCTCCTTCTCATTTGAGGTAAGTTCTTACTGATGACTTGCTCCTTCTCTTTCACCGACACCTCTGGCGTGACAGCAAGCTGGAGCGAGTGGGCGAGGGCTGTGCTCGCTCGAGCTTGCCGTCGCCCAGACCGGAGAGGGCGGCGATCGCTCGAGTGAGCCGTTGCCCAGATCTACTAGGGCGTTGCTCGCTCGAGTAAGCCCTTGCCCAGATCGGCGACGACGAGGCTCGCTCTCACTAGAGCGACCGCCGCCCTCACGAATCTGGGATCTGGGCGATGGCTCACTCGAGCGACCGCGACCCTTGCCGGTCTAGGCGACGGTGAGGCTCGAGCGACCGCGGCCCTCACGAATTTGGGCAAGGGTCATGGTCGCTCAAGCGAGGCCGAGCTCGCTCGAGCCTCGCTATTGCCCAGATCGGCGAGGGCCATGCTTGCTTGAGCAATCGCCGTCCCGTTGCTTCGATTCGATTCCGTTCTCATAGTTCGTTGGGTGATTTCCTTAGTCATCGCGTCGCTGTCAATACTTGCTCCCTTTTTGTTTCCGTCTCTCCCTAAGTTATGCGATTGGTCATGCCTTCCCGTGCTTGCTTGTCGTGCGGGTGATTTCTTCCGATTCCGGTCGAATTCACGGTTTGTTGATGCGTGAACCTACCTACCTGTTGTGTTTGTAGCTTCGGGTTTCTTCTCTATACCATCCAAATTCGGAGGTACCTTGTCTAGCTGGTTTGTTGCTTCTGGTCGTTCTTTGTTTTTCTTCGGTTCGTGCATGATGCGTTGCGCTGTCGAGTCTTCCGTTATCCGCGGGTCGCTTGGCCTTCTTTTGATTGTTTGGCTGCACCATGCGGTTGAAGGATCATATACGCGCTTGTGGATTTGTTTTCGATTTGATCGATTTTTCCTATGCGTGTTCCTCTTTTGGAGTTTTCGATCGTCCAGATTGCATTCGATGTTGGAGGAAGTTTGGTTGGCATTTCCTTGATCTCGACTCTGTGATCATTTTTTTTTCGAATGATGAACTAATTTTTTTTTCCATTGGGGTGGTAATTTTCATTTACTAAATGGTTATTTTGTTTTTTGTATCAAATTGAACAAGCTAATTAGCGATTAGTCAATTTGAGTAGAAGTTCGTTACGCTTGGATTCAGCTCCACGCTTCTGTCCATTGCTTTCTATTATTTGTCCAAGTTTATTCGCAAAGGTAAAATCCTCACCTGTGGTTATCACAAAGGCAAACTTTCTTGGGGTTATTCATGGTGGACAATTTGTATTTGTTCTGTAGGTGCATTATATTGTGTAGTATGCACATAAGAAGACTATTAGGAGTATTAACATTATAGTGTGTAGGCTAGCATATTGAATTTGCACTACTGTTTGGGTGTACTTTTCAATAGTTGTCGGCTAGCAAGCTTGGTGTACCTAAATTATCTTTATAGTGAGTTATATGTTGACAATAACATCGTTGGATCAAGAAAACTAGAATGCTGGAACTTTTTTTCATCTTAATGGTCATGTATTGGTGATATTATGTGTGAGCTTGTTAACAGAATTATCTTTTATAAGGTCCTAACATGCAATCCTTTGTCTTCATGCATCATATTCCAAGTGTTTTAATAATGGGTATCTTCTGAAGCATGAGTGTTGTACTATTTTCTCGTGCTACTACTTCTCTTGAGAATGGTTGCATGTATTGCTTATAACTTTTACATGACTATGTTATTGATTTAATGCATGACTCATATGATTCTCAACCTATCAAGGTTACATGGCATCTCAAAAAGAGATATTCAATGCAAAGTGGACTGAGCCTTTAATCAACATGTTTGTAAGTTTGTTGGTTGAGGAGGTCAAAAAGGGAAATCGCACATCTTCTACTTACAACAAAGTTGGGTGGAATAATATACGAACTGAATTCATTAAACAGTCAGGATACCAATATACCCTAGTTCAGTTGAAGAACAAGATGAACAAACTGAGGAAACAGTATGGTAGTTTTAAGAAACTTCTTTCGCAATTCGGATTTGGCTGGAATAATGTGAATAAAACTGTTGTTGTCGACGATCCAAGTCTTTGGGAATCTCACATCAAGGTATCTTTTAACTTTTGATTATTTTGATTTCATTGTACATGTAAGTTTTAAAATGTTTCATTTTGTTTTTGACATGTCATTATTGTGAAAATTGTAGGATAATAGTGAGTGGACAAAATTCAAGAAGGATGGATTTCCCCAGTATCCTGAGCTGTGTATTGTATTTGGTGGTACATATGCTATTGGGAAGCATGCCATAGGAAATACCGAAGATTTGACGGTGTCAGAGGAAGGTGACAATGGTGGTGGCAATGCAAATGGTGATCTAAATGACTTGAGTGATCACCACATTGATGAGATAGTCTTTACATCCGGCAATAGTTCTAATCCAGTTCATATGAAGCACCGTTTGGATAGGACTCCAAATGCCAAGAAAAGAAGAAAGAATGCCTCATCTTGCATTGCTGACACTTGCAAAGCTATACAGGAGTTGATCAAAACTAAGACAAGTCAATCTATGAGTGGCTCTGCCACCTCACGGGTCACAGAACCACCTGTGGACCCTTACTCCGCATCCGCCGTCATTGATAGCTTGCTTAGTATGCCCGACTTGGGACCAGATTGTTATAGCAAAGCTATAGAACGAGCATGTGTTAGTGCCACATGGAGAGAGGCTTTCATCAAAACCCCAGCTAAATGGAAAAATGCACTTATTGAATCTCTTTACTAGATGTTGGGAAATGTACTGTGGATTGTATGAAGTTTCATTGATTGTATGACTTATGTTAGTACTTGATATTTGGTTTTTAGAGATATTGATTTCGAGACTCTTGTACTTTTGTGGTGCCATGGGTATGCCAAACTTTTTGGGTGCTATTTATATATTTGGTTTGCTTTCACTTTATGACTTATGCTATTGGTTGTGATTGTATTTTTTTTTACATATCTATATTGATGTTTTTGTATTTGTGTGATAATATAGGTACTATGGAATGGGGATCAAATAGTGTGTCTAATGGGCAAATAGATCCAGATGAACAATTATTGGATGATTATGATGTATATATATTGATAGGATGGTTGTGCATCATTGCGGAGGACATGTCCATGCATACAAGAGAACCTATTAGGAACAGCAAACTATCAGGACCTGAATGGATAAGGGAGATTGTTTATGGACATTCAGATAGATGCTATGAAGCCTTCAGGATGGAGAGACATGTTTTTCTGAACTTATGCGAATTAATAAGGGCAAAAGGTTGGTTGAAAGATAGTCGATTTATTAGGATAGATGAACAAGTTGGGATATTCTTATCTATGGTTTGTCACAATAACTCCAATAGAGATTTATGTGAGAGATTCCAACATTCAGGACAAACAATTAGCAATTATTTCAATATAGTGTTGAAAGCAATTATCAAACTCTCAAAGGAAGTTATCAAACCACCGTCCTTTGATGTTGTCCCATTGGAAATTCTTATGAATCCTAATTATGAACGATACTTCAAGGTATGGTTTTATTTTTTTGAGTTTACATATTCAAATACATGTAGTTGATAATCTTGTATAACATTAGATTTTTATAAATGCACATGGCTGCATAGGTGCTATTAATAGCACCCATATCAATGCAGTAGTCCCTGTGTCTAAGCAGGTCTCATATAGAGGTAGGAAAGGGAATACCACCCAGACTATGCTGTTTGTTTGCTCATTTGATATGAAGTTTACTTTCGTGTATTCTGGGTGGGAAGGTTCTACCAATGATTGTCGGGTGCTTTCGGCAGCACTCGAGACTCCTCGACTACAATTTTCTCGACTACCACTAGGTATTTGCTTTGTCTATAAGAAAAACTTTCTTTATGATTGAATTATGATTGCATATTATAACAAATTTATATATACCATGTTATAGGCAAATACTACGTGGTAGATTCTAGTTATGCATCACTTTCGGGATTTTTAATTCTGTTTAAAGGTGAACGATATCATTTGAACGATTATATGGGGCGTGGAAGACGGCCAAGCACATCAAGAGAATTGTTTAACCATAGGCACTCTTCATTGAAGAATGTCATTGAGAGGTCATTTGGGGCATTAAAGAATCGCTTCACCATTTTAAGACACATGCCCCCATTTACAATAAAAAAGCAAGCACTTATTGTGAGGAGGACAAGATGGACAAAAACTTTTCCCATTATGGAGATCCAGACTACCCATTTGGAGCTAGAGAAGTGGAGGTTGCGGATGATACACCACTTGAGCAAGCAGCTGAGATAAACATGCTTAGGAAAAGTATTGCAAATAAAATGGTAAGGGATTACAATCTGCTCGAGATTCCATGATTTATGTTTCCAACTTTTGTAATATTATTTTTAAATACTACATGACGATGGGAGAGGATCCTTACATGTACTTTTGTCATTTCCTTTTGTTGTATTATATGTACTTTACTGATGGTATGACATGAGTCGATCAACGAAAAATCTAGTAACTGAAGGTGCAATTTTAGTCCAGTCAAAATTGTTTATACAAGATTACTTAGGTAGTTGCTTAGGGGGAAGTTGGACTTACATAAGTTCTTGCCAACACTTCTTTGTGATACTTAAAGTTTTAACTAATAAAACATCCACAAAAATTTTCTCCATAATGAAAAAAAGGAAAAGGATTTAGATCAGATTCATCGTAAAGTCTTCAATACAAGTACTCACCTAATATCTGGATTTGGAGTAATGTTTCCATTCTAATTCTAGGTTCTTCGATAGGAGCAAAAATACGGTAAAGTCAAAATACGGTATACACTGCTAGGAGTGATAGAGGGAAGAGTTTGTACCAACTATATACCATGTGTATACATATCACCATGTATCATTCACTTATAAGAAAAAAATAAAATTGGTAAGTGCTCCATGAGAATTAATACCAAGTTTTAAAAAGCACTTCAAAAAAATCTAGAATAGAAATTTTCTGCAGTTACCAGACGCATTTCTGTTCTTTTTCTATTCCAGGAATAGAAATTTTGGATAGTTATCAAATGCCTTCAAATGCTCATAAATTATTTCTGGGTACAGAATAAAAAAATCATTTCTATTCAGAAATAGTTCCCGGGCACAGAATGGTTGTCATGTGCACCCTAAAGCAATGAGAAGTGGGCTTCATAAGAAGACCACTTATGCAATTATTATCTAATTCGGATCACTTCTGTTCAGATGTGATTAACTAACCTAATGATGTCCAAATAAGGTGATTCAAGTGTCATTAGAAAGCTTATGTCATGAGGATCAAAAGTTAATAAAAGACCATTTTTTTTCTAAATCCCCACCGATTTTCACGAAATAGACAATTTCACTCTCAGTGACATATTGGACACAGTTCTGTTAGGGATTTCAAAATAATGGCGGGAAAAGTAACAAACCTCATTAAAACCATGTAAAAATTTTAGGCAGTTAGGACTCTCTGCATGTGACAACTTTTATATTTTGAGTTTTTGCTAAAAGGTCCTCTAAATTTTTATAAAATTCGATTTTCACAAAAGACTCAACTGCAAATCGAATTTTAACCTTGAGAATGCCTTATCTGAGGTTTTTAGCAAATCAACCCCTAAAAATTGTTATTAGGCCCTCAAAATTTCCAGTCTATATAATGAGATCCCAAGGAACAATTTTATGGTTTTGATTTTTTGCAAAGGAGGACTCTAACTTTATCAAATTGGAGAAACATCTTTTGGATTCCAAAGGAATGAAAATCAGATCTGAACACAGATACTGATTAGATAATAAAAATTCCTTTTAAAAATTCAAATGAATTCCGATTTTGATGAAATTAGTATCACTGGAGAGATCTCAATCTCAGTGTGAACTTTCATGAAGAATACTTTTTCATATTTTGAACACATGAATTTATAAAAATCGAAGAACACATGAAGGTCAGTCAGAAACTAATCTATCACCAGATCTATGCCTATATGGCATTTCAGATCATGCAATCCTAACATAGTCTGAATTTTATGAAAATTTTATGATGAATAGATTAAGATGTATTTTACAACTTTCATGGGGAAGTTTCTTCAAACAACGATAGTAGAAAATCAGAAAAATCATAGAACAACACAACGTCAATTAGGAAATCATCAGAACAGACTTGAACATCACATTCCAAATTCTAATCCTAACTTCTGAAAGAGTTTTGACCTAGCAAACTAAGTCTAATTGAGGCATGTAATATATCAAATCGAAGCTTGAGACGTGTTTTACGACTCTCTAGTTCATCACTTCGCAAGATTTTGGCATTAACGAGCTGAAATCAGCATATCAAACATGCATGTTTCTCTGTACATGAATTTACATAATAACATCCAAGTGTACTAGTTCGAGAGTGTTGCTGAGCTCAAACGAGCTATTTTGGCCACCAATGAACTCTGGAATTGTGCCAAATATAGCTCCTGATATCTACATCATAGGGTAAGAAAATTGGCATAGGATTGCGATCTAAAGAAAGAGAAGTAAAATCAAGCTCAAAGTTGAACTCCGGTGGCTTTTTCGATGAAAGCCGGCCACCATAGCTTCAAGATGAGGTTAAGGATGATCATCACAAGTTTTGGACTGCCTAGGAAGGACACCAGAATGCCGAAATCACCGGCTGGATAGATCACCGGCTTGGCTGCCAGTGATGCAACCGAGACAGAGATGGAGCCGATTGGAGATGCTCCGGTTACCAGCAACTATGGCTAGCCTTGCAACTGGCTCTAGGACATCCGGGGGACTACCGGAGTGGCAGTGGTGTACCGAAAATCGGCTAGTAAGTGGCCGGTGTGAGCAAAGAAAACTTACAGCCAAAAGAGGAGGAGGAAACGTGATTTAAAGAGAGAGGGAGAGGGAGGGAAAAGAAAGAAAAAATAGATCTGAAAATGGAAATCCTTCTAAAATTTTGGAGGGAAAAAAGTGTGTATACTCTCCTTAACCTTGAATCCTAGCCCTTAGATTGATCTAATGGCCTAAAATGCATCCTTAGGGATTAAGAATATTCCTTAACGACTAAGGATATGTGACATGACATTTTGGATGGCCATGATCAATTTTGAATGAATGGCCATGATTAAATTGCTTACTCACTCCTAATTAATTTGCTTAATCCTTAAGGAAGGGCATTTTAGTAATTTCACTTAAGGGCATTTTCGTAATTTTCAATTAAGGACTTTTTTGTCATTTTTTGGCTCAAAGGGATGTGGTCGGCCTTGGCTAGTCGGAATAGACCGCTGATCGCCAGATTTTTTTACAAGAAAATAGCCAATCCGATTAGACTGGTTCAATTCGAATCAAATCGAGTTGAACCGGTTTGTCCTGAGTTTGGCCGGGTTGAACCAGTTCAATCCTTGATTCCATTTGTTCCAATTTTGTAACATTTGATCAATATCATGATTAATTGACCCCATTAATATTGAATTCGATTAAATTGGATTAAACCGATTTGAAATTCATGCACAAATTGATCCAATTTTACTTGTTTGGCTCAATTGTTCTTGAATTTGAATTAATTGTATGGTCAAGCTAGACTAACAAATTTAATTGAAGTCCAATTAGCCAAATTGAGTCTCAATTCATCAAATTGATTATTAGTCTAGAGCGAGTCAAGTTGAATTGCACTAATTGGACCAAGTACTCTTATACTTCTCAAATTCATGTGACTCTTCCAAATTTGATTTCGAATTTGGATTTCATATAAGAAATCAGACTCATTCGTGTCTCAATTGTGCAAATCATGAAGAATTGATCAAAATCACTAATTAAGGCATAAATTGGGGAGTTTTGAGTTTGGCTTGGAATCATAAAATTGGTTCCAAAATTGAAAGTAATACAACCTCTAGATGAAATGTCATGAAGGAAACTAACCTAAAAAATGACTAGAAATGAAGTAATTCCATTTTTGCCCAATTTGAACCAAATTCTGCAAATTGGGAAAAAGTTGATTCTAAATCGATTTTTGTAAAATTTCAAATGCCAAAGTCAAATTGAATGTAAAATAAGGTGATTTTTGAATTTTTATATTTTTCAATTTTTTGGTCAAAGGTTTGACCAAAGTCAAACTCTAGTTGACTTTTCACTAGGAGCTTAATTTTATAATCAAATCTTTGAATTTTTTGGAAATCAGATTTGAAAGGAATCTTTTTATGTGAAAAACCCCAATTTGACTCGAGGTTGACTTTTGATCAAAGCATTGACCAAAATGTCAATGCGAAAATCAACGGTTTGACTTTTTGGAATTTTGCATGAAATGAATAGAAAAGTATTTACAGAAGCTAGGCCAACAAATAGAATTAAAAAACGACACTTTTTATTCAAGAAAAGGGTTCCGTCGCAATTGAAAATCATAATCTCGAATTTTTTACTTTTAATGACACGTCGGCTAAAAATTGGTGTCAACACACCTGAGTTTTTAGTCGACTCAATGAACAAGATAAGATAAAAAGTTCATAATAATTTATTAGGGATCTTGCTTTTAAAATTTGTGATCTAATCAAAAGATTCTCTTTTTAGAACATATCTTGAAAGGTTCTTAATGATTGAGGGAGATAAATTTACCTGTTTGTGAGTGTCTCTTTGTTGCTTATCCAGGGACATGAATTGATAGTGATGATGATTATGATGATTATTCAGATTTTGTGGTTTAAGGACGAACCTATGAACCATAAACACCTGAGGCTCCTCGCCTGAGGATTTTGGAAATTGCCTAGATGCTCCTCGCCTGTAGGACTTGAATTTACCTAAAAGCTTATTGCTGATAGGACTTTGGATTTGCCTAGTGGTTCCTCACCAGTAGAACTTGAATTTGCTTGGGGGCTCCTCGCCTATAGGATTTGAATTTGTCTAAAGGCTCCTTGCTTGTAGGACTTGAATTTGCTTAGGGGCTCTTCGCCTATAGGACTTTGGATTTGTCTAGTGGTTCCTCACCAGTAGGACTTGAATTTGCGTAGGGGCTCCTCGTCTGTAGGACTTGAATTTGTCTAGGAGCTCCTCACATGTAGGACTTTGAATTTGCCTAGGGGCTTCTCACCTGTAAGACTTGAATTTGCCTAGGAGCTCCTCGCTTGTAGAACTTTGGATTTGCCTAGTGGTTCCTCATTAGTAGGACTTGAATTTGCCTAGGAGCTCCTCGCTTGTAGGACTTTGGATTTGCCTAGTGGTTCCTAATCAGTAGAACTTAAATTTGCTTAGAGGCTCCTCGCCTGTGTGACTTGAATTTGCCTAGGGGCTCCTCGCCTGTAGGACTTTGAATTTGCCTAGGGGCTCTTCGCTTATAGGTCTTGAATTTGCCTAAGGTCTCCTCGTTTGTAGGACTTTGAATTTGCCTAGTGGTTCTTCACCAGTAGGACTTTGGGAAGACTTCAAATAATGAATGCCTTGACTATGAGTTATATGATTTTTGAGATTTCACTAACCTTTATATGGTTTGTAGTTGACCAAAACTATTTTGAAAAGTAATTTTGAAATTAATCAAAACTGTTTGAAGCGTGGGTTTTTTTTAGCTTACCACAAACTATTTGAAATATTGATTTTAAGTTGACCAAAAACTTTTGAAACCTGGTCTGGAAACATGCATTCTTTGCATTAATGCATTTCAGGCAATCAAATTTCCTTTTCAAGGAATTATTTAGATAAAATACTTGCAATCTTTCAAGAAATGCTTGAAATGATCGTTTAGAAGACCTTCATTAAAAAGGATTTGTTTCAATATATGAGCTTAGTCGTTTCTTTATTTGATTAAAAGGGGACTTGTTTGATATCCCTCAATTTTACCTCTCTTAATCAATCCTTAAGTGTTTGAAGATGTTCATAATGTATACAATCCAATTGATCCTATAAGATCTTTCGGAGGACTATAATATTGGCTCAGTCAATGGCTATTCAAAGGATAGGCATTTTGAGGCCAAGAAAAAGAATTTCATCAGATTTGACTTTGGGTCTACAAATTAAGAACCTTGAGAATAAAACAAGATACTATTGCATACACTTCTTTGAGTGATGACTTTTTGTCATAAAGTCATGTTTCTACTCTCAACATCCCAATCTAAAGAGTCTTTGGGCAGATGCTATATTATTGGTATTGGGTAGGCTCAAAAGACTCATTTGTTTGAATTTAGGGTTTTTATGAAATTGGTGATCTTCTTGGCATCACCACCCTTTCTTGTTGTCTACTAGGGATCTTTCTTTTACAATCATTAGTCACCTAAATATTCATTACAATCTCTTTTCTTTTACTCATTCTCACTTGTTGTGAACTATGATCTCTTATGATCTTGACTTTATTTTGTTATGACTTTTTTTTTGTCATTTCGAGCTTTCTTTTGAACTCTCTTTCCTTTTCATTTTTCTTGGGCATTTAGCCTTGTTTTTATCAGGCACACTGCTGTTTCATGCCCTAAATTCTTTTGCCTTTGATATTTTTGAATTTTAAGGACTCTGTGTCATGCCATTTTATTTCTTATCTATTAAAGTGGATCATATGCTCATGCTCCAATGTGAAAAGATGATCACTAATTTGGTGTTCTGAAATGAATATTCATGCTCAATTGGGTTTTACCGAAGGTAATGTGTTTGGGTATAACAAATGAAGTACTCTTCTTCCTATTGGGATGTCTTGAGCTTCCATATGACTTTATCTAAAGTTACCACAAAAAGATTGATGCGAGAATATGCAATAAAATCTTTCTTAATCCTATTCTCCATAGCTGTCAATCACAAACCTCCTGATTTGCCCCAATATGGGGTGATTCTTAACAGGATTATTTTGGAAAAACTTCTCTATTGTTTTGGCTCAAATTTGATTTGCAAGGAGGTAAGCATGTGTTTGAGATAGTGAAATAAATGCCTTTCATTATTTCAATCCATGTAATCATTGCAAACATCCTCTATTTCCTTCAGATGAGTTGTTCTCACTCTTTCACTTTGACTTTGAGTGTATAGGGGACGTGTTTGATCCTATTCTCCATAGCTGTCAATCACAAACCTCCTCATTTGCCCCAATATGAGGTGGTTCTTAATAAGGTTATTTTGGAAAAACTTCTCCATTGTTTTGGCTCAAATTTGATTTGCAAGGAGGTAAGCATGTGTTTGGGATAGTGAAATAAATGCCTTTCATCATTTCAATCCATGTAATCATTGCGAACATCCCCTATTTCCTTCAGATGAGTTTTTCTCACTCTTTCACTTTGACTTTGAGTGTATAGGGGATGTGTTTGGATATGGCTTACCTTTCATCATTTGAAGGTCTTTCCATTCGATTTGATCCAAACCTTTATTTTTTGAAATTTTTCAAAGCCTTTTGTCAAATTATCCCTTTTAGGGAATTTTGATACTTAATGCATTCTGAAAGAAAACGAATTTCAAAACTTTTGATTTAAAACATTTCTGAGGTATTTTTTCTTCAAAACAATCTGTTTTGTTTTGTTCAGTCTTAGTGTCATTCTGCTTGGGGAAGAAGAAATTTGATTTTCTCTTAGAAAGGCAACTTCTTTAACACATGCACTTACGATTTAATAATATCTGTCTGATCAACTTACCAAGATCCTTCTTGTTTGCATGTTTTCCTTTGATTCCACTAGGGATTTTTCTTTTTGTTGCTCCCTTTTCTTTGTCTCCCCGAGAATGATAAAAAGAAAAGCACATTAGGGAATATTAATGGAAAATAGATTTGGAAGTGATACTTCCCTCTATTATTTGACAACTTCATTAGGGATTTTGAAACCATCGATTGGTTCGGACTCCTTTTGCTTTCTTCTGTAAAATAGATAAACATGTTTATGAAATACATGATATGCATGATATGCACATATTCTAAAGTGACCCGAATCTTTTCTTGAATGTTCATCTTCATTTCATGGGTAGAAAATCTTGATAGCATCTACATTTACAGAATTCTGTTCCTACCATATTTACAAGAATCAATGCTCCTCTAGAAAGAACTTTCTTGACAATGTCTAAACCCTCATAATTCGGAGTGAATTTGCCACAAGAATTTGAATTGTTTGTTTTTTTTGAATTGTTGAAGATGCCTTTCTTCACTATTAAATCCTCTGTTTTGAAATGCCTTGGTTTCACTTTTCGGTTAAAGGATTTAGCCACTCGTCTTTGATAGGCTTGTCTATGGCATATAGCTCTTAATCTCTTTTCATCAATCATGTTAAGTTGTTCATATCTTTGTTGAATCCACTTAGCTTATGAAAGCTTCAATCGAGATAGTATCCTTAATGAAGGAATTTATACTTCAACAGGTAACACTGCTTCCATTCCATAAACCAAAGAAAACGAGGTTGCTCCTGTTGATGTTCGAATTGAAGTTCGGTATGCCATCAGAGCATACGGTAACCTTTGTGCCAATCACGATAATTTTCAGCTGTCTTGGCCAATATCTTCTTGATATTCTTATTTGCCGTTTCAACTGCTCCATTCATTTGTAGACGATATGGAGATGAGTTCAAATGTCGAATGTGGAAGTGTTCGAATAAATCATCCATAATCTTATTGTTTAGATTTGAGCTATTGTCCGTAATTATTGCTTCTGGAACTCTATACCTAGCAATGATGTTCCGCCTAATAAATCTTGCAACATTTTTTACAGTAACATTTGTTTAGGAATTCGCTTCAATCCATTTAGTGAAACAGTCAATAGCAACCAGAATAAATTGGTGCCCATTTGAGGCCTTGGGATTGATTAGACCAATCATATTAATGCCCCATATTGAAAATGGCCATGGCTCAGACATTTGATGTAGCTCATTTGGCGGTGCATTAATTCTGTCTCCATAAACTTGACATTGATGGCAACATCTCACATGTTGGATGCAATCTATTTCTGTTGTTTCCAATAATATCCCAACCTCGCAATCTTTCGAACTTAAAAATGTTCATTCATGTGCGGTCTATATTCACCTTCATGAATTTCTTTCATGATCTATTCAGCTTCTGTAGCATCCACACATTTTAATAGGGTTGAATCAAATGATTTCTTTGACCACTGAAGAAGAATTTGTTGTCTATCTTTCTTATAAATTTCCTGTTACCTAATTGGCTTCCTTCAAGAAATTCTCTTGATTGAAGATACCTTTTGATGTCATGATACCATAGTTCGTGGTCAAACTCTGCTTAGACCATCATGCAATGAGCTAGTTGTTCAAGAATATTGATTCTCAATGGTTTTATATCAATACCATATTCAGCTTATAGTAAGGATGACAAAATTGCAAGAGCATCTGCAAAATGATTTTGAGCTCTTGGGAGATAATCGAATGTTACTTTTTCGAAGTTTTATATCATCTCTTCTAAGTATCTGTGATAAGAAATGAGCTTGGCATCTCAAGTTTGCCATTCACCAGTTGTTAATACCTAATTTTTAGCCGACACGTCATTAAAAGTAGAAAATTCGAGATTTTGATTTTTGATCACGACGGAATCCGTTTCTTGAACAAAAAATATTGTTTTTTAATTTTGTTTGTTGGCCTAGCTTCTGTAGATGATTTTCTATTCATTTCATGCAAAAACTTGAAAAGTCAAACGGTTGACTTTCGAGTTGACTTTTTGGCCAACTCATTGGCCAAAAGTCAACCCCGGGTCAAATTAGGGCTTTTTGTGTAAAAAGATTCTTTTTAAGTTTAATTTCACTTTAGAAGTGGAAATTTTAGAAAAATTCAAAGATTTGATTATAAAATCAAACTCCTAGTGAAAAGTCAACTAGGGTTTGACTTTTGGTCAAACCTTTGACTAAAAAAAAGTTGAAAAATACAAAATCCAAAAATCATCTTATTTTACATTCAATTTACCTTTGGCATTTGAAATTTTAAAAAAATTCGGTTTAGAATCAACTTTTTCCCAATTTGTGGAATTTGGTTCAAATCGACCAAAAATGAAATTACTTCATTTTTTAGGTTAGTTTTCTGCACGACATTTGATCTAGAGGTCATCTTATATTCAATTTTGGAACCAATTTTGTAATTCCAAGCCAAACACAAAAACCCCCAATTGTGGCCCTAATCAGTGATTTGGATCGATTCTTTATGATTTGCACAATTGAGACACGAATGAGCCTAATTTCTTATATGAAATCCAAATTCAAAATCAATTTTGGAAGATTCACATGAATTCGAGTCAATTTGATCAATTTAGTGATCTAATGATTAAGAAGTCTAAGGGTAATTGGTCTAATTAGTGCAATTCAATTTGACCTACTTTAGACTAATATTCAACTAGATGAATTGAGACTCAATTTGGTTAATTGGACTTCAATTAAATTTGTTAGTCTAGCTTGGCCATGCAATTACCCAAATTCAAGAGCAATTGAGACAAACAAGTTAAATTGGATCAATTTGTGCATGAATTTCAAATCGGTTCATCCAATTTGATTGAATTGGCCACATTAATATCGAATTCAATCAAATTGGATTGAAACAATATCGGTTCAATCCAATTTGATTGAACCGGTGAGTTTTCCTTCAAGGCAGAATCACCGATTTGATCGCCGGTGATTTGATCCGCCAGTTTAAGCGGCTGAACCAGCCAACCAGCGTTCCCTCCGGCGATCCAAAACCTCCAGCAACGTTTTTCGGTGTCTTCATGTAGTTGTGGTGGCCGGCTTCTCGTTGAACGGCCACCGGATCACGTCTTTTGATTTGATTCTCCGTTATTAGTTCATTAGTGCGAAAACGAATCGATTCTCACTATAGTTTGTACAATCTATTATCATAGGTTGGCCGAGCTTTCCAAGACTTCTCTGTGCTATTCTTGATCTGAATACGGAGGTTGGATCGCTTGATTGCGCATCGGAGCATCGTTAAACAAGGTAAGTGCATTTGGATGTGGTTTTGTGAATTCGTATCCAGGAAAACCTGCATGTTTGAGATGCTGATTTGAGCTGGTTAGTGTCGAAATCTTATGAAGTGATGAACTAGAGAATCATAAAACTCGTCTTAAGCTTCGATTTGATACATCGCATGCCTCAATCGGACTTGATTTGCTATGTCAAAACTATTTCGAAAATTAGGATCAGAATCTGGAAAGTGATGTTCAAGTCTGTTCTGATGATGTCCTGATTGATGTTCTGCTGTTCTGTGATTTTTCTGATTTTCTATGATCATTGTTTAAAAAAACTTTCTTCACAGAAGTTGTAAAGTACATCCTAATATGTTCATCATAAAATTTTCATAAAATTCCAAGCTTGTTAGCATGGTACGATCTGCAACGTCATCTATGCATGAATCGAGTGACGGACTGGTTTCTGATTGACTTTCGTGTGTTCTTCGATTTTCATAAATTTTCGTGTTCAAAATATGAAAAAGTTTTCTTCACAAAAGTTCACATTGAGATCGAGATCTTTCCATTGATACTAATTTCATCAAAATTAGAGTTCATTTGAGTTTTCAAAAGGAATTTTTATGATCGAATCAGTATCTGTGTTCAGATCTGATTTTCATTCCTTTTGAATCCAAAAGATGTTTTTCCGAATTTGATAAAGTTAGAGTCCTTTTTTGAAAAAAATCAAAATTACAAAGTTGTTCATTGGGGTCTCATTATGTTGAATGAAAATTGTGATGGCCTAATAGCAATTTTTGGAGGGTCAATTTGCTTAAAATTTCATATAAGTCATTCTCGGGTTAAAATTTGATTTGCAATTGCGTCCTTTTTGAAAACCGAATTTTATAAAAATTTGGAGGTCTTTTTAGCAAAAACTCAAAACATGAAATTTGTTGCACACAAAGAATCCTAACTATCTATAACATTTCAAGCGGTTTTGATAAGGTTTGTTATTTTTCCCGCCATTATTTTGAAATCCATAATAGAACCGGGTCCAGCCTGTCACCGAGGGCAAATTTGTCATTTTCAGGAAAATCGGTGAGGATTTAGAAAAACTGGTCTCTTAACTTTTGATCCTCATGTCATAAGCTTTCTAATGACACCTGAATCACTTTATTTGGACATCATTCGGTTAGTTAATCACATCTGAACAGAAGCAATCCGAATTAGATAATAACTGAATAGGTGGTTTCTTTATGAAGCCGGCTTCTCATTGCTTGATTGGCTTCGAAATAAGGTCCATAGGTCTGAATGCATGCTATTTCCATTGCTATGCATGTGTTTGTTAGATAAATGTTTGGCCCGGTGCATGTTCGGCGGGTAATCCATTGTGGTCATTTAAAACCCGACTTTAGGGGTTAATTAATATAAGTTGCCGTTTTGTAAATACAAATGATAGCTCATTATCGTTAACCATTAATCAAATAATGTTAGATGATTAGGTGGGTGGTGAATCGAAACGCATGGTAAAAGCAAGGTTGATCCCGAGGTGCGTGTTTGATTGGTGAATTGTTTGCACCATTGTTTTTCTTTGGTTATTCTTTTGGATGTTGTTTGTCGTGAATGAATGTTGTGAATGTAAATGCCGACACCCGAGAGGCAGTCTATGGGAGAATAATCCAAAGTTGTAAAAGACCAAGGTGATTGACCGATGTCCGATCTGGTTTCAATTTGTATTCAATTCATTCATCCCCGATCATGTCTCGGGTTTTCAATTTGTGTTGTAATAAACACCCGACGAGTTGCGGGTTTTACTTTCTCGTACTTAGAATTAGCTCGTTTTTTTTAATACTTTGAGTGTTTACTTTACAAAATGTCTTTCAATACAATTGATTGTTTTTTTCTTATTTCTAAACTAAGATAGGATTAGTTTAGAATCTTAAATGAAAATATAAAAACAAGATGCATGATCACCTAGTGGACTAAGACTTTAACATGAAAATGGTAAAGAACAAATGCATGACAACTTAGATAACAACCATAATAAGTTTAGCGGTACCGAAAGGGCGTTAATAGAAATATTAATGTAAGCTAATCCCCGAACGTTTGATCTCTGGTTTTCGTAGAAACCGAAACGAAACTCCGGCATTTTGGTTGGGTATTCTAGCCAACCCCCGACCTAGGCTAGTGGCAACTCCTAAAATAAGATAAAATCGATCCGCTGTCACGCGAGATATGGATTTAGGGAAAATCTACGTTCATGATCAATGGCCCATATGTGTCACATCCCGATTTTTGTGCCTGGGAAGCCATAGGTAAATTGTAATATCCTCAATTTCAATCCCTGAAAAATGATTATGGGTTAAGTTTGGTGGTTTTCCAATCAGAACTAAATTGTTTTCTCTTGTTTTGGAAAACCCTGTTTTGGATCCTTTGTATCCCTTCATTTTGTTATTTTTGGGGAGAATTTTGTGGTCTGAATTTTTAAGCACTTTCTTGTTGAAAGTTGTTCCAAACATATTGAAGTTTTACATACTTTAATTTCAGAATTTTTGGAGTTGATATGGGTGATACGATAGCCTAATTTTCAGACCGTGTGAAATTGCCCAGAATGGGTATTTCGGTGATGTTTATACTGTCTTTATTTTCTACAAGCTTTTCTGGGCCTATTTTGAAAAGTTTTCGTCACAAAAGTTGTTGAGAACGTCTTTTTCTATGATGTATATAAATTGGGGAATTTTTCAAGATCATTTGGATTCTGAACAAATCTTAATTTTAGAAACCAAAGTCCTATTTCAGCGAACTGTTTTTAGTCTGTATTTGAGCTACTAAAAATGGTGTTTACAGAGAAATTCCGAATTTGTGTTCTTCACGAAAAACGTTTGTTAAGGCCTTGTTTATGACATATTCAAATTTGAGAATTTTCAAAATCCATTTACAATGTTTTCAAGTCCGATTTCATGAACAGTGCAAAACTGTCCAGTTTTGTTAGATTTCAAAGATTTAGCATTTTCTATATGAGAACGTTGGAATTTGGACTTGGTATCTTCTGGTGATTTAAAGTACAAGTTCCAAGCTTTCAAATGAGATATTTTATGCTTTGATTAGAGGTCGGACTAGGGGGAAACAGAAAAAGAGAAGCAAGCTTAGAATTTGGATGATTCTAGAAAAGTCAAAACTTGAAGCCCAAGTTGGAAATGAATGGCCAAGAATGAAGCTTGTTCAAGAAGCCTAATTAATGGCTTGTATTGATTGCTTGGACTTTGGTGGCCCTTTATGATGTCTTACAATTAATGAATCAAGACTTTAGGGCCCTTCATCATGACTAGCATTAATGGAAGTTAGACTTTGGAGGCACCGTCATCATGACCTAATGAGGTCATCGCTTACCTCATCTCCCCGATGACACGTGCACTTACCTCATCCAAACTTTGGCCCCAAGTTTTGCCTCTCTATAAATAGAAAGAAGGCCATTCGGCCAAGGGGAGAGAGAAATAGAGAGAGAAAGAGAAGCCGAGAGAGAGAGAGAGAGAGAGAGCTTCACCAACTCATCCTTTTTCTTGTTGTTCGATCAAGTGAGAAAGCTACGTCTAAGGCCCGAGTGTTCGTGAATCACCCGAGAGTCACCGAGACTCACGTGTCCTTCACATGCCTCTTTTTCTCTTGTTCTTGTTTAATTATTGTGTAAGTGAATTTCCTAATAACGAGAAAGGATATTGAGATACGTTGTGACGTGGTTTGCTTGGACTGTTTCTCGTTTGTTTAGTTGGCCGTAGTTGGTTCATTTCTCGATTTGATCATGTTTCATGTTTGATGTTGTTTTGAGATAAAATCGAGCCTTGGTTTGTAAAGTGTGCACGATGTGGTCATGCGTGATGTTCTCTTATTTGAACTTTGCTATAGATCTGCCATCGATGCGGGTGCGGTAAGGGCCGACTTATGTTAACGACGATTGATATATCCTCACTTGATATTAGTGTTTTCACTTGCTGAGTCCCCCCGACTCATTCTTCGTTTTTCCCTCTCGGGTCCATAGGATGGTCAAATGGACAGCGGCAAAAAGGGGGAGTTTGAGCCATGTTGGAGTTCGGGGAAAGCTAGGAGTTGTGCATCCAAAGTAGTGGGCTTAGGGCACCCAAGTCATAACGTGTTGTGTGTAAATGGCTAAAATTGAATAAGTTAGCTTGTAAAATATATTTGCGTGTCCTGTAGACATAAGATTTGATCATGATGCTATTTGTCTTAATCCCGCTGTTTGTTTTAAATATGATTGTCCCGAGATATGCTTTCGCTTGTGTTTAAAGAAAGATAATAATGAACGGAACGTCACGTGAATAACCCCAAGGTGGGGCCGTTACAATATGGATAACCAAAAGATTTATACTTAGTTAAAGTCTTTTTTATGATGTGCCATATGAACCCCTTCATGAACACTTATCTCTAAACCCGCCTTATCGAGTTCGGCCCTCGAGAGGTAGGTCGCGACACCAGTTGTTTGCAATATGATGAGTATAGATTCTCTATATACTTGCAACCTTTTTACCTTCAATGAAAGGGTTAATTGCAAGCCGAGAATGCATGCTTCGTATTCCTCCTTATATTTATCTACCTCATCAAGTTTAATCAGAAATGGTGTAATCATGGATACCATGCTTTTTATTGGCTTTGTTAGCATCCATTCCACCCCAGCTATCAGGTGTGATCATTTCGTTCTTGAATGCCCATGGAAGAGGTATATATTTGACACGATAATTATATCGACCACTATTTTGACCTAGAAAATCTACAGCTTCACCTTGTTTTTGTGCTTTTCGAGCAAATCATCTATCACCTTGGTGAATCTTTTTCTGTTTTTCCTCTTCTCGATCTTCATTTTCTTCAAGATTTAGTTGGCTGATCAGGACCTCATCCATGCCACCCCATCCACCTGATATAATGTATTCATTTTTGAATACCCATGGTGGTGGAGTATATTTGACACGGTAATTGTATTTACCACTGTCTTGACCGAGTAAGTCTACGGTTTCGCCTTCCTCGAATGATTTCTGGATGAAACGTCTTTCATCCTGTCAAACTTTTTCTTTCTCCTTTTTATCTACATCTATTTCATCTTGGAGCATTTCCTTCTTAGATAGGGCTTTCTCCTCGAGACTAATTTCATCATCCATACTACCTCAGCCATCAGACATAAATACTTCATTTTTGAATGCCCATGGCGGTGGAATATATTTCACTTGAAAGTTATATATTTCGGAGTTTTCTCCCAAGTTGTCTATAATCTTGACTTTTAGGAGTGCTTCTTGACGAAAGTGGGCATCTCCTAAACGACAAGCTTTGATATTGACCTCATAGTCATTTTCATTGTCAGACTTGACCACCGTTTCTTCATCTTTGATCATGTTTACTGTATTGTGCTCAGGAAGAGGATTATGATGTACATTTGGCTCGGGCTCTTGGAAGTTTAATATCTTCTTGTCAATGAGCTATTGAATCTTGTAACGCCTCCAACCTCGAGGTCATAAACATGACGTCCCGTTCATTATTATCTTTCATTATACACAAGCGGAAGCATATCTCGGGACAATCACATTCAGAACAATAGCGAAAACAAGACAAACAGCATCATGAGCAAACCTTATATTTACAGTGCATGCAAACATTTTAAATACAAGCCCCCCGGGCCATGGCAAACATCACATAGTTTCATAGCCGACTATGAATAGCAAATTCGGCTTGGGTTGTCCTATACCCACTACGGCTTCTCATTCCTCGCTTCTTCATTTCCGCCCCGATCCCATCCGCCTGGCCATCTCACATCCCACCCATGGCTTTATCCCGGAGCTGGCCCACCTGTACCGCCGAAGCACCGTTGAACCCACACAGGGATCCAATCCATTCTGAGTTCGCATAGTGATACCACGCCACGTACGGATGAGGCATCAAGTCTGTTAGGCCCTCATCGAACATCACCAGCATCATGATTTGGTGATAAGCGCGGTCTTCTCTAACATCTATCACGGTGAGCATTTTGGCTCTATGCTTCATGGGATTGCCAACGCGAGATGGGGGAGATGCCATCCTACGGACCTAAAAAAAAGGGAAATAATGAGGGATGAGTTGGGGAGACTCAGCAAGTAAACCTACTAATATCAAGCGAGGATGAGGGGATCGCCGTTAGCACAAGTCGGCCCTTACCGCACCCGCAT
The DNA here is from genome assembly GCA_031216185.1 of Syzygium aqueum. NCBI lineage: Eukaryota > Viridiplantae > Streptophyta > Magnoliopsida > Myrtales > Myrtaceae > Syzygium > Syzygium aqueum. The sequence continues at coordinate 16,403,243 of CM062236.1, forward strand.
CGATGGCAGAACAGTAGTAAAGTTCAAATAAGAGAACATCACGCATAGCCATATCATATACACTTTACCAACCAAGGTTCAGTTCTATCTCAAGACAATATCAAACATGATTAAATCGAGAAATGAACCAACTACAACCAATCAAATAACCGAGAAACGGTCCAAGCAAACCGTGTCACAACATATCACAATTTCCTTTCCTGATATTAGGAAGTTTACTTGCACGACAACAAAAACCCTAGAGAACGGGCTAGACACTGGTAGGCTCGGGAAATTTCGGGTTTCCTCTTTGCTTGGCCGAGCAAACCGATGCCTAGGAAGGTTATGTCGTGGGCTCTTGGGTAGGAAATAGAATGAAACACGGGCCGGTTCGGGATTGGTTTGGGCGTGAACCTCTTGGGCTGAGAAACAAAAGAAAAGGGGAGGATGATGAAGTTGGCGTGAGGGAGGAAAGGAAGGCATGAGAAGAGACAGAGAGAGAGGCATGAGAGAGAGAGGGAGGGCTTCACTTGAGGCTTCTTTCTCTCTCTTTCTCTCTTCCTATTTATAAGACTCCAAACTTGCTCACCAAGTTGCTAATCAAAGCTTGCTTAAGAAGATACATGCCATCATCATAGGGCCTCCAAAGTCTAAGCCAATTATGGCTTGTCATGATGAAGAGGCCTCTAAAGTCTAAACCCATTTAATGCTAGTCATGATGAAAGGGGTCCCTAAAGTCTTATGGCCATTAATTAGGCTTTTTGAACAAGCTTCATTCTTGGCCATTCATTTCCAACTTGGGCTTCAAGTTTTGACTTCTCTATAATCATCCAATTCTAAGCTTGCTTCTCTCTCTCGGTTTCCCTCTGAGCTGACCTCCAATCAAAGCATAATATATCTCATTTGAAAGATCATAACATGTAATTTAAATCACTGGAAGACATCAAGTCCAAATTCCCATGTTCTCGTATAGAAATGCTAAATCTTTGAAATTTGACAAAACCGGACAGTTTTGCACTGTTCACGAAATCGGACTTAAAAATATAGTAAATGGACTCTGAAAATTCTCAAATTTGAATGTCATAAAAAATGCCTTAAAAAACATTTCTTGTGAAGAACACGAAATCTAAATCTCTCTGTAAACACCATTTTTAGTGGCTCAAAAACAAACTAAAAACACTTCACTGGAACAGAATTCTTGTTTCTTAAATTAAGCTCTATCCAGAATCCAAATCATCTCAAAAAATTCCCAAATTTATATACATTATAGAAAAGGATATTTTCAACAACTTTTGTGAAGGAAACTTTTCTAAAATCGGCTCAGAAAAGCTTGTAGAAAATAAATACAGTGTGAACATCACCGAAATACCCATTTTGGGCAGTTTCACACGGTCCGAAAATCAGGCCATCATACCACTCATATCAACTCTAAAATTTCTGAAATTAAAGTATATAAAACTTCAAGATGTTTGGAACAACTTTCAAGAAGGAAGTGTTTGGAAATTCGGATTGCAAAAGTCTCCCCAAAAATAACAAAACGAAGGGGTACATAGGATCCAAAATTGGATTTTCCAAAACAAGAGTAAAAATAGTTCCAATTGGAAAACCACCATACTTAAACCATAGCCATATCCTAGGGACTGAAATTGAGGATGTGACAATTCTTGTACTTTAGAGTGGGACAATTATCTACATCATATCCCCTTTCTCCCATGTGATAGGTATAGGTTTTTTATTCATCGTACCAAGAAAATCTTGTAGGATTGTCCCTTGGTACTTCTTTGGGCACCAAATACCTTTCTAGAAGCATTGGTAATAGCCTTGACAAGGGTCGGGGCAACGATGTGTATTGCCTCACGGGCCTTTTATTTGGCTTGAACTGCCTTGGTTTTTTCGAAGCGACATTTGATTGCTTTGGAAATGATGCTTGATGAGTATTTGGGCTAGACACCATAGCCACTTCTCGGATGGGCTCTGTCTTTTTTCCCAAGGTAAGGCCTTCGTGCTACTGTTTGTTGAGCCTTCTTCTCTTTCAACCCCCATTCAATTCTCTCACCCACTTTTACCAACATGGTGAATGTTTGACAGCCCGATACATGAAGTTTGTCATAATACTTAATTGGCAATGATTTTAGAAAGAGCTCATCTTCACTTATGGCAGGCTTTACTTGTGATGTAACAGCTTTCTATCTTTGAGCATAGGCTCTAAACCCTTCATTATTCCGTTTCTCAGTTCTGACGAAATCTTCTCTAGGTGAAAGTACTTCAACATTAAACTTATACTGGCGAAGAAATTCTCCTGTCAAATGGTCCCATTCAATGAAGTCTTCTATGTCAAGGGCTGTATACCATATGAGAGTCGCTCCTCTCAAACTATCTTGAAATATGCTAATAAGAAGTGGCGTGTTATCTGAATATCTTGCCATTTTGCGGAGATAATATTTCAAATAACTTTTGGGACAACCAGTGCCATCATACTTGCTCACAAACTCTAGTTCTTTATAATTTTATGGAACAACCACCTTTACATACGGTGAGAACTTGTCAAACCTTTGAAGTTCATAACCTTGACTTGCTAAGTATTCTTCAAATTTGGCCAATCTCTCGGCCTCTTCTTTATCCTTTGTTTTGGACGTCTTCTTGATTTGACCATCCACTTACAAATTTACCACCTTAGGTGTAGTCTTTGGAGATTTTTTTGAACTGGTTCTTTGTTTCTGACTGGTTCTTCAATTGGTGTTTTAGTAGTGTTTGAAGTTCCCGCGTTTAGAGTAGTATGATACTGTCCATGGGATGTAAGAATAAAAGCCTTCATTTCTATCATCATTGCAGCCATTTGGGTCATTTGATTCTCGACTTCAGCTAGTCGAGCACGGGTTTCTTCTTCCGTGATTCTAACTTGTAAGAGAATCCAAGGTCTTTTACCTTTCGTTGCTAAATAACCTATCTCGTAAAAAGACTCGATATTAGCATAGTAAAATGATCATAAAACCCTACATATCTTTTAATCATATGGTTTCATGATATTGTCAAGGATAAGAAATTTCATACAAGCCTTAGCTTTGTATAAAATTCTTCATCAATGTCTTTCTCAAGGAATCATACAATTCAAAGAATTGTAATCCATGGTGATTCATTACAAAACATACTTTGAAACTTCATTAAGCAATTATTTAAATTTTGAAAAATTTTTATTACAATGCTATTCATCAAAATAGGGAAACACTAGCCTAAACAAGTCTAGGCTTCTTACTAGCTAAGGTAGCTTCAGCCTCTTCATATGTCATGGTAAACAAGTATCGTTCCATTCCGTTCCTTTACAATTATGCATGATAGTTGACACATTCTTAAAAAATGCCTAAATGACATTCAATGTTTGGTCTAAATGTCCTTTCATTTTAGAATGTATGATTAGGGCGTCATACTCCACTTGACTATTCTTTCATTTTTAGATAAAATGTATAGGTCAATGGTGTATTTCTCATGTAATTCAAATGCTCATTTCAATGTGTTTGAGGTTGTAAACCATAGTTTAGGGCTTTATGGTCTAAATGGAGTATGATAGAATGGACATTTACATCACATATTGAATTGGTCCATAATCTCAACTATACACTCTTTTAAAGTTTGAATGGACTTAAAATGACATTGCATTACTTTCGAGGCATGCAAGTGTACTTTACCTCCTTTTCACCTCAAAAGAACGTATAATTGAAATGGAGGCGTTAAAAGTGATTCGCAATCCATGGTGATTAATGACAAATCTTTTTGTATGATTAGGCTCAATGGGAAAACTAGACATCCAAGTAATTCCCATTCCTCAAAAGGAACTTGTTGCTTGGTGGGAAGGCATGTCCAAGGACAATCAAACTTATATCCAAGAAAGACTTGGATACCTTCTCGAGCTTATGCATGTGGAACATCAAGTCAGCTTAGTCCAAACTTTGTCACATTTTTTAAAGGTTTCTACGACCACATTTCACCTTGAAGAGCATGAATTGGTGCCAACATTAGAAGAATATCATGCCGCCATTGGAATCAATTCTAAACCTATGGTCGTAGAGCCATCCGTTGGACCTAATCCTGTGAGCATTTTAGCCAAATTCCTCAACCTCAAAACTTCCAAAATAAAAAAAAAACTAACCAAATCAAACACGGGCAGATTTTTGTTATCCTTCCTAATATACAACTTTTCAAAACTTCCTAGGGAAATGGAAAACACTTCAGCCAGGGTATTCATTCTAGCTTTCTTCGGTTTTGTTCTATTCCCCGTGTCTAGAACGGGATTAGACCCTTTAGTAGCTATGATCGCAAGATAAGCATGTCTTAAATGGGACTTCTCTAATATGCTTCTTGCCTAAACTGTCATTTCCTTAAACACGTACCAAAATCATAGGAAGGGAATCTTTCAAGCTTCTACTGGTCTTTTGTCATTATGGTTCATTTCACACATTCGACCTTAGTGTCGTTTCATGAACATTCGCGAAATTTGTTCGGCGATAAATCCACTTGAGCGATATGTTAGTATCCAAAACAAACTACCCAAACAATCTTTCTTAGATTAGGCCAATTTCATTATATCCTTAACCCCTGATCAAATCCAATGGCATATCAATTGGCCAAAGATTAACAAGCCAAGGATCACGAGCCGAGAGGGAAATGTAGTACTATTGCTTGGTTTGAGTAGAGGAGTAGCTTATTGCCCTCTAAGGGTTATTAGACAATTTGGGATACTTCAGTAGGTACCACCGGTATGGAATCCCGAAGAGTTCACCTTTGACATCCCAAGTGGAATTATACCCAAGGAGGAGAAGAATGTCCTTCAAGTCAAAATTCATAAGATCATCCTATCCTTGGATAACCCACTCGAACAAATAATCGAGTGGCCAAAAAGCTTTGAAGAAGACATGAAGATTTGTATAGCCTCTAAAGAATACATCAAATGGATAGAAAATAAGCATCCAATCGATGTCGAGCCATATGTCCCATCGAGCATCATACCAGAACCTGTAGAGGAATGTCTCGGAATGCATTGTTCCAAGCATGCCTGAAGTGGAACCCTATGTCCCTAAAGAGGTTGTGATCGATGTGGAAGAATAGGAGTCTCGAGCCAGGGAATGAGAAAGAATACTAAAAGGCGACAGCTATCTTAGCTAGCAAAAAGCCTAGGATTGGATTATTTAGATTCCCATTTGAGTCTAAAGTCATGATGTCAAATAATTTCAAAATTTATATGCAATGATAGATAGACCATTTTCTAAACATGCATAGATAATTTCATAACACGATTTCAAAACATAAAGAAATCACCATGGATTGCAATTCTTTGAATTGTATGATTCCTTGAGAAAGACATTGATGAAGAATTTTATACAAGGCTAAGACTTGTATAGAATTTCTTATCCTTGACAATTTCATGAAATCATACAATTAAAAGAATGTAAGGTTTCATGATCGCTTTACTATATTGATATTGGGTCTTTTTATAAAGCAAGTTGTTTAGCAACGGAAAGTAAAAGATCTCGAACTCGCTTATAAGTTAGAATGGCGGAAGAAGAAACCCGTGCTCGACTAGTTGAAGTCGAGAATCAAATGACCCAAATGGTTACAATGATGGCGGAAATGAAGGCATTTATTCTCGCATCTCGAGGATCTTATCCTACTACTCTAAATATGACAGTTTTAAACGCTACCGAAACACCGATTGAAGACCTAATAAGAAACAAAGAACCGATTCAAGAAAATTCTCCAAAGACTACATCTGAGGTAGTGAATTTGGAAGAGGATGATCAAATCAAAAAGGCATCCAAAACAAAAGATGAAGAAGAGGCCAAGAGATTGACTAAAATTGAAGAATGCTTAGCAAGTCAAGGCTATAAGCTTCAAAGGTTCGACAAATTCTTACCGTATGCAAAGGTAGTTTTTCCAGAAAACTGTAAGGAACTAGAGTTCGTGAGCAAGTATAATGGCATTGATTGTCCCAAAATCCATTTGAAGTATTATCTCCGTAAGATGGCAAGATATTCAGATAACACGCCACTTCTTATCAGCACATTTCAACACAGTTTGAGAGGGGCAGCCCTTGCATGGTATACAGCTCTCGACATAGAAGACTTCATTGAATGGGATCATTTGACGTGAGAATTTCTTTGCCAATACAAGTTTAATGTTGAAATACTCCCAACCAGAGAAGACCTCGTCAGAACTGAGAAACGGAAGAACGAAGGATTCATAACCTATGCTCAGAGATGGAAAGCCGTTGCCTCGCAAGTAAAGCCTGCCATAAGTGAAGATGAGCTCATTGAGCTCTTTCTAAAATCATTACCAACTGAGTATTACGACAAGCTTCATGTATCAGGCTGTCAAACATTCACCATATTGGTCAAAGTAGGTGAGATAATTGAATGGGGTTTGAAAGAAACGAAGGCTCAAGAAACAGCAACACGAAGGCTTTACCCTGGGAAAAAAGATAAAGAACCCATCTAAGAAGTGGCTATGGTGTCGAGCCCAAGTACTCATCAAGCATCTTTTCCAAAACAATCAAATGGTGCTTGGAAAAATCCAAGGCAATTTGAGCTAAATAAAGGCCTGTGAGGCAATATACACCGTTACCCCGACCCCTGTCAAAGCTATTACCAATGCTTCTGGAAAGGCATTTGGTGACCAAGGAAGTATCGAGAGACAATCCTGCGAGATTTTCTTGGTATGATGAGTAAAAAACTTGCACCTATCACATGGGAGAAAGGGGAGATGATGTGGATAATTGTCCCATTCTAAAGCATAAGATTTAACAGCTTATTGACAAGAAGATATTAACTTCCAAGAGCCCAAGCCAAATGTACATCAAAATCCTCTTCCTGACCACAATATAGTAAACATGATCAAGGATGAGGAAACAGTGATCGAGTTCGATGATGAAGATGAATATGAAGTTAAGATTAAAGCTTCTTGATTAAGAGATTCTCGCTTTCGTCAAGAAGCACTCTTAAAAGGCGAGGTTGTAGACAACTTGGAAGAAGACTCCAGAAAATATGACTTCCAAGTGAAATATACCCCACCGCCATGGGCGTTAAAAAATGAAGTAATTATGCCTAATGGTCGAGGTGGTATGGATGATGAAACCAACCCTGAGGAGAAAGCTCTACCCAAGAAAGAAGTGCTTCAAGATGAAATAGATTGGGATGACAATGAGAAAGAAAAAATCCATCAAGGCGAAAGGCGTTTTACCCAAAAAAGAGCCAGGGAAGATGAAATTGTAGACCTACTCGATCAAGACAGTAGTAAATACAATTACCGTGTCAAATATACACCACCACCATAGGCATTCAAAAAAGAAGACATTGTATCGGATGGATGGGGTGGCATGGATGAGGTCCCAATCAGCCAATTGAATCTCGAATTAATGGATAGCACTGCTGGATTTGAAACATTTTCATTCATGGATGGTTTCTTACGATATAATCAAATCCTTATGAAGAAAGAGGATAAGGCGAAAATGCCCTTCATAACACCATGGGGCACATTTTGTTACAAGATGATGCCTTTCGGTTTGAAAAATGTTAGTGCCACATATCAAAGGGTAATGGTAACTTTGTTCCATGACATGATGCACAAAGAAATCGAGGTATATGTGGATGACATGATTGCAAAATCCAAACAAGGAGAAGATCATGATGAGATGCTTCGCAAATTATTCAAAAGACTTAGAAAGTACAAGTTGTGGCCAAACCCTAACAAATATGTATTTGGGGCAAAATTTGACAAACTGCGAGGATTTGTGATCAGTAATAGGGGAATCGAAATCGATCCTTTCAAGATTAAGGCAATATATGACTTAAAGACTCCTTCTATGGTAAAAGAAGTGAGAAGCTTTTTGGGGCAATTAAACTACATTGCCCAGTTCATATATTAGCTTTCTGAGACTGCAAAATCATTCTTCAAACTATTGAAGAAAAATGCCAAAGTAAAGTGGGATGGGAAATGTCAACAAGCCTTTGACAAGATCAAAGAATATCCGGTATGCCCACCAGTGTTGGTATCACCAATTCCTGGAGTCCCACTGATCTTATGTTTGACAATTCACTATGAGTTGTTAGAAGCGGTGCTTGTATAAAGAAGACCAAATGATGGTAAAAAAACAAGCTATTTATTACTTCAGCAAGAAATTCATAACATCATAAGTAAATTACCCAGCAGTTGAGAAGACATGCATTACATTGATTTGGATATTACAAAGATTAAGACAGTACACCTTTCATCACCAAATTTTGCTAGTGATCAAGAATGATCCGATCAAGTACCTTCTTGAGAAATCTTCTTTGGTTAGGAAATTAGCAAAGTGGCAAGTCTTATTATCTGAGTTCGACATCAGAAGTTCATCCCAAAAGTCCGTCAAAGGACGAGCAATAGCAGATGTGTTGGCAGAAAATTCGTAGAATATCGCCAATTCTGAAGAACGACTTGATAACCACATATTGACATTAGTCGACGATAAATGGACTATGTATTTTAATGGTGCAACTAACTTATTTAGATCAGGAACTAGAGCAGTATTGATCTCCCCAAAAGGCCAATACTATCCAGTATCTGCGAAATTGGTATTTCCATACACCAATAACGTCGCTGAATACGAAGCATGCATTCTCGGCTTACAATTAGCCCTTTCAATAAAGGTAAAAAGGTTGCAAGTATATGGAGATTCTATGCTCATCATATTGCAAATAACTGGTGAATTGCAAACTCTAGATGCCAAACTGATTTCTTATCACAGATATTTAGAAGAGATGATAGAAATTTTTGAAGAGGTAACATTTGATTATCTCCCAAGAGCTCAGAATCACTTTGCGGATGCTCTTGCAACTTTGTCATCCTTACTACAGACTGAAGATGGCATAGATATAAAACCATTGAGAATCAATATTCTTGAACAACCAGCTCATTGTATGATGGTCCAAGCAGAGTTCGACAACGAACCATGGTATCATGACATCAAAAGATATCTTCAATTAGGAGAATTTCCTAAAGAAAACCAACCAGGTGATAAGAAATTCATATGGAAGATAGCCAACAAATTCTTCTTCAGTGGTCAAACCCTTTACAAGAAATCATTTGATTCAACCCTGTTAAGGTGTGTGGATTCTACAGAAGCTGAACAAATCATGAAAGAAATTCATGAGGGTGAATGTGGACCGCACATGAATTGATATCTTCCAGCCAGAAAGATTATGAGATTGAGATACTGCTGGATGACAATAGAAACAGATTGCATCCAACACGTGAGATATTGTCACCAATGTCAGGCTTATGGAGATAAAATCAACGTACCACCAAATGAGCTACATCAAATGTCCGAGCCATGGCCATTTTCAATGTGGGGCATTGATATGATTGGTCCAATCAACTCCAAGGCCTCAAATGGACACCAGTTTATCCTGGTTACTATTGACTATTTAACTAAATAGATTAAAGCAAACTCCTACACAAATGTTACTACCAAGAATGTTGCAAGATTCATCATGCAGGACATCATTGCTAGGTATGATGTTCCAAAAGCAATAATTACGGACAATGGATCAAATCTAAACAACAAAATTGTAGATGATTTACTTGAGCACTTCTATGTCTGGCATCTGAACTCATCTCCATATCGTCCACAAATGAATGGAACAGTTGGAGTGGCAAATAAGAATATCAAGAAGATACTGACCAAGACAGCATAAAGATATCGTGATTGGCACGAAAGGTTACCGTATGCTCTGATGGCATACCGGACTTTAATTCGAACATCAACTAGAGCAACCCCATTTTCCTTGATTTATGGAATAGAAGCAATGCTACCCGTTGAAGTAGAAATTCCTTCATTAATGATACTATCTCAATTAAAGCTTTCAGAAGCTGAGTGGATTTAACAAAGATATGAACAACTCAACATGATTGATGAGAAGATATTAAGAGTTATATGCCATGGGCAAGCCTATCAAAGACGAGTGACTAAATCCTTTAATCGAAAGGTGAAACCGGGGAATTTCAAAATAGAGGATTTAGTAGTGAAGAAAGTCATCTTCAACAATTCAGATTCTCTTGGCAAATTCACTCCGAATTATAAGGGTCCATATATTGTCAAGAAGGTTCTTCCTAGAGGAGCATTGATTCTTGTAGATATGACAGGAACAGAACTGGCCTATCCTATAAATACAGATGCTGTCAAGATTTTCTATCCATAAAATGAAGACAAAACATTCAAGAAAAGATTCGGGTCACTTTAGAACATATGCATATCATGCATATCATGCGCATCATGCATGCCATGCATTTCATGAACATATTTATTTGTTTTGCAGAAGAAAGTAAGTTTGAATCTAAACTAGTTGAAAATTTCAGAATTCCCAATGGAGTTGTCAAATAGCAGAGAAAAGCATCACTTCCAATTCTATTTTCCATTTATATCCTCTAATATGCTATCCTTTTTATTATCCCCAGAGAGACAAAGAAAAGGGAGCAACAACAGAAGAATCCCTAGTATAACCAAAGCCAAAACATGCAAACAAAAGGGATTTTAATAAATCGATCAGACAGGTATCCCTAAATCATGAGAGCATATGCTAAAGAGGTTGCCTTATTAAGAGAAAAATGAACTTTTCCTTCCCCAAGCGGAATGACACTAAGGCTGAGCAAAAACAAAACAAATTGTTTTGAAAAAGAAAACACCTTAGAAATGTTTCAATCAAAGATTTTGAAACACACTTTCTTTGAAAATTCATTAAGTATCAAAATTCCCTAAAATGGATAATTTGACAAAAGACTTTGAAAAATTTCATAAAAAAAGTTTGGATCAAATCGAATGGAAAGGCCTTCAAATGATGAAAGGTAAGCCATATCCAAACACATCTCTTATACACTCAAAGTCAAAATAGAGAAGTGAGTGAGAAAAACTCATCCAAAGGAAATAAGAAATATTCGCAATGATTACATAGATTGAAATGATGAAAGATAATCATTTCACTATCCCAAACACATGTTTATCCTTTGCAAACCAAATTTGAGCTAAAACAGTTGAGAAGTTTTTCCAAAATAACTCTGTTAAGAACCACCCCACATTGGGGCAAATCAAGAGATTTGTGGATTGATAGCTATGGAGAATAAGACCAAGAAAGATCTTATTGCATACTTTTGCATCAATCTTTCTGAGATAACTTCATATGAAGTCATATGGAAGCTCAAAACATCCCAAGAGGAAGAAGAGCACTTCATTTCTTATACCCAAACACATTACCTTTAGCAAAGCCCAATTGAGCTTGAATATTTATTTTAGAACCTTAAATTGGTGATCATCTCTTCACACTGGAGCATGAGTACATGATCCACTTTAATAAATAGGAAACAAAAAGGCAGAATACCTCCTTAGAATTCAAAAAGATCAAGGACAAAAGATTTTGGGGTATGAAAAAGCAGTGTGCTTGGTAAAAGCAAGGCCAAATACCCAAGAAAAATGAGAAAGAAAAGAAGAGTGCAAAAGAAAACTCAAAATGACAAAAGTCATGACAAAGCAGAATCATGATCATGAGAGATCATAGATCACAGCAAGTGAGAATGATCAAAAGAAAGAGGTTGTAATGAATGTTTAGAGGACTCTGATGTTCATAGAAGAGAGATCTCTAGTGAAAAAAAATAGAAGAAAGAAGAGAAAAAGGGTGGTGATGCCAAGAACATCACCAATTTCATGAAAACCCCGAATTCAAACAAATGAGCCTTTTGAGCCTACCTAATATCAACAATACAATCTTTCCCCAAAGACTCTTCAGATTGGGATGTTGAGAGTAAAAACATGACTTTATGATAAGAAGTCATCACTCAAAGAAGTGTATGCAATACTATCTTGTCTTATTCTCGAGGTTCTTAACTTGTAGACCTAAACTCAAATATGATGAAATCCTTTTGCTTGGCCTCAAAACGCCTATCCTTTGAATAGCTATTGACCAAGCCAACATTATAGACCTTCGAAAGAGCTTATCAGATCAATTGGATTGTATACATTGCGAACATCTCTAAACACCTAAGGATTGATTAAGAGAGATAAAATTGAGGGATATCAAATCAGCCCCCTTTTAATCAAATGAAGGAAAGATCAAATTCATAGATTAAAACAAGTCCTTTCTAATGAAGGTCTTCCAAATGATCATTTCAAGCATTTCTTGAAAATTTGTGAGCATTTTATTCAAATAATTCCTTGAAAAGAAAATTTGATTGTCTAAAATGCATACAAAGAATGCATATTTCAAAATCAGGTTTCAAAAGTTTTTGGTCAACTTAAAACCAAGTTTTCAAATAGTTTATGGTAAGCTAAAAGAAAAACCACATTTCAAACCGTTTTGATTAATTTCAAAACTATTTTTCAAAATAATTTTTGGTCAACTAAAAACCATATTAAGGTTAGTGAAACCTCAAAATCACAAAACTCACAGTTAAGGCATTCATTGTTTGAAGTCTTTCCAAAATCCTACTGATAAAGAACCATTAGGCAAATCCCAAAGTCCTATTGACGAGGAGCCTTTAGGAAATTTCCAAAATCCTACGGGTGGGGAATTAAATAGCAAGTCTCTAAAATTCAAGTCCTATTGGCAAGGAGCCTGTAGGCAATTTCCAAAATCCTATGGGTGAGGAACCACATAGCAAGTCTCCAAAATTCAAGTCCTATTGACGATGAGCCTTTAGGCAATTTCCAAAATCCTACGGATGAGGAACCACATGGAAAGTCCCCAAAATTCGAGTCCTATTGGCGAGGAGCCTTTAGGCAATTTTCAAAATCCTACGAGTGAGGAACCACATGATAAGTCTCCAAAATTCAAAGTCCTATAGGCAATAAGCCCCTAGGCAAATTTAAAATTCTACAAGCGAGGAGCCCTTAGGCAAATTTAAAGTCCTACAGGCGATGAGCCTAGGCAAATTTAAGTCCTACAAGCGAGAAGCCCTTAGACAAATTCAAGTCCTACTGGTGAGGAACCACTAGGCAAATTCAAAATCCTACAGGCGAGGAGCCCCTAGGTAAATTCAAGTTCTATTAGTGAAGAACCACTAGGCAAATCTAAAGTCCTATAGGCGAGGAGCCCCTAGGCAAATTTAAGTCCTATTGGCGAGGAACCACTAGGTAAATTCAAGTCCTACATGCGAGGAGTCCTTAGACAAATTCAAAGTCCTATAGACGAGGAGCTCGTAGGCAAATTCAAGTCTTATTGGTGAGGAACCACTAAGTAAATCCAAAGTCGTACAGGCGAGGAGTCCTTATGAAATTTCCAAAGTCCTAATGGTGAGAAACCACTAGGCAAATTCAAAATCCTCAGACGAGGTGCCTCAGGTGTTCATGGTTCGTGGATTCATCCTTAAACCACGAAATCAGAATAACCATCATAATCATCATCACCATCAATTCATGCCTTTGGATAAACAACAAGGAAACTCTCACAAACAAGTAAGTTTCTCTCTCTCAATCATTAAGAATATTACAAAATGTATTCCGAAAAGAGAACCTTTGGATTAGATCACGAGTTTCAAAAGCAAGAACCCTAATCAGTTGTTGTGAAATTTTCATTTTATCTTGTTTAGTGAGTCGACTAAAAATTCAGGTGTCACCAATATTAAGAATTTTGAACCCAAATTGGGAATCGTGCCCAATATGAAATTGTCGAAATGTGAGACCATCATTTCTAAGGTTAATCAGGTGTGGGTAATTCAATTTTAGCATCAATTTTGCCTAATCAGGTCATTAGGACATCAAATTGAACAAAACCTTATTAACTCGAATATAAAAAGGAGAAAATCTTGGACACAATCATAATAAAAATTGGGGCAAATTATATATTTGGGTTCGGAATATGATGGGGAATTTAATTTTGGGGGTTAAATTTAAAATAATTTGGTCGAATTTGGATCGAACTTGAGAATTTGGACCAACCCGGGTCTGCCGAGTCGGTCGAGTCAACCCGACCCGACCCGGGTAGATCATGTTCTTCACCCGATTTAGCCAACATGTGCACAAAACCCAGAAAACCATTCCAAACCCAAGACTTCACCGATCATTCTTAGCAAATTTAACACGTTTTAATTGATTTGGCCAGTTGGAAAATATCCAGCTGGCACCAGATGATCATCCCCAACCAATTATAAGTCGGTTTTAACTAAATTCGGGCGGGAATGGGATCAACAAAAACAGAGAAAACTGATTTGAGAAAAAGAGAAGGTGTTCGACAAAATTCCAGAGAGAGGGAGGAGAGAGAAACAGAGAGAAAAAGCTTGAAATCTAGAGAGAGAGAGAGAGGAGTAGAGATCTCCCAAGTCGAGTGATCGGCGGCGATCGATTGAACGGCACCGACAAATCGATCGTCTAGGGAGGATCTCCTCCTCGGGTGAACCAGTAGAAGGCTGATTGAGAACGCTTGAAAACGAGCTCCGTCTGACCAATCTAGACCTGTTACAGTGAAACCAAGACCACCAGGGTGAAGACCGAGTGTTAGAGAACAACCCTCGGGGCGCCGATCAGTTCAACAATTTTGATTGATCATTGAATGAAACAGGTAAAAATCGGCTCATGGTCAGTTTTTTCAAAAATTTTCCAGAATTTGATTTTGACCTCAATGTGCATGTTTGAGTAATTTCACTGACGAATCTTGGCATTTTGATGTTCATTACTAGTTTCTAATCATTTTGTTGTTGTTTGATTGTGTTTTGGACATTAAAACGCATGAACCGAGTCAGCCCCATCATTGAAACCCCTTGCCGGAGCTTAGGTGACCCTGCCGGAGCATCACTGTGACCATAGGTCATCCAAGTAGGCTTCCTTTCAACTTTGTTTGATGATTTGATGCTGATTGGAACCGATTTAGATGGCTAGGGTGAGTAGGATAGTCATTTCGGTTCTGAAAAATGCAAGTTTAGCCGATGAGGGATAGAATTTTTGGACTGAATTTTAGCGGGCCGGCGAATGTCCGACGGCACGACGATTAAGCTAGATTAGTAACAGGTAATATGGACTTCATCATGGATCAGTCGGAATGGTCAAAAGGTCACTGAAGGCTCGTTGGCGACGAGCTCAAACCGGCGGCCTTAAAAACATCAAACTAAGAACAGTGCCCACCAGGTGTTCGAGGAAATGCCTCAAAGAATCTAAGCCGAAATGGTGCCGTTTTGGGCACCGTGCTTGCCGGACGGGACGCCAGCAACCGGCACCGGCGACTCCCGGTTCGGCCAAGCTAAAACGGGTCAAACCGGGCCTGTCCGGTTCGTTTCCCCAGCGAGAAAATTAAAAAAATAATAAAATATAAAATTTTAAAAATTCCAGAAAACAAATAAAAAATTAGAAAATTCATAAAAAAAAAATTCAAGAAAAATTCAAAAAATACAAATAAAAAATGTAAAAAATTGGAAAATCAATAAAAATTGAAAAATTGGAAAATTCATAAAAATTTTCAGAAAACCATAAAAAATCAATTCTCGATTTAAATATTTTTCCAAAAAAAATTTCAAAAATTTTGAAAATTCATAGAAAGGTCTAAAATCATCGTGGTCAATCATAAAAAGTGAAATTTGAATTTTTGGAAAGTGCCCAAATGGCATCCAAAAAAAATAAAAAAATTTTGAAAATTCACATAATGGTCCAAAATCATCGTGGCCAACTACAAAAAGTGAAATTTGAATTTTTTGAAGTGCCCAAGTAGCATTTTTTAGAAAATTCCAAATTCAGGGGTTATAACCCCTAAAAAACCCTCAAAATGTGTAAATCATGAAATGAACAAGCTATTAGAGCTTCATTACAGTTTGGGTGTTTTGATTGATTTTCATTTTAGAGACCACTTAGGATTGATTGATTTGATTGACTTTGATTGTGCATTTAATGCTTGTTTGGTCGTTTCTACGATTAGAACAGACAGGATTAGTGGGTAAGTTTCAGAAATTTGCATGGCACATTAGACATCATATCGTTCTTAGGTACCGAAAGGATATTAGGGATCTCAATTTGGGATCAATAACGTAACCAAGTCTCCATACTCAGAATCTCTGGTTCGTAGAATCATGGTATTTCTACTGTACCTCAATTAGGTTTTTAGTCTACCTATCAATAATGACTAGTGGCGACTCCAAAATCACAAATTTAGATATCACCTTCCACTATCACGTGAGGTGTGATCTGGGAGAGACCCTTATTCGGAAATACCTCCTTAGTACGCAAATCCCGAAAACCCCCAAAAAGGAAAAAGCGTGGTACGACATTTCTCATGGGTTCATTGCATTCTGGGCAGGTCAAGCGAAGAAGACGGGTTGTCGGGTCGGGTCAGGTTGACCTGATCAACCCAGCAAGCCCGATTTTGATTAAAAACTCAAATTGAACTCAATTTCAATCGATTTTTTCAAATTAAATCCCAAAATTGAATTCCACATCACATTTTGAACCCAAATATGTGATTTTCCCAATTTTTGTTAAAATAACGTCTAAGATTTTCACATTTTTGTATTCGGGTTAATAGGGCTTTGTTCAATTTGATGTCCTAATGACCTTATTAGGAAAAATTGATGTGAAAATTGAATTATCCACATTTTATTAACCCTAGAAATGATGGTATGATGGTTCAACAATTTCATATTGGGCACGATTCTTAATTTGGGCTCAAAATTTCTAATTTTCAATTGAATTTTGGAAATTTCTGATTTCTATGACAAATTGTGCAATTGGAATGACCATTTTATAATTCAAGGTCTCGAAATCATTTGTTGTGAAGACGCTATGACTTAAAAATGACTAGAAAAGATTTAATTGCATTTTTTGTTCAATTTGGGTTTGATTTTGTCCAAATTTGGGAAAAAAAATACCCAATTGATATTTTTCAAAATTGATGATGTATTAACAGAATTAGATTTAAAATAAGACTAATGACTATTTTTATGGAATTTTCTGATTCCATTTGCTATTTTTCTTGATTTTCTCACTTATTTTGATTAAAAGAAATTAAGGAAAAATCCAGGAAAATGATAAAAAAAAATTATTTTTGGTTTAGAAGTAGGTTTCTAGGCTTGGCCAAGATTCCTAGTCCTAATTTTGAGACTTTTGAAAGTATGAAAAAAATGAGCTAAAAATCAAGTGTCAACACTTTTCTAATTCTCGGGCCAAAATTCACTTTTCTAAGAATTTCCGAGCAAACAGATAACTAAGCAAGTTTAATGAGGTAACATCCAATATATTAGTTTTGATATCTTTGAAAGTTCGATACCCAAGTTTGGATTTCAATTCATGGCTAAAATCGATCAATTGTGACTTTAGTGTATCTCAAACTAACGGGCAGCTTTTAGATGTTACGTATATTCAACTCGTGATTGATTCAATATCAAGCCACGTTTAAGGTTACTCAAACCATGGTGACCTCAGTTGTCACGTAATTGTGAGGGTCAATCATTAGCTTTGAAGAATACGATCGTTAGAAATTGGTTTAGGATTGTTCGTAATTCAAACAATGGCCAAACGAAATCACCTGCGACCCAATTGTATAACATTGGCAAATCATTCCATAACCATCCTTGGATTGTTCTATAATGACCGAAAATATCCCCTTGTCAATCCTTATAGTCGAAGTGTCAATTCAGGGTCGAGTTCTTAGGTTGTGCGTACTTAATTTTTAACTAGTCATTCCCTAATAGTTAGTCTTCTCATGAGTGATCAATTCAAAGTGAGATTTAACTGAAAATGCATCGATGTGATAATCATTTCATAAATCCCGAAAATGGGTCGAAATTCAAAATGTTACATTATCTTAAAAAATGACTAGAAAAGAAGTAATTTCATTTTTGGACGATTTGAATCAAATTCCGCAAATTGGGGAAAAGTTGATTTTAAACCAATTTTTGTAAAATTAATAATGCCAAAGTGAAATTAAGCTAAAAATGAGACGATTTAGGGGTTTTGAATTTATTTCAATTTTTTTGGATAAAGTGTTTACCACCGCCAGCAGCGGCTGCGTTGGCTTGCGCTCTGGTCCCCCCACGAAGGGACCAGAGTTCAAACCCCAGCGTAGTCGTTAGGGAGTCTTAAGTGTGGCGCCGTGGTGGTGGGTCCTGCGCTAGCGTCACCCCAGGTTTACTCCTCCGGCTGTCGGCCGTGCGGGGGGTTCCTGGGTTACCAAAAAAAAAAAGTCAGCATTGTGGTGATTTGTTACTAAAATGCTAATTAATGGGTCAAACTTTGAATTTTTTGCAAATTGATTGTGCAAAAGTGAAAGTGACACTATTTTGGGGGGGGGGTTTTTTATGCAAAAAATTAAAATTTGACTTTGAGTTGACTTTTGGTCAAAGTTTGATAAAAAAAAGTCAACTCAAAAGTCAATGTTTTGATTTTTTGAAATTGAAATGCAAAAAAGCTAGAGAATGAATGGCTAATGCTAAGTCAAATGCTAAATGACTCTTTTTGAATGGAAATCGGATTTCGTCACGATCAGAAACCCTAATTGCCGTTCTCATCCTCGTGAGCTTTTCATCAACTGTGACCATGGCAGCTGATGAGCTATCCCTTTTCTTGGATTTCCAACTAGTTGTGTCTTGGGTAACCTGTTCTTGGGGAGCCCTTTCAACCATAACAACCAAAGCAAGTTGATCTTGGCCCGACATTCTCTTGATCAATTGGTGTGCTTCTCGAACTCCTTGGACGGACTCTCTACTTGCTCTAATTCCACTTGTCACGGGTCGATGGTTTGGGAACGACCCATCTAGCAACTTAGGTTTCCTTGGATCGTTGGAGCGCCTAAACCAAATCTTTTCTTGATCGTTCACCCGAATCGTAGAGAGAGAATTTAGAGAGAGAAGTTCTGACAGAGAATGGAGATTACTTCTATTGTTTGGATGATTGAAATGAGGAGGAGAACCCCCTCTACTTATTCAAGGACTTGACAAATTACATACATTGATCAACTCTTGAATGGGTGGCCGAGATTGCACCTTCTCGTCCGCCAACCATCGGCATTTATGTCGAGAACTCTCTAGAACACGGCATAATTACCATATCGTCCATCCCTAAGAATGTTCCGAAAGCTCCATTAGGGTTTAGACAAGCATTCTTTGAAAGTGCACGGTCCTTGGTGCCTAAATACCTCGCGACCGTGACACATACGTGAGTGTGAATTTCAACCCGACGGGCAGAATTATTTTTTAGTACATGCTGCATACTAGTAGCTATTAGAGGTTAATCATTGCGCAAGTTCAAGGCGAGCTTGAAGGTCAAATGCTCAAATGTTGCCCAACTCACTTAAACATGCATATAATCTTCTAGGCCAGACACCGAAACGGGATACAACGCCTCTCGATATTTTGGCAAAACGAACATGGACATTAGTTTGGTATCTATATCTCCCCTCCCGTCTCGTACATTATGCGACAGCTTAGTAGGATTTGTTCCATACATGTAGCATTTTTTTTTAATACTAGTGTATGGGGCTCAGAGATAGGCCTAAGTTAAAAAAAAAAAGCACCAACTTTACTTTGAACGATAATTCTAGCTTAAACTTTTTTTTATCTCATAAAAATCTTTAATTTTCACTTAAATCCCATATCTGGCATGAACAATTTAAAAAAATTTACATCATGGGGGTCAGATTTAGGACTCGAGTAAAAGTTGGTACTTTTTATTGAAATTAAAAAAAAATTTGAGCCAGAATTATTGCTCAAAGTTTTGTTTTGAATTAGCCCCTCATATATATGTTTTTCAAAGCAAGAGTATAAAGTGGCGTGGTATGGCAGTGAACTTGGAGGATCGTGCAATTGGGAAACTGACCATCGATTGAATTATCGGAGTGATTTCGACAATGGGATTTGCTTACGGCAATATTAGGCAACTGCTATAGTCTAGAATATATATTAGGGAAAACACTTAAATCTTATCTCACATTTCACCCAATAACCGTTTACATACCTCTACTTCTGGGAATACCAAAGGCATATGTGAGTTTTATGTTTGAATACCATTTTATACCTTCGTATCAAATATCCTTGTTTGTCAAAGTGACATTTTTTTTTCAAAAAAAGGGAAAATTATCTAAAAAATCATAATCTTATTGCACTTTTGCCAATTTTGTCATAAACCTTTCAATTTTGTCAATTAAGTCCTAAATCTTTTTACATTTTGCAATTGAGTCTGTCCGGCCAATTTTGGTCGAAAATCGCTGAAGTGGATATCGGCTGTCCTATGTGGCATGAGTGGCATTGACGTGAATAATTTTAATAAAATTTTAATATTTCTTTGAATTTAATTTTTAATTTTTTTTCCTTTTCTTTTATTTTTTTCTTTCCATCCTTTTTTTTCCAAATCGTAGTCGAAGAGGTGTCATGATGCGCCCTCGCACGCTAGGAGATGCTTTCGTTTATCGCAAATTGTAAGATGTCTTATCACTAATGAACGAACATCTCTCCCTGACCATACCTCACAAGACAGCAAATATTGATTATTTCATTTTCTATTTAGTCTATGTTTTGTTTTGAAGTCGCCACTAGTCTTAATGTTTGACTAGAAACCTAATCGAGACAGGGGAGAACTATCCCAATTTCTGCGAACTAGAGATTTCATGGGCAGGGGGATTTGATTACGTTAATGATCTTGATATCGAAATTCTTAACACCCTTTCGGTACATAACTCAATTTGAAATGTCTAACGTGTCATGCAGTTTCTTGAGGCCTATCTACTAATCCTAACCATTCTAAACGGAGAGCAATCAATCAATAAGGAAGTGCGCAATCCATTCACATTACAAACAACATCCTAATATCGTCCCTAAAAAGAAAAATCAATCAAAACAATCAATGCATAGTGAAGCCCTAAAGACTTATTCATTTTTAACGATTGTGTTAGTTTTTTGGGGTTTTAGAGTTTTTTAGGGGTTAGGCCCCCTTTTGGGGGTTAAGCCCCTTTTAGGGTTTTTTTAGGGGTTAAGCCCCTTTTAGGGTTTTTTTAGAGTTAAGCCTCTTTTCACCCCTAAACTAAGAATTTTTCAAAAGAACCACTTTGCAACTCAAAAAATTCTAATTTCACTCAAAATGGGCTGCCACCAATATTCTGAGTCATCATATGAGTTCTTGGAATTTTTATGTTCCTTTTTATTTTTTTGGGGAAAATTTTTATTTCATTTTTTTTACATCCTAGAAGTCTACATTTTCCATTTTTTTCATATTTTTTTTATGTTTTCTTTTACGAAATTTTCTGAATTTTTTAATTTTCTGTATTTTCTACCATTTTTCTAATTTTTATGGATTTTCTGGATTTTCACAAATTTTTATGAATTTTCTGGAAATTTTCAATTTTTTTCTAAAGTTTCTAGAAATTTTCTGTATTTTCTGAATTTTTCTGAATTTTTATGAATTTTCCCAAAATTTCTAAAATTTTTATAATTTTTTTATTTTTATTATTATTTTTTTTCAGAGATAACCAGACCGGTCTGATCGAGTTGGACCAGTTTGAGCTGGTCTCTAGCCTTCTCGGGCGAGGACGTTGCCAAACGGCGTCATTCTCTTCCTTTTCTTTTTGGCATTTCCTCAGGCACTTCATGCGCACCTTGAGTCAGCAACATTGCACTTCTACCATAACTTCAGCCGCTACTCTAATGGCCTTCCGCCGTTGCTCTGAACACCGCAAGCAGCCCTAAACCTTCCCCTAGTTGCCTTCTAACCATCCGTTCCTATTGGACCGCTGTTGAGCCACCACTAGCCGGCAGCTCCCAAACCGAAAATCATAACTCAAAACCATCCTAATCTAGCTTATCTAATAACTAGACCAAACCTTAAGGCATCCTATCCATTCTAATCAATCAAAACATGTATTTAAGCTTAAAAATGATCAGAATGAACTGACTTGAACGGCCTTTTGCCGTGGGGAAATGCTCTGGTAAGGTCTACCGACTTCGGCAAGGGGGTTTTGAAGGCCAACTCGATGCACATGCCAAATCACTGATCCAAAATGCACAAAGCAAACAAAAAATGAATTAGAAACTTGATAAGGAACTAATAAGCACAACAACAACGAGCAAATTCAAAGATCAAGCATGTATTAGTTCAGACATCTATTTAGGCATTTTGACAAACAAATGGCGTGTAAGTAGGAAGAGGCAACGATTCAATCTCTTTACACTTGCTTTATCAACTTATAGACTTGGATTTGCTGAGAAAGTCCCAGATTAGACGATCTAGACCATGTTTCCTCTCTTCGCGATTAGCCGTCTTGTCGAAGTCCGGAGGAGGTCACGCTTATTGGCCAATTCGACGGCGCTTGTCCAGTTTAGGCAGCGCTGGACACTCGATCGTAGAACCTCTACTCTCTCCCTTTCACTTTCTCTCTCTCCTTCTCTCTAGTTTTTCTTCTTTCTCGCTTGCTTTTTGTCGAGCAAGTTCTGTGCGGGAACCACTCTCTCCCCATTGTTTTCTAGTTCAATTTCCCACCCTCTCCCCACTCTAACCGACTCCCCAGACAGTTAGATCGGATGAGGATGAGCTCTCCATTTTCGTTTTCCACGTGTTGAAAATGGAGCTCTAAGTCGGCAAAGAGGCAAGGCTAACTAACCTTTCTTTTCATTTCTATCCCCTTTCCCGCTCGTACTCAATCCGGGTGAAGAAGAAGGCTAACCCAGGTCGGGTTGAGTTGGATCCGACTGACCCGGCAGTCCCGAGTTGGTCTAATTTTACAAATTGGACTCCGTTTTGTCCCAATTTCATGATTTTAACCCCACATTTAGACTCTTTGACACATTTTGCTTTAAAATAAGGGATTGGTTTGAATTTTTATCACAATTAAACCCAAAACTCTAAAGTTTAATTCGGGTAAAATGAGTTTTCATTCAATTGAAAGTCTAAATGACCTAATTTTGCAGAATTTAGGCCAGAATTGAATTACCCATGCTTAATTACCCTTAGGGAAGGTATAAGTTCCGGTCACCAATGTCCAATTGAATGAAATCCCCAATTTGTGTCCTAAAATCCATAATTTTCAATTAATTTTGGGGCTTTTTTTATGTTTTCATCAAATTGGGAAATTGGACCAACTAATATGAAATTCAAGGTCCCAAAATCAATTGTTGTGAAGACACTATAGCCCAAAAATGACTAGAAATGACTTAATTGGATTTTTTATTCAATTAAGATGTGAAATTACCCAAATTTGGGGAAAACATATCCTTAATTGAAATTTATAAAATTGAAGTTTCTGTGCTAAAATTGGAATTAAGAGAAGACTAATGACAATTTTTGTGGAATTTTGAATTTCATTTGGTATTTTTCTTGATTTTCTTCCTATTTTTTAACAAAAGAAATTAAATAAAAATCAAAGAAAAATCTAGAAAAAATTATTTTTTGTTAATAAATAGGTTCCTAAGCATCTAACCTTTGAAAACGAGCTTACCTGCTCATTGGCGATTTTCATCTTTGAGAGACTTGTTGTTGATTATTTCAAAGAACCTTTGAATACGATGATGATGACAGACGAAACTTTGAGCTTGAAAACGTGGTTTTAAGGATGAACCATCTAACCTTTGAAAATGTGGTTTAAGGATAAACCCATCAACCTTTGAAAATATGGTTTAAGGATAAACTCACCAATTTTGTGGTTTAAAGATACGCCCACGAATCTTTTGGTGTAAGGATACACTCACAAACCTTTGAAAATATGGTTTAAGGATAAATCCACCAATCTTGTGGTTTAAGGATACACCTATGAACCTTGTGGTTTAAGGATATACCCACGAACCTTTGAAAACGTGGTTTAAGGATAAATCCATCAACCTTGCAGTTTAAGGATACACCCACAAACCTTGTGGTTTAAAGATACACCCATGAACCTTATGGTTTAAGGATACACCCCTGAACCTTTGAAAAATTGGGGTTTAAGGAAAGACTTGGAATCATTTGAAAATTCGGGGTTTAAGGGAAGACCCGAAACCATTTGAAAAGTCAGGTTTTAAGGGAAGTCTCGGAACCATTTGAACAGTCAGGGTTTAAGGGAAGACCCATAATGATTTGAAAACTTATCTGCTTGAAAAATTAGGTAATTTGAATGTTTTGTATTTTGATGTCCGTTGACATCTGATTTTTAGCTCATTTTTTAAATTTTTCCAAAAATTACAAAATTAGGATTAAGAATCTTGGCCAAGCCTAGGATCCTATTTCTAAACCAAAAATATTTTCTAAAAAAAATTTCTGAATTTTTCCTTAATTTCTTTTGGTCAAAATAATAGAGAAAATCAAGAAAAATAGCAAATGGAATCCAAAAATTCCATAAAAATATTCATTAGTCTTATTTTAAATCCAATTTCATTAATACAGCATAAATTTTATAAAATTGAATTGGGAATATGTTTTTCCTAAAATTGGGTAAAAACAAGTCCAAATTGCTTAAAAACTTCAATTAATTCATTTTGTCATTTTTCGGCTGTAATATCTTCACAACAAATGATTCTGGAACCTTGAATTGCATAATGGTTAGTCCAATTGCACAATTTACCAAAGAAATGGAAAAGCCCCAAAATCCAATTGAAAACTAAGGATTTTTAGCCCAAATTAGGGATCATTATCAATTTGAAATTATCGAACCATGAGATCATCATTTCAAGGGTTAATCAGTCATGGGTAATCCAATTTTGGCATCAATTTTGCTCAATTAGGTCATCTAAATGTTAAATTGAACAACAACCCTAACTATATGAATTTACAATTTGAGAATTTTGCGTTTAATCATGACAAAAATTAGGGCAAATCTAATATTTGAGTGTGAAATATGTTGAGGAATCCAATTTTGGGATTAAAATTGAAAAATAGGGTCAAAATTGGGTTGAATTTGCAAATTTAGACCAACCAGGGTCTGCCGGGTTGGACGGATTGACCCAACCCGACCTGGGTCGACCTTCTTCCTCACCTGACTCGCCCAAAACGTTCTAAACCCAGAAAAATTTCCCATGCTCACCTCTTAATCAACTTAATCCAACCAAATAAGCACGTGTTAATTTTCGATTCCAGCTGGAGAATCTCCAACTAGCATCGAAGATTCGATTTAACCAATTTGGAGTTAGTGATAACCAATTTTGGGTGGAAAATCGAGCTACAAAAGAGAGGAAAAAGTCATTATCTGGGAGGGGGACTTGTTTGAGAAAATTCCTGAGAGAAAGGGAGAGAGAACTAGGGAGAGAAAGGGAGATTTCTAAAGAAAGAAGGAGTTGAGGGTCCCAAGACCGAGTGATCGGTGCTTTTCCGGGCAAATCAGCCTAAATGGTGAACCTCCTCACCGGTGAACTTGTGTTGAAGCTGGTCACATTGGCCTGAAAGTCAAGCTCGGCCGGCATATCCAGACGTTCTCCGATGAATCAAGGCCACCAGCTTAGAGTTCAGGTGTTAAGGAAGAGTTATATAGCCGCGGATTCGCTCAGAAACTTCATTTGATCCTCTGACGAAATAGGTAAAGTTCGCTCATAATCACAATTCTACAAAATTTCAGAAGATGAATTTGAGTTCAATCTTGCTGATCATGTGATTTCGTTTGTAACTTTGAGTTCTTTGATGATCAAAACATGTTTCTGAACTTTTTTTTGTTGTTTGATTGCATTTTGATGGTTAAACCTGCATAAACCGAGTTAGTTGTCCAAGAACCACCTCGCTGGAGCCTGCATATCCTCGCCTGAGTATTCCTTGTGGCCGTAACCTGTCCAAGTTAGCTTTTTCTCATCTTGTTTGATGATTTTACATTGATCTAGACCGATGTAGATGGCTAGGGCAATCTGTATGAGAATCCGTGAACTTAAGTGGATTGTTTAGGATAGTTTGCACGTTGGGTTTTTTTTTTATCGGTTTTTCACCGCCGGCGGTAGTCCAGTGACGAACTAGTTAGGTTAGATTGACAATAGGTGATATGAACTCTTCATTAAACCAATTGAAATGGTTAAAATCTCACCGAAAGGTCATCGGTGGTGAGCTTGAACCGATGGTCTTGATAACAATAAACCCTGAATCATGCACACTAGGTGCTCGGCGAAATATTGAAGAGAAAAAGTGCAAAACAGACTAGAAACCTAATCGAGATACAGGAGAAATACCTTGATCCTACGAACCAAAGATTTTGAGTACTGGGACTTGGTTACTTTATTGATCCTAAATTGAGATCATTAACGCTCTTTCGGTACTTAAGAAATCACTTTCCACTATCACGTGAGGTATGGTCTGGGAGAGATCCTTATGCGAAAATACCTCCTTAGTGTCCAAATCCGGATAAAACCCACCCAAAAAGCGTGGCGTGACACTGCTTGGGGACAAAAAGTCAATCCTTTGGAAAAGTAAACTTTTAGGACTTAAATTCAAGAGGTAGGGATACTTACCTGACCGGCTTGATAGAATCCCTTTTCAACTTGGTGGAAATCCCGCAAAGATTAAGAATCAAGTGTAAGAATTCATTAGCACAATCCTTATTAACAATGGGAACAATACCGCCAACTTTCTTGTGTGCTTCTAGTTTGATTCCATTTGAGATTTGTTTTTCGCAATTTCTTTCCTCTGAACTCTCTGGGGATAATGAAAAGGAAGAATATGTTAATGAACAACATCAAAGAGAATAAATTGGAATGACACGTTCCTTTACCTTTTACCAACTCCATTAGAGAATCTAAGATCTCATATCATCTTGAATTCTTTTGGGCTTCATCCTACAAAATGAATAAACATGTGCATGAAATACATGATATGCATGGTATACAAACAATCTAAAGTGGCCCAAATCATCTTTTGAAATGTTCAATCCAGTTTTTCATTTCATTCATGAGTACAATATTTTGACAGCATCTGAATATACAGGATGAGCCAATTATGTTCAATCCATGTCTACAAAAATCAATGCTCCTCCTGGTAGGACTTTCTTGACAATACACGAGCTTTCATAATTTGAGGTGAATTTCCCACCAGGATATGAGTTATTGGGGATGGTCTTCTTTACCACAAGATCCTCTATTTCAAATGTTTAACTTTCCAATTGAAAGATTTAGCAACTATCTTCTGATAGGCTTGACCATGACAGATGGCTCGACCATGACAGATGGCTCATAGCCTCTTCTCATCAATCATGTCGAGTTGTTCATATCTCTATGGAGGCCATTTAGCTTCAGAAAGTTTTAATTGAGGTAGCACTCTTAGCGAAGGAATCTCCACTTCCACAGGTAATACAGCTTCCATACCATAAACCAAAGAGAATAGCGTTGCCCTAGTTGATGTCCGAATTAAAGTTCGATATGCCATTAAAGCATATGGCAACTTTTCATGCCAATCACGATAGTTCTCAGCTATCTTAGATAGTAACTTTTTGATGTTTTTATTTGCTGCTTCCACTGTTCCATTCATTTATGGGCGAAAAGGAGATGAGTTCAAATGGCAGAAGTGAAAATGCTCGAGCAAGTTCAAATGGCAAAGTTCATTATCATTGATAATTGCTTCTGGAATCCCATATCTGGCAATGATGTCACACCTAATGAACTTTGCCACATTCTTGGCAGTAACATTGGCATAAGAATTTGCTTCAATCCACTTGGTGAAGTAATCGATTGCAACCAAGATGAAACGATGTCCATTTGAAGTCTTGGGATTTATCAGACCAATCATATCGATACCCCACATCGAGAATGGCCATGGCTCAGACATCTGATGTAGCTCATTTGGAGGGGCGTTGATTCGGTCTCCATATACTTGGTATTGATGACAACATCTCACATATTGAATGCAGTCTATTTCCAATGTCATCCAATAATATCCTAACCTCATGATTTTGCGAGTTAGGAGATGGCCATTCATATACGGACCACATTCACCTTTATGGTTTCTTTCATGATTTGATCAGCTTCTTTGGTATCTACACACCTTAGCAAGACTGAATCAAATGACCTCTTGTAGAGAGTCTAACCACTAAGAAAGAACGTTGTGGCTATCTTCTTTATGAACTTTCTATCAGTCGGTTGGCTCCCTCAGGAAATTCACGTGTTTGGAGATAATTTTTAATATCATGGAATCACAGTTCATCATCAAATTCTGCTTGAACTACCAAGCAATATGCTAGTTGCTCTAAAATATTGATTCTCAATAGTTTAATATCCAAACCATCTTCTGCTTGTAGCAAGGATGATAAAGTAGCCGGGGCATCTACAAAGTGATTCTGAGCTCTTGGTAGATAATCAAATATGATCTCTTCAAATTCTTCCATCATCTTTTCCAAGTATTGATGATAGAGTACTAACTTGGAATCTCAGGTTTGCCATTCACCTATTGTTTGTAGAATAATAAGCATTGAATCTCCGTACACTTGTAACTTCTTTACCTTCATCGAGAGAGCTAGTTGCAGGCCAAGTATGCATGATTCATATTTAGCAATATTGTTAGTGCATGGAAATATTAACTTTACTAATATTGGATAATGTTGTCCTTCTGGAGAAATAAACACCGTCTCGGTTCCTAATCCAAATAAATTGGTTGCGCCAT
This sequence comes from Syzygium aqueum, assembly GCA_031216185.1. Lineage (NCBI taxonomy): Eukaryota > Viridiplantae > Streptophyta > Magnoliopsida > Myrtales > Myrtaceae > Syzygium > Syzygium aqueum. Next base: position 16,431,729 of record CM062236.1, read on the forward strand.
CAAAGTACATGGTCCACTTATCATCAACTACCGCCAAGACGCGGTCATCAAACTCATCTTTTTTATTATTGGTAGATCCTTAAGCACTTTCTGCCAACATATCCGCAATGGCTCGTCCTTTAATGGATTTTTGTGAAGAGCTTCTGATGTCAAATTCTGGGAATAGGACTTGCCATTTAACCAACTTTCTGACCAAGGAGGATTTCTCTAACGGGAACTTGATTGGGTCATTCTCGGTTACCAACAAGATTTGGTGATGAAGAGTTGTATTGCCTTAACGTGTACAACACCCAAAGTGCAACACATGTCTTTTCAACTGCCAGGTAACTCATCTCAGAAGTGGTGAATTTCTTGCTCAAGTAATAGGTGGCCTACTCCTTACCATCATTAGGTCTCTTTTGAACAAGCACACCTCCTAACGACTCACAATGAACCATTAAATATAAGATCAACAAGATACCGAGGATTAGTGGCATGAGCACTAGTAGACATACCAAATATTCTTTGATCTTATCATAAGCTTGTTGACATTTTGTATCCCATTTCACTTTGGCATTCTTCTTTAGCAACTTGAAAAAGGGCTTTGCAGTTATAACACCCCCAACCTCGGGGTCATAAACGTGACATCCCGTTCATTATTATCTTTAAACACAAGCGGAAGCATATCTCGGGACAATCACATGAAAAACAACAGTGGGATTAAGACAAACAGCATCATGAGCAAACCTTATGTTTATAGGACACACAAACATATTTTACAAGTCAACTTAGTTAATCCAACCCATTTACACACAATAACAAGTGGCTTGGGTGTCCTAAGCCCACTTCTTCGAATTCACAGCTCCTAATTTTCCCCGAACTCCAACATGGCTTAAACTCCCCTTGCCGCCGTCGTCCGTTCGACCATCCTATGGACCTGAGAGGGAAAAACGGGGGATGAGTCGGGGAGACTCAGCAAGTGAAAACACTAATATCAAGTGAGGATATATCAATCGCCGTTAACATAAGTCGGCCCTTACCGCATCCATATCGATGGCAGATCAATAGCAAAGTTTAAAAAAGAGAACATCACGCACGGCTATAACATATGCACTTTACCAGCCAACTCTCGGTTACTAACCAAGGCTCGGTTCTATCTCATGTACACTTTACCAATCAAGGCTCGGTTCTATCTCATGACAACATCAAACATGAAACACGATCAAACTGAGGAAATGAACTAACTACGACCAACCAAACGACCAAGAAACGATCCAAGCAAACCACGTCACAACGCATCTCAACATCCTTTCCCGATATTAAGGAATTCACTTACACAACAATTAACAAAAACTAGAGAAAACGAGGCGTGTGAAGGACACGCGAGTCTCGGCGACTCTTAGGCGATTCACGAACACTCGGGCCTTGAACACTCGGGCCTCGGACGTGGCTTCCTCGCTCGATCAAACAACAAGAGAGACACGAGCCAATCAATAAGCTTTTTCTCTCTTTCTTTCTCTCTCTCTCTCTTTCTTTCTCTCTTTCTTTCTCTATTTCTTTCTCTCCTTGGCCAAATGGCCTTTCTCTATTTATAGAGTGACAAAACTTGGGGTCAAAGCTTGGATGAGGTAAGCACACGTGTCATCGGGGCAATGAGGTAAGCGTGCATGTCATCCACCCATTAATGGCCTAAGTCCAAAAGTCAAGAATAATGATGAAGGGCCCTAAAGTCTTGATTCATTAATGCATGACATCATGAAGGGCCACCAAAGTCCAACTTTAATAAATGCAAGCCATCATGAAGGCCACCAAAGTCTCACTTAATAAATGCAAGCCATAATGAAGCTTGGAGGATAAGCTTTGACTCGGTCAAGGCCTTATCCTCTAGATTCTTCTACCAATTTCCCCATGAGCTGACCTCCAATCAAAGCAGAACATATCTCATTTGAAAGATCATAATGTGTACTTTAAATCATCAGAAGACACCAAGTCGAAATTCCAATGTTCTCATGTAGAAAATGCTAAATCTTTGAAATCTGACAAAACCGGACAGTTTTGCACTGTTCACGAAATCGGACTTGAAAATATAGTAAATGAACTCTGAAAATTCTCAAATTTTAATATGTCATAAACAAGACCTTAACAAACATTTCTCGTGAAGAACATAAATTCAGAATTTTTCCGTAAATACCATTTTTAGTAGTTCAAAAACAGACTAAAAACAGTTCGCAAAAATAGTTCGCTGAAACAGGACTCTGGTTTCTCAAATTAAGCTCTATCTAGAATCCAAATCCTATTGGAAAATTCCAAAATTTATGTACGTTATAGAAAAGAATGTTCTCAACAACTTTTGCGAAGGAAACTTTTCCAAAATCGGCCCAGAAAATCTTGTAGAAAATAATTATGGTGTGAACATCACTGAAATTCCCATTCTGGGCAGTTTTGCACGGTCCGAAAATCAAGCCATTGTACCACTCATATCAACTCTAAAAATTCTGAAATTAAATTATGTAAAACTTCAAGAGGTTTGGAACAACTTTCAAGAAGGAAGTGTTCAAAAATTCGGATCACAAAAGTCTCCCCAAAAATAACAATACAAAGAGGTACAAAGGATCCAAAACTGGGTTTTCCAAAACAAGAGAAAACAATTTAGTTCCAATTGGAAAACCACCAAACTTAACTCATAATCATTTCCCAGGGATTGAAATTGAGGATATCACTATTTACTTGCAGCTTCCCAGGCCCAAAAATCGGGATGTGACAGCAGTTTCAGAAAGTTGGTGGATAAATCAGGCAAAATAATTCAACCTCCTTAATAAGCTTCTTACTTCTTTTACCAGTGAGGGAGTTTTAAGATCATATATTGCTTTGATTTTTTAGGGATCTATCTCGATGACCCTATCACCAACTACGAATCCTAATACCGTGCCGAATTTTGCTCCAAATACTTACTTGTTGGGATTTAACCTCAACTTGTATTTTCTGAGTCTTTTAAACAGCTTTTTAAGTACTACCACATAAACTTCTCCATGTTTGGATTTGGCAATCGTGTCATCCACATATACTTTGATTTTCTTGTGCATCATATCGTGACATAAAGTGACCATCGCTCTTTGATACGTTGCACCAACATTCTTCAAACCGAAATGCATCATTTTATAACGAAATGTTCTCCATGGTGTAATAAAAGATGTTTTTGCCTTATCCTCTTTCTTCGTGAGGATTTGATTATATCAAGAAAATCTATCAATGAATGAGAATGTTTCAAATCCGGCGGTGCTATCAACTAGAACATCAATATGTGGTAGAGGGAAATCATCCTTAGGCTTCCTTTGTTTAGGTCGCGATAATTAACGCAGACTCGCACTCGTCCATCCTTTTTCAATGCGGGAACTATATTTGCAACCCATTATGGATAGGGAACTACCTCAATGAATCCGACTTTGAACAACTTCATAACTTCTTTTTATATATTTTTTGCCAATTCCGGTTTAGTTCACTAAAGTTTTTGTTTCTTCGGAGGGATGCTCAAATCAATTGGCAGAGTATGCTCAACAATCTTTGGATCAAGGCTAGGCATATCAGTGTAAGACCATGCAAAGATATCCTGATATTCTTTGAGTAATTCGGTAATACTCTTTGCTTTTTTGGAAGAAAGGCTTTCTTTAATCTTAACTTCTTTGAGATTTTCATCATCACCTAAATTGATGGTAACTGTTTTCTCTTGTGTTAGAGGTTTTGATTCTTCATGACGAATCCATTCCTTTCTAACCTACTCTTCATCTTCATCAACTTCCTTTAATATCACAAGTGATTTTCTCCGAAGGATTTGGACCACATAAGAACCTATTATGAATATACGATTGCTCATGCCTGACATGCAACAAACATGGTTAGTAATCTCAAATAAAATACAACAATGCCTGAGGTTTCATGAAAAACCCTTTTTAAGAAACCACTTTTGAAACTTGTTTTGAAATAACGGGAAGAGAGAGCCAATCCTCATATCCTTGGACATCTTTGCTCTTCACAAAAATCATTTTCGCAACTAGGAGTGATGTAGAAATCTAAAGCCTCAAGCCTCACTAGTGAGAACGATATTCATTATAGGTTTGATTGTTGTTTCCATACATCTTTAACAAAACATTGAACACTTTATTGATTGTGAGAAACTACATCAACATGAACTGAAATTGCAACTAAATTGAAATTGCAAACAAAATCGAAATGAAGCTAGAAACCATGAAAGCAACAATGCAATGGAAAAGACAAAACTGCAAGGAAAGAATTAGGAGGATCTTCCTACTCTAATGCATAGGTATCTTCCACTTCAGATATGATGACATTAATAGTATTCTCCTAAAAAATACCAAGTAAAATCGATTCTTCCTCCTTACCAAAAAAAAAAAAAATCGATTCTTCCTCTGCATGAATATTCTCTTCTTAGAGTGATTTGGAAAGCCGAGGAAAAATCTTCTTGATATGAATCTGATGATAGGCAAGCTCTTTAACCTTACCTTTCTATGTTGTTAGATTAATAGCACAACCACCTCGGCGCCCATGGCTTCCACGGTTTCCATGGCCGTGTTCTCGACCTTGACCTTGGCCTCCATAATGGTCATTAAAGCTTTCTCCTATGTAGTCAATTCCATACCTCTTTTTGGACACAAGTGGAGTGATTGGTTCTTTGATCCCCTGGACATTTGCCCCAAGTCTATCTCTAAGAACAACCCATATTGATAGAATACCTTTCTAGACATGATTGACGATGACGATAGTTTTGGATTCTTCATAACGCTATCCATAGGTACGTGCACTATTGAGATCATTTTGAATGAATGATAGCTTGGTTCTTCTTTCACTTCGAGTTTTATGTACGGTATCGCACTCTCCTTATGGCTACGAAGTCTATCTCCCCGTGCATAGTGATCATCTTCCCATCAATAACAAACCTAACCTTCTGACGTAGGCTTGATGGAATAGCACCCGCCGTGTGAATCCATGGCCTTCCTAGCAATAGATTAAAGATCCTTGGAATATCAACAACTTGGAAGTCAATTAGAAATGAAATGGGACCAATGGACACTTCTAGCTTGATGTCCCCGATAAAATCCTTCTTCATGCCATCAAACAATCTCACAATTACCTTCGTTGGTTTAATGGACTCCTCATTAATCCCTAATCGATGTAGCATGCTTAATGGGCATAGGTTGAGAGTGGAGCCATTATCAATTAGCACCCGAGATACTTTCTTGCCTTTGCACTTAACCACGATGTATAATGCCTTATTATGTGGTCGACCATCCATGGGAAAATCTTCATCCGAGAAGGCAAATTGATCCTTTAAAATAATAGTGCCAACAAAGTCCTCCAATTGTACCTCATTGATAGTTTCCAGCACATGTACTTCATTTAGAAGTTTCATGAGAACCATCTTATGCCTTTCGGATGTCTTAAATAGATCAAGTAGAGAAATTTGTGCCGGCATCGTCCTTAACTGTTCAATCACCTCGAATATGCTTGTCTTCATGACAGATAAAAGTTGCTTAATGTCCTCTGTTGTCACCCCTTTCTTTTCGACTTCTCCCTCCTTAGGGGCATAACATCTAACTGATCGGGTAATTGCATCAACTTCTTTCAAAGAATAGTCCCATGGCACGCGTTTGGTGTCGGACTTAACTTTCGGGGGTAGAGTAATTACCACCGGTTGTAGTTCACTTTCTTCAATATTAAACTGATCAATAGGAAGTTGAATAGTGATTGGCTCTATATGACATTTTTCTTCTCTATACCTATCAACTTCATCTAGCCTAATCACGAATGGTGTGATTATGGACACTATACCTTCATTATTCTCTTCGTTCATTCCACCTCAACCATCAGGTATGATGACTTCATGCGCCTCGCAAATAAATCGTATGTCGCCTTGGTGAATATCTTCCGTTTTTTGTTCTTCTTCTTCTACCTCCTCTTCAGGGTTCATCTCATTGTTTTGGATCTCCACTTCGGGATTTACTTCATCATTCATTCCATCCCAACTATTGGGTATAATGACTTCATTTTTTAAGGCCCATGGAGGAGGTGTGTATATGACTTGGAAGTTATACTTTCTAGAATCCTCACCCAAGGTGTCTATTACCTCACTGCTCTGATGTGCTTTACTATGGAATTGAGCATCACCATGATGGATAGCTTTTACTTTGGCCTCATACTCGTCATCTTCATTGGACGCAGATTTCTCATCTTCATCCCAAATCATGCATACCACATTGTGTTTCGGTAGAGGATTCTGATGCACGCTTGGCTTCGGTTCTTGGAAGTTGAGAATCTTCCTATCAATAAGTTGTTGAACTTTGATTTTCAAAGTGAGGCAATTATCCATATCATGCCCCCATTCTCCCATATGATATACACAGGTTTTAGACTCATCGAATCTAGGAAACCTTGGAGGATGCTCTCTTGGTACCTCTTTAGCCACCATGTGCCCCTCAAGAAGCATAGGTAGTAATTTTGATAACGGAAGCGGTAATGATGTGAATTGCTTCACAGACTTCTTTCTTGGCTCAAATGGCTTTGTATTTTTCCAAGTGATGTTTGATTGTTTCTGGGGTGGTGCTGTGTATTCATTTGGGCTTGTCACCACTGCCACTTCATGAACGGGCTCTTTATCCTTCCTTATAGGATAAGATCTGTGCAATGATGCCTCTTGGGTCTTCTTTTGCTTCTTTCCACAGTCTATTCTTTCACCTACCTTCACCAGCATGGTAAATGTTTGACAACATGAGGCATACAGTTTGTCATAATACTCATATAGAAGCGACTTCAGGGAGAGCTCAATGAGGTCATCTTCATTAATTGCAGGCTTGACTTATGAGGCAACGACTTTCCACCTTTGCGCAAAAGCTCGAAATCCCTCATTGCTTCTCTTTTCGATTATCATGAGATCTTTTCTCATTGGTAACACCTCAATATTGAACTTGTATTGGCATAAGAATTCGCCATCTAGATGATCCCATTCGATAAACTCTTCAATGTCAAGGGCGGTGTACCATGCCAACACCGCCCCTCTCAAACTGTCTTGGAATGTACTAATAAGAAGGGGTGTGTTGTCGGAGGACTTCTCCATCTTGCGGAGGTAATATTTCAAGTAACTCTTTGGGCAACTGGTTTCGTCATACTTGCTCACAAATTCAGGTTCTTTGTAGTTCTCTGGGACCACTACCTTTGTATATGGCTAGAACTTCTCGAATTTTTACAGCTCGTAGCCTTGGCTTGCGAGGCATTCTTCAATCTTGGCTAATCTTTTGGCCCCTTCCTCATCCTTAGATTTATCAAAAGTCTTCTTCGATGTGTCTTCTTTCTCTAAATTCACTACCTCATGTGTGATTTTTGGAGGATTTTATTGAGTTAGCTCTTTTTTTTTATTCGGCTCATCGTGGGACATTTCTACAAGAGTCGAGGTATTAGCATTGGGGACCATAGGATAAGACCCTCTTGAAGCAATGACAAAAGCCTTCATTTCTGCCATCATGGCAACCATTTGAGTCATTTGGTTCTCGACCTTTGCCAAGCGATTGTAGGTTTCTTCCTTTGCCATCCTTGCTTGTAAATAGGTCCAAATTTGTGTTCTCCTTTCTTATGTTGTTATATCACCTTCATAGAAGAAGCAAACAATTAGTACGACGAAACAATAATAAAAACCTACATTCTTTCAATTATATGGTTTCTTTTCGATTAACAAGGATAAAAACTTTTACACGAGCCTTAGCCTTATGTTAAATTTCTTATCAATGTCTACCTCGAGAAATCATATAATTCAAAGAATCATAATCTATGGTGATTCCTTTATTACATTTCAAATCATGATCCAAATTTAGTCGAAAGTATTCATCAAATGACTATTTCAACTTCAAAAATGAAGCTTGGAAGTTTTCAATACAATACTCCAAACTCAAGTGGGAAACTAAATCATTCAAGTTTAGGCTTCTTGCTAGCTAAGGTAACTTTCGCCATTTCATATTCATCCCATTCCTTAATCTGAGACTCCCATTCTTCCACTTCAATCACTACCTCTTCAGGGACGTATGGCTCCACTCTTGACGTGTTGAGGACGATATACTCCGACACATATGGCTCTTCATAGCTTGGAATAACACTTAATGGCACATACAATTGAACATCAATCGGTCGCTTGTCTTCCAGCCGCTTGATATACTCATTTGATGTCGAATAAAGCTTCATCTTCCCTTCTAAACCTTCGGGCCATTCAATCATTTGCTTGGGTGACTTCTTTAGGGAATGGGTGATCTTGTCAACTTTCTCTTGTAGTCTTCTCTTTTCATCTTCGGGTAGAGTTCCTCTTGAAATTTTGAATGCAAATTCTTCGAGATGCCATATCGGTAGGACTTGTTGCAGCACAACTCTCAACGGGCAATAAGAAGTGCCTCCATTTAAGTCGATTAAAGGTACCATATTACCTTCTTGGCACGTGATTCTAGCCTTGGTTATCTTTGGCCAACTTATCCGCCGTAGGAATTGTTTGGGAGTTAAGGCCTTAATGAAATTGGCCCATTCTAGGAAGGAGTGTTTGGGCAACTTATCTTGAATCCTAATGTGTCTCTCTATCGGATTCACTGATGAGCTAATCTCTTGGATGCTCATGAAACACCCCATGGTTGAAGATGGGAGATAAACCATAAATAGAGTAACCCTTGAATGCCTGAAATACTCCTTTTTCATTGTTTTGGAACTTGTTCAAGGAAATAATAGTTTCGGCTAAAAGCATGCTAGAAAAGTCTGGTTTGAGACAAGCTTGTCCGGTGATTATGGCTACCAAAGGATCTAATCCCGTTTTGGACACGGTAAACAAAACGAATCCAAAAAATGCTAGGAGAAAGACCTTAGCTAATGTGTTTCTTATTTCCCTTAGAAGTTTAGAGCAATTGGCTATTAGGAATGACAGAGGAAACCTCCTGATATTTGTTTTGATTAATTTCTCAACTTGAGAGGTTTTCAAGTTGAGAAATTCAGCTAAGACGCTTATGGGATTTAACCCTATGGGAGGCTTTACGATCTTAGGTTTGAAATCAACTCCAATGGCGGCCTTGTACTCTTCTAAAGTTGGTATCATTTCATTTTCGCCAAGTAAAAACGTGGCATTAACGACCTCTCAAAAATGAGCCAAAGTTTGAATCAAGCTAACTTGGTATTTGACATTGATTAGCTCAAATAGATATCTCAACATTTTTTTGACGTAATCTTGATTCTCTTTGGTCATGTTTTCTCACATGCTAAGAGCTCCTTTTGGGGGATTGGAATCACTTGAATATCTAATTTCCCCATTTTGAGTCTAAAGGATGCAAAAACATTCTTGGTTAATCACCATGGATTACTAACAAGTTTTAAAACTTCTATTTTAACCATATGTTCTTTTTAAGGGAAAATGAAAGTAAGAAGCGTTTGTATACTTAAGAAGTCATACAAGCATCGTCTTAGATCTATTTTATGCCTTAAGAGAACATATGATTAAAAATGGGAACGAAACCAATGTTTGAAATGAATGCCCATTTCTTATACTCCATTAAGACCAAAAAGACTCAACTTGTGATTTACAAACTCTAAATACATCCAAATGGACTCCCTATTGCTTGGATGGCAAGGCCATTAGACTACTTGATGTTTACACCCTTTGGAATACAATCAAAGTGACTTTTCATTTTTTAAATGGCAATGGCCATTTGTTTTACAATGGAAATGCCTATACATTTCACCTAAGTTTGCAAAATGACCCAATAGAGTATAAAACCCTAATAATTCATTTTAACCTAAAAGGGACATTCAAATCAATCATTGTTTGTTGTCTTTAAACTTTTATTTGTATTGTCTAAATAACTTGCACAATTTTTTTTAAAAAAAAAAGAGCAAGGAACGATACTTACTCTTACCTAGACAAGTTTTTCTGTTTGGTATAACTAATCACAAAGACACGCGGATGCAACTTTTGCATGGTCTTGACGCCTAAAGGTAGGGTATACTAAAGGCTCATGTTCACCACCTTAACGAATAAGGGATTTCATTTCAATAGGTACACGACCTAAAGTGATGGAATATTATTTCGTCTCGGTGATCAATATGAATAAAGACTATCCCATGAGCCCATAGTGTAGCCTAGATCCACATCTCCTAAGGGTGATCCTAGTTTGTTTGGGCCATGGGTGGTGTGTGCCAATAGTATAGTGCTAAAGCGATTTAAAAGGCATGCACAATAATTTCTAACCAATCAACACTTCAAATATAATTATATCACATTCATTCCGCCACCTCCCTACAAAACAAATGGTAAGCAAAGACTACAACCCTTATTCCCTTAAACTGCAATAACATTTAACACTTTCGTTGGTAGGACTTACCTCGAGTCTTCATGTGAGCACAAAACACATGCAAATCGAGCTAAGGTAGGCCTAAATCCACTAGTCCCCAGTAGAGTCACCAAGCTTGTCGTGCCGCATCTTCACGCTTTAGGAGGTACTTTCGTTCATCGCAAATGGTAGGATGTCTTATCATTAATGAACGTGGGTCTCTCCTTGACCATACCTCACGAGACAGTGGGTATTGATTATTTCATTTTCTATTTAGTCTGTGTTTCATTTTGGAGTCGCCACTAGTCTTAATGGTTGGCTCAAACCTAATCAAGATAGGGGAGAACTATCTCGATTTCTACGAACCAGATATTTCATGGGTAGGGGGATTTTGTTACATTAACAACCTTGATATCGAAATCCTTAATGCCCTTTTGGTACCTAACTCGATTTGAAATGTCTAACGTGTCATGCAATTTCCCGAGGTCTATCCACTAATCCTGATCATTATAAATGGGGAGCAATCAATCAATAAGGAAGTGTGCAATCCATTCACATCACAAACAGCATCCTAGTATCGTCCCTCAAAAGGAAAATCAATCAAAATAATCAATGCATAGTGAAGCCCTAAAGGCTTGTTCATTTTTAAGGATTGTGTTAGTTTTTTGGGGGTTTTAGGGGTTAGGCTCCCTTTTAGGGGTTAAGCCCCATTTTAGGGTTTTTTAGGGGTTAAGCCCCTTTCACCACTAAGCTAAGGATTTTTCAAAAAATCCCACTTGTGCACCTCAGAAAATTCTAATTTTACTCAAAATAGGTGGCCACAAGTGTTCTAAGTCATTTTGTAAGTTTTTGGATTTTTTATTTTATTTTTATTTTATTTTTTGGGGAAAATTTTTATTTCATTTTTTTACTTCCTAGAAGTCTAAATTTTCCATTTTTTTCCTATTTTTCTGATTTTTTTTATTTTTTTATGAAATTTTCCGAATTTTTTTTAAAATTTTCTGAATTTTTTAAATTTTCTGGATTTTCTGCAATTTTTCTAACTTTTATGGATTTTCTGGATTTTATCAAATTTTTATGAATTTTCTAGAAATTTTCAATTTTTTTCTAAATTTCTAGAAATTCTATGAATTTTCCCATAATTTCTAAAAAATTTATAATTTTTTTATGATTTATTATTATTATTTATGTTTTCGGAGATAACCAGACTGTCTCAGACTGGTCTGATCGAATTGGACCGGCCTGAGCTGGTCTTTAGCCTTCCCCAATGAGGAAGGTGCTGAACGGCGTCGTTCTCATCCTTTCTTTTTGGCATTTCCTCAAGCACTTTATGTGCACCCTGAGTCTGCAATATTGCACTTCTACCATGACTTCGGCTGCTACTCCAATGGCCTTCCGTTGTTGCTCTGAACACAGCAAGCGGCCCTAAACCTTCCCTTAGTTGCCTTCTAACCATCTGTTCCTATTGGACCGTTGTTGAATCACTACTAGCCAGCGGGTCCTAAGCCGACAATCATAACCCGAAACCATCCTAATCTAGCTTATCTAATAACCAAATCAAACCTTAAGGCATCCTATCCATTCTAATCAATCAAAACATGTATTTAAGCTTAAAAATGATCAGAATGAACTGACTTGAATGGCCTTTTGCCATGGGGAAATGCTCTGGTAAGGTCTACTGACTTCGGTGACGAGATTTTGAAGGCCCAATCGATGCACATGCCAAATCACCGATCCAAAATGGACAAAGCGAACGAAAAATGAATTAGAAACTTGAATACGGAACTAATAAGCATAACAGCAGCGACCAAATTCAAAGATCAAGCATGTATTAGTTCAGACATCTATTTAGGCATTTTGACAAACAAATAACGTGCGAGCAGGCAAAGTTCTCACCTTCGTCGTGAGAGGCCAAAATTGAATTTTCGAACCACTAGCAAGCAACGATTCAGTCCCTTTGCACTTACTTTATCAGTTTACAAACTTGGATTTGCTGAGAAATTCCTAGATTGGACGATCTAGGCCATGTTTCCCCTCTTCGCGATCAGCCATCTTGCCGAAGTCTAGAGGAGGAGGTCACACTCATCGGTCAATTCGTCGGCGCTCTTCCAGTTTAGGCAACGCCGGACACTTGGCCGTGGAACCTCTACTCTATCCCTTTCACTTTCTCTCTCTCCTTTTCTCTCTAGTTTTACTTCTCTCTCTCTCTCTCTTGCTTTCTGTCGAGCAGGTTCTGTGCGGGAACCACTCTCTCCCCACCATTTTCTAGTTCAATTTCCCGCCCTCTCCCCATTCTAACTAACTCCCCAGTCAGTTAGATCGGATGAGGATGGATAGCTGGAGTCTGCAGCTGTCCATTTCGTTTTCCACATGTCGAAAATGGAACTCTAAGTCAGCAAAGAGGCAGGGCCAACTAACCTTTTTTTTTTTTCATTTCTACCCCTTTCCTGCGTGTACTCAATCTGGGTGAGAAGGAGGCTAACCTAAGTCGGGTCGGGTTGGATCCAACCGACCCGGCAGACCCAGGCTGGTCTAATTTTACAAATTGGACTCCATTTTGTCCCAATTTCATGATTTTAACCGCACATTTAGACTCTGTCACATTTTACTCTAAAATAAGGGATGGGTTTGAATTTTTATCACAATTAAACCCAAAAACCCTAAATTTTAATTCTGGTAAAATGGGTTTTCATTCAATTGTAAGTCTAAATGACCTAATTTTGTTGAATTGAGGCCAAAATTGAATTACCCATGCTCAATTTCCCTTAGGGAAGTTATAAGTTCCGATCACAAATGTCCAATTGCATGAAATCCCCAATTTGGGTCATAAAATCCCTAATTTTCAATTAATTTTGTGGCTTTTTTTATGTTTTCATGAAATTGTGAAATTGGACCAACCAATATGAAATTCAAGGTCCCAAAATCAATTTTTGTGAAGACATTATAGCCCAAAAATGACTAGAAATTACTTAATTGGATTTTTGGTTCAATTAAGATATAAAATTACCCAAATTTGGGGAAAACATATCCTTAATTGAAAATTTGTAAAATTGAAGTTTCTAGGATAAAATTGGGATAAAGAGAAGACTAATGACTATTTTTTTTTGGAATTTTTGAATTTCATTTGGTATTTTTCTTGATTTTCTTCCTATTTTTTAACTAAAGAAATTAAAGAAAAATATAGAAAGTTTATTTTTTGTTTAGATATAGGTTCCTAAGCATGGCCAAGGTTCCTAATCCTAATTTTGTGATTTCTATGTAAAGTTGAAAATTTGAACCAAAAATCAAATGTCAATAGGAGGTCGAGCCGACAAACCATCGCCGGCCATAGGCAAAAGGCAAAGACCCTCCCTTAGTGTCACAGCTCAAATTTCGACGTAATTTCGGGATCAATAAAATTGATAATTATTTGCATTTCATTTTAGTAAGTCTCGTCCAGGATTGATCACTCTTGGGATACTAACCAATGGGGTATGGTTAACTAGGGAAACGATATGTGGACCAGGGACCCGATTGTGAATCAGGCCCCGATCTCGAGAATCAATGAGGAAATGTTTTGGGCCGACGTGGGCCGATCTTAGGAAAAGTAATGGATTTGATTTGGCCAAGACCAATAATGTACAATTGGTTCGCAGGTGATTCTGCATGATCGAAAGTGCACGTGGCCAACCAATCCTGAACTTTAACTGAACGATCGCGACCTCTGGAACTAACGATAATTCCTCTCTTTCTCTTGGTGATCGGGACCGTCATGATTCGAATAACTCTAGGTCGATACATATAACCCCTATACTGCTTCTCGTTAGTGAGAGACCCTCAAATTAGAAATTTAGCGAGTTTTGGTCAAGGAATTAGACCCGGACTTCGATGTCGATTTCCAAGGGCTTAAGAGACTATTTTTGAGAAACCGACGTAATATTATGCTGGCAACACACATTTGGGGTTGGTACAGGTGAAAAATGAAACTTCGATCCGGGACCGGAAAAATGACCATTTTGCCCCTAGGCCAAATTTGGTTTCGAATTTGGGGATAATTAAGGAAATTAATTAATTTTGGACTTATCTCAATTATTGGACCCAATTACCATTTTACCCCTCAATTATTTGGATAAGATCAATCAAGATCGTTGGATCAAGAGCATTTTGGTCAAAACCGTTGGATGAGCGACACGTGGCACCCATTAGCGACTATATTTGACCACCTTGGACCATCTTCTCTCTCTCCTCCATCTCATTTGGCCGGTCCTCTCTCCCTCTCTCCCGATTTCCTCTCCCTCCTCTGCCGGTCTCTCTCTCCCTCTCTCGGTCGTGAGCTCGCCGGAGCCGCCCGCCGCCACTCGCCAGAGCTGTGTGCCGCCGTCGCCATCCACGCTCACCACCATCATCGTCTCATCCCCATCCCCTCTCTCTCCCTTATTTTTCTCTCTCTCCCGCCACACACTCTCTCTTTCTCTCTCTCGGCCAAAGGACCGTTTGTAAGGTTCGTCAATGAAAAACAATGCAGCGGAATATAGAACCCTATACAGGATCCATGTGTATATTGAAATTGAAAGGGAATTTTGAAGCGTACCTTTTGCAGATCGAAGATAAATTAGCAGCTGATTGTGTCTGGATTAGCGCCACAAGTGTTGCACCTCTACCGATATCCACACACACGAACGGAATTCTCCAACGATCCACGTGCTAGCGAAAGATCTTGAAGTTCGTTTTCCTGAACGCCTTTTCATTTTCGATACTCTGTCGAAAAAACCCTAGACAGAGAACGATTCTCTATCTATTTATACAGCCTCATTATCCAGCGAAATTAAAAGAAGTGGGCCAGGCGATTTGGGCCCGCCAAACCATCCACATTTAATCGTACGTTTAATCATTATCTTATAACGCGCACGACCGCATAGATAATTCAAATGAGAGAATAAATTAAAGTCTACTTCTTAAGTAGATCAAGGTGCACAGAAAATATTAAGTCCGTTCGCTATTGTGTGCAACCCTGTAGGTTCACTAAACATTAGCAGTGTGCTCAAAACTCTTTTTGGCCCACAAGTCATAAGCGGTCTCTAGCAAGACATTATGACTACCTAAGTATAGTGAAGGTCGATTTTCCGACACAACCTAATCTACAACTAATATTAAAGTATCAACCTTGATTGATTCTTAGGGCAGACCACTAACACCGCCATCCACCGCCGTTCGCCACCGTCCGTGCAGTCGCTGCTGCTCACACCGTCACCACCAAACCGAACCTCATCCCCTCCACCGTCTCACTTGTACTGTCTTTGCCGTCGTACGGTTCGGTCAAGGAACGCCGTCCATACCGCCGTGCCTCCGTGAGCCACCGCTGTCGCCGCCGTCGGTTTCACCGTCCACCGGTGATCGGCTGACGTTTCTCGTCGTCGTGGTTTAAGAGTTGGTGAATATACCTCCTAAACCCGGATTAGGACTAGCAGTACATTTTCTGGACTGGTTTGGATATTATCGGTGTATATTAAGAGCAACAAGTAAACCGATTGGTGAAATTTAAAACCTGGGGCAAGATTAGTGAATTATTATAATTTAATTGGAAAGAATTGTGAACCCCGAGGGGCTAAATTGGTGGCTGTCCAAGTATGGACTATTGGACTAGAATAGGCCAATTTGGGAATTATTAGTGTAATTGTCGGGGTTACCCGGAGTGATTGGTGGATGATTGAATTGTGAATTATTTGTGCTTAATCGTGTGAAGTGAGATTGGCCAATTGACGGCTCGAGCTCATTATTAAAATATTACGTTGTGAATTGGGCCGCATGGTATTAATTGGCCAATTGAGCGTATTGTATATGAATTGGGCACGGTGCAGTGACATTGATTTGACTGAGTTCATGTATACGTTGATGCTCATGGTGTATTGCATGGGCACGCATTGTGTATGCCAAGAATAAGGCATGTAATGAAATTGTGTGAGAATGCATGCCTAGCATGAGCATGTGATCACTCTAAATGCCCGATGCGTTTACGTCAGGTTCAGATAATAACTGGCTGCTTATATGTGTGATCACATTTCACCCTGATGCGTGTTACGCGGGGTGTGTCGTCCTCATGCACTTTGTAGCAGGACGATGCCCGGTTCGTCCCGATGACGATTGATTTGGCGCATTTTTACGCGAGTCCTGGTCGTAAAGAGATCGGTGTTGTGCCTCATGCGCTTTGAAACAGGCTAGAGACACTGGGCCAGGGGCGTTTTTACATTGGCCACGAAGTGTTGTGATTGACCTTCGGGTCGGGCTTCGGGTCGTGATCTTCGAATCGGGTCTTCGGACCAGGCTTTCGGGTCGAGTTAATGAATAACCGATTACGTGTGATGTATAGTGTCTGATTATGCGATGGAATCTGCTGGGTATGGTAGGAGACATATCTAAGTGGATTCTATTTTATAATCGGAACACGCGCGAAATCCTATGCCTGAATGCCATTTGAGCTGAATTGTGAGCATAGCATGGCAGTGGCATTTGTTTGCATAATAATGCATGAGCCGAAGTGCAATTATGTGAGACTCGATGCAAAGCATGTGGTACGAACACTGATGAGTATGAGCATACGTGTGATGTACGTGTGAATGAAATGTTCGCGTGTGGATTATTTATTCTATTAAAATGATTAACCTACAGGGTCAGTCAGGTAAGTGATCTGGGCCCGAGGGCTTAGGTCAGTAATGTGATTGTGCTTTATGTGTTGCCCGTCAGGAGAATGCATGTTAGCCTAGCCTAGGTTAAGGGTTGTACTTACTAAGATTTGTCTCACGATTGTTAAAAACCGACATTTCATATCCCAGCAGTGAGGATGGCAGAGGTGCCAATTCGTTTCGGGATTCCTCATTTCATTGAGAAGACCATGTCTATACACCCGTTAGGGAACGGGAATATGTATATTATGTATTATACTTTAGTTTGGGTGGATGTCAGGGAGTTGGTATCAGAGACGCACGAATATGTCGCGTGGTGTTATAGAACGAAAAATGGGGAAGAGTCTGGACCACTCCGGACCTTTGATATTCCGTTGC
The DNA here is from genome assembly GCA_031216185.1 of Syzygium aqueum. Classification (NCBI taxonomy): domain Eukaryota; kingdom Viridiplantae; phylum Streptophyta; class Magnoliopsida; order Myrtales; family Myrtaceae; genus Syzygium; species Syzygium aqueum. The sequence continues at coordinate 16,449,103 of CM062236.1, forward strand.
ATGGGTATGGCGCGGTGGAACTGCAGTGTCCCGACGGACAAGTGATGGACCCCGACACCTCTGGCAAGGAGAGTTTGAGCTCTGATGACTCTCCGGTGGAGTACGAGGCTGATGAGGTTGAGCTGATGGACATGGGGCTAGACGATGAGGAGTTGGAGCAGTTTATGGAGGAGGATCCCGAGCCAGATGAGATGAATGCTGAGGATGAGTTAGGAGAGGCGAAGTCCGGGTTAGATTGGGTAGGTTCTGATGAGGAGTTGTCCGACGGTTCTTCTTCGTCAGAGTCTTCTGGTTCTGACCCAGACTGGATCCCCTAGGTTGTCTTAGACCAGGAGGGAGCGAGCTATACCCTTTTTTACTGAAGCCCGTTTTAGCTGAGTAACCTTAGGCCACTGACCTTTTTTAACCTTAGTGGCCATTGGCCGTTTTTTATGTCAATTTGTACTCCCTATGTATGGATATTGTATTTACTGTTCATAGTAATGAAATGTATATGTAATGGATTTTTGTTATGTGCTACTCTTGGTTATCTTATATTAGTACGGGTGTATATATACTTATATACGTTGCTTCCGCATGTGTTTGATCTCTGTTTGGGCGTTGGGTCGGCGACGCTTCTTAGGACGTCACATTCATATCAACCAAGAGATAGGGATGTTGCGTGCCATGGAGTTTTGGGGCGTGACACATGGGCTGGGCAAGGGCGTCGCGGCCCTTGCCTAGATCTTGGCAATGGCGCAGAGGGCCTCACCTATGGCCAGCGAGGGTCGCAACGCCCTTGCTCACGCTAGTCGAGGGCTTCTGCACCTTCGTCGGCTAATAGTGAGAGCATTGGCCCACGCCTGGATTTAGGCAAGGGCTTAACACCCTCGCCAGCCAAGGTTTGAAAAAAAAAAAGGAAGAAAATAAAAGAAAGAAAAGGAAAGTTAAAAATTAAAAAATAAATTAAAATTTTGAAAAAGTATTTAAATATTTTAAAAATTTTCCATAGCAGTGCCGACCACAAGCTGTACCACGTAGGACAATCGACATCCACATAAGCAATTTTCTAGCCAAGATTGATCGAGTGGACTTAATTGGAAAAATATGATAAGGTTTAAGACTCAATTAGCAACTTTGAAAGGTTTGACTGAATTGACAAAAGTGGAATAAGTTCATGACTTTTTAGATAATTTTTTCCAAAAATGCACACTCCATAATCCTTAATTCTCACACATACACAAAACCTCCAAAACCAATTGCAAAGCAAACCATCCGGACCTTAAGCAAGATGCTAAAATGAGTTTGCAATGAGGGGTAGTTCGGATTTTTTAATGTGCATTTTGCTTAGAGGTATTTGGATAATATTTGCAAAATTAGATATATCTATACACCTATATGTGCGCGTCTTCATTGGGTCAAATTTGAGGTATGTTTTTGGTATTTCCCTATATATTAATTTGATTTTGGCAAAGAAATTTCACATAATTATATTTGTCATTTTTATGCGTTCATTTTTGCTCTTCTTAGGTACCATCATTAGCTGAATTTGAGCATAGTTTTGATGAAGTAGATCCAACATCTTTATTATCTAAATTTATGCCTACGCCTAGTCAAATTACCAGAAGTTATAGAAACTGCAATCTCCACTTGTGAAAATTGTAGGCCAAATGAAGAAAGAGATATGCTATTATCTATAGGATCGTAGAGACCTAACTCTTATGTTTTGTGACATTTTGGTACGACCTTGTAAAAATTGTAGGTCAAATGAAGAAAGAGATATACTATTATCTATAAGATCGTAGAGACCTACCTCTTATGTTTTGTGACATTTTGGTAGGACCAGTGTCGACAGCTCTAAAAGCTTAAGCTGGCTTTAGCCTAAAGTATGGAAATATACAATTGAGGAGGCAAATAGGGACCTAGAAGATTTGAACCCAAGATCTCATGTTCCAATACCATGTGACATTTTAGTGGGACAATTGCCAATTATTCTAAAAACTTAAGCTGTTAGATGAAGGCACGATTTATTATTTAAATATTCTAACTAGAATAATCTCATGTTTTCTGTCTTTTTTTTTAAAAAAAAATTTGCTCCCCACTGTCTATCAACTCTAAGCTCCGCCAATGTACTGGACCCAATAATTCCTTAGTGAACTGGTTCACGGTCCGACCAGTTCACGCCCGTGGTTTGGTATAAAACCGCAGGAGTTTTTTTTTTTTATAACGCAGAGAACCCCCGCATGGCCGACAGCCGAGAAGTAAACCCTGGGGGCGAGACGTGCTAGCCACCACACACGTGCCACCGGTTAAGTCACCCTGCGGCGCCCGGGATTCGAACACTCAATCTTTTGCGAGAGGAAGAGTGCGCGTTCCAGCAACGCCACCCAGGCGGGTGGTAAACCGCAAGAGTTTCATCCCTTGTTTTTTCCGAAAGTAAGCATGAATGGGACATAAAGAAGACAGCCAGCTAGTTCGCAGCAAGTAGCAACTGCGGAATAGAACGCAAGAAAGCCCGAAAGAGTAGGGCACATTATTTTCTTCATAACGAGCACGCATACTGTCATTTGGAAGGCTTGCACTATCTTATTTGGAGTTCTTCCATTATCATATGTAGTGCAGGCTCGAAATATTCAACTTAAGACTAAAATTATTATGTGAAGGGGAATAATGTGGACACGGTTAAGTCATTGTAAACTACCTGTATAAGCGATATGGAATACTTTGGCTATACAAATTTGTAGTTAATCTTTTCAACCCTCGTTCCGATCGAACAAGGAGAACCATGTATCGTCGCCGTCATTGTGGTGGGGAGCGCTATGAGATTGGCTCTTTTAAGTCCATTAATCGTTCGTCTTCAATCTTTTCAAACCAGAAAAACATCATGGTGAAGATATAGCTCGAGAAATGAGCAGTTGACTTGTTAAACCACTCTTATGATGGAACAAACAATTGAGCAAACTAGTACCCCATGACACATTTACCCAAAACTTAATTTTGTCTCGTCAAAATTCCAAACTATGACTACATAACACATTTACTCCAAATTAGCACTTGTCTTATAAAAAAACCTAAACCGGTGCGCTTGACTCAAATCTACCCTACATTAGCATTTTGTCCGATATTCCATTAAATACACACATATCAACACACCTGGAAGATGGTTGCAAGACAAATCTAACAAGAAGAATGACAAATCCAATGTAAAAAATCCATGTATCTAGACATGTGTGCATTTAACGAATGGTAGATTTGGGTCAACGGCACCCTGTTGAGATTGTTTGCTAGGAAATTAATTTGAGTTACTCAATTTTGTTTTTGTGAGATGAAAATTAGTTTAGCTTCAATATGTAATTAGGAAATTTGTCCAAAAAGTCTTACTCTCTTGTACAACGGCCAATTTAGTTCTAAACCTCTTGTCGACTTTTCAATATAGTCAATTCGATCAATTTAGGCCGAAAATTGCTAACATAGACAATTTTTGCAATCTATTTAAATTTTCTAAATTTTTCTTTTATTCCTTCTTTTTTCTTTCTTTTCTTTCTTTTTTCTTTTTTCTATTCAACTGTTCATCTTCTTCCTCTGCTGGTCATAGGACCTAAATGATAGCCAGCAACCATATGCGACAGTTGCCCTTGCCCAAATCTGGTGAGGGCTACAACTCTCCCTTGCAGCTGACTAGTACCAAGGCCCAATAATTGACAGAGGAAAAAAGATGAACAGTAGAATAGGAAAAAAAGAAAAAATAGATAGTAAAAAAATTACAAAATATAAACAAATTTCACACGCCGACCGTGCCACGTTGTACGACAGGGTAGAGCTAGGTAAATAAGTCATGTACATTTATTTTTATCTTGTAATTTATTTGTATAACTAATGAGTGAATTCTTTTAATTTAATCTCTTTTGTTTAAGATATGGATTGTCTTAATGAGGAGACTATCATCAGTAAGCAAAGTATACGAGTTGAAGTGGAATGAATATATGTGGTGAAGTTTTCTACCAAATGTTTTGAAAATTAATAACAACTTTAATTTAAAACTATTATTTAGTGATTAAATATGTTTGTTGTTTCTTTTGTTATAAGGTGGTTAGAATTCGGAGCAATTTTGTATGGTAACTGAGGAATGAAGTTTTATAGTTCATGTTTTATGCTACGTGTTTTGAACCTTTTTATTTTATTTTATTTTATTTTACGTGTTTATCTTTTATGGATAGTTGCTTTTGGCGGACGATGATTTTTGTTGTTTCTTTAACTTTTATTTTGCTTGACTAAGGGAGGAGTTGGACACTTCCCAATTGCTTTGAGTATATAATCTTCGCCTTAATTTTAGAGAATTTCTTTTCTATAGTAGTGGTCATACTTTAGAGTATTATATTTGTCATTGTAATATTTATTGAGAGAATCCTGTTAGTTTGTCTTTTCTTGTCCCTTTTCTCTGGGTAATTATAATTCATCTTCTACTATAAAATTCATTGAAACATTGACTGCAAATTATTGTGCATTCATTTGCATCAATAGATTTCATTGTTTGTCCATGGAGAGTTTACCCACTGCCTTTTTAAGGATCATTCTGATCGAAGGCTATTTAGGCAATTGAACCTCGGATGGTTATTCCTATAGTCACTCCTTCCACTACTTTCCACGTATTTTCCACTTACTATAAGACAAATTCATCTTAAATAAGATGCCTAGTGCCAATGGAAAGAGAGGGATCTCAACCTTTCCAATCATCTCTAGTTTGTTTATATGTTTAATTGTTATTTATAAGAGAGACAATGACATATAAAGTCCCTAAACTTTTAATTTGTTCAATGTAACCCATGAACTTTAGCTTAATGTTCAATGCGGTCCCCTAAATTTTAATTTATTCAATGTCGTTTTAGGACTTTTGGTATATATTCAATGTAGTCCCTAAACTTGAATTATTGGAATGACTACATTGAATATTTTCATATGGTTCAGGAACAAAATTGAACACGTACCCAAAGTTTAGGGATAATATTAAATAAATTAAAAGGTCATGGACCACATTACACATTGCGTTAAAGTTCAGGAACCACATTGAAAAAATTTAAAATTCATAAACCAGATTATACATTAGGTCAAAATTCATGAATTATATATGTCATTTTTCCTTTATCAGAGGACAGGATTAGTCCCTACCTCATTTTTGTTCATTATATAAACGGTCAAAAAGACAATGGATAAGAAGTCCCAAGTTATCACAGATGTTAGATCAAGCTTGGTCCACACTTCCCCCTGTTTCCCAACAAAGGAAGCAATCTTTACTTTGGTGCATCCATTGCTAACAAGAATCCAATTGATGGATCCTCCGAGACAACTGAGTTGAAAAGGAAATGGAAGTGCAGAAGGAAGGAATAAGAAACTGCGAGCGTGAGGGGAAAAAGTTGGGAAAAGGAGGGAAAAGAAAGAGAAAGAAAAAGGAAATGCATTCAATTAAAAAGTGGATTTTGCTGGAACAGGGACTTTGCAAATATTCAAATGTTACACATGTTATTTAAATCCTTAAAAGTGAGCATCAAGTTGATGAAGCAAGCCATTATATAGTGGAGCTAATGATGAACCACCACTCATGAAGCAATTATTACAGATAGACACACACAAATACGCCATTAAAAATTTCAAACCCTACCACAGATTAACCTCAAAAAAATATTTGCCTCACAAACAAACCCAAACTCGTACCTCTTATCCAAATCTACCCTCAATTGAAATTGCGTATATTTCAATACACATGGAAACAAAATATATCTTGTATACTATAGAATATAGATAGATAGTTTTTCTGAGCTCTTATATGACCAAATTAGAGAGGAGGGGGGAAAGGTGACTTTTCTTTTTTGGCATTATATAACTGTGCACAGAACAATGCAGGCTAATGTTGCACTATCTAGAAATAATGCTGTTACAAGTGTAAAAAAGAAAAAGTTTTGGGTTGCTAGGCAAGAATCAACCATTTTCGGATCCAAAATGAAATAGATAATTCTCTCATTTAGTGAACGAAGTGCCATGAGAAACAAAAGAATCATAGTGGGTGCGCTTTCTTTTCCCCAACCTCTGCGTGACCTTTGCTTCGTCCGTGGTTCTTCCTCTGGTACTGAGATTGGGGACAGCAGACGAGGGTGCTTCTTAGGTTGTTGCGTTGCGGACGTAGACAGCGTCTGTTGATGATTTGGGTCTCTCAAGTAGGAGCGTACGAAGGCTGACTCGGTGGCTCAGTCCTAGCTCGACCCATTTGGAAAAAATCCTAACTCACTGTTGCAGAATCAAATCCCTATAGATATGCCCCATCGGGCACTCTTAAGTCGCTCTTTGTACTTTCTTCTCGTAATCAGAGCTCCATGATCAAATATATCAAGAAACCATGTCTAAGATGTCGGGATTTTGAATTGACGATGATATATTGCTTATTAACATCAAATTTTTATAGCAACTGCACAATTTTTACATGATAATGATGTGCCATTCTTTCGTCGAATTAGACATATCAGGTCGGGATTGGTTATCTAATGTGCAAATCATCATCGGAAATTCATCACTGTACATATGCACAACAGTCTCGCAAATTCAGATTGACCCTCTTCGCTATATTTGCCCTAAGCTATGGTCTCTGTCTCTCTGCTATGATGACCCATCAAACAGAATGATAACCAATTGCTTTGCAACTCTCCTTCATCGCATCCGCCATCTTCTCCTTGCGCAAGAACGTTCTTGTCCGCTCTATGTACATCTCCACCCTCTGATTGAACTCCTCGTTGCTCAATTCCTCCACTGCACATGGCCTCCTGCGCCGCACTGCCCTGTCGAGCCGCCCATTGTCGCTCCTGGACAGCGATAGCCGGAGCTCTCTCTGAACCCTCGCGGTCACTGTCATTTGTGGCCTTCTGCATTGCTTCGCCAGAGGGACCGCCCGTAGTCTCTCGACAACGCGAATGGTCTCTGAAACTTCAACAATCGCCTTACCGTGATCGGCCTCTAGATCCATGACCGTAAGCGCTGGATTTTCGCGAACAGGGGGGGATGAGTACAGTACGATCCGTTTGTCGACGACAGTCTCCTCTGGCAATGTCCCCTTTGCTGGACAGTTCCTGGCGAAGGTCCTCCGGCGAGAGAGGTACTCGTCGTAGACATCGCCTGCCGGGCCACGCTCTGTGTCCTTGCCGGACAAGATGATGACTGTTATGATGATAGCATTGCTGAGGAGGAAGACGGAGAGCGGCCTGGCAAAAAAAGCGACTACGCGGCCAAGAGAATCACCGGCGACCGTGGCAGAGAGAGAGATCCCGGAGGAGTAGTACGCCAGCAGGAGCAGCGCGACGCTGAACTCGGAGACGCGGAGGAAAGCCTTCAACCTCTGGCCTCTCCCGTACAGGCGTAGGGACCTGGCTTTCTCGGCCTTGACCACGTCGAATTCGCGAGCGGCCATGCTTGGTAAGCGTGCGCTCTGTTTTTCTCCAGAAAATACAGAGAGAAAGTGCGACTGCTGATGGGAAAGCGACGGAGTCGGAATAGGAGAAGTAATGGGGTCAGTGAGGAGTGAAAGTGGCGTGAAGGGAAAGCATTAGGGGGGCTCTGATTGGGATTTGTTGGGTTGGAGTGAGATTTTTTAGTGGGTGCTGGTGAGAAAGTGGGAGAGAAAATGCGAGAAAGTGGTGGTTTTGGGAGGTGGTGGAGGAGGAGGGAACATGAACATTTCTTGGATGTGAGGTCGGGTTTTTATAGAGGAGGAAGCCTCAATAATTCGTGTTGCTTTTTTCTTACCAAGGAAACCCAAGTGGATAAAGGAAGAAATTAAATAAGATACTATTTTCGATTAAATATATGCAATAATTGAAATATGGTCTTTAGCCTTTCATATCTATCTTTTTTAATAAGAAATTGCGAAGAAGGAAATAATTTAATGGACCTTCGCATCATATTGCTTATAGTTCTAAGAACTCATACCTCGGACATTGGGTAAACTTCCGGTGGGAGGACAATTCATCTTCCTAAAGAGAGCTATGTGGCAAAACCTATGTAGGGGGAAAAGTACCAAAAAATCTTAAATTTAGTATATCGGTACCAATTCAGTCTTAAATCTTTCAATTGAATAAATTTAGTCCTAAACATTTTCACAATAATACCAATTGAATCTCTTGCCGATTGCGTGTGAGGGGCAGCGCCAGCGAGGGCTCGCTACCCTCGCCCATGGCCAGTGAGGCTCACAACCCTCACTCAACTGTGAGCAAAGGTCACGAGCCCTCCCCTAGTGGCTGGCAAGGGCTCGCGACCCCCGCCCAGTGGTCGACAAGGGCTCATTATCCTCACATGCAACCGGCAAGGGCCAAGACCCTTGCCTCGTGTAGATGAGGGCTTTGTAGCCCTCACCCAGTGGCTGAGGGCCCCTCCCGACCCTTAATAATTAAAAAAACGAAGGAAAAAAGAAGAAAATAAAAAAAATTCAAAAAATTGTTGAAAAATTATAAAAATATGTTCACGTCAATGTCAATTGTGCCACTTAGCATGAGCAGCGTCCATGTCAGCTATTTATGACCCAAATTGGCTAAATGGACTTGATCGGCATATATTAAACGGTTTATAATTAAATTGATATAATTGAAAAGTTTAAAATTGAATTTGTACCAATGCAATAGGCTTAGGATATTTTTTAGTTTTTTGCCCATTGCTTTGGTGGTCGATCAAGTGGTACAAGACTTACTCTCAAATGATTTAAGGACTCTGACCAAAAAAAAAAAAGATTTAAGGAAGGCGTTCATTCGCAACGATATAATTAAATAATATGCCACTAAGATATTATTTTAGTTGCATATACAATTATTTTGTTATGGCATATAATTTATCAAATTGTGAATGATCATTTATAATAATGAACTAAATAATTAACAATTGAGTCAGTTAGTAAATTATACTAGGAAATTTAGTTCATATGCCATACATATAAATAAATATAATCATGAAATATTATAAAATCGCACGCGATATGTTTGAAGTAATAACCATGGAAACTACTTAAAGTTGTAAAATTATTATATGTTAGTTACATTGTGAAGAGTATCATAAGTAGTAAAATATAAAATTATATATAAGTCCAATCCATACAATATAATCACGGCAAAAAAACTTTGTAAGATGTTATAATTAGATTACAAATTTAGATTATAATATTATTAATAGTTTCACAATAATTCCCTCAATATTAATTAATTGTATAATCTGATTACTTCTATAAGTTATTTTTAAATATAATTTACTATTGTGCAACTACAGAAAAACTGAGAAAGAGAAAATAGGTAAAGGCAACTGTTATAACAGTTTTAGTTGCAATACGTATTAAATACAGGGGTTTTATAATAGCTATTAATGCAAACAAATAGTAATAGACATGCAATAAATTTGTAATGTGCCATTACAACAATAGAATGTGTTGTCATGATGAAAACATGATTAGCTATCATAAAGTGGACATTGCAATGTAGGTTAAATTTGTAAGTTAAGGATTTATTGATAGCTAATAACTATTCACAGCAGGTGAAATAGGAGTTATGTACTATGGCAAAGATATAGGAAAAGACACATAAGTGTCATAACTTTCGTATGAACGCTCACATAAATGCCATAATTTTGTTTTCAATCACTTGAGTGGCATAACTTATATAAAACGCTCAATTGAATGACATTATTTTTTTTTTCCGATTACTTGAATACCATGTAAGTTTTCAATCGATCACTTGAATGCCATAATTTTTTAATAACATTCACTACAAGTGGTATGTCACATTAGATTTCCAGCATTTATGTGAACTTTTATAAAAAAAAATTTGACATTTAAGTAATTGATTGAAATTTATAGCACTCAAGTGAACATTTTTTTAGAAGTTATGGAACTCAAGTTAGCATTATGACACTTGTGATGTTCTTATCCTTCGTAAATATATGCGATTCAAATTTTTTTCCTCAAAACACAATGAGGCTTACCTTGACCCTTGCTCAACATTATGCAAAATTCACATAGTTTACACTTTGTAAGACTGATTCTATCCACTATATCAATCACATAATAAGAGTAAAACACATGAGAACATTCACTCTTGCATCCGCAAAACCTAATATTCATTGATGTGAAAAAGATAATATCAAGCATATATCAAGGAGAGACTATCTGCGTGGTGGGCAACGTTGAGCACTCTCTCCCAATTTGGTGGTCTAAATTAATTAGATTCAAACCCTTGATTTGCAAGTCTCTTTCATAGAGAGCACAAAAGATTGATTAGTTTAAGGATAAAGACTGTACATTGGGGCATTTGCAAAACTTAAGCCTCATGTGTACTTGTCCAGGAACATGGCAACAACCATACATGAGACCGGTTATTAAGTATAATTTGTTATGGCAGCTGGCGAGAATGTGCATCTCACGTACTCATCGATTGGAGAAGATTTGGTCGGTAGGTAAATTCGGGATCTTGTTTGAGACTATGTCCAAATCAAGGTCTTATTTAAGATAATATCCACTCCGGATCCTCTTTTGAGAATACGACCTCATTGTAAACTCTTAATTTGATATTTTCGCACCCTTGTTTGTAACTTTCGTGACTAACTTAGCTCCAGCTAATTCATTATCTTAGCAGGTATCACGTGATCTCCACAGTCTGACTGACACAGAAGATTATCGGGGGAATGCAAATGAAAAGCAAGTGGATAAGATTTTATGGCTTCTTGTCTAAGGATGGAAAGCATTCGTCTCTTTCCAAGCAGAATCTTAAGTATACTTTTATATGCACAAACTGAAAAAAGGACAAAAGTTAATATAAATTCCAAACTCTTTAAAATAATGCACTCATACTGCATGAAATTATCAGATACTTTATAAGAATGTGTCGCCTTTGGTTTGGATAAACTTATTTGAATAAATAAAGAAAATTAGTAAGCCATCAAACAAAAATACAATGACCTTATGATATAGGGTTAATATCACGAAAACCCCAAATTGATACACTTATGATAAATTTATCTCAAATTAATTTTTTGATTATAAAAAATCCCAAACTGGTACACTGGTGACAAATTTATCCCAAATTAATTTTTTGATCACAAACCCCAAACTAGTACATTTGTGACAAATTGGATTGGTATATAAAAAATAACCACAAACTAATACACCTGTGACAAACGGAACGTAAATCCCCAAATTAGTATATCTATTAACTACCACATATCATTTAACTAAGTAACTCTACAGTAAAATTTAATGGAAACTAATATAAGGTAAATTTATCACAGATGTATTGGTTTGAGGTTTTTAATGGTCAAAAAATTAGTTTTGGATAAATTTATCACATGTGTATCGATTTGGAGTTTGTCATGGTATTAATCCTATTATATATAGACTTACGTATGGAAGGCAGTGATTGTTTGTCAAATATAAATTTTTTACTGTGGGGGAAATAATGGGTCCCAGTTAAAAGGAAAAAAACAAATGGAAAATAATGCATGTCCAGGGTTTACGTAGGTACCCCACCTAACGAACTCCAGTAATTATGCAATTTTTGTTGCTGCAAGCAATGTTCAATTATTCAACATTTTTACTGCATGTCACGCCCCGAACCCTAACGGGCTCGCAACACCCCCTTACAAAAGGTCGTAAGGAACGCGACATCCCAGGACGCGTCGCCGACCCAACCATATCACGCAAGCGGAAGCTAAAATAATAAAACAACCATGACGTTGAAAGAATATGACTAAATGATAGGACAATAAAAACTTTAACGAACATAGAATAAAGACCGAATCCATAGTAGTCGCACATTAGGCCATTCAGGTTTAAAGTCCGCACCATCAATCAAAAAGGGGTAGGGGTTGGGTAAACTGCAATAGTACCAAAAGAGAGTATCACTACCAAAAAGGGAAACGTCCTAGTCCTACACCTAAGCGTCCCTACGGCGTCCAATCCGGATCAAACCCAAAGGTGCCTGAATCTGAATCCGAATCCGAATCTATCTCGATCGGGTTCTCCTCGGTATCTCCCTGCGCGGCTGCCATGGGCTCCTCTTCGGGCTCAGGTTCGGGGACAGGAGTCGGTGCGGGATCGGGATTCGCCGGGGGACCGTCGGGGTCTGACACCTCACCATCGGGAGCGAACTTGTCCCAGGGCTCCCAGTTGACCGCGTCTTCGCTGGAGTGTCTCAACCCCTAAAAACCTCGGATTGGCCCCGAGTCCTCCAACCCGACCCGATGGGATCAGGCCAGGTACTCGTGATGCTCCAAGTGCTCTAACCCAACGTCTACCAAAATAAAAGTGCGGTGCCTAATGTAGGTCTTGCCCGGGTTCGGGCCCGGGTACTCATCGTCCACATGCCACGTGAGCATGGGGATCCCAAAACGCCTAGGAGGCGCCATACTCAGGGACGGGGATCTGAAAATGGTTATGTAATAACCGTGAGAACGAGTCTCAATAAGCGACACCCTAAACCCCACCTAGGCTATTGCGTACCCAGACAAGTCAAACAGGCGAACCATCAGGCAATATAACAAAGTTCACACGGCATACTTACCTCGCCTCAGGTCCTGATCCAACCCTGCACATTAGTCAGAACAAGAATAATCCAACATCATATCACAACCACCCGGCACATACTTTCCACTCGCAAACAGTCAATCATTCCAACAATCACACGCGCCACTAGCCACTCCAATCACACGCTCAACCAGCCAATCCAATCACACTCAAGTCACATGCACGCGTCCAACCAACTTTCCTCTCACGGGCCCACGAACCGCCCAATCACTCAAACCAATGGCCGCCGTCAACACGTCCCAAGCCATGTCAATCATACTAACCAGTGGCCGCCGTCAACACGTCCCAAGCCACATAATCAATCCTTCCAATGACCGACGTAAATACGTCCCGGTCTATCACACCTTTAACGGGCCACCGTCAACACGTCTCAAGCCCGCATCCATTTGGCCCAACGGCCGTTCATGCCTTCACACGGACCGCCGTCAACACGTCCCAAGTCCGTAGCCCTCCAATCGATCCGGGCTCAAACCGACAAGCAAACACACGCCATCCAACGAATATAATTCAAGCCAATTGCATCGACATTCAATAATCACCACATAATCCGAAATTCACATTTTACCATGCACAATTATCTAATTCAACCATGCAATTCAAACTCAATTGAAAATAACCCAATCATAATGTAAACTAACTAGATTATCGAGCGCCCTAACCGTTCTAACCCGAGACAAGTCAATTAAATACCCAAAATACTAAGTAGGGCTTAGGATTTCACTTACCAAACTTTGGCCCGGGAAAAATCGACTCGGGCCCGAAATGGCCCAAGTGAACAGTACCGGACCGGGCGCGGGAACGGGCCACGCGGGCACGGTGGCCGGACGGTGCGCCTAGTGCACGGGCGCGGTGGCCGTGCGGCGTGCCCGGGAGCGGATGGCCGAGCGGGACGGGCAACGAGCCCAAGCCGGACGGGCGACGTGCCGGGCGGTGGGCTGGCCGAACGGGTGACGTGCCGGGCGCACGGGCGAGTGGCCGAGCGGACGGACGACGGGCGCGGCGACGGGCGCGGGACTCGGCCACGGGCGCGGCGACGGGCGCGGTGCTCGGCCACGGGCGCGGCGACGGGCGCGGGGCTCGGCCACAGGCGCGGGACTTGGCTGGGGGAGCTCCGGCGCGGCGGCACAGCGGCTGAGGGACTCCGGCGCGGCGGCACAGCAGCTGGGGGGCTCCGGCACGGCGGGACAGTGGCCGGAAATGGCTCGGGGGTGGCTGAACAGGGGCTGGGGAGCTCCGGGAAGGGCAGCTCAGTGGCTGGGGAGCTCCGGGGATGGCGGACAGTGGCTGGAGAGGCTCCGGCGTGGCTGGACAGTGGCCGGAACGGTTCGGGGGTGGCGGAACAGGGGCCGGGACGGCTCAGCCACGGCTGGTCAGCGGCTGAGACGGCTCGGGGTGACGTCGGCGAGGCTGGACAGCGGCTGAGACGGCTCCGGCACGGCGGCAGCGGCTCAGGCGAGCTTGGCTACGGTCGGACAGAGGCTGGGGCGGCGTCGACGAGCGGCTGTGAGCGGCGGACGCCACAGAGGAGTAGAGAGAGTGAGCCGGGGCGGGGTGGTGCGGCCGTGAGGGCACTCCGCGGCGGCGGCGGTGGCGTTCAGGCGTCGGGGCGGCGCTGGGGAGGCCGGCCGGGTGACTGGACCTCGCTCGGGCTCGCCCGACGCGGCGGCGAGCCGAGCTCGCATGCTCGGGAAGAGGAATAGCAGCGCCGACCGGGGCTTCCGGGCGTCACGGCGGCGCGGCAGCGGCGCGGGGGAGGGCGGCGACGTCGGGCGGAGGCGGAGGGTCGTCGGGCAGAGGCTGAGGGTCATCGGGCGGAGGCGGAGAGGAGCTGTGGGGTGAGGGGAAGGGCTGTGGGGTGCACGGGGGAGGAAGGGGAGTGGCTGGCGAGGCTGCAGGCGGCTGGCAAGCGGCGGTGTAGCCCGGTCGGACGGCGGCGGCGCGAGGCGGACGGCTGGGCTCGTCGGACGCGGTGTCGGCAGCAGTGGGAAGCAGAAGCAGGAGTCCGACGGGTTCGGGCGAGCGCCGGGGGAGGAAGAAAAACCAGCCGAAGAGGAAAAGAAAAGAGAGAGAGAGGGAGAGAGAGAAGAGAGAGGGGGGGAGCTTCTGCATGGGGAAGTGCAGACGGTCGCGTGCATGGGGAGAGGAAGGCAGACGTGGGGAAGAGCGCGCGCGGTCTGCATGGCCGTTGCGTGCGTCGGGCGGAGAGAAGGGAGGGAGAGAGAGAGAGAAGGAAGAGGGGAAGGGGAAAGGTCGAGCGTGCATGGGGAAGGGAAATCAGCGGGCGAGCAGGCGTAGGTCTGCATGGGGATCGCATGCGCGCGGGGCCGGAGGGAGGAGAGAGAGAAAAGAGAGAGAGAGAAGGAAAGAGGGAGAAGAGGAGAGAGAAGGAGAGGAGAAAGAACGTGTGGGCAGGTGAGGATGACGTGCGACGCGTAGGGGGGAAAAGACGTGGCGGAAGGAGAGAGAGAAGACAATCAAATGTGCCCACGCACCAAATTAACGGTCCGAAATCAAATCCGATAACAAACTTAGGGTCCAATTTAATCCTAGAAAAAGCTCAGGGGTAAGGGCCAAGGTCAAAGAGAAATAAAATGACTCGAAAACGCACTACGAGGGAGGTCTACTAGTCCGAAGTCGCACCCGGTCGGAAATCCATTTTTCACACATTCCCGGCAATATTGACGCTGGCCACACAAAAATCGACACCGTCCAATTTATTTCGACCCGGAATTCCCGGAAATTGGCCATCAAGTTTGGGGTCTAAAAACGGCTAAATTCGATCGAGTGCGATTCTAATAAAAGTCTCTATTTTAAAAACGAAAACCCGAGAGTGATCAGTTCCCGGGCGAGATTTCATTATAAGCGCACTGACAAATTACACGTTCCATAAATCCCAGAAACGGGCCAAAATCAAGAATGTCACAACTCTTCCCCCCTTACAAAAATTTCGTCCTCGAAATTTACAACCCAACCTCACTATTCAAACAAATGGGGGTACTGGTGTCGCATCAACTCTTCACTTTCCCACGTCGCGCCTTCGGTCCCATGGTGCTCCCAAATAACCTTGACCATCGGGATTTTCTTGTTTCTCAACACTCTTTCTAGTCTGTCCTCGATCCGAACTGGCTTCTCCACGTACGACACCCTGTCGTCCACGTCTATTTCCTCATAGTTCAGTACGTGGGTCGGGTCCGGTTCATATTTCCTTAGCATAGACACGTGGAACACGTTGTGCACTTGAGACAAATTCGGCGGTAGCGCGAGACGATAAGCCAAAGTGCCTATTCTCTCTAAGACCTCAAATGGGCCCACGTACCTTGGGCTCAACTTCCCCTTTTTACCAAACCGAGATAGCCCTCTCATCGGCGATACTTTGAGGAATACGTGGTCCCCGACTTGAAACTCCAATGGCTTACGTCTCCTGTCTGCATAATTCTTTTGGCGGCTCTGAGCTGTCTTGAGTCTGTCCCGAATAACCTTGACTGTCTCAGTCGACTGTTGCACTAACTCCGGGCCTGTAATGCTCCTTTCACCAACTTCATCCCAACAAACCGGTGTTCTGCAAGCTCTGCCGTACAATGCTTCAAATGGTGCCATTCTAATGCTCTACTGAAAGCTATTGTTGTAAGCGAATTCAACCAAATGCAGCTGCTCCTCCCAGCCACCCTTAAAATCCAAAACACAAGCTCGCAGCATGTCTTCCAAAGTCTGGATCGTTCTTTCCGACTGGCCATCCGTCTGGGGATGATAGGCCGTGCTGAACTGCAGCTTCGTTCCTAATGCCGTATGAAGACTTTTCCAAAAGGCGGCGGTAAATTTTGGATCACGGTCCGAAGTGATCGTCACTGGTACTCCATGAAGGCGGACTATGTGTCGTACATACAGGTCAGCATACCTTTCCAAGGCGAAATCCTTTCGTACCGGTAGGAAATGTGCTGATTTTGTCAGCCGATCAACTATCACCCAAATCGAATCATGACCCCTTTGACTTCTTGGCAATCCCATTACAAAGTCCATCGTGATGTGTTCCCATTTCCACTCGGGAATTTCCAATGGTTGCAACAGTCCACCCGGCTTGCAGTGTTGTGCCTTCACTTGTTGGCACGTTAAACACTTAGCCACATGCTTTGCCACGTCCACTTTCATGCCGTTCCACCAATAATGCTGCCGTAGATTCTGATACATCTTCGTACTCCCTGGGTGGATACTGTACGTACTACGGTGCGCCTCAGACAAAATCTCTTCCTTCAATTCTGCATCACTGGGCACACATAATCGTCCTCGGAACTTTAGAATCCCTTCCTCGGATACCTGAAAATCCGTCTTCCTTTTTGCGGCATCCATACTCACAATCTTCTGTATCTCCGGGTCCGTCGATTGAAGAGCCTTAATCTTAGCCTGTATTTCCGGTTCAATCCTCAATGCAGCAAGTAAACTCGAGACCTGACTTACTTCAAACTTAAATCCTGAATCTCGAACCCCTTCTAACAGGGTCCACTCCTTGACCATCATATGCGCGATGCTAGATTTCCGGCTTAGTGCATCCGCGACCCTATTTGCTTTTCCAGGGTGATACAATATGTCGCAGTCATAATCCTTAAGGAGTTCCATCCAACGACGTTGCCTCAAATTCAATTCCTTTTGGGAAAACAAGTACTTTAGACTTTGATGATCCGTGTAAATCTGAAATTTCTCCCCACACAGGTAGTGTCTCCAAATCTTAAGAGCGAAAATAATCGCAGCCAGCTCCAAGTCGTGTGTTGGATAATTCTGCTCATGCGGCCTCAATTGCCGCGATGCGTATGCCACTACTCTCCCATGTTGCATGAGCACGCATCCCAATCCTCGCAATGACGCATCACTGAAAATCTCATATCCTCCCGGTCCTGACGGGATCGTTAATACTGGCGCGGTTGTCAGTCTCTGTTTTAATTCTTGGAAGCTCCTCTCGCACTTATCCGTCCATTCGAACTTTGTCTCCTTCTTCAGTAAACGCGTCAAAGGCATCGCTATTGCTGAGAATCTTTCCACGAAACGCCTGTAATATCCTGCCAAGCCCAAAAAGCTCCGTACCTCGGTTACTGTTGTTGGCCTCGGCCAATCCACGACGGCTTCAACTTTCGCCGGGTCTACTGCAATTCCTTCTCCGGATACCACATGTCCTAAGAAAGCCACTCGATGAAGCCAAAACTCGCACTTGCTAAACTTGGCGTAGAGTGCATGCTCCCTTAAGGTCCGTAGAACCTTTTCCAAGTGCACCTCGTGCTCGGCGGGACTCTTCGAATACACCAGAATATCATCGATAAACACGATCACAAACTGATCCAAGAATTCCTTGAATACCCGATTCATTAAATCCATAAAGGCTGCAGGAGCGTTCGTCAGTCCAAACGGCATTACCGTAAACTCATAGTGTCCATACCTCGTCCTAAACGCCGACTTTGGCACGTCCTCCTTCTTGATCTTCAATTGATGATAGCCAGTCCTCAAGTCGATCTTTGAAAACACCGACGCCCCTTGCAACTGGTCAAATAGGTCCTCAATCCTTGGCAACGGATACTTATTCTTGATGGTCACCTGGTTCAGCTGCCTGTAGTCGATGCACAATCTCAATGATCCATCCTTTTTCCTTACGAACAAAACTGGCGCTCCCCATGGAGACGCACTAGGGCGAATGAAACCCTTGTCCAATAATTCTTGCATTTGGACCTTCAATTCTTTCAACTCTGACAGCGACATTCTATAAGGTGCTTTCGAAATCGGTTCCGTACCTGGGACCAACTCGATTGCGAACTCCACCTCTCTGTCAGGTGGTAGTCCCGGCAATTCCTGAGGGAAGACATCGGGAAAATTGCACACCACGGCTATATCCTCTAGCCTCGGTTCTCCAACCGTCGAATCGACCACATTTGCTAGAAATCCTTGACAACCCTCAACCAACAGCTTCGTTACCTCAAGCGACGAAATCCAAGGGATCGAGGTTCCTCCTCGGTTTCCCACAAACTCAAATCTAGGCTGTCCAATTGGATTAAATTGGATTACCTTGCTACTACAATCCATAACAGCTTTATGTCTGCCTAGCCAGTCCATACCGACAATCACATCAAAGTCATGCATACATAATACCGCCAAATCTATCCTCCCTTCCCTATCGCCAATTACTATCTTACAACCGGGACATCCTAACGTAATCAGCACTTTATCATTCAACGGAGTAGCAATACACAGCATGACATCAAGCGGTTTCGGCTCAATCCCAGATAATTTAACAAATTGCTCAGAAATAAAGGAATGCGACGCCCCCGGATCAAATAAGGCATAAGCAGCATGATCACAGAGTGAGACCGTACCTGTGACCACGCCCGGCGCGTCCTGCGCCTCCCTCCTTGCCATAGCATACACCCGTCCTTGGGCTGGCGGCCTGTTCTGATTTGCCGGCTGAGCAGCTCTAAATTGGTTTCCGTTCCGGGGCGGCGGTGGCGGCAATATAGGCGGTCCAGCTTGCCTATTGTTGGGGCAGTCCTTCATCTGATGGCCCCTCCCTCCACATGTAAAACAGGCTCCGCCCCTAGTTGGGCAAGGTCCATGGCCGTGTCTACCTCCACATAGTCTACATGGGGCGTTCTGATGGCGATTCGGTTTTCCAATGTTCCTCCGAGCTGGTGGTACGAAGCGACTGTTTCCCGACATGGGCCTCTTCCCCAGCTGACGGTTGTCCCTAGTCGGGGCGTACCGCGATCCAGAAGCGGCAGCCCTGTCTGACTGATCCCGCTCAATTGCTTGAGCCCTCTCATATATCTCATTATAACTCCTCAAGTTCAAGGAGATCATCTGAGTGCGAAGGTCCGGCCTCAGCCCATCCCGGAACCTCCTAGCCTTGTCCGTTGGATCCTCCACCATCCTGGGGGCAAACTTGGACAACCTTGCAAACTCTGCCTCATACTGATCCACTGATGACTGGCCCTGACGAAGTCTCATAAACTCAGCCAACTTCTGCTCTCGAGCACTCTCCGAGAAGTACTTGCCATTGAAGGCCTCAGTAAAGACAGCCCAACTCGGAGCAGTACCCGTGGGAAATACCTGGCCCTTGGTGGCCCTCCACCAGTCACTGGCATTGTTCTGAAGCTGGTAGACTGCCAGCGTCACCATCTCTTGCTCAGTACATCCGAGCACTTCAAAAGCCTTCTCCAGCTCCTCTATCCATCTTGGTGCAGCCTCAGGGTCACCTCTTCCATCAAACTTCGGGGGCTTCAATCTCAGAAACTGCTCCACTAGCTTGGACATCGGCCTGACCGTGTTCACTCGCACCAAGCCAGGATCTCCACCAACTGCATTATCCTCCTGATTCCCATTGTTCCCAACGATCTCACTGGCAGCGGCGGCAGCAACAGTAGCACTCCTTTCTCCAGCCTGCCTTCCTGCTAAGAACCCTGCTTCCTCAAGCACCCTCCACATCTCATCCAGCCTAGGATCCCCCGTCACTCCAGCTTGCGGGGCTACACGACCTCTTCCTCGACCTCGGCCTCGACCTCGACCTCGACCTCGACCTCGACCGCTATCCTGACCGCTACCTTGACCGTCCATCTTACTGATTCTTACAAACACTCGCCTGATAAGGTCTATGCAGAAATTAGAAATCTAGGCCAATTATACCAATCTATGCCCTAGGCAGTGCGTCGCAATACAATTTACCAAACAAACAACCAATCACAGCATCACTCAATGACAACCAACAAGGTTTCGACACTTACCTCAAGTCCTGACGCACCTGCACTTCACACATTATTGTATGAACTCAAGTAGAAATCGCAATCACATTGTCTGGGGTACGCATAGCACACGAGTCTTCCTAATTGGCTACCCCAAAGTCATCGCTCCTTATCACTCCAGGTTTCGACCATCTTGGACCGAGCAGACCATGCTCTGATACCAAATCAACGGGGATGTCACGCCCCGAACCCTAACGGGCTCGCAACACCCCCTTACAAAAGGTCGTAAGGAACGCGACGTCCCAGGACGCGTCGCCGACCCAACTATATCACGCAAGCGGAAGCTAAAATAATAAAACAACCCTGACGTTGAAAGAATATGACTAAAGGATAGGACAATAAAAACTTTAACGAACATAGAATAAAGACCGAATCCATAGTAGTCGCACATTAGGCCATTCAGGTTTAAAGTCCGCACCATCAATCAAAAAGGGGTAGGGGTTGGGTAAACTGCAACAGTACCAAAAGAGAGTATCACTACCAAAAAGGGAAACGTCCTAGTCCTACACCTAAGCGTCCCTACGGCGTCCAATCCGGATCAAACCCAAAGGTGCCTGAATCTGAATCCGAATCCGAATCTATCTCGATCGGGTTCTCCTCGGTATCTCCCTGCGCGGCTGCCATGGGCTCCTCTTCGGGCTCAGGTTCGGGGACAGGAGTCGGTGCGGGATCGGGATTCGCCGGGGGACCGTCGGGGTCTGACACCTCACCATCGGGAGCGAACTTGTCCCAGGGCTCCCAGTTGACCGCGTCTTCGCTGGAGTGTCTCAACCCCTAAAAACCTCGGATTGGCCCCGAGTCCTCCAACCCGACCCGATGGGATCAGGCCAGGTACTCGTGATGCTCCAAGTGCTCTAACCCAACGTCTACCAAAATAAAAGTGCGGTGCCTAATGTAGGTCTCGCCCGGGTTCGGGCCCGGGTACTCATCGTCCACATGCCACGTGAGCATGGGGATCCCAAAACGCCTAGGAGGCGCCATACTCAGGGACGGGGATCTGAAAATGGTTATGTAATAACCGTGAGAACGAGTCTCAATAAGCGACACCCTAAACCCCACCTAGGCTATTGCGTACCCAGACAAGTCAAACAGGCGAACCATCAGGCAATATAACAAAGTTCACACGGCATACTTACCTCGCCTCAGGTCCTGATCCAACCCTGCACATTAGTCAGAACAAGAATAATCCAACATCATATCACAACCACCCGGCACATACTTTCCACTCGCAAACAGTCAATCATTCCAACAATCACACGCGCCACTAGCCACTCCAATCACACGCTCAACCAGCCAATCCAATCACACTCAAGTCACATGCACGCGTCCAACCAACTTTCCTCTCACGGGCCCACGAACCGCCCAATCACTCAAACCAATGGCCGCCGTCAACACGTCCCAAGCCATGTCAATCATACTAACCAGTGGCCGCCGTCAACACGTCCCAAGCCACATAATCAATCCTTCCAATGACCGACGTAAATACGTCCCGGTCTATCACACCTTTAACGGGCCACCGTCAACACGTCTCAAGCCCGCATCCATTTGGCCCAACGGCCGTTCATGCCTTCACACGGACCGCCGTCAACACGTCCCAAGTCCGTAGCCCTCCAATCGATCCGGGCTCAAACCGACAAGCAAACACACGCCATCCAACGAATATAATTCAAGCCAATTGCATCGACATTCAATAATCACCACATAATCCGAAATTCACATTTTACCATGCACAATTATCTAATTCAACCATGCAATTCAAACTCAATTGAAAATAACCCAATCATAATGTAAACTAACTAGATTATCGAGCGCCCTAACCGTTCTAACCCGAGACAAGTCAATTAAATACCCAAAATACTAAGTAGGGCTTAGGATTTCACTTACCAAACTTTGGCCCGGGAAAAATCGACTCGGGCCCGAAATGGCCCAAGTGAACAGTACCGGACCGGGCGCGGGAACGGGCCACGCGGGCACGGTGGCCGGACGGTGCGCCTAGTGCACGGGCGCGGTGGCCGTGCGGCGTGCCCGGGAGCGGATGGCCGAGCGGGACGGGCAACGAGCCCAAGCCGGACGGGCGACGTGCCGGGCGGTGGGCTGGCCGAACGGGTGACGTGCCGGGCGCACGGGCGAGTGGCCGAGCGGACGGACGACGGGCGCGGCGACGGGCGCGGTGCTCGGCCACGGGCGCGGCGACGGGCGCGGTGCTCGGCCACGGGCGCGGCGACGGGCGCGGGGCTCGGCCACAGGCGCGGGACTTGGCTGGGGGAGCTCCGGCGCGGCGGCACAGCGGCTGGGGGACTCCGGCGCGGCGGCACAGCAGCTGGGGGGCTCCGGCACGGCGGGACAGTGGCCGGAAATGGCTCGGGGGTGGCTGAACAGGGGCTGGGGAGCTCCGGGAAGGGCAGCTCAGTGGCTGGGGAGCTCCGGGGATGGCGGACAGTGGCTGGAGAGGCTCCGGCGTGGCTGGACAGTGGCCGGAACGGTTCGGGGGTGGCGGAACAGGGGCCGGGACGGCTCAGCCACGGCTGGTCAGCGGCTGAGACGGCTCGGGGTGACGTCGGCGAGGCTGGACAGCGGCTGAGACGGCTCCGGCACGGCGGCAGCGGCTCAGGCGAGCTTGGCTACGGTCGGACAGAGGCTGGGGCGGCGTCGACGAGCGGCTGTGAGCGGCGGACGCCACAGAGGAGTAGAGAGAGTGAGCCGGGGCGGGGTGGTGCGGCCGTGAGGGCACTCCGCGGCGGCGGCGGTGGCGTTCAGGCGTCGGGGCGGCGCTGGGGAGGCCGGCCGGGCGACTGGACCTCGCTCGGGCTCGCCCGACGCGGCGGCGAGCGGCGGCGAGCCGAGCTCGCACGCTCGGGAAGAGGAATAGCAGCGCCGACCGGGGCTTCCGGGCGTCACGGCGGCGCGGCAGCGGCGCGGGGGAGGGCGGCGACGTCGGGCGGAGGCGGAGGGTCGTCGGGCAGAGGCTGAGGGTCGTCGGGCGGAGGCGGAGAGGAGCTGTGGGGTGAGGGGAAGGGCTGTGGGGTGCACGGGGGAGGAAGGGGAGTGGCTGGCGAGGCTGCAGGCGGCTGGCAAGCGGCGGTGCAGCCCGGTCGGACGGCGGCGGCGCGAGGCGGACGGCTGGGCTCGTCGGACGCGGTGTCGGCAGCAGTGGGAAGCAGAAGCAGGAGTCCGACGGGTTCGGACGAGCGCCGGGGGAGGAAGAAAAACCAGCCGAAGAGGAAAAGAAAAGAGAGAGAGAGGGAGAGAGAGAAGAGAGAGGGGGGGAGCTTCTGCATGGGGAAGTGCAGACGGTCGCGTGCATGGGGAGAGGAAGGCAGACGTGGGGAAGAGCGCGCGCGGTCTGCATGGCCGTTGCGTGCGTCGGGCGGAGAGAAGGGAGGGAGAGAGAGAGAAGGAAGAGGGGAAGGGGAAAGGTCGAGCGTGCATGGGGAAGGGAAATCAGCGGGCGAGCAGGCGTAGGTCTGCATGGGGATCGCATGCGCGCGGGGCCGGAGGGAGGAGAGAGAGAAAAGAGAGAGAGAGAAGGAAAGAGGGAGAAGAGGAGAGAGAAGGAGAGGAGAAAGAACGTGTGGGCAGGTGAGGATGACGTGCGACGCGTAGGGGGGAAAAGACGTGGCGGAAGGAGAGAGAGAAGACAATCAAATGTGCCCACGCACCAAATTAACGGTCCGAAATCAAATCCGATAACAAACTTAGGGTCCAATTTAATCCTAGAAAAAGCTCAGGGGTAAGGGCCAAGGTCAAAGAGAAATAAAATGACTCGAAAACGCACTACGAGGGAGGTCTACTAGTCCGAAGTCGCACCCGGTCGGAAATCCATTTTTCACACATTCCCGGCAATATTGACGCTGGCCACACAAAAATCGACACCGTCCAATTTATTTCGACCCGGAATTCCCGGAAATTGGCCATCAAGTTTGGGGTCTAAAAACGGCTAAATTCGATCGAGTGCGATTCTAATAAAAGTCTCTATTTTAAAAACGAAAACCCGAGAGTGATCAGTTCCCGGGCGAGATTTCATTATAAGCGCACTGACAAATTACACGTTCCATAAATCCCAGAAACGGGCCAAAATCCAGAATGTCACACTGCACACATGAGTAAATAGTTCTATTTATGAGATTAAGGCATCAGAAGTTGCGTTTGCTTTCTTTTCTTTTTTTTTGTTTTTCTAACTATTCTATTTCGCTTGTTTCGAGATTTATATGCTTTTAATATACATATGATCTCCCTCCATTTATCAAATTCAAATTTCTAAGTTGGACTTTTTAAATGGTATTAGAGTTAGGTTTTGCCATTTTTCATTTCGCATATGTGAGCCTCCGTTCGTCAGATTCCACGCATTGTTCCCAATTTAGTTTGCACGTGAGAGGGGTTTCAAAGATATTTCACATCGCTTATCTATAAATATTATATATTCTTTATATACACTTAAATTTTCTCCACCTACTATGTTTAAGTCTTTGGGTCGGACTTTAGGCGGTGGAGCAATGCAACAAGTGGATCTAAGCTGATGAAAGTCAAATACTTCTACTAGGACAAAATCAACCAATAATTGATTTCCAGAAGTCAAGACACGCAATATCTTACCTATCACTTTACTTGGGAGTTGGGGACCTTAGGGCTGGTATTTTCAGGAATAAATTCCGCGAAAATTTGACTTCAACCATACTAAAATGTGTTTCAGGACAAATGGACCAATAATACGGCGCTGGCTCCATATAATAATTGCTAAAAAGGTGCCTATTGTGTGCAGAAATCTTCCCCAAATTCCAAAAGTAGATGGATGCGAGGATTCCCAAAACAAATTTTGGGGAAAATTACTAAAAAAGTCTTAAATTTTTTGTAATATTTTTAATTCAGTCCTAAACTTTTCTTGACCAATTTAGTCCTAAACCTTTTGCAAATCAGCCAATTCAGTCCTTTTGACTGGTCGGCGCTGACGTGACCGCCGGCCGACTGACATAGCGCCGGCCGGCGTCCACGTGGCAATATTTTAATATTTTTTTATTTTTTTTTCTTTTCCTTCTCCCCCTGGCCTATCTGGCCAGGGGGAAGGCTCACCAGCGAGGGCCCAACTCTGGCGAGGCGAGCTGGGCCCTCGTCGCCACTGGGTGAGCTCGCCCAGCTCCGGCGAGGCGGAGCTCGCCCAGGCAAGGCCTCGCCGGAGCTGGGCGAGCTCGCCATGGCTGGTTCAAATGGATACGAGGTGCCTGCGGCCAATTCTTAAATAAGTTCCAGCATCATCAAGGGTGAACTAATGGACCATCTCATGGTTCTTATTAGTCGAAACCACGGCTCATCGCTGATCCACCACCTACAAGAATTATTAGTTTTAGTAGCACCTTCACTACAACATTAGTTCAATTGCAAAGATTGTGTCAATTCTCGTGAAGATGTATACTATAATTACTATTTATCAAACGGATAATAACATAAATAGTTCATGAAATTTGATCCAATGTGCAATGCGTTCCTTGAAATTTTAATTTGTTCAATAAAGTCTTTGAACTTTACTCTAATATATAATGTTGACCCTGAGTTTTTAATTTGTTCAATGTGATTTTTGACCTTTAGGTACATATTCAATTTGATCCTTGAACTATATGAAAATATTTAATGTTGTCTTTTCATTAATTTAAGTTTAGGGACAATATTAAATATTTATAGTTTATAGACTAAATTAAACATAGATCAAAAGTCCAGTTATCACATCGAATAATTTAAAATTTCAAGGATCACGTTACGCGTTTAATCAAATTTTAGAAATTATTTGTGTCATTTTTCCTTAATGAGATAATCAAAGGAGACTCTCATGTGTTCAATGATAGAAGAAGTGCTCCACCAGAAAAAAGCTGCATGCATTTTCCATCCACGTTTGGTGTCAATCCTTAGTTCTTAAGAAATGGCCAGTCCACACACACATCGCACCGTCGCAATCGACACACTTCAATGTCATGGAAGGGTCGCTTTCGATTTCTTCTCCTTAAATTTTTCAAAAGCAGACCCACCAATTACTTTGCTTTCCTCCTCTTTGCATATGTGCCAGGTATCGTCTCATTTGGCGTCTTTAGTGGAACATATGATTTGTTGGCAAGGATTCCAATATCCTTTTTTTCTCGCCACCCATCTGGAGAACGATTATGAAAAAAGGAAGAAATTTATTTAATAATACTAACTTTGAGGTACTGAATTCTCCATTCTTACCACCTCTAGATACGCAATTTTGTAATTGATTGTTGCGAACGACATTTTGCTTCCTTTTAGCCAGCCATGAGCTTCTTGGTAATCCGATTGATTTTTTTTTAACAAAAAAAACACCCGTTTCAGGTCACCAAAGATGAAAATATATCAAGCTTGACCAGATGTGACGAATTGTTAAGTTCGTCGCCTTAGGGTCCACCAAAAGCGACAAATTGTTGAGTTTATTGCCTTGGCGCTAAAATTGAAGTTTCGTAGACTCAAGTCAAACCTAAGTGACCAAATTTGTATGGTTCAATCAAAACTAGGATAATTTTGAACTTATGATGACAAACATGAAATATGGTTACCTCAGGTTGGATTTAAAGTGACAAAATCATGGTTTCGTCGCCTTAGGTTTAGGCCTAAGTGATCAAATTCAAACTTTATCGTGATTGATGAGAGAAATTTCGAGTCCCGAGTGACAAAAGAAAAATTCTGTTGCCATGATGGGACACAACGACCTAACGACAGGGAGGAATTATAGAGGCAACCACTGTGAGATACTCCGTGCTAAACGCTTCCCGAGACGAAACTTCTTCGCTCTGCCCTTCTCCTAAAGGGAAAAAAAGAGGCCTTTTTTCTAGAATTTGGTCGACAGGGAAGATGGGATCGGAGCTATCATAAGCGACTCGAATTACCTTACTTTGACAAATAAACCACCCTTCAACATCCAAGGAAAAGATCAAGAGACATGGCAGACCAAGTTATCAAACAAATAAAGGAAGAAAAGGGTAGACGAGGAAGCTCCACTTGTCATAAAAGACACACTATCGTTTTCTAGTGCAAAAGAATTAGGCAATCCAAGTGTTAAAAAACCTTTCTCACTCCATCATGAGAGATCCACTTGGCAAGCAAATACAGTTTTTTCGCCGTGGTCATGTCTTCGTAGAATTTGAAGACCTTTCCGTAAAGGCATATTGCCAGTGGCACGATCACCTGCACAGCTTTTGAGGGTTTTTCTCAGTATTGAGCAAGAATAAACCCGTTATTGATTGATAGAATGAAAAAGTTCTGGTAGATAAGAAACGGACATCTCAGGACAAGGAAGGTGCTCGATATTCGACCAAAAGAAAAAAAGGTGCTCGACACAGATTCCATCCTAGATGATAAGTTGCACGATCCCATGAACGTATTGAGTTACATCTTTCCTGACTTGAAAGTAGAGGACTCCTGAACCTATAATTTATCTATTTAAGATGATATTTTTAATCATTAAAATTTCAGCTTATACTTTTAGAAGTATGGTATTGTAACTTCAATTCTCACTTACGTAATCTCATCAAACAGATCACCTTTATAAGATGTCTATCTCTATCACGATTGTACTTATATGTATAAATTTCGATTATAATGTATTCAAAGTAAGCAAAAACAAGCTAGCTCTAATCTTGTTCGGAACATATCGAAAAGGGGCAATTGAAGAAAACTAAAGAGAGAGATGGGGCCCACAGAAAAGTAACGATTTTATATATATTTTTCGTTCCTTTTCTGATGTAAACTTGTCACGCATTTTGTCCAATTTTATCTAGTTGTGAAAGTGATTTGAGCGAGAGCCAATAGAAACAAGACACCTAGAAGAAACCAATTTGGGGTGCGGGGACCTTCACACTTTCACTTGCGCTCTAGTACATGTATATGTGCACCGAGATACTGATTGACCAGCACAAAAGTGCCACGTGGGTTGGCCAAGGTGCTCTCTGCCCCCCATGTAAAATTTTCGTGTGATAAAGAAATCCATTTTTGTGTAAATTTATCAGAAGCTCGTGAACTAATACGGTTATTGGCAAAGGAAGATATTATCTTAACTATATATTTCTTGAAATTTCAAGTGAAAAATTTATTTTTTTTTCGATTTTGCTCCTCTCGTCTTCACATCGCTTTTCTGAATTCTAGGATTTCAGATTGTGGATAATAAAATTGGTTTAGTCAATTCAATAAAAACTAGTTCAAGATGCCATATTATCCAATGTTGAAAAAGAATAATACCGTGGTCATGGACCATGTACGTTAGTATGGTTTTAGTAAGCATAGTGTTTTACAAATGTTTTTTTTGGTCAAATAGTGTTTTACAATTGCCCATGCAAAGGATGCGCTAAAATGCTGACGGAAATGATACTGGGCCGGATACTGGTATCAGACCCAAGCTCCAACTGACATATGCTATAATGGGCTCAACCTAAATCCATCAAATCAAAGGTTTTTTTTATTAATTTTTTTTGGCGGGATTTCAACTCTCAAGATAATGTTTTCGTTTTTATTTTGATTTTCAGTTTTGGAAGTGAAAAAGATAATATATTGAGGGGGTTTAAGTAATTTGGCATTGAAAGGTTGCTCTATAATTGACCTGAAGTGTGAATTAAAACTTGTTATGTTATGGACTTAACTAGATCTATCAAAATGGGAGAGTTGGGTCAGGTCGAAAATGGTCCGACTCAATTTGATACATTTAACTCGTTTTAACCCATTTCCATGTAATATAAATCTAGTGACTCATATTTATCACATATCTCGACCCGACCCATATTGTTAAAACAATTCTATATTTAACAAAATTTAGAAAAACTAATACCCAAACTAAGATGAGAGCATGAAGTGAGCGAATGCAAGATTGAGTGAGGGCGAGAGAGTGAAGAGAAACTCATAGAGGTTGATTGGGTCTAAATAAGTTGTGAAACCATTTAACAACCATATTATTTTAAATTTTATCATTCTAAATCCATTTATGACATATTTGCTAAATAGAACAAACTCATATAATAACCCATCCCATAAAATGAGTTAAAAATAATATCTATAACCCACTTTGACAAGTCTAATAGCAATTACCTTAAGTTTTCTTTATGTTACTTTTATAACCGTAGATGTGACATACCAAGCATTACATAGGATGAAAGAATGATTCCTAAATCAATGTCCACATGCCTTTAGGAGATTGGCGCACGTGGAATGGGTAGGGCCGTTAAGGTGGAGGTCCTGCGTCATCTTCGCTTGCTCTAGAACTCCACATGGCGACGTGAGCCTCCCACTCCTATCATCAAGGGAGTCCAAAACTATGTTAAACTGTAAATGAATGATTGGTGAGACAGATGGGAAAAGAGCTTCCTCTTATCCTAATTAAAGGGTTTTCTTGTAATCTTAAACCACGTCTTTATCTAAAACATGATTTGGTAATTAGAAAGTCAAGAGTATGAGCAGGTTGATATCCACTCAAACATTGAGTTATGGGAAAATGCCTCCAAAAATTCTAAACTTTGATACTTGTGACACATTTATCTTGAACTTTTTTTACGACATGAAAAATCTAAAATTATACCATTTGTGATAAATTTATCCTGAACTTTTTTTTATGAATAGAAAAACCTCAAATTATGTCACTTGTGATACATTTACCTCATAATACTTTGACATATGGGCATTTTCTTCTTTCTTCTTTTTTTTCCTTTCTTCTCCAGCGGAGGGAAGCTGGCGAGGGCGGTCCTCGTTTGTAATGGGTTGGGCGAGGGCTGCCCTCACTGGATCTGGTGAGGGCAACCCTCGCCCGACACAGGCGAGGGTCACTCTCGCCCACCCGAGCGTGGGCGAACCTCACCCGATGCCGACGAGGGTTGCCCTTGCCAAATTCGGCAAGGGCAGCCCTCACCTGACGCAGTGAGGGTCGCCCGAAGCCGGCGAGGATCGCCCTCGCCAAATCCGGCGAGGGAAACCCTCACCCGATGCAGGCGAGGGCTACCCTGGCCGGATCCGGCGAGGGTCGCCTCGTCCGACGCCGGCAAGGGCATTCCTCACCCAACCCACCGCCGGCGAGGATATACCTCACTAGCTTCCCTCCGTCGAAGAAGAAAGGAAAAAAAAAGGACAAAAATGCCCATGAGTCAAAGTATTGTGGAGTAAATGTGTCACAAGTGACATAGTTTGAGGTTTTTCATGTCATAAAAAAAAGTTCAGGATAAATTTATCACAAGTGGCATAGTTCAGGGTTTTTCGTGTCACAAAAAAAGTTCAGGATAAATGTGTCACAAGTGACATAGTTTAGAGCTTTTTATGGCATTTTCCCTTGAGTTTTTACCAAGTTCTGGTGACAATAACCATTGGATCGATCGACAAGTCAAATAGTTCTAAAAGGATTAATATTCTTGTCTGATTATTTTAATAGTTTTATCAATTAGAATTCAAGTGTTCTTAAGATTGTAGAGGTCCTAGGCAATTTTCTACTTAAATGTGATGCTTAAGATATCCTAGCTTTCAGGTTTCGGAAGTTTCGGATATGATGCTTCAAGAAAATACGCATTTTCAGTTGTGGTCAATTGCGAATTCTGTTCATATCCTTTATTAAATTGGGCTCACTGCCGAGGACTCGTCATCTTTGGGCAGTTTTGACATTAGAGCAAAGTTTCCTATGAGGTATACAATTCTAATTCTATCCAAAAATGATTAGTTTGCTAGATTGAACTCCAAGTTTGATGACATTTCTGAGCAAGTACCGAAGATTCTCACTGGTCCATGATAGCAACTCGCTCAAGTAAATTATGATCCAAATCCCTCCTCAATGCCAAAATAATGGGCGTGATAAGTGTCAAAAGAATTTATAATTAAAGATTAGGAACTTGAATCGCATGAGGTGTTTGATATCATGGGGAAGATTGAGAATGTTGATGAATCAAACATCGAAGTCGACTTGAATCATGTCTGCTTTTGTTTGTCGGAAACTAGGCCATAATGTTTACGAAAGTTTTTTTTTTTTTTATAACCCAGGGAACCCCCGCACAGCCGACAGCCGGGAGGTAAATCCTGGGGGCGACACGTGCTAGCCACCATACACGTGCACCGGTTAAGTCATCCTGCGGCACCCGGGATTCAAACACTCAATCTTTTGTGAGAGAAAGAGTGCCATTTCCAGTAGCGCCACCCAGGCGGGTGGTATGTTTACGAAAGTTTATGTCGGAGAAAACCAGAAAGAATCATATCAAGGTAGCTGTTCACTCAAGCATAGTTGAAGATATTGATTTTGTGTGATTCCGTCCAAGTCCAGGCATTCATACAAGAGTTTTGCTCAGCAAGGATTCTTAAGCATATGCTTGGATTGACCAATATCATTCGTGCCAATCCACAAAAAATTGACCAATCCAATCGTTCATCAGTAAAACTCGATGACTGGTTTTCTCCAATCAAGGAAGAATTACGTGGTCCACAAGATCAAGCAATATGATACTTGTTCAAAGATTGCCTTCTTTTTTTAGGGTTTTGACAAAGGCATATCGCCCATCGATCCCAACTCAAATAACAAACAGTCCCTAAGACTACGATGCTTCTCCGAGTTAAATTAGTAGTCTTGTCAATTAGGATTGTATTAAGCTTAGCATTTAAATTTGGTTCCTATTTCTAATGTGGGTAGCATATCATGCTCCTTTTTTTTCGTGTTTTACTAATTTTTCTTGTTTCGAGGGTAACAACTTTCATCGGGAGTGGGAATATTAGAAGATTCTATGAACACCATTGTAATGGGAGAATAAAAAAATCATAATCATATTGTACGGATATCAATTTAATTGAAACATTTCAATTTGGCCAATTTAGCTCTAAACTTTTTCACAATTCGCTAATTTAGTCATTTATGCCAATTTTAGCCAAAAATCACTCATGTCGATGTCGCCCTTCCTGTGGCATAGCCAGTGCTGACATGAATAATTTTTAAAATTTTAATTTTTTTTCTTTTCCTTTTTTGTTTCTTCTTCTTCTTCTTTTTTCTGTTTTTTGGTCATTGTGGCTAGTGAGGAAGCTGATGAGGGTCGCAGCGCTCTCTAGCGGCTAGCGAGATTGTGATGGCCTCAAAGGCCTAGGGCAAGGCTTCATGGAGGGCAGGACTTCACGGCCTCGCCAATGCACCCTCGCCACATCTAAGCGATGCCCATGTTGGCTCCTTCGCCCAAATCTAGAGATGGCCTTTGCACCCTCGCTCGTCATTGGTGAGGGCTTTTAGGTCCTTGCCCAATGGCCGATGACCCTTGCTAGTAACAATGAAAAATAATAATAATAATAAAATTCAAAAAATTCAAAAAAACGTCACCCATCTTACATGGCGCGATTGACATCTACCTTAGCAATTTGGGTCAAAATTGGCCGGAACAATAAATTGACAAATTGTCAAAAAGTTTTTCACTAAATTTGTCAAATTAAAAGGTTTGTGATTGAAATGATATCCATACAATAAATTTAGGACTTTTTTTAGTAATTTTTCCCCATTGTAATTCTTTAGGTTCAATGGAGTTGATGGATTAATACAATGTAGCAAATCTTAAATATGTAGCTAGAATAATCATAAGGGAAATATAATGCTTAAGAGGCTTTGAATGCGATGCCTAAAGAACTCTACTCTTCTCGAGTCATCGTCCATTAGAACTATCTTGCAGTCTTTTTCTTTTTGGATTTGGCTCGCTTGTTTGGGCTGGGACTCGTCATCACACATCTTTGGAAAACATACCAAAAAATCTCACACCTATTGCATTCATACCAATATAGTTATAAACCTTTCAATTAGACCAATTTAGTCCTAAACTTTTTAAATTTATGTCAATTAAGTCCATCTAGCCAATTTTAGTAGGACATCGTTGACGTGAATGCTAGTTGTCTCATGTGGCAAGACCGACGCTGACATGGGCATTTTTAAATAATTTTTTTTGTAATTTTTTGTTCTTTTCTTATTATTTTTTTTTCTTTCATTTTGGTCGGTGATGGTCGATGGCAACCCTCATTGGCCACTAGTGAGGGCCCTCGCTACTTTGCTCACGGCCAACGTGGCCATGATGGACCTAGACGAGGCCCATTGTGGCCTCGCCGGCCATGGGCAAGGTCTTCGTGGTTGGTGAAGGCCTCTCCTAGATCTGGCAAGGGCTAACTAGCCCTTGCTAGCCAAAATGAAAGGAAGAAAAAAGAAAAAAAGTCAAAATTCGAATTTTTTTTAAAATATTATAAAAAATTATCTACGTTAGCATCGCTCACCGTCAATGCCACCTAGGACGGCCAGTATCCATGTCAGCAATTTCTGGCTAAAATTGGCCGGATATACTTAATGCAAAAAGTTTAAGACTAAATTGATCCAATTGAAAGATTATAACTGAATTAGTATCAATGCAATAAGTTTATAACTTTTTAGTTACTTTCCCCTACATCCATTTATTACAAAATTTGAAGAGAATTTGCAACTAATAATAACTCGAAAAGAAATTAATTCCTTAGACGTCTGTTGACACCTAAAATTAATTAGGGATATCGACGCTTAGGATAGATGAATAAAATGACAAGAGATGATGTCACCTATACTAAAATGACATATGGTAGGTACTGGCAGTCATAAGCAGGAAATTTGAAATTCAGATAGATGGGGACCAAAAGTGCTAAAGGTATTTTCATCAAGGATGTCGACAAGAAGAAGAACGAATGCCAAGCTACAAAAGATTTGATGAAGGCCTTTGCTCCAGAAAAGCAGGTGTCAAAGTGCCAAAGGTATTTCTCATCGAGGACATCGATGAAAAGGATGATGGGTGTCAAGTCAGAAAAGCTCGACGAAGGTCCCTATTTCCGAAAGACAAGTGTCAGATCTAGGAAAGCCCGATGATGATTATCATCCCGAAAGACAGGTGTCAGATGGAGAAAAGCTCGATGACAGTTATCGTCCCGAAGGACAAGTGTCAAACGGAGAAGAGTTCGATGACAGTTACCGTCCCGAAGGACAGGTGTCAAATGGAGAAAAACTCGATAACGGTTACCATCTCAAAGGACGTATGACAAATAAAGAAAAGTTGATGACGGTTGTCGCCTTAGAGAACAAATGGGCTCGATGACGGTTGTTGTTCCAGAGAACAAATAGGCTCGATGACGGTTGTTGTTCCAGAGAACAAATAGGCTCGATGATGGTTATCATTTCAAAAGATAAAAGGGGTTCGGTGACAGTTATCATACTAAGGACAGATGTCAACACAAAGAAAGCTCAAGAGCGGTTATTACTTCGTACAAAAGATAAAATCGATAACAGTTGATAAACGGGTGGCATTAAGTGAGCGATGAAGATGAAATCAACAATGGGTATCGGATACAACACCAAGAGCGATTACCAAATCTGTATTATAAATAGCGTCTGATTATCGACAGAAAGGCCCCCCAGACACATGAACAAAACAAATGTTGCCTTTTACCCTTACTTTCCAGTTTCGTGCTTTCAGTTTCTATAGCTGTAGTCCTTACTTTCCAATTTCGCACTTTTAGTTTCCCTAGCTATAGTTGTTTAGGCCCTTATGAACTTTGGACGCCGCCAGTAATTGGATGGTTTCGTCTAAATATTCTGTAAAAATCAAGTTCTTTATTCACACCTGGATTGCTCTTGTTTGAAATTGGATCTAGAACCTAGTCTCCTTTCAATAAGAGCCGAAGAATGACTTTTTGTGAATTATATTTCGTCGTAAGAACATTTCCGACAAAACATAATTTTGGCACGTCCGGTGGGACCCTTAGATCAATTGGAGGAGTAATAATGGCACGAACGAGAAGTCAGAGCCAATTAGATCAGAATAACAGTTTTTCAGGGAGCAATGCACCCTCGAATCTTGCAGTAGAACGAGTGACACGTGCAGAGTCATTAAACGGGTGAACAAGTACAGAGCAAGGTCAGGTGGGGGAGATAGATGTTCCTAGACACCTTACTGAAGAGTAAAGAAGGCAATTTAAACCAAATCCAATTACACTTGCTACTATGAGAAGAATCATGGAAGAACAATATAATGATTTGGCTAATCTAGTCACTAGATGCGTGGCTGATACTGTTAGGCCATTGTTTATCAATACGGTTTAGGAGATCACTGGAAGGCCGAATTCATCGATGAATATTTCTCAACCATAAACAGTCCCTGTTGTACCTCCAGGTGCAGTAAGAGGTTTTGGACAACCTAACTACAAACTCTAGCAGTGCAGCAGCAAGGCAGGTTATGCCTCTTGCACCAGTAAGAATTCTTCGGAGAGAGGAAAACACATTGGCAAGTCAAACACACGGCTAGTTGTCGACAAATGAAGGTAATGCCGTTAGTTTGGCACATCGAAATGAGAGTATCAATACGGGTCAACTAGCAACCAACGGAGTAAATTGGTCTGGTCCAGTTCAAACAAATGTGACTACTACAAATATGGTTCATCAGCATACTGCTCCGTACCAATTACACGACAGTGTGTTGTCTAGTAGTTTTGCTGCTCAACCAAGTGTTCCTCAAATGTTGTTCAAGCCAAATGTAAATACGGATAGTCCAGGGAGGAATGTAACATCACCACAGCCAGTACCACATTATCAAGTGCCACAATAGCTACAGCCCTTACCACCATTGCAAAACCTGATTCCACAATATCCACAACCACCATTGCAAAACACAATTCCACAATATCCATAACCACCACTACAAAATCCAGCTCTATAGCATCCATAGCCAATAGCACAGTATCCATTACTACTGCCAATCCTACAGACACCAATACCTCAATATCAGACGCATCAGCTATTGAAACAAAAAGCACCACCAGTTGTGATCCCAACAGGACAAAATCAATGCACAGTTGATCCAATGTTACGGTAATATGGTGGTGAACCAGGAGTTTTTAGGCAAGTATATAAGAAGCCATACCCAGAATGGATGGATGCAATTCCGTACCCAAGGGGGTTCAAAATGGCAGAATTTAGCTTGTTTACCGACGAAGATGATCAATCAACACAGGAGCATATCAATCAATTCACTGCTTTATGTGGAGATGCTACGTATGAAGATCATTGGAAATTGCGTTTGTTTCCATTGTCATTGTCCAAAACCGCTTTTACCTGGTACACTTCTCTACCGCCTCATTCTGTAGTCTCTTAGGATCAAATGGAAATGATGTTTCATGGTCAATTTCAAATGGCAGTGCCAGACATGTCTGTGGTAGATTTATCGACAATAAAATAGTATAATAATGAATCAGTTAATCAGTTCATGTTCCGATTTAGAAAGGCAAGAAATAGATGTCTTGTACCATTACTTGAGAGAACATTTGCTGAATTTGCTTTGAACGGTCTAAAGTTTACCATTAGGGAAAGAATGGTAGGACAAGCCTATTATGATTTGTTTTCATTGACTACCATTACTATGAAGCATGAAAACTTTTTGAAAGAGAATGATCGAAAGCATACTAAACTTCTTTACCAAAAAAAAAAAAAGCATACTAGACATGAAGTAAACTTTGTCAATGAAACACCGGTCAATGAAAATGAATCAGAGTACACTGAAGTGGCAGTTGCCAAGATGATAATAGAAAAGCCATACACTTGCCCTGTTTTGAAGCCAGCTAAAACGAAAGAAAAGGGAACTGTCATGGTCAAATCAAAGGACATCCAGTATTATTCCTTTGACATATATAAGGTCGATGAAATATTTGATTTTCTTTTGGCTGATGGGCAAATCAAGCTTACTGAGGACCAAATTATACCAAGCCCAGAGGATTTGAGAGGAAAGAAATACTGTAAGTGGTATCATTCATGGAGTCATAATACAGTTGATTGTATTGTGTTAAGAAAGAACATTCAAGAAGCGATTCGACAAGGCAAAA
Source organism: Syzygium aqueum (assembly GCA_031216185.1). Classification (NCBI taxonomy): domain Eukaryota; kingdom Viridiplantae; phylum Streptophyta; class Magnoliopsida; order Myrtales; family Myrtaceae; genus Syzygium; species Syzygium aqueum. The sequence continues at coordinate 16,486,306 of CM062236.1, forward strand.
TCAAATTCACGGATGACAAAAAAAGGCTCCTATGGAGATGGATGTTGATCCATTCCCTGTGATGACGGGAATGGTATCATTAAAACCTAAAGGTAAAATGATACAGCCACACCTATGCGCTCGGTGTAAAGAATAAATCAAATATGATTTAAGAAGAGAACATCTTTCGGCACAGGATGCTTCACAAGAAAAGACTTTTTGGGATCAATTTGAATACCAAAAATATAACATGAAAACTGAATATTAGAGTCAATCCTGAAATGTTCAAGATAGGAATAAACGTTAGGATCGGGAGCAAAATGCTCAGGATATCAATAGTTCGAGACAATGCCCAACAAAATAGAGGTCTTTCAAGCAACGCTATGAAGAGGGCGACCCTAGAATTCAAACATTAAGAGAACCTAATGGTAAATTCGATTACTATGTTGACTATGGTCTACCTCCTATATATTCGGAGGAAGTGGTTGCAACCGGATAGGGTGAGGAATTCGATGATCCACCTAAGAGAGACCAAGACAACTTTGACACCTCACCAAACTAGGACTTTGAAAATACCAAACAATCCACCAGAAAGATGAGTGGTTTGAATCAGGAGAAGTTCAAGGTCCAGGGGGCAATGTAATAAGGACTCAAAAAAGGAGGTTATAAAGAAAGAAGAAGATGCATGAACTACAAAGACAGGTTAATCAGATTCATATTACTCAAATTCCATCAATACCTTATAAACCTAAGAAATTCTGAGCTAGAAATTTAGTATGGAAAAGGAATCCTAGGGATTCTAATCAGGATAAGCATAATAATGATCAGAAAAAAGCTAAAACTAATGACAAGATTGTACTTAGACCTGCCGTATGATCGAGATCTGTTTCGCCTTTGGGTTCGTGCATGGTTCAAGCTAGACTTCCATTGCAATATATTGTGATATTTGTAGACTCAACAACCAATGGAGGTTCAATTATTGATGAGGAAGACAAGACAGAATTTCAATTTGAAAATGAAGAGGAATTAATGGAGTTTGAAAAACCGTCTTACAAAGGATCCAAACATCTAAGGGTCACTTAATATAAACGTTAGGATAGATGGCCGTCCGGTTTCCAAGGTTCTGGTCGATGAAGGATCTACTCTAACTCTGGTTCCATATAGATTCTTCAAAAAGATGGAAAAAAAGGATGAAGAAATTATCCCATCGAATGTACAATTATCGGATTTTACAGAATAAGTAACAGAGGTCAAAGGAGTATTTGTCGCTGACTTGATTGTAGGATCGAAAACTTCTAGAATAACCTTTTGTGTTGTCGAGACAGATGGTTCATATAACTTATTGTTAGGGAGAGATTTGACCCATGGACATCAGTGTGTACCATCGACCCTGCATCAGATGTTAGCTTTATGGAACGGAAGCAAAGTTAAGTATGTTAAAGCTAATAGTAAGGCTCATGTGTCATGGGTACATGCTTTAAGGACTGATTGAGAGTTAAGGAAGATGCCAGATGATAATGCGTGCATTATCGAACCACCTAGAATTGATTCGAGGGATATTGCATTCTACTGGTTTGACAAGGGAAATGTCTATTGGATTCCCAAAATTGACCTGACGGGGTGTTTGGACAAGGTTGTTCATGGAGAACCTTACATTATTAGGCAACCTCAATAGGAGATATACGGCCTATAAGGTCGAAGTAAGTAGTCAAGATCTTGATGACTGCATTATGGAATTTGAAGAATCACCCCTTAGAGAGGACAATAAATTCATTAAAGCTCAGGACCCACTAATAGAAGTTGACATTGGAGATTCCCAACACCATCGATCAATTTTCATCAATGCACCATTAGATGAGGTTGTAAAATCCCAGTTAATTGAGTTATTAAGAAAGCATAGAGATTGCTTCGCATGGGATTATCATAAAATACCAGGATTAGGACGAGACGTGGTTGAGCATAGATTGCCAATTAAGAAAGGATTTCGACCACATAAACAACCACCAAGAAGATTTGCACCAAAAATTGTGCAGAAGATCAAAGAGGAAGTTGAATGCTTGTTATCAGCAGGCTTTATTAGGACTGCAAGGTATGTCGAGTGGTTATCAAATGTCATGCCAGTTAAAAAGAAGAATGGGAAGTTAAGGGTGTGTATAGATTTTCATGATTTAAATGCAAAAATCCCAAAAGACGAGTATCAAATGCCAAAGGCAGATATGTTAATCGACTCGGTATCTGGCAATGAGATTATGTCATTAATGGATGGTCATTCGAGTTATAATCAGATATTTATATCGAAGGAAGATGTTCATAAAACACCATTTCGATGTCTAGGAGCTATTGGGACGTTCGAATGGTTGGTGATGCCATTCGGATTAAAAAATACCGGAGCAACTTATCAGAGGGCTATGAATTTTGTCTTCCACGATATGATGGGGGATTTCATGGAAGTTTATATCAACGACATCATCATTAAATCAGATCGGGTAAGTCATCTGACTTATCTTGAGCGTGTTTTTATAAGGATGCAGAAATTTAAATTGAAAATGAATCCTTTTAAATGTGCTTTCGGGATAAGGGCTGTCAACTTTCTAGGGTTTATGATTAATCAGAGGGGAATAGAAATAGATAAGAATAAAACTAAAGCTATTCTAGAATTGCCACCACTTGTAAGTAAGAGACAATTGCAGATGATCACAAGTAAGATAAATTTCTTGCGTCGACTTATTGCTAATCAGTCAGGTAAGATAGAAATATTTTCTCCATTGCTTAAGCTTCAGAATCAAGATCAATTCATTTGGGGGAAAGAGCATCATCATGCTTTTGAGCATATTAAAAAATATTTGATCAGTCCGCCAGTTTTGATGCCGCCTAAGCCAAGTAGATTGTTGAAGCTTTATTTGTCGGCAACTAACAATACCATTGGAAGTATATTGGCATAGGAAAATGATAATGGAAAAGAGCAAGCAATATATTATCTCAGCCGGATGTTGAATGATGTAGAAAAAAGATATACTCCGGTGGAGAAATTACGCTTGTCATTGTACTTTGCTTGTACAAAATTACATTATTGAACGTTGCCGACAACAGTTCAAGTAATTTGTAAGACGGATATTATTAAATATATATTAACCCGCCCAATTATCAGAGGAAGAATTGCCAAGTGGGCCTTCGCTCTGTCTGAAATACATTTGATATACGTGCCACTTAAAGCAATTAAAGGTCAGGCGATTGCTGACTTTATTGCAGAATATCCATGTGTACATCTAGAAGAGGATAATATCGAGGGATCGATACAGGTGGTACCAAAGACATTATATTTTGATGGATCAAGTACGACAACATCTGGTATTGGGGTCTTAATCGTATCCCCTTAGGGACATCGAACAAAATTTATGTGTTGACTTGATTTTGATTGTTCCAATAACCAAGCAGAATTTGAAGCGTTAATTGTTGGCCTTAATATATTGGCTGACATGGATGTTAAGTTTGTAAAAGTAAAAGGGGATTCTCAATTAGTGATCAATCAATTATTGGGAAATTACCAATGCCTCAATGAGAATATTATTCGATACTTTGATATGGCAAAAGTTTTATTGAACGAGTTCTTTGATTATGAACTGGAGCATATAAAAAGAAATAATAATGTGGAAGCCAATGAGTTAGCTCAAATGGCATTTGGATATAAAATATCAAAAGAATTAGCGAAATTTATTATTACACAAACAAAAACTTTGCCATCGATTGACAATCGAATTATGATGATATAATCCAACAGGGAGCATATCGATGTCGATAAAGAAGATTGGAGAAAACCTTTCATTCAATATCTAGAGAACATAGTTTATAATGATAAATCATTTAAGAAGCAAGTGTTGAAATACCTGCTGTTGGATGGAGAATTATATCGGAAGACAATCGATGATATTTTGCTTAGATGTTTAAGTAAAAAAGAGGCGTTTATAGCGATAGCGAAGGTACATGAAGGAATATGCGGTGCGCATCAAACGGGTATAAAAATGAAATGGTTGTTAAGGTGCCATGGTTACTTTTGGCCAGCAATGACTCAAGATTATATTGATTATGCTAAAGGGTGTGAGACATGCCAAAAACATGGACCACTGCAACATGTGCCTGCGGCAATTATGCAACCCATTATCAAACCGTGGCCATTTCGAGGATAGACAATGGATATAATTGGAAAAATATATCCTTCATCATTTAAAAAACATAGTTTCATATTGGTTACTACAAATTATTTCACCAAGTGGGTTAAAGCCACCTCATTTAAGAACATAACTTAGAAAGTAGTAAAGGAGTTTATAGAGGAAAGAATTATTCATCGATATGAAATACCAAAGACAATAACGGCAGATCAAGATACTGTATTTACTGGTCAGGAAGTTTTGGAGTTTACTAGATCCAGGGGGATCAAGATGCTTCATTCAACTCCTTAATACGCTCATGCGAATGGGCAAGCGGAGGCATCTAATAAGGTTATTATTAACCTTATTAAAAGGCATTTGGAAGAAAACCCTAGAGAATGGGATTCACTCTTGTCGACGGTATTATGGGCCTATAGAACATTGAGGAGGTCGAGTACGGGAGTTAGTCCATACATGTTAACCTGTGGCCAGGAAGCTGTGCTGCCTGTAGAAATTACAGTACAATCATTAAGGGTAAAATTACAATGGGGCATGTCCAAGGAAGAATATGACGAATTGATGTATGGAAACATTGATGAATTGGGAGAAAACAGAGTTATAGCTTTGGAGAAATTAATTGCCCAGAAGAATAGAGTTGCTAAAGCATATAACAAACATGTGAAGGAAAAACGCTTCGACGTTGGTGACTTAGTTTGGAAAACTATTTTGCCAGTGGGTTTGAATAATGAAAAGTTTGGAAAATGGTCATCAAATTGGGAAAGTCCATATTTAGTTACACAAGTTTTAAGTGGAAATGCTTATCAATTGATGGATATTGACAAGCTTGGAGAAATACCTAGATCAATCAACGGAAAATACTTAAAGAAATATTACCTACTATGTAGGAGATGAAGAAAACGAAGAAACTGATAATCATTTGACAAAGGAGTCCATAAAACAAACCAGCGAACTGAATGGTTAAAGGGGTTGAGCTAGCTAAACTAGAGGGTTGGATTTACAGAAATAGTTTAAGTATCATTACATGATCAGTCTAAACCGATATGACACCTAAACTTGTTTACAAAGCTACATAGACGACTCTCCATATGACGATTCTTGTCTTCAGCATGGAAGTAGGCAGAAGAGCTGGTGCTCCTGGCCGAATACGCCTGGTTAGATTTTGGTTCTAGTGCTGTGAGAGTGGCGAAGCATGTGTTGGCCTGCTCGTCCAAGTAATCCACCAGCGATATGCAAGAGTTGATGTCCTCGTCAATCTGGGTTAGCAGTTCAATCAGTCCATTATTTTCTGTCTCTTCCGCTACTCTTTCTTTGGATGTCAACTTGCCTTGGTGACGATGGGTGGTGATGTCCATCAGTTTAGCTTTTGCTTCTCTTGTTTGGGTTAAACTACTTAGTCCTGCACGAACAGGTTCCAGAACTTTGAGCTGGTCAAAGTATACTGTCTCAGCCTGAGTGACAAGGTTAACCTTGTTGAAATATTCACCCTCAACGATTACATGATGTTCAATTGCAAGTTTGTTTTCAGAAAAGGCTTGAAGACCATGGGGAAAAATGCTGCAAAACTCATTAAAGTCAAATATGAAAGGATGGTCAAATGGAAGGAACTTAAGTTCAGCTTCTTTAAGGAAAGTGAAGATTTCATCTACAGCCCTAGATTCGACAAACAGATAGGTGTAGGTGAGGGATAGGCGGCATAATATGTCATTTCACAAGGAGATAAACTCCTCAGTGAAAAGTGAAGCATGTGAAGATGAGAAAGAGGAAGATTTGGCCATGGCAAAGCTAGTCTGGAATATGGGATGATTGGATGAAGATGTTATGATAGCAAGACTGTAAGAATTGTTTAAATAGAGAGCCGAAGCGGATAGGCACAATAGGAAACGTAAAGAACTTAAGCGACATGAGTAATGAATGTAACTGACAAATGCTTTGAACTAATCGGAGAATAAGGACACATCGCAAGGAGTTATTAATGCTGGTAGAAATGAAATGACAAGATGGGTTCATATAGGGGATCATGTCTGCCGGCAGTTTTTACAAGAAAAGGTGGGTATAGTGACGGTGACATAAAAAGAGTGGTGCGGAAATCAAGTGATGTGGGAAATAGACGTAACTAACAGGGTCTTTGAACAGACGAAAATAAAAATATGTTAGGACATTATTGATATTGAAGAGGATAAAAACGGCATAATGGAAGTATGGGAAATCGTGTGCAGCGAACCCATCGGCAGCTTTTATGAGGAAAGGATAGGTGCAGCTTATCAGAATTAATGGATATTTAAGATCCATACCTGCCAAGTACAGGAATATGAAGGGTTGCAATTATATGCTTCATCCACCAGAAAAATGGGTCATTATGACTAGCTATAAATTTGAGCATGTTTAACGTAAGAAGTTAAACGTTTGAAATTGGTACAATGCCATTTGGATAAAGAATACGAGAAAAGAAATAAAGTCCATCGATCAAGCATGCTTAGTGAAAGGGAAAGTGCATATTTTCAAGGATTAAGAGTACACTTGGACGTGAATAAAAACGGAGATCCTAATATATACATTAAGTATTTACAAGGCGAACTAGACCTATGGTTACATGAAATGCTGCTCAATTCCTAGGCAAAAGTTGTGTAAGCATATTTCTAGATCACAATTGACCTCAAAGAATTGATCTTTTTCAGGGGTGATCTCTTGAAGTTCGTCCTCCATGGTCCTGCATTCGATCTCCAATTGTTCTACCTATTTAAGTTGATCAACTAAGCGCTGCAGTGGAACATCATCGACTGCTTGATAACGTGCAAGGACAGCACATGCTTGCTCCAAATCCTCTTGCCTGTTCAGATATGACTTTTCCATCTGGTAGAAGGTATCGATACAATTTTGATGAAACTTATAAGATGCCAAAGCTGAATTAAAAGATTGAGCCAACTCTTCGACAGTGTATTCCATAGCTAGACAATCTAAAGGACAAGGTAAACTGGATAACTCGGTCAGAAGAGATTTAATTTCTATCTCCATAGAAACATTATTATAAATACGAGATAAACCAGGTGACAGTAAATGGAGAAGTCGAATCCATTTGGATCGAAACTCGTCATTTCCCCAAGAAAGGGACGGTTTACCAAAAGTTTGCCTCGATAGACATGGATTGTCATCAGAAACTGGGATATAAGTTGGAGAATAGACTTCGACAGGTGTGCCAATATAAGTCTCAACCTTCCTTTTATAAGACATAACACGAATGTCTGCAGGACAAGAAACAATAGAAGATAAAGTTCAAAGTAAATAAGAAATGAACCTTACATGGGTTGGCAGCTAAAGGCGATCCCTTCATCGGATGAATATTCTGATTCCAAGGAAAGATCATTGTAGTTAGATGATAGATCACAAGGTCTCTCAAATGGGTGGTTTAGTCCAGGATGACAGTGAGTGACTTTGGACATCATTATATCGACGTGCGAAGAAAAGACATATGCTCGATATTCAACCCACCATTCATCGAAGGCATCGGTGCTATACAAATCTTCGGCAAAATGTATGCAGTTAAATTTTCCAAGAATGGTACGAGTAATTTCATTGCAGCAAGAAATACTTCCTTCATTGATGAAACAATGACTACTAGTACAAGAGAAAAGATATTTCATGGAGTAAAACAATAAGAGCTGGAACACCTTGGGTAAGACCGAATTGACGAGAACAGTAGTGTGGATTGTATACCTCAAACCCTGGAAAAAATTGCCTTTTGATCGAGAAGTCCACAATTAGATCGCAAGGGGTGAGAATGCTTTTCTAGAAAATACAGGTATCAGGCTGTTCATAGGAAGGGCTAACCTCAGGAACATCGACGCAGACTCTATAGAAGACAAAGTTCCTCGACGAAAGCAAATGTTGAAGGAAACCTTCAAAAAGGGAAGTTCCTATTAAAGGATAATAAAGAGGACGACAAAGTCTCCAAATACCAAATTCCTTTTCAATAAGAGGAAGATCAGTCTCAAACCAATGAACAGGAGGTATTCCTACATCAAAGAAGAGATCGGGAAAGTACATACGTAACCATCTGTGCACCATCCATAAAAGACCAAAGAAAGAATTAGGATGCTCATTGGAAAGAGAAGTTTGAGCATCTGTAAGAGATCAATAAAGAACAGTGAGAGCAATTTGACCGAGACCAACATCAAGACCATGAGAGAGCATGTGAGCAATATCGAGGAACTCAGAAGAAACTGATAAGGTTGGTGTGCAAAAGATGTACCATGAAAGCCAACATAGAATAAATGTAGCATGCTTGTCAGAATGAATTTCTCCTTCGGACTTAGCAAATTGGTTCATAAATTCATCATAGGAGAGGTTAAGAGAGGTCAAGTCTTAAAAAGGCAAACATTCAAGGACCTCTTGACCCCGGAACTCAACAAAAGGTGAAAGGACCATTAAGGCCCAAATATCCAAAAGAGTGATGGTTACTAGACTATAGGGAAGGAAAAAACAATGCGAAGAAGGTGACCAAAAGGTACAGAGACTGCCAATAAGACCATACTCCATTGGATTGATAGATATGCAACAGAACATCAAAGCTGTGTCAATTCGAGCTAATTTCCATTTGGACTTCATCACACTACATAAGCATTTATACCATTGGAAAAATCTCCTGTCAAAATTGGGATAAGAATTAAACCTATAATTGGAGGTCAGCCAAGCATGAGCATGAATGCGGCTATTGTTAATGGGAAGAATCTCTTGGTAATGGCGAGGAAAACATTCAGTGAACATAGAAGGGATTGGAATGGATTTAAGATAATGACCCAGTATAATGTGATCGTTGTTAGTGTTATAGTCCATAAAGGACAAAGAAATACGGCATTTTGTCTCGTAAGATTGAAGGTCATCAAGACGATTTATGAACATAGAAGGTGAAGCATGAGAAAAAAAAAAAAAAGGAAAGTTGGATGCCATATTTGGGGCGGATGAAGTAAAAATGGGGGTAAAAGGGTATAAATAGACCCAGCATGGAACGCGGAGAAATTTGAATGAAACAATTCCCGTTGGAAATAATTTATTGAAAGGAAATATTAAAATAAATTCAAAAGAAAATGGAGGTCACTTTATTGATTAGAAGTTTTCTTGGGAAACAACAGTTTCTTTACATCACTCTGGAGAGACAACATACTACGGTCAAATTGACCATTCTCAATTATACACTTGTTTTTGGTACGTTAATTTTCAGCTTCGGCTGCCAGTTGACGTTGATGCTCAGTCTGCTTGAGGTCTTTGAGAATGGTAATGTCTTTGTCAAAGTCCATCTCCAGTTGAAGCCTCTATGTTGTTGACACCTAAATTTTACCCAACATTTAGTTTAATTTGCATAGAAAATTAGGGATTAATTTTTAACCCCTAAACAAAAATATTTAATTTTTGCATAACATATTGCTTAGGCTCATTTTAGTTTAATTGCATTATTGCATCGGACCGGCGATGGTGAGCAAGTTTAAATTTCGTCGAATGAAATTCGATTCGCTCGGGAATGCTAGGGCCGAGAATTTCACGTTACACGGACTTGGTTGTTTTAATTTGAGCTTAATTTAATAATGTGAGTTTAATTAATTTAGCCCAAGTTAATTCAGCCCATTTAATTTGATTAGACCTAAGCCCAAGCCTTAGCCCATTAGGACATTAAGCCCATCTAATCTGACCTAGATTAACATTATATAAACAACATTAGGTCAGATTTTTAGGGGGGAGAACACACAATTCATGATCAGAAAAATTAGAGAGTCCAAGTGATAGAGAGAGAGGCGGACGCCGGCGTACATCATCGCCCGCCACCGCCGTTGCGGCACACGTCCCTCGCCGGCGAAGCCCCTTTGCAGCCGTGTCTCGCAGCCATCAGCGTACTTGGCTGCTCCACAGATTCCTCATCAGCCCAATTTTGGTTCTTGACGATATCAACAAGTCCACAGCTCCGAAGAAAGCATTCCCATGTAGATGCCCAGACAAGCTCCTCGCCCAATTGAAGACCGTCCACGATTGGGGGATGCACCGGTCATCCACACTTCAAGTCAACAATTCTGAGCTTGTTCACGGTGGTTTCGCTCACGTCTTTCACACAGAAAAGGCCAGTAAATTGTTTTGAAGAAGAGCACACACTTTGAGGGCACCAAGGGGTCCACGTTGAAGGTTGAACCAAGAAGTTGACTTTGTCAACATTGCTTCATCCTGTTGTTCCCGAGGAGAACATGCCCATGCAGTTTACGTATAATACATACAAACACAAGGAAGGATCGTGAGAGAAGAGGAGGGGGAGGGAGTTTCAGTCAATCCTCTCCTCGCTGTGACCGAAACCATAGTGACACACCACCATCATTGGCACCAAGCTACGGCAGCTGCTCTTCCTCAGCAAAGACGCCACTTTTCCCTGCGGATCCGGGTGATACTCCACCGAACCTGGAAAATTTTTTTGAATTCTTCGCCTCGCCGCTCCCTTTGCAAGTCCTCAGCAACGGCCACACCAACAACCAGCCACGAAGCCTCACGCGACGTCCTCTCGTGAGCCACCGTCAACCGTCTCGTTCTCGACGCCACCGCCGGAGCCATTCCGGGCGCACCACCACCGAGCACGCCGCCTTGTGTCGACGTGTCTCGTCGTCGTCGTCACCGATCGTTCGATCCCGATCCGCAAGCCCGAAGCTCGATCCGAGTTCGAATTGGGGAATTATCTGCAAATTAGGTAATTGAACATTATCCGATATTTTCAGAATATTTAATTTCCTGATTTGGGTATTTGAATATTTTGTGAATATCGTGTGGATATTTAGATGTTTTAGGATAATGTTTGATATATCCGCAATATTTTGAGAATATTCAAAATTAGGAAACTTTCCTAATTTAGTAACGTATTTGGACGTCTATCCGACCTTATCCCTAAGGTACGATACGCGGCAATACGAGAAATTATCATCCTATCTATAATCACTTAGATACGATGACAAATTTCACTAGCTTTCCAAATTCGAATGATCAATTATCCGTTAATATCTATAACCCCATAGATATGACTGATAATTTGATTTTTGTGCCTAATCCGAGTTTGAAACGAATTTGGCGGATTGCGTGGTTGATTTGAATTGGTCGCTATCCTTAGTTGTTTGAATTGTTTTCCTTTTCAAATAAACAGAAAATTCCAAAAAATATTAGTTAGAGTTTGAATTAGAATTTTTGCATGTCTAGGATTTTTGAATATATCCCGAAGGATGAGATAAGTATTTAATTTAAATTAGGACTTAACGTGGCATGTTTCCTAATTTAAATTAGGTATTGTTTTAATCCTAACGGATTATTCACGTTATTTTATTATTCCGAATTTTCATAAAAAAACCCAAAAAAATGGTGAATTGTTTCATGTTTTATTAGGATAGATTGCATTTTAATTTAAGTAATTTATAATTTCGAATTTTAATCAAAAATCCCAAAAAGAAATCATTCTAGGGTAGATTAGGTCATCATAGATTGCATGTTAACTTAGGTATTTTTTAATTTCGAATTTTCATCAGAAAATACCCAAAAAAGGAAGTCGTTAGGTTGCATGTTAATTTAGGCATATTTTTAATTCCGAATTTCATTCAATTGAAAATACCAAAAAAAATAATTCATTCATTCGTCATTAGAATTATGTCACATTGTCGCATGACATATAGTTTGCATGCTAAATTGCATTAATTCACATGTCATATTTTTTGCACGTCATTGCATATAGGTTAGGTTTCATTTAAATAAAGTGAAAATCCAAAAAAAAGGGAAATTGAGTGAATGCTTGTTAATTAGAAATCATATTAGGGTGTTTGATGTGATTTTCTAGTTAACAATGCAGATGCTTGCTGGATTCGAGGTAAGTTGTTCTCCTAAACTTGCAATTTATTTAATGCTTTCTGGGTGTTAAATTGATGGTTTATGCACTCGCATGAACACCTCACATGTTAGTGACATAAGTTAAAATGGATCCAAACTGCCTGCCAAAATATTTTTGAAATGAAAAGGTACCGAAAGGGCGTTAGACTAAATCTAGCGTAATCAAGTCCCCGGGCTTAGAATCTCTGGTTCGTAGGAATAAAACATATCTCCTTATGTTTTATTTAGGTTTCTAATCAGCCTACCGTAAAATGATTAGTGGCGACTCCAAGCATGAAAATATTTGCATGTTAAGAACTTAAACCCTAAGTTGCGAATTGGTAGGGCTTAGGAGAGCCCGAGTTAAGTTTAAACTTAATAATCCATTAGCCCGAGAAAATGAGAAAATTCTTTAGGGTCGCGACATATGTGTGTTTGAGTTTCTGAGTATCTCGAAAAAAGGCCAGCTTTTGTTCAATCTCTCTACTTCTCAAGAACAATTTCTTCCTTATCGAGTCCAGATATTTCTTCGACCAGGGTGTGAAGGTTAGTCTGCCTTTCCTTTACAGTATGACTGAGCTCATATATGGCTTGATTATTCTCCATATAAGGTTGATCAGAAAGAGTTAAAGACAAAATTAGGTTATAATTACGTCAATAAGACTCTATCATGCTGACAAAAGCTAGTGAGAAATCATCAAGTTTAGCCTTCAGCTCAGAGGGCAATATTTCACTAGGTTCAGCACTATATAGCTCATCGAGTATAAATTTCAGTCGATCAAAAGCTGTCTGATTGCATAGAAGTATAGGAAAACCCTCGCTAGAAAGGCCTAGAAGTTGCAATAGTTTGTCTCTGACCTTTTCAACAGCCATCTGCCTTAGGGAAGCTACATCTGAAATAAACCCAGTATGTGAGAAGCCTCGTCTAGCATGCACTTAGTTTTCAAGAGAGACTATGGAGAATTTCTTTCTTCTGCATAAGGAAGTGAATGGCTCGAAGAAGGTTGTGTCAAAGGAACAGTAGCACTCTGTATTGAGATAAGAGCAGTGGTCAGGGACAAACTTGAACTAGAAGGATTGACTTCAGTAAATTGGACAGGGCAATCAGGTGTGATGTGGCTATCAATGGATTGAGTACTGGCAGTTGTCCCAAGGTCTGAAGTTGCCAAGATTAGTGGTACCAAATCATTTAAAGATCCTGAAAATAGAAAGAAATAAGTCGTTGAGACATATAGTGAATTATAACATACCATTATAACACAAAATACCTTGTTCTGGTGATGTAAGGAGTAATATGGGCGGATCAACAGTAGCAACCTCAAGATCAGGGTCAACAAAGAGTCCTGCTATAAATATATATATTGCCAGTAATGAATTGCTAAAAATTAATCACTTTGCATTGAATAGAAAGAACAAGTAAAGAAAGGTACAACAAAAGTATACCGTTTGAATTGTCTTTAGGTTAGGTGAGATTGATCTGAGAACCCGAAGCCTCCACAGAATTGGCAGTGGCCATAGAAAAGGAAGCTGAGGTAGTTGAAGGGTTAAGACGTTTTCTTTTGATCAACGCAGCAATTGGTTCTTCATTGCATTCTCAATAGACTGACTAGATGATGGAGACCCTGTAAGAATAAATACTAGGGTTAAGAGGTAATGTAGAAATTATATGAAACAGAAAAGACTGCAATAAATGGATACCTTGCACCGAATCAAATTTCCTCTTGAGAAGAGGTGTGTTATCATCAACCGAGGGTTGATCCATTGCGGTAGCGTAGTACAATTGTGTTCGAATAGAAACACTTCTTGAGAGAACCACTTTCTTGGAAGAAATTGTCGACTTGGCCTCAGGAATTTTGATTTGTGTCCCCTGAGTTATCCATAATGGTCCTGATTCAAAATTTGGAGCATCCGGTCATATGGAAATGGTTTTTTTACCCTTCCTACCTTTACTCCTTTGCTTAAATACACCTCCTGCTATTCGAGTCAGCAAGGTTTGAGTAGCCTCCTCATAAGGGCTTTCAAGACAGAAGGAGAGCCATCAAGAAGTCCATGCAAGAATGCATCCAGGCTTAGGTTCAAAGTCATCAACATCAGGGGCAAATTTGGCATAAACAAGCCGAGTGATTTCGGCATAGCATACGAAGGTGGCATCCTTCTTAAAAGGATATTTTTGTTTGACCATGTTTGGAAATTCAAGGGAATAAGGAATTGGCATAGGAATAGCTTGAACTAAACCAAATTGCCTGGCACAGTATTGAGGAGAATAAATCTCAAAACCATGATAACATTTGCCTTTCTGGAACAGCCTTAAAGGAAGGTCAACAGGATTAAGAATGCATAGTCAAAAGTCAGTCAAATTAGGGCGAGCTATCAAATCAAACAAATAATTGAATTCATTTGCATCATAAGCAAAAAATTCAATTTCATTTAGGTGAACTGTCAAGAGTTTATGGAGGTAAAAGGCAAAAGGAGAAAGATCCTCTGAAATACTTAATGAGGAATAACTAAGTAGACGACATCCAAAGGGAGGAGGTGTTGATGGCTGGAATTCTGGAAAAGAATGGTGATGAAAGGTGCGAACGGTGTGAGTGGAAAGAAAAGGAAAATAATGCACCATCCAACATTGAAGTACCCAGAATGGCCCAAATAAAGTACCTTCATCTTTGGACGTCATTGATAAAGATGCATGAGTTATTCCTCTATACAGAGTAGCTAGCATTAATGGTGCCAAAGTGAGTGTTTGACCACCAACAAGATTGGCTGCGAATGATAAGAAATCTTTGGAAACTTTCAGTGCATGAGCAAAGAAAACATATTTAGACAGCCAGAAGAGGAGGAAACAAGTACGTTCGTCAGGGGTTATGGTTCGATACCAAAAGAATATGTTTCTAGAAATCTACCATAAGCAAGATGTTCATCAAGGATAAAGGGTACTGATATCGAAGCCATGTCAATTATGGGGGTCCCAATTGGAGGAAAATAAGTTATAGCGTACATGTCTAAAAGAGTAACAGACATAGGGCCCTAGGGAAAAAAAAAAACAATTGGTCGAAGGGGACCAGAAACTAATGGCATCACCCAAAAGCCCTAGATTTAAATCATATGACAGCATGCTGACCTCTAGAGCAGTATCAATACCAGCTCTTATCCAAGCAAGGTGAGTGGTTATGTCTCCCTTTAATCTCACATACCAACAATGAAAACCCATTTCAAGATAAGGAAACCCTCGAAATCGTGAGATTTCTGGAAACTAGATGTCTGCAACTGACGACTTCTAAATAGGAAGAAGTTGTCCTATTCTCTTTGGAAAACAAGGACGAAGAGAAGCGGGAATTTGGTGATGATTGTGAAAACAAGAACCCAGAATGAGTTGGTTGGAGGATTCATCGACCAAGTGTAATAGTCGAAAGTCACAGTTCGAGGACTCTTGATCATGACGTAGTTGATCGAATTTCTCAATGTATGATTTGGGAGAATATTTGCGAGCCATGGGTGCGGACTAAGTGAAAAATCTGAAAGGAAACAAAGGAGTGGAAAACTGAGAAGAAGACCTAGAATTGAAGAAGAAGATGGAAGGTCAAAAGTTACAATATTTCACCAGGATATGACATTTCAAGTGATTTGCTATCATGAAGATCTGCTAGGTCATAAATGATCGAGATGACGTGTCAGAGTCAAGCGAAGCGTTTCAGGAAGGGTGAGCAAAACAAGTTACGAGGCATTAAGATTAAGATTATTCAAATCAAATTTTTTTTAAAAGAATTAATTCTTTTAAAAAGGGGGCATATGTTGACACCTGAAATTAATTAGGGATATCAACGCTTAGGATAGATGAATAAAACGACAAGAGATGACGCCGTCTGTAATAAAATGACAGCTGGTAGGTACTGATAGTCATAAGCGGGAAATTTGAAATTCAAATGGATGGGGACCAAAAGTGCTGAAGGTATTTTCATCGAGGATGTCGACAAGTAGAAGAACGAATGCCAAGCTACGAAAGATTCGATGAAGGCCTTTGCTTCAGAAAAGCAAGTGTCAAAGTGCCAAAGGTATTTCTCATCGAAGACATCGATGAAAAGGATGATGGGTGTCAAGTCAAAAAAGCTCGACGAAGGTCCCTATTTCCGGAAGACAAGTGTCAGATGTAGGAAAGCCCGATGACGGTTATCATCCCGAAAGACAGGTGTCAGACGGAGAAAAGCTCGATGACGGTTATCATCCCGAAGGACAGGTGTCAAACAGAGAAGAGTTCGATGACGATTACCGTTCCGAAGGACAGGTGTCAAACGGAGAAAAGCTCAATAATGGTTACCATCTCAAAGGACATATGACAAATAAAGAAAAGTTCGATGACGGTTGTCGCCTTAGAGAACAAATGGGCTCGATGACGGTTGTTGTTCCAAAGAACAAATGGGCGGGCTCGATGATGGCTGTTGTTCCAGAGAACAAATAGGCTCGATGATGGTTATCATTTCAAAAGATAAAAGTGATTCGATGACAATTATCATACTAAGGACAGATGTTAACACAAAGAAAGCTCAGGAGCGGTTATTACTTCGTACAAAAAATAAGATCAATCACAGTTAATAAACATGTGGCATTAAGTAAGCAGTGAAGATGAAACAACGATGGGTATCAGATATAACACCAAGAATGGTTACCAAGTCTGCGTTATAAATAGCGTCTCATTATCGACAGAAAGGCCCCCCCACATACATGAACAAAACAAATGTTGTATTTTATCCTTACTTTCCAATTTCGCGCTTTCAGTTTCCATAGCTGTAGTCCTTACTTTTCAATTTCCTACTTTCAGTTTTCCTAGCTGTAGTTGTTTAGGCCCTCATGAACTTTGGACGCCGCCAGTAATTGGATGGTTTCATCTGAATATTCTATAAAAATCAAGTTCTTTATTCACGCCTGGATTGCTCCTATCTAGAATTGGATCTAAAACCCAGTCTCCTTTCAATAAGAGCCGAAGAATGACTTTCGGTGAATTATTTCGTCGCGAGAACATTTCCGACGAAACAATGTCAGACCCTTGCTTTCAAAGTATCGCATTCGCATGTAGAATTTGTTAAATATTAAAGCTACGAGTAGAACTGAATTGCGATAACCCCAAAGCAAAGGCTTGCTCAAATTTCAGTAATTCATCAACAATGTTAATTATATCTTCTGAAATTCCTACATCCAGTGAAAATAGGAAAACTCTAAAGAAGAAAAATAGTCTAAAAATGAGAAAAAATAAATAAACATATTAATAGAAGCAGGAACATATACAAAAACGACGAGGACACTCAAATCTTAATTGATGACATTATCAATTTAACTAGACGAATCCTAGTCCTACGGCTCTTATTTGAGTTTTGGATGGTTGTGATTGTCTATCTTCACCAAAGCTTGGTAACAAAAGGCCAATTTCTGAACAAATCAACTAATCTTGTTGGTTGAACAAGTGACTCTAGTCATTCACGACGTTTCTTTGCAGTCAGATGAATGCCTTGCTATGAAGTACAACAAATTGGAGCAACTCAGGCTGACCAGCGTAGTCCACTTGCTCACAACACTACAAGCTTGTCATGTGCATAATGGTCATGTTTTCAGGCCAATATTTCTTATCACAAGCAATAGATTTTGCCCATAATCACGTATAATTGTCATGCATGTGCAGCCAAATCCAGCAGTATTTTGGTTCATGCTCATCATCTCCAAGTGATATCTCTTGACTGGTCCACGTCCTACTTCCACAAATTCCAACCCTTACATACAGAGAGTCAAGAGCAAACTGACCCGTCTGTCCAAGATTACTCTGTTGAGCAATTTATTGTGTCGTTGAAAAGAAGAGAGAGAGAGAGAGAGAGAGAGAGAGAGAGAGAGAGAGAGAGAGAGAGAGAGAATCTGGTCTGATCAACTGGTCTATGGATAAATTAGCATGAAGTCACGCCAGTAACACCACAATTTTCAACTCAAACTGATGGTAAGAAATGGCTAAGCTAATGAGCAATCAGCTCGCTCCCTCTATCTTGCTGCACTCCATCTTTTTCCTCCTCATTTCTACGGGTTAGATCACAACCTTTTTCCGCCTTATGAATTCTCTTTTAAGTTGTATTCAATGTGTGCCGATCAGGTACCGTCGCTATGCTGAGCCTAGTGATTGGTTTCTGCAGTTTTACGATGCAGAGATGGCCATGGTGGATGGGAAATTATACCAGAGGTGGAGGAAAACGCAGTCGGGGTTTTTGCGGGAACTCTGGCCACTGCAACCGCCAGTGCAGGAACTAGGAAGGTGCGAGGAATGGGGCGTGCAATGCTCAGTTTCCCGGATTCGCGTGCTTTGTTACTTCAACTGTTGATTGAGCAGATTACCGTGGCCAGTTCCGAGCTTGGTACTCTGTACTAGTGTATAATAAACTAAATAAAGCCATCCCGGCACTTGTGATGTTGAACTATATCGCTCATGTTACCATGTGTTCTTAGATACAGATTACTTCGACCGTTGATTCAACGGATTACCGAGGCTAGTTCCCAGCTTAGTACTCTGTACTAGTGTATTATGAACTAAAAAAGCCATCCCGGCCCTTGTGATGTTGAACTATGTAGCTCATGTTTCCATGTGCTCTTAGATACATGTTAATTCAACTATTGATCGAGCAGATTATCGTGGCCAATTCCAAGCTTATACTAGTGTATAATAAACTAAATAAAGCCATCCCGGCAGTTGTGATGTTGAGCTATATCGCTCATCAAAACCCATGTAAGACTAGGTTTCTATGTTTCTGACCCATTTCAACCTATTTAATCGAAGTTTTTGTACCCATATACAACCCAACCCAACCCAACAGATTTGAGTTAAGAAGTGGGTAACTGCCCCTTATTACCACCACCATCTGAAGCAAACACTAGTTTGGTCTCCCTTTCGAACACGCACAATAAAGGATCAAAAGGAACTTGATCCATCAGACGACCACAAGAGTAAACCATCATAAAAAGAGGACAAGGGAATTGGTGAAGCAAGCTGCGTGATATGCATTCATGGAACTGGCTCTCTGCTATTACCAGTTGCAACAGATGATGAAATGCCTAAACTAACGAGCAATTAGCTAACTTGGTCCCTCTTTTTCACTCTCAAATCTTTTTTCTTCTTGTTTAGACGGGTTGTCATCTTCTTGCCTGGTGATAATGGATGTGGTGGTTTGGGGCGCTTAGGATAGATACAGGTCCTGAAACCGATTCCCAGGGGAAGAGAAATGAAGTGCCATGTAACGTCAATCACTTAAATAAACAAGAAATCCCCTGGACAGAAGTTCTGCAAATTTTACATTTCCAACTCCCTCTGATGTGCTTTCTGAATTGCCTAATTCTACTCCTGACTACCTAGACAAGTCCTCCCTCACAACGGGCCATAGCAGTCTTCACTCTGTGTTTGTGGCCGAAGGAATGATGGAGGAGGATTGGAAATCCAATATGCATAGTCAACATAAGCTCTGCAGGTTCATCTTCATTGGTACTCTTTTATTCAAGCATCCCCGATCCAAACAAATCAAGAGAATTGATCCATCCATCCACCAAATAACCATACTATCATAGAAACTTGACAGGAAGGAAGGAAGGAAGGAAGGATGATACGATGGCTATATATGGTAACACAATGTAGCACTGCCACCACTATTTTTAGCAGGAATTAGGAACAGCTCTGGAGATGGCTAAGCTTAGGAGTAGTCAACTCAATTAGTCCCTCTTCCTCTTGTCCATCCTTTTCTTTCTTCTATAGAAATGTAGCATTGCCCCTCTTTCACCAAACCGTTTTGACAATTATTTCTTTTTCCATCTCCCTTTAAGTTGTCTATGTGCACTCATCCGTTAAATGATTCACAACCACTGTTGGAGCCTCATGAAATTGTGCCTCTTCGGTCACAGATTTGGCCACTAGAAGCAAAACTGTCTGAGAGGCACAGCCAAACTTGGTCAGGATTTTCTGGGGGGGACTACAAAATTTGTGACAGCCAGTGCAGAAAATGGGAAGTTGCCAGGCAGGGAGCCTGTCATGCTGAATTCCCAGGATTCACATGCTTTTGTTACTTCCAACTGGTGACAAGAACCGCCACCATCACAGTCCTAAGCTTTTAATCTCCCAGATGAATCAGTAAAATGTAAGGCAAGCTACTAGAAGTTCTTGACTGAGACCCTTAAATAAGCCATTTCTTGCACTTGTAGTGAAGTATGCGGTCATGTAGTCGTGTGTCATCAATAATATAAGAGCTGCAGTTGTAGTTGTGTACCAAGTGGCAGTGCTTTCTGTTTTTGCTGGGCAATGATTCATCCACAAGGGACATTCAAACCTTTTCATCCATTACCAGCCAAAACGAAGAGAAGATTTACCCATCCCTGCTGTAGGAGGACTTGCATGAGGGAAGGCTCACTCCTTTCCTCGGCTAAAAGAAAGGAAACAAAAGAACTCCTAGGGCATTTTACTTTTCTCTCTGTCATATATTTGTTCAAAGAAGAGTTTTGACATTTAATCATAAGCCTCAGAACACTCAGAACCATAATGATCCATTTTCCTATTCCTACTTTCTTTTGTTGCTGAAGTCAAATATATTAAAGTGTTCAAGTTCCATTTTCACCTCAATTCTTTCTATGTCTAATTTCAGTGCCCCATAGAAAAGAAAACCTTCAGTTAACAATACCTGCTCCATCAGGCTCAGAAAAGAAAACCTTCAGTTAGCAATACCTGCTCCATCAGGCTCGGAACGCTGCTGAGAGGATGTAATCAATTGCAGAGGTGAACCATTGTTTTATCCTCGATGTCAATCAATTCATCCTTGGGCACATCCGAAAGAATACAAACTGGACTACCTAATCCCTATGCACATTCAGGAAGTATAACAAAAAAGAAGTCCTTGTCCAGCATCACCTCTAATCACATACTTATTCCCCCGAGCATCAAAATCTACCCAAGATCAATCCTCACAAAACGCTCTTCCCTAATAAAGTGTAACAGCTTCCCAGAGATCTCAAACATTCCCCGTCCCAGTTAAATCAGTAACCCAAGTTCTACTCCACCCTCATTCTACACTCAACTGAGACTTCAGAGGAAGACCATAGACCCGTTCTGCAATACATACTCCACCATCCCATGGCGCTAATACAATTCAGCCAACTATTATGGCAAAGTGAGAACATCATCCAATACCTTATTCACCCTCAGCATCAAAACCACTATGCTTCACAGGTATTTTGAGAAGGAAAAAAAGAGACCATCGTAGAGAGGAGCAAGAAGAACTGAATTCTCCACATCAACCACTCTCAATTTCCCCTTTCCATTAGAGCAGAAACCATCTCATTCAATTACAACAACTAAACAAAGGCTCAATCACAATTTTAATTGCACAAGGCACAGCACGAAGAAACCCTACTTCTTCTTACCACCCTTAGCCGACTTGCGCCGCGAGGGCACTATGATCTCCCCCTTGAGCACGGGGATCTCCATGATCTCCGACAGCTCGCCGAACTTCTTGCGGAATTTCTCGACTTGGTCCGCGTCGACGAGGACGGCAGAGCGGTTGCCGAGGTAGAAGGGGTGGTTGCCGGACCAGACGTCGACGACGTACTCCTGCTGGGTCCCGCCGGTGGTCATCACCAGCTCGCCGTTGCAGTACACCTTGGCGTCCTCGTAGAACTGCGGGTGCAGGTCCTTCTTCCTGCAGCTCACTCGCATGCGGTCGCCGCTCCTCGCCGGCAATTTCGCCTGCGAGAAGGACAAGAGAAAAAACAGAGAAAAGCGGAAGCACAGAAGGGTCGCGAATGAGAGCTTTCAAACGGGAAAGTTCACGAATTACTTGTTGAGCTCTTGGGGGCGACATTGTACCTTGTTGACGGCGAGGGACGGCGGGGAGAGATTCCTTGGGAGGAATGCGGTGGTGAGCGCCATTTTTGTGGCTCTGTGTGCAGTGCGAGTGCAGAGAGAAGGTGGGAATCTTTGTGGCTGGAGGTTGAAGATAATGAGACATCGGTTTTTGGATGGGGGGTGAGATTGCTAGGGGTAGCGGTGCCAAAAGAACCCGACGAAACATAACCCGACCCGACTATATCCGACCCAAACATGAAATCTTTATATTAAATCGGGTTGGACCTTAACTTATTTGGATAATAGTAGAAATAAGACTTCAGCTTGTTTTAGATCTATCCGAGCCTGTCCGAAATAAGCCCATCAGAAACAAACAAGAACCATATGGTCTTCTTGCTTCTAAACCCACCCGAAACCCTACCATCTTCTTCCAGAGCTCCGCTTTCTGTCTCTAGCGGATCCTGTCTCCTCTCCAGTTTGACTTGCGCCACCTCCCTCGATCCACCGTCATCGTCATCCCCCCTAGACATCGAGCTCGAACCAGGTCAGTCCTCGCAAACCCTAACTCCCTCCCGATTTCGTGAATGAAAGCGGGTCCATCGTGCGTCGCCAACCTCTACGTCAGGTAGCGGATTCTGAATTGTAGGTCTTTCGAAGTTTCGCTTTTCCGATAACAAATTGTGGGTTTATCACTGATGGGTGCGGGTTTGCTATTCGATGTGAAGCGAATTCCGTGGTGGGTTTCGCGTGCTTGTTTGTATTTGGGGGGAGAGCGTGGTGAAGTTTTCGTTTTGCTTGGCTGCATTGTTTTCGAGGACTAAGGGGAGAAGTGGACTAATGGAGCCGCTAGTGAAGATGGTTGTGGTGATTCTCACATGGGTTTCGCGGTGTTTTGCTTGCAAGGCCGGTTGTGGTTTTGGATTAGGGTTCGCGGGGTGGTTCGCAAGTTTGGTCGGAGGAGGAAGAAGGGTCGCTATGCGAAGTGAGTGTAGAAATCTAAAATTGGAAGGACAGGGTGTATAGCATTGGTTGACTGCGCTTCGAGGTATGTAGAGTTGAATGGCTAATGACTGTGTGTGATGCCGATGTCTAGTTGGGTGTGTTAGGTGTCTGAATTCGATTATTTTGCAATTTGGATCACTGAATTTCTTTGCAATTGATGCACTCTGTCCATTTTCCAACCAAATGTCTAGCAAAAAACTAACATGGCCTATTATGTGGCAATTTGGATACTTAAGTTCTCATTTTGATTGTGAATTTAATGTAGAGTGTTCAACTACAATTATGGAGCTGAACTCGATATCAGTTTCTCTTGATGATTGACGAAGTTGGAAATTGATACTTGCTAAATCAATTTTTTTTATTCTTATTGCAAATTTACTTTTTCATATTCAGATTAGGCATTTAGCAATTGTTGTCTTCTTCATTTCTTACTTGCGGTAAGTGTCGTTAGAGGAAGCTTCTGCGAACAATCATCACAATAAAGCTTTTACGTTGTCCTTTTTAAGGGCTGATCACGAGTGTTCTGGTGAAGGATCAGCATGTGAAACTATTGCTGAGGGGGCGAAAAGGGAGCAATTGTTGGAAATTGTTCATTTAGATGGACTTTTTCATGGGCAACTCTGGATGAGCAGCTGACTGACTCATCGATGAACAAAATTTGTTTATACTTCATTGAAACTAGGGGTCTAACAATCTTTGTTGGAGAGTTCTACATAAGAATGAACATGACCTAGAGCTTGCTTTTATGGAATTAGTGCTCTTGTTTGTCACAGTCAACATTTGAGATCTAATGTTTTGATTACTACAATAAAGCTCCTCTGTGTAATTAAGACATCTCAAACCTTTTAAGACCCCTGGCTTGATTATTTTGCGAATGATCTTCGTGGTCGTAGTTATCTTGAGGCATTTGCTATCTACAACTCTCCAACAAAGAATGATCTTGGTTCCTTTTTCATTACATCCTTCAGCAGCTTTACTTACAATATAATCCAACACTTGGTTTGTGCAGATTTTCTATTGTACTTGCTCTGTATTGCTTGAACAGTTGATTGGGTGCCACCATTCACATCCATTTCCAGATAATTAATGTTAAAAACAGTTGGCTATTGCTTGCCTAATGAGCATCACCTTGTAATTGTAACTTGTTTATACTACTGTAATCTTTCTAGATCAAACCTACTCTTCTGTATCGGCTTCTGGCACTTTGAGTGCATGATAATATTTTCTACTTCAAGGTATTTGCACAAGCACTAACGAAGCTATGGGATAGTATGAAGATTTTGAGCAAAACAAAGTGCTGATAAAGTTATTGAGAAAATACATCAATCACAAGAAATGACTAGTAAACCTCTAAACACGAATCCAACCAGAATCGAACCGACCCGAACCCAACCTGATTGTGCGGCTATATCATATTCGGGTCTTGTTTCGGGTCGGGCCAAGTACATATATTCATTGTTTCGGGTCGAGTCGAGTATCATGAAAACTCGACCCGACCCGACCGGACCCAGTGACACCACCAGCTAAGGGTGAGCGATTACAGGTTCTTTATAGGTTCACCTAAAACTTGAAACCTACTCTCGGGTATAGGTTTTTCATTTTTTAGAATTTGAAATCTACCCGTTAAAATGTGGAACCTAGAACCTACTTTGTTACAGGTTTCGAGGTCGGTTCCAGGTTCCAATAGGTTCTTTTTTTTGTTTTATTTTTAGTTAATTAAAATGAAAATAAACATTCATCAAAAAGAATACAAAAGACTAGTTATTGAAAAGTCGCATTTTTCTTAAAAGAAAGGGGATAGAACGATAAATAGCAATTGTTGGGATCCAATACATATGACTTTAAATTTCAAAGTAAGATGCCACAATTTTCTCAACAAAAAGTACAAAACATACTCCTCTCCAAGCTACTCCAAAGTAGAAAAGTTTTTGTTTTTGGTCATCAAAGTAAGTTGCTCCTCCAAGCTCCTCCACCACCTGCAATACTAAAAGGAAACAGTAAAGATGAAGCTAGAAAAGTTAATTTACATGAAATAGGCACATGACCATGGCTGGTGATCCTCCAATTATGCTTACAAGGATTTCAAGCTTAAAGGATGAGCCAACTGCTCCAAGAACCTCCAACTCTGTATGCCGAAGTAATGATATAAAACTAGAGCAGCCTCGCTTTCACTCCAAATCACCTTCCTCTGAATGGAACTTTTCCAACGAAATGACTCAAAAACACATGCCCTAGTATATTCCTTTTAAACTCCTGCTACATTGTGAATACATCCAAAGCAAATGTATTTTTTCATAGGTAACTTCATATAAATTTTACTGCGAACTTCATGGCAAGTAGAAAACAGGATTCGTGCCATACAGAAAAACATTTCCAAAGAACATCCTTTGAACAAATTTTTTTGAACCATTCACATTGAGGAGGAAGCATCATGCATGACTGATCACCCAGACTTTGCTAACGGGCAACTCGCTAGCTAGCGACTAGCACTTACAATTCATCCAGTGCAACAACAGTAACCCATTTCCAAACTGATTAATCATCCACAATTCTTATAAAATGCCCAAATCACTTTAATCATCCACAATAGGCATCAAGCTCAAGTCAGGTCAATGTTCTCCATTAAATTTCTTGCTTCTTTAAACAACCACGGGTCAAAGGCACACACAAATAATTGGCAGAATCACAAATAACACGACCTTAGCTATCCAAAACATTTTTTCATCTTTCACAAAAGTCCCTTCCCCCAGCCCAACCATGCGAGAACCACTCTACAACCGACTCGCCAATTTACAGTCACTAGCCGTTCGACACGTCAAGGCAAAACTACAAACAGTTCGTGCGCGGTCTTTCGAACAGGCGAACTCATTTGCCTCAACTTATCAACTGCACGCACAACCAAAAGCTTAAGCAGCCACTACCTGGGAGCATGCTCTGCAGTCATTGCTGCAGAATGACGCCGCACGAGCCGAAGAGCGCAAGCTGTTCACTTTCCTAAGGCAGAAGTAGCAGACGCCGTGGAGAGACGGGTGACACACGACTGGTTCGGCCGTGTGGATGAGCTCGCCGGCTCTGATCCTCCGAGTTGCATAGACCCATTCGACTGGCCAACTTGGTGAGTCCGACCCGTATCGGAGGTAGCCCAGGTCGAGCCTGAGTGCGGGCGCCTAGTGAGCCTGCCGATGCGGAGGAGGAGAGGGAGGAGGAGCGTGGGCGGAGAGCGCAGCTTGTGCGAGTGCGAGTGAGTGACGTTACATACCAGAGCGACGGAGCTTCAGAGGAGGAAGACGGCAGCGAGCTCGAATAATCGGAGCGAATCCGTGTGGAGAGATCACGGGACCTACAAAGAAGGCGGAGCGAGGCGGAAGCGGGATAGAATCCGCGAGCA
Organism: Syzygium aqueum; assembly: GCA_031216185.1. NCBI lineage: Eukaryota > Viridiplantae > Streptophyta > Magnoliopsida > Myrtales > Myrtaceae > Syzygium > Syzygium aqueum. Next base: position 16,512,557 of record CM062236.1, read on the forward strand.
TTGGACGGACGATGACGGAGGATTGGGTGATTCACGAGGAGAAGCAACTTTTGGAAATTAGGGTTTCTAAATACTAAATATGTAATTTATGTTTTAACTTTTAGGGATCCGATTCTTTGTCCCAGTTCCGATTCCGGTTCCAATTCCAAGTTCTGATTCTAGGTTCCAGCTCCGGTTACTATAGGAACCGGGAACTGGAACCGAAATAGCCAGTCCCTCAAAATGGAGAACCGGAAATCGGACTCTCTATTTATGGAACCTGGAACTGCACTCATCCCTAGAGATTGCCAATGCAGAGATGAACGGTTCGAAGTTTTTGTTGCTTGGGTATAGAGATAGACTTGGGCTGGGCCTTATTATATTTGGTCGAATCTTCGAATTGAAGATAAATGAAAATTTTAATAAATATAAAGAATGGATTTATCTTTTTTACTTTTGTGAAAATTACATTTAACGAGCACTTTATACAATGTGTCGATAAAAAATTTGTTGTGTGCATTGCTCGTTGTAGAATGTGGCGCCTCACATTGTCGCTTCACTAAAATAGAATTAATGCGAGCTAAGTAAGGTGGGCTTGTAACCAAATGAGATGGCTATACGGGCCTCAACGGGTCCGGTCTGTAATGCTTCTGGTACCAAAAGCAAGAGGTTATCACTGCTCTGTGAAACCAGCCTCACACAATCCTCTCCGTTTTGAAGTCCATCTGACCCAAACCTTCGTTCGAGTCTCGTGGGCCAACTCTATGTTTGGAGAGGGCAAGCCGGTCGATAGCCATAGCAGGACCCACCCGATTAACAATCTCATCATCCCATCACTTTGATGGTCCACTTCAGTCACTCATATATATTGCGGGTGTTTTATGAAAATGGTTGAGCAATGTTGGATTGAAGTGAAACATAAAACCGGGAACTGAGCCAGAGCTGAATCGAATGCAATAAACCTCACATTAGAATCGCTTTTGATGTCAATTCATATCTTGGTTTAACATCTAGGTAGTCGACATATCGAGGAATCGTATGAAACTTTTTGTCTGAATCGTGTGAAGCCGGCAATTGGCATAAATCTCTCGTGCTGTTGGAATTTTTCAAACATCTTCCTAACTTGGGCGGATCATGGCTGAGAAGAATTAACGACTAAATGCATCTATTCAACGCCTCTTGCAGCAAAATTATCAAAACCAAAGCCTGCATTACTTTGCTGAATTCCAATCTAATTGATGATTTTGTCTATTTTCGGGATGATTGCCAAAAAAAAAGTCATAAATCTATTGTACCAATGCTAATTCAGTTCTAAACTTTTTAATTTGGCTAATTTAATTCTAGATCTTTTGATGATTTATCAATATAGTCTTGGAAAAATTTGCCAATATAGTCATTACAGTCAATTTTGGCCGGAAATTGCTAATGTGGATGTTAGACGTCTTACGTGGCACGGGAGGCGCTGATATAGATACTTTTTGCAAATTTTTAACTTTTTTCTGATTTTTTTAAATTAGAAAATGCAAAAATTGTTCATATCAGCGCCATCTTACCACATAGGACAGTTGGCGTTAACTTCAATGGTTTTCTATCAAAATTGGCCAAAAAGATTACATTGACAAAATCATCAAAAAGATTTACGACAAAATTAGTCAAATTGACAAAATTTAGAACTGAATTGATATCCATATAATAAGTTTAGAATTTCTTTTTTTATTTTCTAAAATTTTTTCCTCGGATGGCACCAATAAATACATGGTTTGTAAATTTTCCTACTCAAGTCGTTGCAAACTCGATAGAAATATTGATGAGCACAACACATGCCAAGAGTTTCTACTATCTAAAGGAAAAATTGGACTCACTTTTATGAATTTCCTAACATTGTGAGGCCACTGCCAATTAATTTAAAAGTTTAATGTATTAGATGAAGGAATGGTTTTATATTTAAATAATCTAACATTTTCTCTTGCGTGTAGGTTGAACTTTACGCTAAATCTAAAGCATGAAAACATGTAATTGGTGAGGCAAATAGGGGGTTGGACTTTAGTCCGAGTATAAAGTGTGAAAATATGTAATTGGGGAAGCAAATAAAGGTTTGGAAAAATTTAACCAAGGAACCCTCTACTTTGATACCATGTGTTGGGAGCACACGATTAAAGCCCGATATCTTCACCAAAGGAGATCACCAAGGGGCAACCCAAGTCCAAGCCGGTCAACATATCTAATTGGATCATTCCCACTCAAAAGCTTAAACCTATAAGTTATGGGTCAACTATGATATATTAACTACTCCAAATCACATAAATTCTCTAATGTGAGATTCTTTACTAACAACACTTACATGTGCATCCCAATAATCTTTCCTTTACTTGTGAGCTCAGTATTAGTTCTACACCTCCTAAATCTCTACGTCATTGTAATGCACTCGCAACTATACAAAGCAGCCATCATCAACTGTTAACTTGGAATTCCATCACCCATGATCTCTTTCTCATGTCGCATGACTAACTATCTATAGCATCTTCTTACCAGACCAATCGCGATGGCAATTTTTACAAGAAGCAAGCGTCAATTATGAGATTTCTTTCTTAAGATATTTAAGAATCACCGAATCACATTGGGAGTAGAACACCAATAATTTTGTGGAATCACTATCAATAATTTTAAAAGCCTAAGTTATTTGATGAATACGTGATTTAATATTTAAAAATCCTAACAAACGCATTCAACTTTCGAACTTCGAATTGCATGTAACCTAAGAACCCAGGGATGGTGTAAACGAGAGGACAAGAGCCCCCCAACCACGCGAAACATTAGACTCGCAGTTAAATTTTGCTCTGCTTCGATGTTGGACGAGCAAGAATTATTTACAAAACAGCAATGTCCCCACGCCGATCCTATATCGACCTTTATGCATGTGTGTTCTTTACTTGATCTGAGAACTCCACTCTCGTCAGTTCCTGTATTTCCGCCATTGTTCGTCCTTCTGTCGCTCGCCTTCTTCCACTCCTCTATATTCTTCAGCCCTGTGTGCACTTTCGTCATCCTGTTGAGCTTCTGGGACCGCTGAGCGATTGCGATCATAGTCAATGGGCTCTCGCTCAACATGATCTCGTAACCATCGCCGTAAGAGTCTATTCCTGTGGTCAAAAGCCGCCAGAACATGTTGCCCGCCGCTGCGCTGCTTCCGCGAGCTGAGGAATAGATTGCCAAATGGTCCATGTCGAAGAACTGGTCCTTCTCATTCTGGTTGAAGCCCAAGTCTTCGACAAGATCCCAAACTCCGTGAATAGAAGTGGCTTGCGCAAAACATTGTGTATCCCGATTGTGAGTGTCCAGCCAGATGCTGAGGATGGAGATTTGATTTCCTTCGCTCAGGTTGGATAACCTGTCCGTAAAAAATATAAACGAACATGCAATTTATCATCAAGCTATAACATGGTAGTCATATTTGATTTGGCATTTTATTCTGCGTTTTAGTGCCAGTACATTACTTATACAAACCATTGATTGGGATACGAGTAAACAGTTGCAAAGTCGACACCGGGGATCTGATTATTTTCGATGAAGTCAGTTCCGACGAGGAAATAGGGGTTGTTTTGCCGCATCTGAGCAGAGGATTGTGCATAGAACCCTTGTAGGCCAGCTTCTAGCAAATGTTTCCCATCTATTGGTTTCCCACAAGAAGCCATCCCCACGATCCATGCCTATAGACACAACAAAAAGCAATTCAAGTCAACTTCAACCGCGCATTTTGAGTTTGAAATATCTCCCGATTTGATGAAAATGTTAGAGCAAATGGTAACATCAGTTTAGAATGCGCAGATGATTGGGGTTTCCAAATGCATTAAGCACAAGACATTAGACAGGGAGCATTTGGGAACCTGGATGGTCCTTCCGGATGGATCTTAAGGGCTTCATTCATCAGCTCCCAAGCCATTATGGTCGGGTAATCCTTATAAGCAATCCCAGTTATGCTGTTTTTCCTTGTAAGAACAGTATATTTGCACCAAAAAATAGTAAACAGAACAATAAAAAAAAGTGTTGCTTCACTGCCAAGATTCTTCCATAGAGGATCCAATCCACCACCCAGATGAACTAATCTAAAGCAGATTAAAAGAGGGGGATGGGAAAGATAAAAGAGAGATATTTTTACTAAATCCTCGACCTTGATGTGATTCTTCTAATGACCCTTCACCACAGGATTGGTGAAGAAGGCATCAGCAGATGCTATGGACTGTCCCAGGCCTCTTGCCCGTTCCACATACTCTCTTCCCTCCCAATGCCTCATAGTTATCCACCAGACTCAGCACCAGCTTGATCCGAAACTTCCCACCCTCTTATATCGCAAAATCCATCCCTTCCCATACACCCAAAATGTGTAATCACTTGAAGATACGTAGTTACTGTAAAACCACATTTTAATTTACGTAAGTAACAAAGCTCGAGGTGAAATTAGCAAAATCAACAGTAAAAGATATATATGATGCAATCTAACGCGGAGAAAACACAAATTAAGTTAGATTAGTTACGAATATGATTTTTCTGTTCGTTTTTGTATTGAATCTTTTAGAGTAGTAATTATGCTGCAAATTCTAAATTAATTGTCCACAAAAGGAAGTCAAGAAAAGACTTTTGGGTTAGTTTCCTTGAAAGTTGTTCGCCACCAGGAACTGTTAACAGCGAGATTAGACTCGTTTTACCAAGTCTAGATAATAAAAAAAACAATCAAGTTCATTTTTTGTGTTTGTCTCCATGTTTCCTGGCTCATAAAACAAGGATACACCATTGTTTCTGTCCTTGCTGAGCAGGTAACGTGAATGTTACCACGACTCTTGAACTATCTAAGTTAACTTCGACTTATACGAACCATAATAACATAATGTTCTAAATTATGTTACTTGTAACAAATTTACTATGAACTATTTTTTGTAACACGAAAAATTTTAAATTATGCCACTTGTGACACATTTACCCCCACAATACTTTTGTCCAAGGATATTTTCGTCTTTTTTCTTTTTTTAATTTTTTTTAATTTTTTTTTCTTTATTCTCTCTTCCCTCCGATGGCCACGGCAGAGGGAAGCCGGCAAAGGCGGCCCTGGCCGGCGTTGGGGTCGAGCAAAGGCAACCCTCATCGGCGTCGGGCGAGGGTCGCCCTTGCCTGGGCGGGTGAGGGCTGCCCTCGCCAACTTTCCTCCGCCGATCACAGCGGAGGGAAGAAGGAAGAAAAAAAATTAAAAAAAAAAGGAAAAAAGATGAAAATGTCCTTGGGCAAATGTATTGCGGGGTAAATGTGTCACAAGTGACAAGTTTGGGGTTTTTCATGCGATAAAAAAAAGTTTAGGATAAATTTGTCATAAGTGACATAGTTTGAGATTTTTTATGGTGTTTTCTTTGGAAAAAAAAAACAATCAAGTTCATTTTTTGGGTTTGTCTCCATGTTTCCTAGCTCATAAAACAAGGATACATCATTGTTTCTGTCCTTGCTTAGCAGGTAACGTGAATGTTACCGCTGACTCTTGAACGATCTAAGCTGACTTGGACTTATACGAACCCCAATAACAGAATGGCCCTCCAGTATGTGTACCAAGAAACGATGACTCCTCTTTACTGATTCCCAGAACCAAATCCTTCATGGGGTCCTCTTCTCTGAGGTTGTTGAGTTCAGTTTTATGGTCTACTTTAATATTCTTGTTCGTGAAAATTTCAGCAGAAGCATCTTCTGTATCGGAGGCAAATTCTCTGCATCGCAGTGGTTGGTGGCCTGCAGCCTTTACCAGCAACGATTCCGAGTCCAAATGCGTGTGGCCGGGCATTTCGTGCAATGATGTAGGAAGCATCACCGGAATTGACTTACCGGATTAGTACCAGATAACAGATCGGTTCGGAAACATGAACTTTTCTCTACTTCCGAATCTTACTTCTCTGCAACTGCATTTAAATGGACTCACCGGTTCGATTCCCCTTCAATTATGCGCAGTCCCGAGGTTCTTTCATTTGGACTTGTCCTCGAATTATCTAACTGGTGAGTTACCTCCTTGTCTCGGAAATCTCACTAGTTTACGATGGCTAGATGTCTCTACCAATCAGTTGACTGGCTCTATTCCCTCGGCACTAGAGAGTTTGAAGAACTTTTTCCACTTGGACTTACATTTTAACCTTCTCACTGGTCCAATCCCGATGACAATCGGCCGTTTGAGCAATTTAAGCCTCATTGACCTTAGCTCAAATCAGTTAGGTGGCATCATCCCTCCTGAAACTGGGAACCTCAGCAAACTTTACTCTATCAATATAAGCACTAACGAATTTGAGGGGACGATTCCACCAACTCTCGGTCGTCTGTTCAATTTAAGGTCTCTTCATCGTTCCTCCACTCGATTAGGCAGTGCTGTTCCTACTGAGATAGGGAATCTCCAGAACTTGCGTACGATGGATCTAAGCTTTCATAACTTTGTCGGATCAATTCCTTCAACTCTAGTTCTTCTGTCCAATTTGACATTCCTTGGTCTCTCGACCAATCGGTTAGGCGGTTCCATTCCTCCTGAAATAGGGAACCTCAAGAACTTGGTCACTACGGATCTAAGCTCCAATGATTTCAACGGGTCAATCCCGTGGAGTCTCTGGAATTTGACAAACTTAAGATACCTATACCTGCAAGGGAACAAATTCACCGACTCCATTTTGTCCAGAACAGGATAGTTAGAGAACATCTGTCACTTGGATTTAAGTGGTAACAAGTTCAACGGTGCCATTCCCTCATCCATTAGGAATTTGAAGAGCTTTTCATATGTCTATTTGGAACAGAATAATTTCACTGGACCTATTCCATTAGAAATAGGTCATTTGGACAACTTGATTGAGATGAGGCTGAGCTCTCACTCATTTAACTGCCCCATCTCTTCCTCTCTGGGAAACCTAACAAGCTTGAAATCTTTTAATCTGCAAACCAATTGTTTCAATTGTCCCATCCCGCACGCAATAGTGAATCTGACGAATCTCGTCAACCTGGATATGAGCTCAGATGACTTGATCGGATCAATTCCGAGTGAACTTGGGGGTTTACCCATGTTAAAGTATCTTGACCTCTGCAATAATTCGCTCTCCGGCACTATGAGATTTCTTCTCTCTCCTTTGTGAATTTATCATACAAGTCCTTGATGGGTCCAATCCCACGACATCTCCTGGATACTTATTCGCATTCCGCATTTGTCGGAAACAAAGATTTGTACATTATTGAAGGAGAAGCCAGCAACATTGAACCTCCATTAGCACCTGCGAGTAGCCCCATTCATTTGAGGAGCCCTCCTTTCTTGAGCAAGCCTGATCCATCCAGAAGAAGTGACAAGATAATGCCCTTATGCGGTGATTTTCTAGCTACCTTGCCTTTTGGTTCTCTTCAATTCTTGGGTCTTGCTTCTTTTTTCGATGTGTATTGACAAAGGTTCAGCCAAAGAACCCAGTAGAAAAGGATGGAAATTTCTTGTCAATATGGAATTACGATGGGAATATAGCATATGAAGACATAATTGCTGCCACGGAAGACTTTGACATTAAATATTGCATTGGGAGACGTGCTTATACCAGCGTGTACAGGGTGCAATTGCCGAATGGGAAGGTTGTAGCACTGAAGAAAGTCAATCGCTCCGAAGCTGAGGACCGAAATTTCGATAAAAGCTTTCAGAATGAAGTGAAGCACTAGACTGAAATAAGACACAGAAACATAATCCGGCTCTATGGTTTCTGATTGCAAAGGCGGTCGATGTTCTTAATTTATGAGCATATGGAGAGAGGGCGTTGTCGCAACCTAAAAAAAAAATTGGCGTTTCGATCTTAGGCTAATGGATTACTAAGTCAATTAAATTAACTAACCTAGCTCGAGTTCTCCCAAACTTTACCAAATCGCAACTTAGGTCCAATTGTGAACATACAAATATTTTCAATAGGAGTCGCCACTAATCATTTAAGCTAGGTTGATTAGAAACCTAAATAAAATAACAAAAGTATTATTTTATTCCTGTGAACCAGAAATCATGGATTCGGGGACTTGGTTACGCTAAATTCCTTAACGCCCTTTCGATACCAATTTCAAGAAAAACACTCAATTTGACAATTTTAATAAATTTTGACTTAAAGTTCAAAGGTGCAAAAATTTCTTTTTGATTTTCTTTTATTTAAATGAAAGTTAACCTATATGTAATGACGTGCAAAAAATTGATATGCGATTAATGCAACCTAACATGCAAACTATATGTCATGTGACGACGTGACCTACTTCTAATAACGGACATATTATTTTTTTTTGTATTTTTTAAATGAAATTCGGAATTAAAAACGACAATTATCTAAACATGCAATTTTTAACTGAAGAAATTAACCTATTCTAACGCAATCTTTTTGGTATTTTTTATCGAAATTCGAAATTAAAAATGCTAGTTATCTAAACATTAACCTATTCTAGCACAATCTCTTTTTGGTATTTTTTTTTATGAAAATTCGAAATTAAAATCAAATAAAAAAACGCTTAATCTTTCGAATTAAGTTTCAATCTGAAGCCTGACAGATCGACGCTAAAATTCGAAATTCTCGCTATGGAAATAATTCTATCTAAAGCCTGATAGATAGATTTATTTCCACGTGTACGGTTACGGATTAGGAAATTTTCCTAATCAATCACATCTTAAAAAATTTAGATATCTAAAATATCTTGAAAATATTCAAAGTATTTTTGAAAATTCTAAATTCTATCCAAATTTAGCAAGTAAATATCCAGAGTTTCAAAAAATAAAATAAAATCCTAATTGGAATAATGCTTATTATCCAAATATGCAAAATAAGATATCAATAAGCATGAATTAGGTAATAGAATATTTAATTCAAATCGGGATAAGATAATTACCTGATTTGCGTAAATAACTTTCCAAATTTGAATAGTGCGGATCGGGATTGCGGATCGGCGGTGCGTTGGGAACGGCGTCCGGCACGGCGGGGACACTTGCGGTGGTGCTCGGCACTATAGGGACGCTTTGCTCAACAACGGTCGCGGTGGTGACTCACGAGACTTCGCGGTTGGACTTGACTGTGTCGGACTATTAGGCACATGAGAAGACAAGTTTTCGTCAGAGTTTACTGAGGTTGTCGATCACTTGTGTTCTTCTTCTTCGTGAATGATCCAAGTGCACTCCTCCAGGACTTTTCACCACTTCAATCACGAATCACACGCGCACTTGGAATTTGTCCGAGCGATTGGTTCGGTGAAGACAAGTTCGCGGAGGGTCACGGTCACCGACGGCAAGAAGGAATTGCTGGGTCGAGCAAGGAAGCGACGTCAATAATGTCGATGGGGCTCAGCAACGCGGGGTCGCAGCAAGTTTGGAGCTCGTTGCGGCTTGACGCTTGGCGATGAGATCCAGCCAGGCTGCTTTGTCGTTGTCACTGCTGAAGTGAAACCGAAGGGGACAGAGAATGTTGCAAATATTGCCGGAGTAAGGACTAGTCTCTTGTCAAGTTTGCGGAAGTTGTGGCCGACGCTCTGTACCGTGAGGAAAGAAAGAGAGAACTCTCTTTTTGTATGTCTTTTTGTGAGCCTCCACCGAAAGCCCCTAGGGTAAGAATAAATCTTCTATTTTGGCTTTCTTCTTTCTCTCCGTAGCTTTCTTCACACAGAATATATGTGTGCCCCTCTTTTTTTTTTTACTTGTCTTACGTGCATGTATATATAATATATGCTGCTCTTTGTCAAGTCCCACTTTCCTATTTTGTCTATTTTTTCACGATCAAAATTCCAACAAGGTTTTGCACTCCAAAATTGAACAGGAAATATAGATTTTCACGGTAGACATCCACAAATATTCAACTTCCAGATTTTTCTTTAATTTGTTTTGGGTCGGGTTTCATATATCGGGTTTAGGATTAGGCTTTATCCTTTAATTTTATTTAATTCCAATTTGGCTGAATTAATATGAGCTTTTATTTAATTAGGCATAATGGGCTAATTTAAGCTCAAATTAAAACAATTAAGCCCGTTTGACTGGTAATTTTTTGCCCTTGTTTTCCGAGTGAACTGAGTTTCGTTTGATGAATTTTAAGCTCTCTTGTCACCGCCGATCTGATGCGGAATGCAATTACTCTATATGAACCTAAACTATATGTTATGCAATTTTAATATTTTTGTTTCGAGGTTAAAATTTAATCTCTAATTTTCTATGCAATTAACACTAAATGATGCGTCGAAATTTAGGTGTCAACAGTTGCCCCTCTTTGAGCGGAGGCTCGTAGAAGTTTTACTCAAAGACTGAGACATAAATTTAAACTATGCAAAATAATGAATGATTGATTTTTTTTAAAAAGCAATGATGCATGATATGCAAACAATATAGGAATGTATGCTAAGGCTTCTCACTTCATGCGGAGCGGTGAAAGAGTCTTGCATACGGATCGCACAAAAAGCATCCAAGTGAATGAAAACTTTATAATACTGAGAATTCCCTCGATCTCCAAACTTTTGGTCCATTGGAAGTAGGGTTCTCGAGGTATTGAATTGCCTATCTGTTACCTGTAGTTTCCTACAGATGGGAAATAGTGCATGATATGAAGAAAGAATGGGATGTATTAACTGGTGTGCTTCGTACTTCACTTAGCAACACCAAATATGAAGTTATGCCGCCTATCATGCTAGGCTAACATAAAATGGGATGTGTCGCGTACTCCACTTGGCAACATCAAATGAGAAACCATGCCGCCACGTACTTTACTTGGCAAATATGGGGTGTACCGCGTACTCCACTCGACAATACCAAATGAGAAATTATGCTGCCTCGTACTCCACTTGGCAAACATAAAATGGGATGTATCACGTACTCCACTTGACAACATCATGAAAAACCATGCCGCCACGCACTTCACTTAGCGAACATGGGGTGTGCCGCGTACTCCACTTGGCAATACCAAATGAGAAATTATGCTGCCTCATACTCCACTTGGCAAACATAAAATGGGATGTGCCACGTACTCCATTTGGCAACATCATGAAATGGGGTGTGTCGCGTACTCCACTTAGCAACACCTTGCCGCTGCGTACTCCACTTGGCGAACATGAAATAGAAAGTTATGACGCCTATCCTGCTAAGTGAACATGAAATGGAAAATTATGCTGCCGCGTACTCTACTTGACAACATAAAATGGGGTGTTATGCCGCCTATCTTGTTAGGCGAACATGAAATAGGAAATTATGTTGCCGCGTACTCCACTTGGCGAACATAAAATGGGATATTATGCCGTCTATCCTGCTAGGCGAACATAAAATGGGGTGTACCGTGTACTCCACTTGGCAACACCAAATGAGAACCTATGCTGCCTATCCTGCTAGGCGAACAAAAAATGTGGTGTGCCGTGTACTCCACTTGGCAACACCAAATGAGAAATTGTATTTTTGAAAAAAGGAACAATAAAGAATAATTAGCAAGCATACCTGAATTCTTCTTATGACGAAGCCTATGGCATCGCTCCTGTTTTTGCCTGAGAAAAGGTTAAAATAACATATGCGCAAGGGCAGAGAAAACATCATTCATGAATCTTCTTACATTACCAAGCTTTACTGGGGAATTTATCAATAGGAGCAATCATTTCGTCCTTTTGACAATTTGATCATATTAAATGAGAGACCTTTAATCAGAAAGGACTTTCCACTCACTCTCAGTGAAAGGCTTTTGACTCGACTTTTAATGTGGGTAAAAGAACCACTCGAACTCTCTTCTTCGTGCTTGATAAGAGTTCGGATATTCTCAAAATCAGTATAATTTGGCCAATCTAAGAGGTCTTTATAAGGACTGAAACGTGGGCTTGGTCAATGGCTTAACAAAAGGGACTTTTCGAATCGAGGCTATTAAAAGAATCGATATCACCAGCTGCTCCGGATTTACAAGTCAAGAATGCTGCAAAAATGAGATAGAGAAATCTTGCTCGCACTTCTTTGAGCAACATTTATAAGTATTTGAAACTTTACGTTAACTCAAGTGCCATATTCTGAAGAGACTTCGGTAAGGGTTATAACGTAGGTTCGGGTAGGCTTGAAATGAATAGCCTATTTCCATCAAAAGGAGGTATTATGAACATGGAGATTGCTGATCATCCAATTGATCTATATCTAGCGATTGCTCCACATATGAACCTTTAAATGGTCTTTTCCTTGAAAAATGATCTTGCATACCGACTCAGTTCTTGCGGAAGCTTTTCTTTCTCTCATTTTTTGTCTCTCGTTTCATCTTTTCTTTCATTTTTTTTAGAGAGAGATATTTTTTTTTCAAGAGATTTTTCCAAGAGAATTTCGATTCATTGAAGTCCTTTTGCATCCTTTCTGATGAGTTTTCTTTCGAGTTCCCATTTGCCTCAAGTCACCTTGAACTTACTTTAAGATGATTCCATTTGTTTATCGCAGGAATGATCACCAATCGAGTTGAAATGAATTCACAACTCAAATTGGGTATGCAAAGGATATAATGTGTAAGGGTATAAAAGGAAATGCTCTTCGTCATATCTAAGGCACTCGAGCTAACACAAAATTTGCATGCAATAAATATACTTGAAGATTAATGCAAGTGAAAGCAAAAAAATTCTAACCATTTTGAACTTTCTAAGAAATTGCCCCGGTATGGGATTGTTCTTGACAGGAGTAAGAAATGAAACTTCGTTCAAAGGGGTTAAACAAATGATAACCTGTAGTATTTAGATAGAGGAAATGAATGCCTCTCATCATTTTGGTCGTCATACTTTTCGTGAGAAACCCTTTACCTTGTAGCACGGAATTTTCACTCAACTCGCACTAGGGATTATTATTTAGGACGTGTATGAAAATGTCTTGCCTTTCATCATCTTGGAGTCTCTCATGCAATATGATCGCTTCATTAGGACAGAAATAGATTGCTAAATCAAAAGCTTTCCTCAAACAAAGCTTAGTAACATCAATTGATTTGTAAAATTCAACTTGATACTTGATAGGAACAAAGTCAGAATGAGTACAAATCAAGTGTAATACTTCTTCACAGAATCAAAATTAACTGGACTGGAAAAAACACAACCATCCATCTCGACCAAAATCAAAGCACCTCCTAGAAGGACTTTCTTCACGATATATGGGCCACCATAGTTTGGGGCAAATTTTCCTTCTGCAAGAGGAACTATCGGCAATAACTTTCGCAGGACAAGGTCGCTTACCTGGAAATGTCGAGGCTTGACTTTCTTATTGAAAGATTTAGCAATTCGTTGTTGGTAGCACTGGCCATGACATAGAGCTCTAAGCCTTATCTCATCAATCATGTTCAACTGGTCCAACCTCTGCTGGATTCAATCTGCTTTTGACAATTGTACTTATGAAAGAATACGAAATGAAGGAATTTCAACCTCAACAGGTAGAACTGCTTCCATACCGTACACAAGAGAATATGGAGTTGCCCCTGTAAATGTCCGAATAGAAGTCCGATATGCCATGAGTGCAAGAAGTAATATCTCATGCCAATCACGATAGTTTTCAGCTGTTTTAGCCAAAATTTTATTGATATTCTTGTTGGTTGCTTTGACTGCTCCATTCATATCATATATATGAGGATCCACGATTTCCATCCCTTCGCATGCCTCGAGATTAGTACAAGAAGCAGCTCCCAAGACGGGGTAAGTCCTAGAAAGCAGTAAAATTTCCCACGCAGGAGGGTGTGCAAAAAAGTAAAGATTTTACTCTTGTGGGCCAGTGCCCACTCCTTCCAACGGTCCTTCATCGATAGCTCAAAAAGCATGTTATTGAACAGAGCAGTGATTCCCTCCATCGCATCATCAGGATCTTCTGTCACTAGAGGTGTTAAATCATCCATACCTCCCCATCCATCGGGGACGATATCACGCGGGTCAATATAGAAGCTCGAGGGAGTCAAATATTTCACGTAGTAGTCGAACTTGCCGCTCGGTTGCCCCAGGATATCGATCACCTCCTTCTCTTCATGTATCATTCTTGCAGGACTCGAGGATGTAGTCTGGATATCTGGAACTATGATAAGATCATCTCGGCCTTCGCAGAGCCACGAAGCATGAAATGTTGATGCACCAGTATCTAAAAGGTCCTAAACCTTGTGCTTTAGATGAATGTCGTACGACCATGGGACCATCTTGTCACTTTCATAAGCGTAGGGCTGAGGTGATACCAAGGTCAATACTTCCGGAGTGTCGGGTATAATGATCTCGAGGTCATCGTCAGAGATGTCCTCGAGAGCGAGCATGTCAGGATCCAACTTAACTTGTTCATCGGTCATCTTTGCGAGTTCTTCATTCCAGTCAATGGTGACTTAGGATATAGCGGCCACTACCCCAAATTCATCCACTGTCCCAATCGTTCCTTCTTTTACTAACTCATCCACTTTCTTTCTTATGTCACCGAGTGACATCACCTCACCAGTCAAAATATAACCAGCTCGGACTAAAGCATCGAACATTTCTTTAAGAGGGACCCTGAAGCCTCGAACCTACTTGACTCTAAGGTCAAGGACAACATTTGCACTGCTCGAATGATCAGAGAGTGGATTGTTCTGTACATTGGGCTTACCGGCTGGCTGCAGTGCAAACGCTCCAGTGTCGAATAGATCCTGCACTCGATGTTTGAGTACTTGGCAATCATATGTCGAATGCTCAACCTCACCTCTATGATAATCGCATTTCTTCAACGGATCATACTTTGCATAGCCAGCAGCATTAGCTCTTTGTGGCTCTGAATTCAACAAGTTCTTCTTCCTTAACACTGCCAGTACTTGAGATAACGTCCCGGGAAGTGGAGTGAACTGGCGAAGTTTGCACTGCTGGCGTGAGTTCTGCTGGCCTTACCGCCCATTTGTCTGCTGAGTACTGAATTGTAGCCTCGGGGCTTGAGCTGGCGGCTTCTGCAGATAGGTCATGTTGACTTCGGGGACATGCTCTTTATCCTTTTTACTAGTAAATCTCTTGGCCGATGAACCTGACTCACCGTACCATCCTTTCTTGAGTCCGGTCTCAATCTCTTCACCCATGGCTATCAACTAGCCAAAAGATTAGGTAGCCGTTACTAACATTTGTGAACGAACCGGCTGCGGTAGAGTGGACACGAACAACTTCATTAAGTCACGTTCTGAGGGTTCCGACATGATCTGCCCTGCCATGTTCCTCCAGCAAGTGGCATACTCCTTTAGAGTCTCGCCCTTTTTCTACTCGGCTCTTTTCAGGTTTTCTCTTGTAATTGTGACATCGAGATTGAATTTGAAGTGCTTGACGAAAAGGTTTGCCACCTCTTCCCATGAATCTTTTCGGTTGATCTGGTGGTTGGTATACCACCTCACTGCAGCATCCTTTAAACTTGCTTGGAAGGTTTGGATTATTAGGGGTCCGTTAGAAACATATCTATTCATGAGCCCCTAGTACATATTGATGTGCTGAATTGGGTTTGGGGTACCGTCATACTTTTCGAAGGCTGGCATCTTGAATTTTTCGGGCACTTGGACCAGGGTAAAAATGGAAAAATCAACAGGCGGAACACTTTGAGTTCCCTCCACTTCACATAACCTCTAATCGAGCTTAGCTAGCAACTTGGCATTTTCATCATTGAGGGGTGACTAAAGAATAGGGGCTGACAGATGTTGACACCTAAATTTTACCGAACATTTAGTGTAATTTGCATAAAAAATTAGGGATTAAATTTTAACCCCTAAACAAAAATATTTAAATTGCATAGCATATAGTTTAGGTTCACGTTAATTTAATTGCATTTTTACATCAAATTGGCATTGGCGAATGAGCTTAAATTTCATCAAACAAAACTCAGTTCGCTCGGGAATGCAAGGGCCGGGAATTTCAAGACAAACGGGCTCGGTCGTTTTAATTTGAGCTTAATTCAGCCCATTATATTTTGAGTTTAATTCAGCCCAAGTTAATTCAACCCATTTAGATGTTAATTAGAACCTAAGCCCAAGCCTAAGCCCATTAGGACTTTAGAGCCCATCTAAGTGACCTAGATTAATACTATATAAACATGTTATTAGGTCAGAATTTGGAAGGTCACAATTTCTGATCAGAATTTTTAAAGACGTGAGAGACACACGTGAGGAAAGAGTGAGAGTGAGAGAGAAGGAGGCCCGCGCATGCCGGCATGCTCGCCGCTACACGTCGGCGTCATCGCCGCCGTACGCCGACGCCTTTGCTACACCCATGCCCGCTGTGCACTGCTGAACAGACCCTGCCCTGCTGCCCCTTATAGTAACGTCATCTCCTAGGTGAAGCCTTGACGATCTCACCATGCAGCGTGCATGAAGGCTTCTTTGTTGGATGTTGACACCTAAATTTTACTAACCGTTTAGTTTAATTTGTATAAAAAATTAGGGATTAAATTTTAACCCCTAAACAAAAACATTTAAATTACATAACATATAATTTAGGTTCATTTAGTTTAATTGCATATTTTTACATCAAATTGGCGGTGGTGAATGAGCTTAAATTTCATCGAACAAAACTCGGTTCACTCGGGAATGCAAGGGCAGGGAATTTCAAGATGAACGGGCTCGGTCGTTTTAATTTGAGCTTAATTCAGCCCATCATGCTTAATTAAATCAGCTCATTTAAATGCTAAATATGAGCCTAAGCCCAAGCCTAAGCCCATTAGGACATTAAGTCCATCTAATCTGACCTAGATTAATCTTATAAATATGTCATTAGGTCAGAATTTTAGGAAAAACACATAATTCCATATCAGAAAAATTCAAAGAGAGACACGTGCGAGAGTGAGAGTGAAAGTGAGAGGGAGAGTGGTCAGTGAGAAGCATGCCACCGCCGCCTCGTGCTGCCCCTTCGCCGTCGTCCGCCTCCGCCGCTGTTCTCGCCATTGCTGTGCCGGAGGTGCTGAGCTCCGCCTCTCCTCCCGACGCTGCAGCCTCTCTGTCCGACGATCGCCCCACGTCGCTGCTCTCCGCTGGACTGCCCTACACCGCCAACGACCGCCGTGAGCCGCCCCTGGCTGCTGCATCCCGCCGCATCGTCACCGCTCTTCAAGTCACGCCAAACGGCCGCTCGTTGCTGCCCGCCAGCGAAGCCACAGCCACTGTGCCGCCGCTGCTGCCCTACGTCGGAGCTCGCCTCAGCCACGTCCATAGCAGCCCCTCGCCGACGTAGCTGCCGTTGCGTCCCACCGGAAGACCGCCTGCCACCGAGACTCAGCTGCCTCCTCTGCTGCTTGTCGCTACCTCGCTGGTGAGCTGTACCTCAGCCGTGCCACTGTTCTCGCCGAAGAAGCAGCAGCGACGCCGCCTCTGCCCATCCGCCGGAGCAGCCCCCACTAGAACAGTTTCATCGCCGGAATAGTATCCAGCAGTACTACCGCGAGTGAAGCCATCATCGCCGCACTCTTCGCCGGAACAGCCATGTCGGACTCCCCACAACATAGTCGCTGTTCGTGACCGGCAAAGTCACCGAGCTCGCCATCGTGCAATTCCCGACGCCGGCCGCCCGTCGTCGCTCGACGCTTGATCCACAAACTCGATCTCAATCCGCAAGCCCGAGCTCAAGCCCAAGCTCGATCTCGAAGCAATTCAAATTTGGAAATATTTTCAAATTAGGTAAGTGAATATATTCAGAATATTTTCTTCAAATATTTAATTTCCTGATTCGTGCACGTTTGAATATTTCGTGAATATCACTTGAATATTTAGATATCTTAAGATAATGTTCGATATATCCGCGATATTTGAGAATATTCAAATTAGGAAAATTTCCTAATTTAGCAACGTATCTGGACGACTATCCGACCTTATCCCTAAGGTATGATACGCGGCGATACGGAAAATTATTATTCTATTCATAACTACTTGAATACGATAATGATTTTTATCCGCTTTCCAAATTTGAACGATCGACTATCCGTTAATATCTATAACCCTATAGATATGACCGATAGTTCGATTTTTGTGCCTAATCCGAGTTTGAAACAAATTTGGCGGATCGCGTGGTTGATTTGAATGTGAATGCTATCTTTGTTTAAATTGTTTTCTTTCCTTTTTCAAATAAAAAGAAAATTAAAAAAAATCTATTTTGTTATTTAAATTAGAATTTTTGCATGTCCAGGATTTTTTAATATATCCCGAAGGATGAGATAAGTATTTAATTTAAATTAGGACTTAAGGTGGCATGTTTCCTAGTTTAAATTAGGTATATTTCAATCCTAACGGATTATTCATGTTATTTTATTATTCCGAATTTTAAACAAAAATCCTAAAAAGAAATCATGCTAGGGTAGATTAAGTCATCATAGGTTACATGTTATTTTAGGTATTTTTATTATTCCGAATTTCAATAGAAAATACCACAAAGAGAAGTCGTTAGGTTGCATGTTAATTTAGGCGCATTTCTGAATTTCGAATTTCAATGAGAAAAATACCAAAAATAATCATTCTTTCGTCATTAGAATTAGGTCACGTCGTCGCATGACATATAGTTTGCATGTTAAGTTACATTAATTCGCATGTCATATTTTTGCACGTCATTGCATGTAGACTAGATTTCATCTAAATAAGTGAAAAATCAAAAAAGAGAAATTGAGTGATTGTTTGTTAACTAGAAATCATATTAGGGTGTTTGATGTGATTTTTTAGCTAACAATGCAGATGCTTGCATTGTTCTGAGGTAAGTTGTTCTCCTAAGCTTGTAATTTATTTAATGCTTTCCTGGGTGTTAATTTGGTGGTTTGCGCACCCGCATGAACACCTCACATGTTAGTAATTAAGTTAAAATGGATCCAAATTGCCTGCCAAAATATTTTTGAAAAGAAAAGGTACCGAAAGGGCGTTAGACTAGATCTAGCGTAATCAAGTCCCCGAACTTAGAATCTCTGGTTCGTAAGAACAAAACATATCTCCCTATGTTTTATTTAGGTTTCTAATCAGCCTATCGTAAATTGATTAGTGACGACTCCAAGCATGAAAATATTTTCACGTTAAAGACTTAAATCCTAAGTTGCGAATTGGTAGGGCTTGGGAGGGCCCGAGTTAAGATTAGTCTTAATAATCCATTAGCCCGAAAAATGATCAAATTTTTTAGGGTCGCGACATTGGACCAGTCAATGGCAGCTTCAAGCAGTCGAAGCCTCTGTCTCATGAAGCCAGTGACACACCATTAACGTTGACGCCAAGCTGCTGCTTCTGCTCCCCTGAACCGAGAAGATTTCTTTGCTCTCTCACCCGTGAAGCCTTGAAGAGAAGCTGCCCAAGTCCAAGCATCCCTGCGTCATTGCCAATGAAGCTGACTTTCGTCCAATGAGCCTTCACCATGGCTGCCACTCCCCTCCAGTTGTTCTTGTCTAGCACCTTCGAGTCATTCAGGCGAAATTTTGATTGTGCTGAGTAAGGTTCTAGGCGAGTTCAACGACGATCAAACAGCCACGCCGCCGCCCTTGACGCTTGCCTACTCAGCCCGTTCCTACCGGAGACACCGGAGAGACCGCCACGCCGGTGTTGCTCCTTTCTATCGGAACAGCCGCTTCATCCACCCGCCAGTGCTGCCGTACCTCGCCAAGTTGCTGTCCCGACGTTGCCGTTACCAGTGAAGCAGCCGACGCCGCCTACGTGTGCCTTGCCGAAACAGTGTTCGTTGACCCCGTCGGTGTTGCCGTTCCGTCGCCGTTTGTCCCGATCTCAATCCGCAAGCTCATCCCAAAACGTTTCAAATTTGGAAATTATTTGCAAATTAGGTAAGAATCATTGTCCAATAAATTTTCAGAATATCTAATTTCATAATTTGGATGTTTGAATATTTCGTGAATATCGTGTAGATATTTAGATACCTTAGGATAATGTTTGATATATCTGCAATGTTTAAAAATATTCAAATTATGAAAATTTCCTAATTTAGCAACGTATATGGACGACTATCCGACTTTATCCCTAAGGTATGATACGCGGCGATACGGAATTTCATTATCTTATCCATAACTATTTGGATACGATGATGGAATTTATCTGCTTTCCAAATTTGAATGATCGATTATCCGTCAATATCTATAACCCTATAGATATGACCGATAGTTTGATTTTTGTGCCTAATCCGAGTTTGAAACAAATTTAGCGGATCACGTGGTTGTTTTGAATGTGGTCATTATCTTTGTTTAAATTGTTTTCTTTCCTTTTCAAATAAAGAAAATTAAAAAAAATCTGTTTTGTTATTCAAATTAGAGTTTTAGATGTCTAGGAATTTTGAATATATCCCATAGGATGAGATAAGTATTTAATTTAAATTGGGACTTAAGGTGGCATGTTTCCTAGTTTAAATTAGGTATTATTTTAATCCTAACGGATTATTCACGTTATTTTTTAATTCCGAATTTTCAAGAAAACCCCAAAAAAGAATGAATTGCTTTATGATAGATTATGATACATTGCATTCTTAATTTCAGCAATTTATTATTTCAAATTTTAATGGAAAATCCCAAAATTAAGTCATGTTAGAATATGTTAAATTATCGTAGATTGCATGTTAATTTAGGCATATTTTTATTCCGAATTTCATTTAAAAAGTACCAAAAATAAATCATTTGTCCGTCATTAGAATTAAGTCACGTCGTCGCATGACATATAGTTTGCATGTTAGGTTGCATTAATTCGCATGTCAATTTTTTCACGTCATTGCATATAGACTAGCCTGCATTTAAACAAGTGAAAATCAAAAAAAGAGAAATTGAGTGAATTGCTTGTTAATTAGAAATTATATTAGGATGTTGATGTGATTTTCTAGCTAACAATGCAGATGCTTGCGTTGGTTCGAGGTAAGTCATTCTTCCAAATTTGCAATTTATTTAATGCTTTCCTAGGTGTTAATTTGGTGGTTTGCGCACCCGCATGAACACCTCACATGTTAGTAATTGGGTTAAAATGGATCCAAACTACTTGCCAAAATATTTTTGAAAAAAAAAGGTACCGAAAGGGCGTTAGACTAAATCTAGCGTAATCAAGTCCCCAGGCTTGGAATCTCTGGTTCGTAGAAATAAAACATATCTCCCTATGTTTTATTTAGGTTTCTAATCAGCCTACCACAAATTGATTAGTGGCGACTCCAAGTATAAAAATATTTGCATGTTAAAAACTTAATCCTAAGTTGCGAATTGGTAGGGCTTGGGAGGGCTCGAGTTAAGCCTAGTCTTAATAATCCATTAGCCCGAAAAATGAAAATTTTTTTAGGTCGCGACAACGAAGAGGCACTAGTGTCGATCAAAATGGCATCATCCAATTGAATGGTTGGATTAGTATTAACTACAGGAGATTTGTCGAGGCGGAGGCCTTGACGGGTCAGAAGTGGAATCTCCGATTGAGAGGCAATTAACCTGCTGCTGCTTGGTCATGAGATCACTCATCATTTTGGACATGGTAGCTGTGATTTGCTCATTGATCGTATTCATGTGTTCCTTTAGCTTTTCATCAATCATAGCTGCAATCTCGG